>JAKSZT010053764.1:3592760-4125114 GCA_026826555.1 Tolypeutes matacus | reverse complement strand
TTAAAAAAAAAAAAAAAAAAAAAAAAAGCAGGGTCAGCCCCAGTCTCTCTCTCCCCTTTCCCGTGGAGTCCTCAACAATTAGTCCAGGCTAGAAGAGAGGGAGGTTGCGAGGGTCGGAAATCTCCAGTCCTTTCTAGGCTCCCAGGGCAAACCACCGTGTGGAAGGGTCGGTGGGGCTCCGCAGCCCAAATTTCAGGTCAGAACCTGAGTCAGCCTAAGGCTGTGTCCCTCTCTCTCCCCTTTCTGGGAGTGGCAGATCCCTGAAGCCCCCTTTGTCTGTGGTCGCAGGCCCAGGGGCCCGAGAATTCTGAAGAGTGTGGGGGAGGGTGCCAGAAGCAGCAGAAGCTGCTACTTGCAACTCACAGTTCTGTAGCGCGATTTCCCTCTTCTGTCCCTCTCTCCTCTGGGTGGTGTGCAGCCTTCACTTGCTGAGCTAAACCCTAGAAGATCTTTTTCGGGGCTGTTTCAGCTTGTCCTCTAGCTATTTTTCTGGAGAAGAGATTCCCATGTCTTACTAGTCCGCCATCTTCCCGGAAGTCCCTGATTGCTTTTTGAATATCCAAAATTTTTTAAACCCTATAGAAAGCTTACAATAAAATAGGATTGACAAACAGCTCTATTTTCCTTTGGGGGCTTTTCATTTTATTGGGAGCCAGAGGAAGAGAATAAAGATAGGAGGGTACCAGCAATAAATTAGTAAATGGACCTTTTGTACCATCTTGGAGGTTTCCTGGAAGGGAAATTCTTTTAGGTAGATTTTGTAAAGAGAAGGAAAATGTACAAATACATGATATGCTGAAAATTGTTCAGATCACAAGATAATAAGAGTAGATTTTAACTTGAAAATGAAATTTGCAAATAAGATGATTGATGTGAGTACATTGTGGCCTGGTTGAAGTTCTGTGACATTGATTATCTAGCAAATTATAAAAACCAGCATGTTTCCCAAAGTCTGTTCCATAGACCACTAGATTCACTAGTTTCACATGATAAATATAAGAAAATGACAGACAAATGAATTTAGAAACACAGGGTATTACGTTACCCTCGTGGAGAAACACAACATCTGTTAGCGCCTTAGAAACTCTAAGTCTGAAATAAAAGAACTTTGTTTAGGTAGAGTTTGGTTTCCAAACATATTTGATCAGACCTTTTCTTTTCTTAGAAAAACTTTGGGAATTTAAGTTTTAAAAACTCATTTCTGCTTTTGTTTCTACTAACAAGAGATAGAAGATCATTCCTACCTTATTTTATCAGCCTTTTGGAGATAGGAATGCATGTAGTACTGTATGATGTTGTTTCCATAAAAGAAAATTGTCCAGTGGCATTTATTGTTCATTTCTTTAATACCTTGTATTAATGCCCTGAAGATTTTAATTATCTTATTTGTAACTGCCAAACTGGCAGTTTGGTCAAATGTAACTTTTTTCTGCATCCCCAAAGGCTAATTTGTTCAAGTAAGATTTGCTTTTAGTGTTGTTATCTTCCAGAAGAGAATCTAACATATTCTTTTTCCTTGATTCTAAGATACACTTTTCCCACATTTTTATATTTCTGAAATTGGAATTCATAGTCTAGCATATGCATATATTTAATGCAGTAGGATTTTCCCCCCATCAGAAAAGCTGTTTTTAATTCAATGTGTGTATCTTATATTCAACTGTGTCTTAGAACTGAAGAATGTGCTGTTTTGGTATCTTATGCTTTCTTCAATAGTAAATTTCAAGAAAGACAAATGTGTGAAGCTCCTGTGGTTCTAGGGAACAGACATACACTCAGACTTCCTTAAGGTCAAGGCAGTTTATTATAAAGATATGGGGCAGTTCTATAGACCAGCTTTGTACTCTATTTTTCCTTCTTGGCCTACATGGTCTATTTTCCTTGGCCTGTCTGCCCTGTTCTTTCACTGCCAGCTGGCCAATCTTTTTTCTTTTCCCGAGTCCAAATTGAGGAAAGAACCATTCTGACTGGTTTAACTAATTATAATTCCCTCAGCCTGACAATGTTCTTTCCCCCAGGCCAACTCATACAGAAGGCATCTTTTGGTCAGGTACTGACCAAAGCGCCATAAGTGGTCAACCTGGTACAAAGAGGGGCGTGATGCTACTTCACTGTGGTGAAGGGGACTGGGGCATGACGTGCATTTTCATCAATAGATTCAGGGCAACAAAAGTAGCCATTTCTGGTAAGGGGCAAGTCCAAGAAATGACTTACTGAACTTCTTAATTATGATAAAACTCTTCTGTGAGAATAGATAACTGGAAAGGAAGATGGGAGGACTATGGGAATTGATTCGAACATTTCTGATTTTCTTCTACCTACCTATAATTGTATAAGTAGGAGTTCTACAGGCAACCCAGTGGAGCAGAGGTAATAATAAAACTACCAGAAAAGTTATATAAAGTTATATAAATTATTAAATTTTAAAATGTACTCTATATTTTATAAACTCAGCAGTTTGCAACATGTGTATTGCACTTTGATATGCCAAACAAACTTTTCTATAACTTAATCAATGGGTATACTTTTGCCATTTTTTTCTTCTGAAATTTTACCCACAACTCTTGAGATGTTCGGCCCTAACATAGACAAGTGTATTGATAGTTGAGAGTTCTTTCTCATTCTTTTATGAGCAATGAACATACAGTACTACTTCTGTGGGCCTGTGTGCCCTAGAGATGACTGTAACCTGCTATTGATCAGCTGATTGAAGATAAATGGCTTAGCTGCTTGTATTGCAGATTACATCATTAACATGGTCAGTAAACCATGAATTGTTCGATAAGGCGTTTATCTTTTTTCATTTTACTTCTGCTCTTTTATCATTTTTATTATAAAGGACAAAATTACCCATGCTAACCAGCAAGATCAGTTTGAAAAGACATCCAGTAGGGTACTATTATTGATGCAAAATTGCAGAAAGCTGAGTTCTAATGGTTTAATGATATTTAATACATGTTTTTGAACAGAAGAAAATATAGAGTTTTGATCATCTTTTTTTGTGTGTTTCTCTTACAGCTTCCTTTTGCCTCATATTTACTAGAAGCAGTACTGGAGAAAATAAATGCAAAAAAGAAACTAGCAGAAGAATATTTCACAATTATGAAAGATATTAGATGATATTACAATGGAGAGCTTTATCAAAATGTGAAAACATTTTATGTGTGTTATTGGAAAAACATGCATTGCAATCCTGATACAGTATCTGCTCCAACTATCAATAGTCAGGTTCAATACCAAAATAAGAAGTCTCAAACTAATTAATTGCTGAACAAGTGAAACTAATTAAGTGCATATCCATTTAAAGGGAAATAGTGTAGCATTTGATTGTTGAATACAAATTTTGCCACAAATCGATGCAAACTTAAAAATGATTTTCCTTCCAGTGCGTTAGAAGAAACAAGAACAAGCTTGGCACACACAATTAGTCTGAGTGTAAAAAGAGAATATTGTAAACTGAGGATTTAATGTTTTAAGTTTTATAAAGAAGCTAGAATTTTTACATAAAACTACTCTAAATTGCCTTAAATAATACAGTGAGCAACACACTTGTTAGCAATATAAAGTGAAACATCATAACTTAAGAATGAGCATTTAATAAAATAAACTATGTGGTCCAATATATCTGTTCTCCTTGATAAACAAAATTCCCAACTCAAACGGAAAACAACAATCAGAAAAAAATTAAAAATTAAAAATGGAATATCTCATAACAACATTTTATAAAAATTAAAATGAGGCTTCATAGTATTACTTGGATACCAAAACCAAACAAAGACAGTATAAAAAAAGAAAGTGTGGTAGGCTGAATAATGGCCCACCAAGATGTTCATGTCCAAGTCCCTTGAATCTGTGAATATGGTATCTTATATGGCAAAGGGAACTTTGCAGATGCGATTAAGTTAAGGATCTTAAAATCCAGAGATTATCCTAGTTTACCCATGTGGGAGCCTGATATAATCACAAGAGTCCTTAGAAGAGGGATGCAGGAAGAGTCAGAGCCAGACAGATAGGGATGTGGCAACAGAAGCAAAGGGACTGAGAAAGAGACTGAAGATGCTACACTGCTGGCTTTAAAGGTGGAGGAAGAGGACCATGAACCAAAGGATATAGACAACCTCTGGAAGTTGGGAAAAGCAAGGAAACAGATTCTTCCCCTAGAGCCTCCAGAAGGAACCATCCCTGCTGACATTTTGACTGTGAAATTGATTTTGAACTTCTGGTCTCCAGAACTGTAAAAGAATAGTTTGCACTGTTTTAAGCCACAGAATTTCTGGTAATATATTATAACATCAATAGAAAACTAATACAAATTTGCTAAAATTTTCTTTAGAAATTTGCATCTGTGTTCATGAGTGGTAATGGCCGAAGATACAAGATCAAGGCTAATTCAGTATTTGAAATTCAATCAATGTAAGCCACTATTTTAGACTGCAGAAGACATATCACATGATCATAGAAATTGATACAGAAAAAGCATTTGATAAAATTCCACATCATTCATGAAAAAAACCTTCAAGACTAGAAATAGAGAACTTCCTCAATTTTATAAAGAAAATCTACAAAAACCTACAGCTAACATCATACTGAATGGTGAAAAATTGAATGTTTTCCCTTAAGATCAGGATGTCTGCTCTCACAACTCTTATTCAATAAGAATACTGAAAATTCTAGCCAGCACAATGGCAAGAAGGTATAACAAAATACATACAGATTGGGAAGGAATAACTAAAGCTGTCTGTTCTCAGATTACATGATTCTCTTAAAAAGAAAAAAAACTAGTTGCAGTAATAAATGGGTTCAGATAAATGAGGTCTCAAGATAGAAAATCAACATGCAAAATCAATTGTATTTTGATACACTAGTAATGAAAATGTAGAAACTATACTTTAAAATGCAGCACCATTTACAATTGCTAAAAAAAATGAAACACTTGCATGTATGTCTGATAACATGTACATGGCTTGTATGCAAAAACTGCAAAACACTTATGGAAGAAATCAAGATCTAAAATAAATGTAGAGTTGTGCTGTGTTCATGGATAGGAAGACTCAACATATTAAAGATATCAGTTCTCCCCAAATTGACAGACATTTTTAACACTATTCCTACCAAATTCCCATCCTTATGTTTTCTCTAGATATAGACCAGATTATTCTAAAATGTATATGGAAAGGCAGTGGAATTATGATACTAAAACAATCTTGACAAGGAAGAATAAAATGGGAGGAATCACTCTACTTGATTTCAAGACTTGTATAACTACAATAACCAAAACTGCATGGCAAGGAGGGATAAACACATAGATCAATGGAACAGAATAGAGAATCCAGTAATAGACCTACACAAGTACAAACTAAAGATTTTTGACCAAAAGTGCAAAACAATTCAATGGAAGAACATTAGCCTTTTCAACTAATGGTGCTGGAGCAACTGGACATCGCTAGGGGGGAAAAGGAAGAAACTACCTATACACACATTGATTAATAAAATTAATATAAAGTATCTTAAAATGGATCATAGATTTTAATGTAAAACTCTAAAACTTTTATATGATAACATAGGAGAAAATCACCAGGACACTGACATAATGAGGCATTTTAGACACAATCCATCAAAAAAATTCTTGATAAATTGAACATCATAAAACTTTAAAAAAATCTGTACTGTCAAAAATCTGTTAAGAGAAGGAAAAGACAAGCTATAGACTGGGATAAAATATTTGCAAAGCACCTATCTGACATAAAAGGACTCATCCAGAATTAAAGAATTCTCAAAACTCAGCAGTTAAAAAAAGAAAAAAAAAGCAGTCCTCTATGTGTAACATTCATATCCTGGGAAATTTAAAAAAAAATTTAGTGGCCATGGCTGCTATAAACAAAAGTTGCCATGGATGAGTGTGTTTCAGAATATGGATCAGAGGAAGGAATGAATTTTACCCTTCAATACTCTCCCATTAGAATTTTGCCTATACTAACTATGCTTCTATAATTATACAGAATTCTGCCCACTGGCACAAATGATTCTAGGATTTAGAGGGTCTGTTTTAGTTTCCTAAGCTGCTTAAACAAATACCATGAAATGGATTGGGTTAAACAATGGGGATGTATTTGCTCACAGTTTTGAGGCTGAGAAAATGTCCAAATCAAGGCAATGCTTTCTCCCTGGAGACTGTGGTGTTCTGTGACTGGCTGCCGGCAATCCTTGGTCCCTCTGTCATGTGGCAAGGCACATGGTGGCATCTCCTCCTCTCTTCCTTCTCTTCCAGATTCTGTTTCAGCTTCTTCCTGTGACTTTCTCTCCCTTATGTCTGAATTCATTCCGTTTATAAAGGATTCCGGTAAAACAATTAAGACCCATCCTGACTGGTCTGGGTCATATGCACCTTAAATGAAGTAACCTCATCTGAAGGCCGTACTTATAATGGGTTCACACCCACAGGAATGGATTACACTTAAGAACATGTTTTTTTGGGGGTACATACAACTTCAAACCACCACAGGGTCTGAAGTGAAAATTATTAAAAGAAATTTATAGCCATAAAGAGAAAGCCTTTCTGAGTACCCTCAACTGTAAAACCAAACAGAAGGCTTGAGTAACAGAACATTTTGAGAGAGTCCTTACCTGGCCTAGATATCTCTATTCCAAAGGCTTCATGAAGTAAGTGGGCAGAAGACTCGCTGTTTTTAATTCCTACATTCCATGCGCACTGCTGCCTTAGGTATTAGCACAAAATTTATGGGAGAGATTTAACAAAAGAGAATAAAAATGAGTTTTTTCCTCCTGCCTCTGACATGAAAGGTTTCATAAAATAGGTGTTTTTTTTTTTTTTTTTTTAAAGGCTGTTAGCTTCCCTTTTAATTTTTAAATACAGACATATTTGATTCTTAAATGTGTATTTCTTCTATTCTCTAGGGAATGATGGGCACTACAAGATCTCTCTTTCACAGCCCAGTACTCAATTTCCATCTTCTTCAACAACCCACACAGTCCACAAAATCACAATCTTGACATCGTTACTTCCAACACTTTTTGCCACGTTCAGTTTACTTTCCCCTAGGATATCATCATTGAGAATCATTTAAAAGAAGGTGGTACCTTCCTGCCTGCTGCATTCAAGGTTTATGATAGAAAAGACTCGCTCTTTGTTAGAGTTGACGCTGGCATGAGGAATCCAGAGTTACTATTACAGGGGTATTAGACTTTGCTTGGCTTATGTCCTATCCCACTCTCAGAACCTGGAAAAATTGCCTTTTACCTGCCTAAATCCCCTTAAAGCACTCTTCATATATTTTGCAAAGAGTTTTAATAGAGAAAAAAAGTAAAAACAAATGCGGTTTTCATTATCCTATAATATCTTATCTCAGGTCTCTCCTATTCAACCTGAAGAGAAGAATTTTCCTGTCTTTTTTATGTGTCCCTTGGGCTTGGGACCTAGTTATGGTGAGGAGTTAATACCCATTGTTTGTTCCCTTTTCTTAGACACCTGACTACATCCTTTGGCTTGGCAGTTAGTACTCTCCATTCTTCCTTAATGCACCAGTTCTGACATGCTCCTTGTTCATCCAGTGATGGAAGAGAGAAATAGAAAATCATATCCAACACAATTTTTATTTTCCAGCCTCTTTGTATTTTTACATAAATTTTTAAATAGTTTAACATACACAAAAGTTGCAAAAGTAGTACATGGAGTTCTCCACTACCTTTACCCAGCTTCTCCTGATGATAGCATCTTACATAATCATAGTACATTATCAAAACCAGGAAATTTACATTGGTAAAACATTATTAATCCAAATATAGGACATATATTCAGATTTCACTTGCTTTCACACTCATCATTTTGTTTTTTGTGTGTTTTTGGTATATAAATGTATGTTTTCTATATAGATTCATATAACCATAACCACAACTAGCACACAGAACCATTCCATCACCACAATTTCCTTCATGTTACCTTTCAACAGTCAAACTATACCCCCAACTCTAACCCTTACCAATCACTGATTCATTCTCCACTAATTTTGTCACTTTGTAAAGTTTATATAAATAGAATCAAAGAATATAAACCTTTGGAGATTGGCCCTTTTCACATGGCGTATTGCCCTGAAGATGCTGTGTGCCTCAAGAGATCATTCCTTTTTAAGGTTAAGTGAAATTCCATTAGGTGGATATACCTCAATTGGTGTATCCATTTTCTCATCAAAGGACATTGGATTTTTTCTAGGTTATTTCCAGGTTGTGGCTATTAAGTACTATGTAAAAGCTACTATGAACATTCATGTACAGGTTTTTAAGTTTTCATTTCACTAGGATAAATGCCCAGGAATACAATTGTTTGGTTGTGTTTAACTATAAGAAACTTCCAAACTATTTTCTAGTGTCTGTACACACCTGACTACATCCTTTGGCTTGGCAGTTAGTACTCTCCGTAAAGGAGAGCTCCCAAGCAATGTCTGAGGGATGAAGTTGCTACGCAGTCTCACCAGGACTGTATTGGCAATATTTTTTATTTTAGCCATTCTAATAGTTGTGTAGGGGTGCTGATTTCCTTCTAAGTTCTTTTCAAGCTGCTCCTTTCTCACCATGACCTCATATAAATCATTTTTTTTTTGGTTTTATATCTCCAGAATCTACTTTTGTAGTCTTCAGAAAGCATGGACTTATGAGAAGAGGATGATTGGAATTAAGCAGGATACATGCTATTTTCCAGACCAATTACCTGAAAAAATAACTCCCAGGAATCAATGTAGGTTTTATAAGAAATTTCTAAAAAGCAGGTCTACTCTATTGCTGTGTAACAAATTGTCCCAAACCTTAATGGCTTAAAAATATATATTTATTCATGGCTAGTTTCTGTGGGCCAGGAATCTGGGCACAGCTGAGCTGCATCTTCTGGCAGTCATCTCAAGGCTTGACCCACTCAGTAGCTTACTCGTGGTTTTGGCAGGATTCAGTCCCTCGTGAATTGTTGGGCTGAGGACATCAGTCACTTGCTGACTGTTAGCTGGAGGCTGCCCTCAGTTGTTTGCTCACGTGGGTCTTTTAAATATGGCAACTTGTTTCATTAATACAAACAAACAAGGAAAGCAAGAGAAGAGTGCAGGCAAGACCAGAATTACATTTTTATAACCTCACCTCAGAAGTGACATCCCATTACTTTTGCCATATTCTGTTAGAAGCAAGTCACTAGATCTCAAATATACACACGCTTGAGGAGATTACACTATTAGTATGTATTAGTATGACTAATAGGAGGTAGGGATCATTAGGAGCCATTTCAGATGCTGCCTACCATAGCAGGTGTTTAAGCTTGACGATCTAGATGAAAGAAGGCTGCTGGAGAGCGTTCCATAAAGCTGTCTTTGTAAGGTAAGCATATATTTTACTTAGAATATTTATTTGTGGTGATTTGGGGGAGAAAGACTTATGGAGCATATGGATTTCAAAATCACACTTACCTATTGGTACCACTATAGGACACAAACACAAGGAACCCTCTACAGCTTGTAGTGAAAAGTATGTTATAAAGTGTACCATAATCAATACCTACAAATTGATAAGAAAAGTAGGAACTGGAAAAGGCTAATAAACACATCAAGAGATTAAAGTTCAAGTGGACATAAAAAATCAATTACCTCTCAGACTGGCAAAACATAAAAAGTGGTAACTTTGAGTACTGGTGAGAGTATGTGGAAATTGGTACTCTCATCTATTGCTAGGAAGAATGTCAGTTAACTTTTTGCAAGATAACTTAATGTCTGCTAAAAAATGGCTGGAAATGGCCCTTTTGGGAAACTACCCTAAGAACAAAAGCAGAAATAAATAGGAAAGAATATTTTCTAGAGACAAAAAGCAGTAAACAATCTCACTGTCCATCAGTGGACAAATGTTTGAATAACCTGTGGAACATCTGTATCTGTAATTATTAAATAGAATGCATTGATCCTACATATATTTGATCCATTAGAATGACATATACATTTTTTGGTATTTTTTATTGAGATATAATGATAAAATTAACTCTTTGAAAGTATACACAATTCAGTGATTTTAGCATATTCACAAAGTTGTGTAATCATCACCACTTTCAATTCCAGAATATTTTCATCACCCTAGCAAGGAACCCTGTATGCATTAGCAGTCAAAAGTGCCAGAAAATTAACTCTCACCGGAGTAATCCTAAACAGACTGACAGAAGTTGGTGTAGAAATATTCCAGCTCCATTGAGGCACACATTTACACAATTTCCCAGAATTCCCAGCAGGATTACATTCTAATTACCCACAACGCTGCCTTATATGACAATGCCCACTTATTGGCTGTCTTCTCTTTCCTGTCTCTTCTTCCTTTTTCTCCTACTCCTGTTTTCTGGCATCATCTCCTTAGTAAACTACTTGTATCTAGGTCTGCTTCTGCAAGAACCCAAACTACGTGGGTATCAGAAATGGTTTTAGGAAACAGATTCTCAGGGATGCATTTACGGAATTTGATCATTCACTCTCCAGATGGCAACAAATACCCCATTATTGGTGGTAAGTGGCGGGGGCGGGGGTGATAACCTCAGACACGCTGTACAATGACTAAGACCTATGTGTGGTTAATCAGGAGGGGATACAAATGAGAAAGGATACATTTATGTAATATCTCTAGTATTTGAAAGATACAGGGGTAATCATAACTATAAAGTCTCTGGAATTGAAATTGAGTGGCTACTGTTAAGTGCTATTGATGCACTGAAGGAAGAAAATGCCAGCCTCACGTCAGCCAGCTGTCAATTTAAAGGCACATTGTAAAAGCCTGAGGACTTATTTGGCAACATTTAAAGAGAGCCTCATTTCCAGCAGCCAGAGGGCACACTGGAACTGACAAGGAGGCTTAGAACCCAAGGGGTGATAACATAGCCCCAGCAAATCTATTTGCATTGACTCCAATGTCCACAGTTAGGCTTCTTCACAAAGTCAGGGTCCTGAAAGGGAAGGGGTGGGATGCCAAGAACTGGGCTGAGGACCTCAGAGTAAATACAATTGAAATTTTGAACACTCAGATTCCTCTGGGCTGGCAAAATAAACATACTCCTCCATTGCTGAAAGCAATTTTCCTTTCCCTAGAGATCATGCAGACTTCACCTGAGACAAATGTGTCTCAAGAGTATACTTGCTTCCTGCAAGGTCTTTTAGATCAATAACTAGGGGCAAGTTGCAGCACAACTCAACTGTGGAAGCACTGCCCCTACTTCAGAAGTAAACAGGTATTTCATTAAAAGAGCTACAGAATCTAGCTAAAATATAAATCAACAGGACCTGGAGAACATGACCGGGAATGGATCGTGAGGGTCCTGGGCAGAATATAAGGCCAGGTATAGGGGAGGTTATCAATCTGGAGGCACTCTTTGTTTGTTTGTTTGTTTGTTTTAAAGGATTTATTTTTATTATTATTTTTTAAGATACTTAGATTACATAAATGTTACATAAAAAGTGTAAGGGATTCCCATATGTCCCACTCCCTACCCCTCCCACACTTTCCCACATTAACAACATCCTTCATTAGTGTGGTACATTTGTTACAAATGATGAACACATATTGGAGCATTGCCACTAAGTGTGGGTTATACTTTATATTATAGTTTAAACTCTCCCACACATTTTTGTAAGCTATGACGAGATATATAATGGCCTGTATCCATCACTGCAACATCATTCAGGACAATTCCAATGTGGAGGCACTGTTTTGTAACTCAGAATTTAGCATCCTGGCAAGGACATCTGAGACTGGTTTTTATAAGCTAGTGGGATGACTCCTTGAAGCTTGGAGAGAAAAAAAATGATAGTCTACTATAAATTAGATGGAGATGCCATAACTAACCTAGCAGAGTATTGAGGTCAAAAGGCTCTAAGAATGGGCACACTAGACTATATTTATTGTAAAAGACTATAGAACTCACCAGATGAGTATGTTCCCCAAGAGGGTCTAGAGAACACACCCTTTACTAAAACAATAAGAATGTTCTAATGAGGAAGGCACTAGCAATCACTGAGGAGCTCAGTGGTGACTGTATTCTATAGAAAGGAGTCTACTGTGAAAATGGGCTCCCTGGTGATGAACTATCAGAGGCCAACTGACAGCCTCCAAGGCAATGAGCAGCAAGGGAGACATCACTGCTATACAGCAAAGCTAGAATGGCCCTAATCCTCAGGCATCTGTGGTGATAGTTAACAGAAAATGATGTTCCCAGGTGTGAAATAGATGGATAAGTAGCCAATTAAGGTGTTTCTTGATCTCCATAATCAGAAAAGCTCAGGAGTAAGTGAGGACAAGACTGATGTCAGCTGCTGCAGTAGAAAATCATAATTCCTCTCTCTGTTTCCAGACTTGAACCTGTTCTCAGGCCTGGAGCCCACTGATTGTAGGGGGAAGGCAGATGGCCTTGGGGAAGGACCCTCCAACACCTCACATACACAGTCATGATTTTTCCAGTTCTTCCCCCAAAGGGACCTGGAGTTACACAGTAATTCCACATTGTGGAAAGGGGAATATTCCTTTCTTGAGGTTTGTAGGTACAGAATCTGAACTGACACCGATAACAGGGACCTGAAACATCATCGTGATCCCCCGTTAGAGTGGATCACACAGAGGTCAGGTAATGAGTGCAGCTCTGGTCCAAGTCTGCATTACAGTGGGTTCAGTGGGTCCAAAAATCTACCATGTGGTCATTTTCCTAGACTTCCTTGAGGCATAATTGAAATGGATGCCATTTTCAGCTGGCAAAATCCCCACATTTTTTTTCTGGCCTGTGGAATAAGAGACATAATGGAAGGTTTCTAGAGTAAAACTATGCTGTCTGCAGCAGAGAACTAGTCGCTGTTCAAAAAGCAATGCTAGCAAGCTACTGAGTGCCTGACCATGGGACATAAAGGGACTGTGTGTACAGAACAGAGCTGCCAGCCCCACCAAGTCATACATTAGGATAGCATCCTGTTTTACAATAGATTTACATGTTTATGAAGGCAAATTCACCTTTTTACATGGATAGTTTGTTCTCTAGTTATAGCAAAATAGAAAGTTAACTGCCAATGAAGCTTTAAATTTGTGACCCTATCAAACTTACTTTAATAAATAGAAGTTGTTTTCATATATTAATTGTATACAAACAATGCCTTTAACATAATTTGTCCATTTTCTATTATTTTTTTGGAAAAATCTCTGAAATCTCTTCCCCACCTTAAAATTGTATTTTTAAAAAGCCTCCTGTATTCCATCTAGTATGAGTTATATAGACTTATTTTTTTTTTAATTACTCATAGTTTTGCCTTTATTAAAGGAGTGGTTAACAAATGACAGAGGAATGAGGATTTCAGGTTGTTTCCAGGGTAGACGGAACCCTTGTTCCCCTTCAGTTTCTTCCCTTGCTTAGAGACATCTGATCACATAACTTCCTCATTAAGGCAATGGCTTCAGTTTGGGTTGGTTTAAAGGTCAACATTTTCAATATAGGTTTAAATAAGCATTGCCATTTCATGATCCTTCTGTTTCATAGCTGGTACCTCACTCCATCTTATCTTTATTGAATCTTTTTTGTTTTGTTTTTTATTTATTTATTTATTATATATATATTTTTAAAAAGGTGCTTAGATTACCTAAATATTACACAGAAATTACGGGGATTCCCATGTTCCCCACCTCCCACACCTCCCACAACATCCCACACAAACATCTTTCATCTGTGTGGCTCATCACCCTCAATGTATATACACATCTTGGGGCCTTGCCACCAAGCATAGACCACAGTTCACATCGTAGACCACACTCTCTCCCACACAGTTCTGAATGGTGTGTGCTGATTTAAAATGGCCTACATCCGTTGCCACAACGGCACTCAGGACAACCCCCAAGTCCCGAAAAAACCCCTCTATTTCAACTGCACTTCCCCTCCCTGCCCCGAAAGTGTCCAGTGGCCACTGGCTCCACCTCACTGTTATAATTTCTTCCTAGACTTATTTTTTTACGTGTTGATTTTAATCTGTCTTGAATTTGTGTGTAGTGTGACTTAGGGATCTATTATTTTTCTAAATTAATAGTTAATTTTTCCATCACTAAGCCTTTCCTTTCCCCAAAGATGTGAAATATTGCCTTCATAATACACTAATTCCTAAAATAGACATGGATCTCTTTGTGGATTCTCTATTATGTGCCATTGACCTTCTGTAATATTAGCACGTTGTTTAACTATTATGGCTTTATATCACTTCTTGATATCCAATAAGGTATATCCTCTTCAGTGTTCTTTTGTTTGTATGTGTTGTATTTGTGGGAACCTATTCTTGTGAAGTTTCTCTTCCAAATCAATTTTAATTGACATTTTTATTGAGATAATGAAATTCACATACAACTGTAAGAAGCAACATAGTTTAGTCTCATGTACACTTTACCCAGTTTCCCCTAATAGCAACGTTTTGTAAAACTATAGTATATTATCAAAACCAGGATATTAACATTAATACAATTCACCAATCCTTTTCATATTTCCCCAGTTTTATTTTGTACTTGTGTGTGTGTGTTTAGTTCTATACAATTTTATCACATGTGTATCAATCACCACACTCAAGATACTGAATAGTTCCATCACCAAACTCACCTACTGCCCAAACCCCATCCCTAACTCCTGGCAAGTATTAATCTGTCCTCTCATTCTAAAATTTTGTCATTTGAACAATGTTATATAAGTGGAATCATACAGTATGTAACTTTTAGAATTGGCTCTTTTCCCCATTCAGCATAATTGCTTGTAGATTTATCCAAGTTGTTGTGTTTATCAATAGTTCATTCTTTTTTGTTGCTAAGTAGTGGTCTATGATATGGATATACCATAGTGTTTTAAAATAGTCAACTGCTGAAGGACATCTGGGCGGATTTCAATTTTTGTCTATTACACATAAAGCTGTTATTCGTATTTGTGTACAGGTTTGGGGGTAAATATGAATTTCCATTCCTCCAGGATTAATGCCCAGCCTAAGAATGCAACCATTGTATTGTATGGGAGTTACATGTTATTTATTTTAAGAAACTGCCAAACTGTTTTGCAGAATGGCTGTACCATTTTACATACCAACCAGCAGTGTATGAAGGATCTGATCTAGCCACATCTTCACCAGTATGTGATGCCACTATTTTTCATTTTAGCGATTCTGATGGGTTCACGGTAATATCTCTTGGTGGTTTTAATCTGTTTTCCTTATAAATAACAATGCTATACAGGTTTTCATGTATTTCATGTATTTCATTTATTTAACATTTGCATAACCTCTTCAGTGAAATGTCTGCTTATGTCTTGTCCATTTTCTTATTTAATTTTTTAAACTGTTCAGGTTTTTAAAGTTCCTTATGTAATCTAGATGCTAGCCCTTTGCTGTATATGCATTTGCAAGTATTTTCTCCCATTCTGAAGCTCGTCTTTTCATCCTCCGCACATGGGCTTTCTCAAAGCCAAAGTGTTTAATTCTTAAGTCTGAGGAACTCTACTTTATAAATTTTAACTTTTATGGATCATGCTTTTGATATCAATTCTAAGAACTCTTTGTATAGCCTCCAATCCCCTTATTTGTTTTATAGTTTTATGTTGTACTTTTAAGTCTGTCATCCTTTTTCTTAAGTTTTTATTTTGAAATAATTTCAACCTTACATGACAGTTGTAAAAATAATACAAAATCCATACAGAGAAGTCCACCATACCCAGATCCACCGATTTTAACATTTTGCCATATTTGTCATATCATTCTTTCTATCTCTATATCTGTCGGTCTATCTATCTTTCTGTTTATCTATCTGTTTTCTGAACATTTGAGAGTAGGTTGTATATATTATGCTTCTTGAACACATAATACATAATGTTTCCATATTCATTTCTTTAGAGCAAGGATATTCACTTAGGCAGCCACTTTATTTTATTTATTTATTTTTTTTGTTGTTGTTATTTGTTTTTTATTCATTCTTTTCTCTTCTTCTTCTTTTTTTTTTTTTTGCAACACATTTCAAAAAGCACCCAGAGGCAGCCACTTTAAGTGCTGTTATCAAATTCAAGAAATTTTTTCTTTTGTTTCTGGTGCTTTGGGTATAAAGCCTTAGAATCCATTGCCTGATACAAGGCCTGAACATATTTCCCTCTGTAATCCTTTTTGAGTTAATTTTTATATAAGGTATGAGGGTTAGGCTGAGAGAGGGGTGTGTGTGTGTGTGTGTGTGTGTGTCTGCCTGCCTGTGCATGCCCGATTGCTTTGCTGAAAAGGCTAGGCTTCTTCAGTGAAGTGTTTTTGTACTTTTGTTAAAAATCGGTTGAGCATGTTTCTGTGGATCTGTTCTGGATTCCCTCTCTTGTTCCATTGATTAGGTCTAGGTGTCTGTCTCTCTGCCAATACCACACTGCCTTGATTACTATAACTATACTTTTAGCCTTAATATCAGATTGATTCCTCCAACTTTATTCTTCTTAGTCAAGATTTTTTTAGCTATTCTAGGGCTTGTGCCTTTCCATATAAATTTTAGAATATCTTAGCTATGTCTACCAAAAACCTTGTAGGGATTTTGATAGGAATTGCATCAAACCTATAATTCAATTTAGGGAGTACTGACATCTTTACTATGCCAAGTCTTCTGATTCATGAACAATGTATGTCTCTCCATTTATTTGAATCTTTGATTTCTTTCATCAACATTTTGTAATTTTCAGCATACAGATTCTGTTTATGTTTTGTTAATTGTGTACCAAGGTATTTCACTTTCCTCAGAGTAACTTTAATAGTATTGTGCTTTTAATTTTGGTTTCCACTTGTTTGTTGCTAGTGTATAGAAGCACAATTGATTTTTGTATGTTTATGTATACTACAGTCTTATTGAACTCATTTATTAGTTCTAGGAGTTGTTTTGTACATTCTTGGGATTTTCTACATGGACAATCATATCATATGCACATAGAAACAGTTTTATTTCTTCCTTTGCAATCTGTATACCTTTTATTTCTTTTCCTAGCCTTAGTGCAGTGGCTAGAACTTCCATTATTTGGCTTAGTAGTAGTAGTTAAAGTAGACATTCTTGCCTCTTTCCTGATCTCCGTGGGAAAGCATGTGGTCTTTCAACATTAAGTATGTTAGTTGTAGAGTTTTTGTAGATTTTTTTTTTAAATCAAGCTGAGATAATTACCCTCTATTACAAACTTGTTGAGAATTTTTATGTGAATGTATGTTGGATTTTGTTAAGTGCTATTTCTGCATCAACAAATACAAATGTAATTTTTCTTCTTTAACTTGTTGATATGGTCAATTATATTGATTGATTTTTAAAATGTTGAACCAGCCTTGCAGACCTCAAAGAAATCCCACTTGATCATGATGTATAATATTTTTTATATATTATTGGATTAAATTTGCTAATATTCATTGAGAATTTTTGCATCAAGTTCATGAGACATATTGGTCTGTAATTTTCTTTCCTTTTTATAGTACTTTGTCTAGTTTTGGCATCAGGGTAATAATGACATCATAAAGTGAGTTGGGAAGGTTCCATTCTCTTTTATTTTCTGAATAAAATTGGTATTAATCCTTTAAATATTTGGTAGAATTCTCCAATGAAATCATCTGGACCTAGAGATTTCTTTTTTGGCATCTTTTAAATCATGATTACAATTTCTTTAATGGTTTTAGTGCTATATTGATGATCTCTTTTGACTTTGAATTTTGGCAAAAACTGGTAGTTTTTGAGGAATTGGTCCATTTCTTCTAAATTGTCAAATTTATGATTGTAAAGTGGTTTGTAGTAATCCCTTATTGTTTCAATGGCTATAGGATCTGTAATGATAGTCCCCATTCTCTTTTCTGATCCTGATGATGTGACTTCTCTCTCTCTCTTTTTTTTTTTCAATTAGTAGAGAGGTTTATCAATTTTATTGACTATTTTAGAGAACAATATTTTTGTTTCAGTGATATTTTCCTATTGTTTTCTTATTTCCAATATCATTGATTTCTGGTCTTTATTATTTCCTTTCCTCTGTTTGCTCTGAGTTTTTTTTTCTTAACGTAGATACTTAGTGCTATAAATTTTCCTGACATCACTGCTTTACAGAAATCCACAAATTTTGATATATTGTATTTTCTTTTTCATTCAGTTCTATTTTTTTTAAAGATTCATTTGTTTATTTCCCCCACCCCCCAGTGTTTTTGCACTTGCTGTGTACATTTGCTGTGTGTTCTTCTGTGTCTGCTTGTCTTCTCTTTAGGCAGCACCGGGAACCAATCCTGGGACCTTCTGGAATGGGAGAGAGGTGCTTAATCTCTTGCACCACCTCCGCTCCCTGGTCTGCTGCATCTCTTATTGTCCCTCCTCTGTGTCTCTTTTTGTTGTGTCATCTTGCTGCACCAGCCCTCTGCTCAGGCCAGCACTTCTGTGTGGGCCAGCTCTCCACGTGGGCCAGCTCCTTCACCAGGAGGCCCCGAGAATTGAACCCTGGACCTCCTATATGGTAGATGGGAGCCCAATCGCTTGAGCCATATCTGCTTCCCCAGTTCTAGTTACTTTTTAAAATTTCCTTTGAGATTTCCTCTTTGATAAAGGGGTTATTTAGAAGTATGTTATTTAATTTCCATGTGTTTAGAGATATTGTTGTTTTTCTGTTATTGGTTGCTACTTTAATTCCATTTTGCTCAGAGAACACACTCTATATTATTTCAAGTCTTTTATATTTTTTGAGGTTTGTTTTATAACCCAGGATATGGTCTAACTTTGAGAATGTTCCATGGGCACTTGAAAAAATTATATTCTGCTGCTGTTGTATGGAGTGTTCTATATATGTCAATTGAAATTTGCCAGTTGATTGTATTGTTCATACCTTCTATACCTATTTTTTCCCTAGAAGTTCTAGAAGTTGCTGAGAAGAGTTATTCAAATCTTTGACTATAATTTTAAATTTGTGACTATTTTCCTGTCGGCTCTAAAAGTTTTTACTTCATGTATTTTGAAGCTATGATATTTGGCTATATATATTTAAGATCATTATGTCTGTCTTCCTGGTTGATTGATCATTTTGTCATTATGTAATATCCCTCTTGTCTCTATTAATTCTCTTTGCTCAGAAGTCTACCTTATCACATGCTAATAAAACCATTTCTATTCTGTTTTGAGTAATGTTTCCATGGCATATCTTTTTCCATTCTTTTAATTTCAACCTGTCTGTGTCGTTGAATTTGACATGAGTTTCTTATAATCAGTATATATTTGGGTTGTGTTTTTTAATCCACTCTGCCAATATCTGTCTTTTTATTAGTGTATTTTGATAATTTACAGTTAAGGTAATTATTGGTATGTTAGCATTTAAGTCTGCCTGTTTTATTATTTTCATTTTGTTTTTATCCTCTATTTCTCATTCCTCTGTGTCTCCTCTCTTGCCATACTGTGGATTGTGATAGTTAAGTTCACATGTCAACTTGGCTAGGTTATGGTATCCAGTTGTTTGGTCAAGCAAGCACTAGACTGAGGATATTTTGTGGATTTAAATAATCAGTAAGTTGATTGCATCTATGGTTGATTACATCTACAATCAACTAAAGAGATTTCCTTCAGCAATCAGAGAAGTCTCATCTAATCAGTTGAAGGTCTTAGAAGAACTGATGTTTTCAGCAGTCAGAAGGAAGACTGATGTTTTCCTTAGAAGAACTGATGTTTTCAGCAGTCAGAAGGAAGACTTTCCATCTTTACTTCAGCCAGCCAGCTTCTCCTGGGGAAATTCATTCAAAACCTTCATCAAAGTTCCTAGCTTGCAGCCTGCCCTATGGAATTTGGACTTGCCCATCCCCATAATCAAATGAGCCAATTTCTAAAATAAATCTTTAATATATATATATATAAAATATAATTTTTTAATATTTATATTATATATACATATATATATATAGATATAGATATCTCCTTTTAGTTCTGTTTCCCTGAAGAATCTTGACTAATACAGTGTATTTGGACATTTTTCAAGAGTATCTCTTTGTATAGTTTTTTTCAGTGGCTACACTGGGTATTAAAATATACATATGAGATTCATATTAGTCTACTTCTCTCCACACTTTATTTCTTTCAGTGAAGTGTGAAAACCTCCCTTCCATTTAGGTCCTGGCACCTTCCCTGCTTTTAAATATCATTTGTGTTGAATATAAGATGGTTTTGTAATTTTTTTCCTATTCTTTTACTTTTCCTTAGAGAAGTTGTAGGTTTACAGAAAAATCATGCCGAAAGCACAGTTTCCATAAAACCCCTTCACAAACTCAGTTTTCCCTATTATCACTTTGCATTAGTATGTTACTTTCATTACAATTGATGCATTTATATTATTATAATTATACTATTAACTATAGTCTATTGATTATCATTTACATAAAGATTCACTGTTTCTGTTGTACAGAGTTATGACTTTTTAAAATTTTTGGTTCTTGTAACATATATATAACCTAAAATGTCCCCCTTTAACCACTTTCATATATATAATTCAGTGATTTTAACATTCACAATGTTGTGCTACCATCACCAACATTCATTACCAAATTTTTCCATCACCCCAAATAGAAACTCTGTACCAATTAAGCATTAACTCTTCATTCCTTACCACCACCCCAGCCCCTGGTAACCTAAATTCTAGTTTCCGACTCTATGAATTTGATTATTCTAATTATTTCATATCAGTGAGCTCATACAATATTTGTCTTTCTGTGTCTGGCTTATTTCGCTTAACATGATGTCGTCAAGGTTCATCCACTTTGTCACATGTATCAGAACTTCTTTCCTTTTTATGGATGAATAATATTACATTGCAAGTATATACTACATTTTGTTTATCCAGTCATCTGTTGGGACACTTAGGTTGTTTAATTTTTGTTTTTAGCATCAAATGTGCTGTATAAAACTCATAAAGTCTTATATGTACCCATATTTCTGCTTTTAAAAAATTGTTCCTTCTTGTTCCAAATTCTTTCTTTAAATCATTTCCTTTTTTGTTTGAAGAACTTCCTTTAGCCAAATTTTAAAGCATGTCTACCAGTGTCAAAGTCTTTGTTTTCCTTTTCCTGAGAATATCTTTATTTCCTCTTCATCCCCAAAGGATAGTTTTGCTGGATATAAAATTCATGGTTCTTTCATCACTTGAAAATGTTGTGCCACTTTTTCGTGGCCTCCGTAGTTTCCAATGAGAAATCTGATGTCATTTCAATTTTTTTTTTTCTTGTAGTTCAAGAATTATTTCTGTCTGGCTGCTTTAAATACTTTACCTTGTCTTTAGCTTTCAAAAGCTTAATTATGATGTGTCTTTGGATTTATCCTATTTGGAGCATGCTCAACTTCTTGTATCTGTAGGTTTCTGTCTATCATCAAATATGGGAAGTTTTCAGCCATTATTTCTTCAAATACTTTCACTCTCTTTATCCTCCCCTTATGAGACTCCCATGATGCAAATGTAGCATATTTTGTTATTGTCCCACTAGTACTTGAAGTTCTATTCTATATTTTTCAATCTCCTTTTTGTCAAATGTTCAGTTTGTATGAATTCTATTGATCTGTCCTTGAGTTCACTAATTATATCCTCTGTCATGTCATCTCCACTCTGCTATTGCATCCAGCAAGTTTTTTCTTTCTGTAATTGCATTTTTCAGTTCTATAATTTCCCTTTGGTTCTTTTTTTTTTTTTTTTTTTAATAACATCTATGCCTTTGCTGTGGTTTTCTACTTTTCCAGTCATTTCAAGAGAATTTGTAATTGTTTGCTGAAATATTTTTCGGAATGGCTGCATTTAAATGTTTGTTAGATAATTCTAATATCTGGTTCTTCATGGTGTTGATATAAGTTGACTTTCTTTTCTTACTTAAGTTGTGATTTTCTTCGTTCTTGGTATGACAGGTTTTACCCTGAACATTTTGTGTATTATGTTAAGAAACTGTGTCTTATTTAAATCTTTTTTTTTTTTTTAGCAGGCAGGCACCCTGTTTAGGTTTATCATGTGGGTATTTGGCCTCCTTTTGTGGCTTTAATGGAAGTTTAAATTTCAGAAAATGTGCAGTGTTTTTTTGGCCTACTTGCTTTATCTGGTGCTGCTGGGGCTCCCACTGGATCCTGCCAGTGCCATCTGGTGGGGGGGGGGTTCATGAAATTTTCCCAGGCTGGGCCACAGCATGTCTTTTGATGCCAGAAAGGGTATTATCAGATACCCCCTACTTGTGTTCCTGGATGTCTTGGTATCTCTGGGAAAGGAAGGCAGTCTCAGACCTTTTGGGACAAAGAGGGTTCTTAAGTTAGCCACTTGTGGCACGGTCCATCTTGCCAGTCTGTCTGCCGGCCCCATGCATCTAGACAGGGCAGGGTTTTTCCAAGCTAGCCAGTCCATCCTGCTTGGGGAAGGGAGTCTTAGACCTTTAGATCCCAAGGATTAAAAGAGTTGTCCCAGTTTGGGCCACTTGAGTGACTGGGTCCTGCTTGCCAGTTTTGCCCACCTATCTTGGTATATCTTGGTGGGAGTGGGGAGTTTGGGGCCAAGCAAGGAAGAAGAGCACTTTTCCGGCCACTTAGTTATTAGTGGGCTCCTGAACAATCCCCCATTCAGGTGAGTTGGGCTCACCTGCTTGATGTTGTCAGGGTTCTGGTACTCTCAGAGGGAACAATCTGTGCCTTCTTCTGTTGGGTGGAGTTACACAAGATGCTCTGCACTGTATTGTTCCTCCAGTCCTGAGGTCACAAACCTTTTCTCCTTCTTTTAACTACCTTCCAGATTTCTTCCTCAGATTGTCTCATGTATTATTTTCAGAGTTTCTAGTTATGTTTAACAGAGAGAAGCAGGGAGAAACTGGTCTACACCATCTTATCTGGACTGCAAGTTCTTCCAGATAAATTTTAGCAATTTCCATTAAAAACACCATGGTGATCTTGGAACTTATTAATTTGGGTCCCCATTGATAATCTTAAAAAGTGCAATTTTAGGGAACCCACTCTGGTTATAGCAGAGAAAGGAATTATTGCTCCCATTCTTCACTCCCTTCCCCGTAATAGGATCATGTAGCCACAGTCTTTGTTATGCCCTCCCATCGTTAGCAGGGTATATTTTCCTACCCCTTGACTCTGGGCTCAGCAATTCCGTTACTACAGCCTATGGGGTATTAACAGACATGTA
This sequence comes from Tolypeutes matacus, assembly GCA_026826555.1. Lineage (NCBI taxonomy): Eukaryota > Metazoa > Chordata > Mammalia > Cingulata > Chlamyphoridae > Tolypeutes > Tolypeutes matacus. Next base: position 4,101,932 of record JAKSZT010053764.1, on the reverse strand, counting down.
CAATTGGTCTGCTCTCTATGTCTCTGCCATAGCCAAAAGTCAACCTTCCTAATATAGCAAATTCCTCCTCAGCCTGAGCTGAGAGAGAATATAAATGCATCAGACCTTAGCCCAATCTCAGAGGAGCCAAGCCTAGCCAAACCTATAACTTGAAGCTGAGCTACCCAGACCAGCCCAGCTTAGATCGGTTGATTGTCAATTAATCCATAGACTCCTGAGCTAAATTAATTCTTATTGTTTCATGCCACTAAGATTTTGTGGCTGTCTGGTTAACAGCATTATTGTGGCCAAGTTAATTGAAACAATTAACCGGTCAACTCCTGTGGGAGATGTGCCTTTATGTCCTTTTCCTATTTCCTCCTTCATGTTCTCTGGTAGGAGCTGCAGCGACCATCCTGACCTTTGGAGTGGAAGCAGTGTGCTAGGATAAGGAAACTGAAAGCTAGAAGGAACTTGGGTCCTCGATGAGTGCAGGGCCTCCATGCAAGACTTTATATGTTTAAATCATTGTTATTTTGCGATCTCTGTTACATGTAGCCAAACCTAATCTGAACTGATACACAAATGATCTGTACATTGAAAAATACTATGGCCATTTTTCAGTCCTTTTTTTCACTCACATCTCCAAAATTGAACACTGCATATCCCCCCATCTAAATAAGTGGCAACTGAAAGTTTCCATTTTGTCAGAACAAAAAATCTTGGATTCATCTTTTTCTCCATCAGCAAATTCTATTGATTCTACCCTCAAAATAACTTATCACCATTTTTATTCTAGTTCAAACCAGTAGCTGAAACTATTGAATTGCTTTAATTGGTGTCTCCACCAGCATTCATTTAAACATGTTAGATCATGTTACTCCCCTACTCAAAATCTCCCAATTATTTCCCATTTACAAAGAATAACAGCTAAAGTTTTTTCTATAACTTTCAAGACCTGTACAATCCAGCCCCCAGTTACCTCTTGAATTTCCTCTCCTTCCTCTCCTTTTGCTCACTCCACTCTGGCCACCCAACTCACAGCCAGGTCAGGACCTTTGCACTTGTGGTTCCCTGTCTGGAACTCTCTTCCCCTGTGGTCTTATGATTTCCCCGCCTCTTCATTCATGCCTTTACTCAAATTCACTTCGCTTACCCTGACTACTCAAAATGGCACGCTCCACCCTGTAACCCTCTTTCATTTTACCCAACATTTTCTTTCTTCTTTCTGTTATCATATTGTATATCTCTCTTTATTATCTATCTCTTCCATAGATTTTAAGCCTCATGGCACCAAGATTTTGTTTGTTTGTTTACTTTGGTCTTTGTGGTTATAACCCTAGTGCCTAGACCAGTGCCTGGCACATACTAGGGGCTAAATACATAAACACTGAATAAAGAAATCTCTTTGTCTTGAGCACAGAGACACAGTAAAATATGTACATATTCATGGAGTTATGATATCAAAGGGTGAGAAAAAGAACTAAGCATTTCAGAGTGATTAAATTGTCTAAGTGCCAGAATTAGAAATTATACCTCCTGATTCTCCAATTCAGCAGGCTTTCTCCTAGACCGGTGTTGCCTTACCTTATTTTCATTATTGCCTCCCTAAAAAGACTTTTTAGACTTTTTTTCCTTACCACCACCCCAACCATACATAAGAAATTTTAATACCACAGCTATACAATATTATATCTGTATGCATAGAGTGGCTCTTCAGAGGGGCACAGACCATTGTAATATTTAAGTCCTTTGCCCCCCAGGAATAAATTTTCACCCCCTGGGGGACAATGTTGCCTCCATTGATAAGGCATGGACTAATGTAATCTGATAATGGCAGTAGATGAAATATTTATTTTTTCTGTTATCTGAAGAAGGCCTTTTGCTATCGCCCGTACATACATATTCCCAGTTCTGCCTCTGGCATAAAGTCGCATTATACCTCTCCTCCAACCACTTTGAAGTTACGTGAGACCATGTGACTTGCTTTAACAAAATATGAGTGGAAATGCAGTATGTTACATTGAAGTAGAAGCTTTAGGAGCCATTGCGTGATTCTCCGTTCTCTTTCTCCTGCTCCTGTAATTAAGCACATGGTGAGGTGGCGCCTCCAATAGCCAGGATCCCTGAGTGACAGTATGAGCAGAGCTTCCCTAATGGCTCACAGTGGATCATTTATGTGAATGAGAAATAAATTTCTGCCACTGAGACTTGGGAGGTTGTTGTTACCCTGGAAAAACCTAGCCCATCCTATCTGATACAGTATTGCATGGCAGAAAAATGTTGGGTGCATAAAATTAGGCCTTTTTCCCTTTTTTTTTTTTTTTTTTTGAGGTACCAGGGATTGAACCCCGGACCCTATGTGGGAGGCCAGTGCTCAACCACTGAGCCACATTGGCTCCCCTAAGTTGGGTTTTTTGTTTGTTTTGCTTGTTGTTGTTGTTTTAGGAGGCACTGGGAACCAAAAACCCGGGACCACCCATGTGAAACAGGTGCTCAAGTGCTTGAGCCACATCTGCTCCCCTCTCCATTTTAATTTTAATTTAACATAGTCCTCATGAGGAAAAAACCCACCATTTAAAAATATGCACAAATATAACTTTTTGGAAATTATGTATAAAATTTAAATTTTAACAGCCTTATTATTTATTAAATTTAAAATCACATATAAAACAAGGTTAGAGCTTTAATTCAAATGTAGATTGACATGTGGGTAAATATAGAGGATGGAGGGAGATCTGCCAGGACTCTCTGAAGTCTCAGGGCTTTTCCACATTTTCTTTGCAAGGTATGTGGTACTGGATCATGGGCTTCATTACCAATGGAAAAAAATGTATGTGTTTATTGAATTTGTGTGACCTTTTCCTACAACAATCTCAAGGCACCAAACTTTTAGCACTTCCATTCCTTAAGTAATTTTAACATGCAAAGAGGATGAGAAGGTCAGACAATTACAAGAAGTCTGTTAGCTAGTGTCAGCAGGATGCATTAGGTACCAGTAGAGTTTCTATTTCAGATATTAACAATCAGAACATAAAGCTACAATAGAGCTGGGGTGAGGCAAGAGGCATGCCAGGAATATGGTAAATAACCCTGGGAACTGGGGCAGTGCAGCCAGCCTTCTCAGAAGATAAGAGAGGAAGCAGTAAAGGGCAGTAAAACCTAGGGTTTTTATCAGCAAAGATGCCTAACACAGAATCCTCACCAGCATTCAAATATATTACTTTGTCTGAGGTGAATTCCACCATCAAATTTTGTAAAGGTAGAAAAGTTACCTTTTACTCCACTAATTACTGTTTGCCTCCTTTCACTCAACAAACTTTTGCAAGACTATGAAAGTGTTTCTTTGTCTGATATTCTATAATAGCCACAGTATAGTTTCTGGTACTGGAAGTGTGTTTGGTCTGGAAAATGAAGCCACAGCAAATATGATGGGAGTAAAAGGGTTTAATAAAGGAATTAGGGCTTACACATATGTGGGAGGAGCTGAGGCAGGGAAAAACTGGACAGCTGCAGCCTGAGAATGAATGAAACAATCCACTTCAGCCTGAAAGACTGGAGCAGGGAGGGAAGCTGGACTGAACAAAAAGGCCAAGAAGTCAGGGCCTCTGGCTACCGTGACCTTTTGAGAATAATGTCTTAGCTTTCCAAACCCATGCATATTCCTCCCACTGGCAAAAATCAAATCCTGAACTATACAGGAAGGGGCATTCTGGGAACCATGGTTCCCAACCTTGGCAATGAGAGGTGGTACTGCCAAGATGATGATAGATAATCCAGCAACTCAATTGCACAGTGAAAAGGGAACTCCATTTACTGAAAATGGGTCTATTTATTTTAACTGATAACTGGGGTACAGGCTAACAGGAATTCAGTTTAGCTACGTTTTTATTTTGTTAAGAATGAAATATCAGCTGATGCATTTTTATTTTTTCTGATATCATTTCCATCAGATTTTAGACATGTTTTTGCAACAAAGAAAACCCTGTTTTTAATGGTCAAAGGCAGTCTCCCTGCCTTACTGCCTGGTTGATCAAGGCCAGACAATGACAGTATTTTAGTGATCTATTGTGTCTTCAGAAAGAAATTAATTAAAGTTGCTCTCTTCTTCTGGTACTTAAAATAATTCAGGTCTAACACATTAAAAATCCAGCGGACTGTGATTTGCACTAGAATTGAAAACTGGCTTGCAATAGAAGTTTATAAAATAAATAAATGAGTCTTTAAACTTTATCTGCAAATAATATAGCTCAAGAGGGCACAAGGCAATTGTCAAACACAAGTAAAAGAAAAGAAAATTTGCAAACATTGATTAATGATTCTGTAATTATTTGGGATTTGAGGGTTCTAAGAAGGTAGAGAAGAGGCCACTGCCTCTTGTGGTTTAGAAAAGCCTGAGAGAAGAGAGCGAAAGAAGAAGGAGGAAGAGGAGGAAGAGAAAGAGGCACCGCACCGGAGGGAGGGAGGGGAGAAATGAGATATAAAGAATGGCAGGGAAAGTTAATGTGGTCAGAGAGGGCCCTGCAAAGGCGCTAATAGAACAATGTAAGTATAAGTGAGCTATGAGAAAAAACTCCTACCAGGTTCTGTAACAGCAGAAAAGAAATATGATTTAACTGGTTCTAGTAATGAAGACTAGCAAAAGACTGGCTCAATTGCAAAATTCCTTTTTCCTCCTAATTCACTCCTGAGTATGCCTGTGTTGATAATACTTGTTTAACTTAATAACATAGCTTTTAGCCATTTTTGAAAATAGAGAAACCTTTTCCTTGAACAGGGACCAGTCAGCATTTTTTTGGCTTATTTCATATTTAGGCACACCTTCTTCTTTTGGATGGTATGGAACTCTACTATCACCAGGTGGCAACTCAGAAGTTTGCAGGTGAGAGATATAGTACAAAGAAAGTTTCTTTCAAGCACCAAAGAGTATTTTAATTATGATAGTTTTTGACATTACAAGAATAATCAGTTTGGACTGATTAGACAAGTACTAAAAATTGAAGCACTGACAGTTTCTTCAAGCATTGCTCTAAAATATTTCAAGTGTTGATTCACTTATAACTATAGCATTTCATAGGTCTTATTTTCCCCTTTAAAATCCCTGTGTATATTGAGAAACTACAATAATTCTGTCCATTTTGATTATCATATTGGGTTCTAAAATTATGACCTGTTAGTTGAAAAGGAATTAGTAACCATCTGTTTACAATGAGACTCCCCACTCCACCCCAACCAGTGCACTTTCTACTCTGCTTTGTTCTGCTACAATCTTAGCTTCAGTCTTCTATTATGCAGAAGAAGAAGAATATTTATCTCACAGGGATTTTGTAAGGATTAAATGAGGTATTTTTTTCCCCTGACTGCCAAAGCAAATATCATGCAGTGTGTTGGCTTAAACAATTAAATTTACTGGCTCGCACTATTGAGGCTGAGAAGTCCAAAATCAAGGTGTCATCAAGGTGATGCTTTTCTCTAGAAGACTGTTCCATTCTGGGGCTGGCTGCTGGTGGCCCTTGGCCCTTGGCTTTTCTATCACATGGCAATGCACATGGCAGCCTCTCCTGACTTCTGCTCCCTCTGGCTTTCTCTGTAAAGCCTCAAGTAATAGAATTAAGGCCCATCCTGATTCAGTGGGGCCACACCCTCACTGAAGTAACTGCATCATAAATTTCTACTTACAATGGGTTAACACCCACAGGAATGGATTAAGTTTAAGAACATGTTTTCCTGAGGTACATAGTCCAAGCTACTGCAGGAGGTAGAACATGTCAATGGCTAGCTCAGTGCCTGCCACATAGTAGATGCCATGTAAGTGTCATTTCTTTCCTGCCATGCATACTATTTAGATGATAGTAATGGTGATGACTAACATTTGTTGAGCTGTGTACCAGGCATTGTATCTATTGGTTTCATCTCTAAAACAACCCTATAAGGAAAATGAGGCTCAGATACTAACTTGTCCAGGATCCCAAAGTCAATATCTGGTTAAGCTGGAAATTCAGTCCCAGGACTTTCAAACCCTTTGCCAATATGCCATCCTGAACTTTATTTTTAAAAACAAATAGAAAATCCCCTCATACTTCACGCAGCACTTGAATCCCTTGGTGGCTGGATTCCTATGGGGGAAAAGATTCTTGTGGTTTTTCCATATTGTTTTTGAAACTATAGTACAACATTGCTGAGTCCTAGAGCTTAATATTGATTCTGAGAAGCAGCTCTGCTGGCACAACTGAAAGTGAGCTTGCCTTTCTCCTAAGGCACAGGGATATTTAGGCCACATAGCCTTTTGTATGGCACACATGAAAGTAAACAAATAAAAAAGAAATATTAGAAAAAAAAAAAAAAACACTCATTCTAAGATATGTTGGACAAACCCATATCCAATTTGCCCTTGTCCACCTTGATCTGTCTTTAATCTGCATGGTGCCCACTGACAAAATCCTCTTCATTTCTGTCTACTTCTCCGAGTACTATTAAATTCTGGTTCCACCTTCCAGGGTCCTACTTCTTTTAAACAGATACTTTCTCCAAATTTGCTGGCTATTTCTGGTAGCACTGTTTCTAAAATCATTGAGAGAAAAGTACTAATGGAGACTAATGGATCCAGCATCCCTGGATGCATAAATGAGTTGGAAAACTTTAGGATGCAGATGCCTAGAGGCTATTAAGGGGGCCCCAATTTAGTCATCTGAAGAACACCCTTGTAACAGAAAGTGCAATGTTTGGGAGCTGCTTCATCTGAAAAACTTTAAAACCATAAAGTTTAGTCACAAAATTTGAAGAGAGGTTTTAGGTGACTTCTGGTAGACTTATACACGTGGTTTCTTTTAAGCATTTGTGGAAGATTGAACTATGTGCTCCAATTTAGACATATTAATCCACATTCCTGTGAGTGTGAACCCATTGTAAATACAATCTCTTAAAGATATTATTTTAAATTTAGGATGTAGCCCAACTGAATAGTTGGGTCTTAATACAGAGTACTGGAGGCCTTATAAAGAGAAAGAAATCGGAAGGTTCACAAAGTTTTTGGGTTTTTTTTGAATGAATTTCTTGTATGTAACTCAAACCAGCTAATAGTAACTTGATAGATATTCTATAACTGCATTTTATTTATATTAAACTTTTGTTCTCAACGTCTATTAAGGCATGTAAAAACATGGCTATTGTTATAAATTTACAAATTCTGCTCTTTGTTGATTACAAATTAGTAGCTTTGTGAAAACACGATCAGCTTTGTGCTTTAGGCATATTCTTAAGAATAAAATCATGGCTGATGTAAATAGACATATTTCCAGACTTAGGTTCTCTATATTTACAAAGAAATAGAAAAACAACCCCTGATATCCAGGAGCTGACGTGACATTGTCAACTAGGCCTTGGTGTTACTGGTAATTGGCCTTAGTAGTCTCCTATTAAACATAAACAATTTCATAGAATATCAAAATCAGAAGAGGCCACTATGAAACCATGATGGATCAAGACAAAAACAAGACCAGTCTGTAACCATGTCTGAGCACAGAATAAACATAAAAATCGTCTACCCCATAAAAAATAACCAAACATCACCCTATTCTGGCCAATATGAATGATTGATGCTTCTTTACCTATTATAGCCTTAACCTCACTCTAGTCTTCCCTCTTTCTAGATAATATTTATTAAAATAATGACAAATTTATTCCTATTTCCTGACAGCATTTAATCTAGAGCAAAGCCTCACTTCCTTAAACCTTCCCCAAATGCTACAATAGGTCCTTGTGGTACCTCTTACTTAGATGCCCTTTGGTAATACAGGCATGTTCCTAGTGTCTGTTGGTTAGAAAACACTGACAAAAATGGAGGTTCACTTCACTGAGATTCAGCTGAAGTCCTTACTGCCTTAAACCAAGACCCTCAGATCAGTAATAGTGTCTACATTTGAGACTCCCCTACTCTGCCTGTCTGGGAAGCCACCTGCCCTTGGCTGAGAGAGAAGTTCACACTGAATGAAGCTCTGACATTTCATTAAAGCCTTTCAGCATTTGGGTTTATTTTGTATTCCTAGGAATAAGGTACTTTGGGATTTTTTGTTTTGGTTTGTTTTCTGATCAAAGTTTTATTGTTCCTTGATGCAATTCTTTTATTTTAACCTTGTAAAACTTGGTCCTATGGCCCGCCTGATTTTCTATTGTCTTGAGTGTTGTTTGTTTACGAGAGGAAAAGCTATAAGGAGCAGATGGAAGACCAGTAACTCCATCCTTGAGTCAGCCCTGGGGTCTAAGAGGTTCAGAGGGTCTCTTAAGATCTGTGTCCTTTGGACAAACTTTGCTTTGGGTCACCAATTAAAAACCTTATAAGGACTTCTTCCTTGGTCTTGTCTTTTTGTTTCTGAGAACGTCTTTGTTTCATCTGCTTGGAATCAGAAGGCTATGTCCAGCCTCTGACTGGCGACTAATGGCCTTTAGCCAAATTCTGTAGACACAAAATTACACAAACCAAATCATCATAGACCAGACCTTTCAGTTTTCAGGAATCTTCCCAATCTAAAATGGCACCTCTTCCAGGCTAACACCTCCTTTCTTTATCTTGATTTCTCACCATTATGATAACTTTTATGTTTTAGCTCGCTAATTGATAGAATTTCACCAGGGAAATGGCAGTAATTACTTTGGGGAACTTTTGACTTGCACAAGATTGCTCATTAGAGAGTTACCATAGAGCAAAAAAAGAAGAAACCATCCTGAAGAAGTTGTCTCATTTGACTAAAAGAGATTACTTTATTTAAAGTAGGAGGCAGCCTCTCCTTTTTTTTTTTTTTTTTTTTTTTTTTTTACTGTGGGATTCATTTATTGTTAACATTTTACCCCATTTGCTTTATCATTTGTTCTCTGGATTTTTTGTCTGAACTATTTGAGACTAAGTAACAAAAATGATGGCTCTTTAGCTCTGAAAATCTCACAGTATATGTCCTAAGAATGGAGATATTATCTTACATTATTATAGCTCAATTATAAACTTCATAAATTTACACAGATATATTTTATCTAATATATCGTCCATATTCCAATTGTGTCAATTGACCTAATAGTGGCCATTATGGATTTTTTTTCCTCTGCCAGTACAGGATCCAGTCTAGGGGCAGTATTGTATTTATTTGGTCATGACTCTTAAGTCTCCTTTTTTTAAAAAATTAATTAATTAATTATTTTATATTTTAAAAGATGCTTAGATTACATAAATGTTACACAAAAATAACAAGGATTCCCATGTTCCCCACCTCCCACAACATCCCATACAAACATCTTTCATTAGTGTGGCACATCACCTACAATGAATATACACATCCTGGGGCCTTGCCACCAAGCATGGACCGTAGTTCACATTGTAGACCACACTCTCTCCCACACAGTTCTGCATGCTATATGCTGACGTAAAATGGCCTATATCTGACATGATAATGCCACTCAGGACAATTCCCAAGTCCCGAAAAAACCCTGTATTACAACTGCTTTTCCCTTCCCTGCCCCAAAAGCATCCAGTGTCCACTGGCTCCACCTCACTTGTAATTTCTTCCATTACTTGAATCACAATATGTCTACAACAGAATACCAGTGAGTCCACTCTAGTCCATAGCTCCTCCCTCAATCCTGAGGAGTTTGGGATGGTGATGTCCACTCCACCTCCAAGTGAGAGGGGCCCTATATCCCATGGATACGATGGATGGGATTATCCTTCCTACAGCTGCAAACTCTCTCCATTCCCTGGGATGGCCACTATCCATCATCATCTCCTCACAGGTGACTTAGGTGAGTCCATTGAGCTGTAGAGTAGGAGTTGCAGCTCCACCGAGATTCCAGGCAAAGCTGGCACATGGGCAAGCCAAAGGCTTCAGTCTCTGGAAGTACACCTACAAACTCCAGCATCACATATAGATTTGAATAGAAGAGACTGATGGACCATGTGCAGGGAGGACTTATTTGAGTCCAGCTCTGCCACTCTCAGAAGCACAGATTCCAGTGGAGAGCCCATTGATAAGGCATCAATCCCTGGAGCTACCCCCTTATATAGGACCTGGGTGTCTCCAGAGCCCTCAGGAGCCCCTCTGTGTGGGGTGATATCCACTTTGGTGTTCGATGAGGTCCTACTGAGGTGTGCATAAGCGTTACCTCTGGGATGACCTCCCAACTCTCTTTGAAGTTTCTTAGCCACATGAACTCATTTGTCTTTACCTTTTCCCCCTTTTATTCAAGGTCTTTTTTCCAGTGGTATTGCCAGATGGCACTTGGTGTTAATCCCTCGTTGCCAGGGAGTCTCAGCCCTAGGAGTTATGTCCCATGCTGGGGGGAAGGTAATGCATTCATATGCTGAGTTCGGCTTAGAGAGAGGCCACATTTGAGCAACAAGGAGGCTCTCAGGTGGCAGCCCTTAGGCACCCCATAATAGTAGGCTAAGTTTCAATTACAAGAGCAAAGACTTGTAAGGCTAGTCATCAATAACAAGAACCCATTAGTGGACCATCCTCCTTTGCCAGACACTGCCCCTGCACTCGGGGGACTGTTGCTGCCCCCTTGGAGAATGTGGCAGAGCTCTCCAGGCTGGGAATTCAGTATTCCCTCATTTATTGAGTGATTGTCCACCCAATGTGACCATGCCCTACCCCTTGATCATTTGGACAATTTTATATATCTTTCATGTATATTCAGATGAACTTCCTCCCATGAATTCCCCATCCCAGACACCCCCCCACCAATGATCCTCTGCAGCCCCTGTTGTAACCCTTCTGTGATCTAAACCTTCCTTGAAGATGAAGCCCATATAATAAACAAATATAATTAATAGAAAAATGAAATAATAATGATAAGCTTAAATGTAAGAGATAAAATACATAGAAACTCAGAAAAAAAAAACTATAATTAAAGGATTGGGACATTCAAAAAATGGGAAAAAGCAAAAAAAATTTTTTTAATTATTATTATTTTTTTCTTTTATCACTGCATTATCAGGTGTCCAGTCTGTACCGTGGTGCCTTCCCCCTCTCACTCCCCAGTGTCTCCCAAATTTTCATTTAATTTTCAAAGAAGTTTTAGGTCACAGCAAAGTCACACACAGAATACTAGATATTCTCATATACCCAACCTCCTCCCCCTTTCCTCACCCCATATTGAAACTTTTTTATGTGGATGGTAGCAATGTTATAACTGTTATACAGATAGTGAAACATTCTAAACATTGTCGATGGTTTACAGTATAGTTTACAATTTAGACGGTACAGTTTAATAATTCTTGATGATATTTACCATGTCCTGTGTCCATTACTGTAAGGTAATGAAAAACATTTCCCCTAGCCACTAAATACCCCATTTGATCTTTTCTGTTCCTTCCTCCCCATCCCCTTGGGGCACATGACACCCCCCTGTCTTGACTCATTGGATGACAAGATTCATAGTTACATGCAACAAGAGGTCTTGACACACTGATTATCCTCCTCTGTTAGGATCCACCCTTGCTCCTAAGAGACACCCACCTGTCTGTTTCTGGGTGAATCGGTCCTCCCAAAGATGGGGGTCCATCTCCTTCCCACTCACCATGTGGGTCTCCACTCCCTGGCACAACACATTATGACAGGATGAACACTCACACACTCCCCAGAAGCCTACTCCAGATATGCCCCATCTTGAATGCCCCCCCCAACCTACACCCTATCCCAGTGACACTACCTTGTCATATTGTCATAAGAGCATTCCCACTCATGCACTTTCAACCTCATTACCACCAATCCGATGTTCACCTAGTCCCTCTCCCATCCCTCCCCCCAGTATCCTAGGTATTCTAACCCACCCTTCCTAATCTACCCACCTGTCAACCCTGCACCACCAAACCCAGTAATATCACTACACACCTGTCCTATCCTTCAATATGCAACTATACTCTATCACTTTACCATTGATTATGTCTGTATGGGTGATGGCTCACAACCTTCTCTTCTCTTTCTCACCCTTGTTAACCTATCTTTCAGACAGTGGTTCTCAGAGACTGCTCACTTTCCTCAATTCAAATCAGTGAGGTCATATACTGGTCATCCTTCAGTGCCTGGCTTACTTCACTCAACATAAGGTCTTCAAGATTCATCCACGTTATTCCATGTGTTAGCACTTTATTCCTTCTTACAGCTGAGTAATATTCCATTGTATGTATGTACCACATTTTGTTTATCCATTCATCTGTTGATGGGCACCGGGGCTGATTCCAGCTTTTGGCAATTGTGAACAATGCCGCTATGAACATTGGGGTGTACATATCTGTTCATGTCTTTGATTTTAATTCTTCTGGGTATATACCCAGCAGTGGAATCACTGGATCATACAGAAGATCTATTGTTAGTTTTCTGAGGAACCACCAAACTGTCTTCCACAGTTGCTAGACCATTCCACAATCCCACCAGCAGTGGATAAGGGTTCCAATTCCTCCACATCCTCTCCAACACTTATAGTCTGCTGTTTTTTTTAATAGCTGCCATTCTGATGGGTGTAAGATGGTATCTCATTGTAGTTTTGATTTGCATTTCCCTAATAGCTAGCGATGTCAAGCATTTTTTCATGTGCTTTTTAGCCATTTGTATTTCTTCCTTGGAGAAGTGTCTTTTCAGGTCACTTGCCCATTTTTTAAATGGGTTGTTTGTCTTTTTATTTTCAAAGTGTAGGATTTCTTTATATTTGCAGGATATTAGGCTCCTATCAGAATATGGTTGCCAAATATTTTCTCCCATTGGGTAGGCTGCCTTTTTATTTTCTTAATAACGTCCTTTGAGGTGTAGAAGTTTTTAATTTTGAGGAAATCCCATTTATCTATTTTTACTTTTGCTGCTTGTGCTTTGGGTGTGAAGTTCATAAAACCATTTCCTATTACGAGGTCCTGTAGATGCTTCCCTACATTATCTTCCAAGGTTTTTATGGTTTTGGTGCTTATATTTAGATCTTTGATCCATCTTGAGTTGATTTTTGTATAAGGTCTGAGATGGTATTCCTCTCTCATTCTTTTGGATATGGATATCCAGTTCTCCAAGCACCACTTGTTAAAGAGGCCATTCTCTCCCAACTGAGTGGGCTTGGTGGCCTTGTCGAATATCAGATGACTATAGTATATGCAAGGATCTATATCAGAACTCTCAATTCAGTGCCATTGGTAAGTATGTCTATCCTTGTGCCAATACCATGCAGTTTTGAGCACTGTAGCTTTGTAGTATGTTTTAAAGTCAGGTAATGTGATACCTCCAACTTCATTTTTCTTTTTCAATATGTCTTTGGCAATTTGGGGTCTCTTGCCCTTCCAAATATATTTTGTAGTTAGTTTTTCCAGTTCCTTAAAAAATACAGTGTTGATTTTTTTTGGGATTGCATTAAATCTGTAGATTAGTTTGCGTAGGATAGACATCTTGATGATGTTTAGTCTTCCTATCCATGAACAGGGAATATTCTTCCATTTATTTAAGTCTTCTTTGATTTCCTTTAACAGTGTTGTGTAGTTTTCTGTATATAAGTCCTTTACATCTTTAGTTAAATTTATTCCTAGGTATTTGATTCTTTTAGTTACTATTGTAAATGGTATTTTTCTCTTGATTTCCTCCTCAGATTGCTCATTATGGATGTACAGAAATGCTGCTGATTTTTGAGTATTGATCTCATAGCCTGCAATATTACTGAACTCTTTTTTTTTTTTTTTTACCGGGAGGTCCCGGGGATCGAACCCGGGTCCCTCCATATGGGAGACGGACGCCCAACCAGTTGAGCCACATCCGACCCCTACTGAACTCTTTTATAATTTCTAGAAACTTTGTTGTAGATTTCTCAGGGCTTTCTATGTATAGGATCATGTCATCTGCAAATAATGAAATTTTTACTTCTTCTTTTCTAATTTGGATGCCTTTTATATCTTTTTCTTGCCTCAGTGCTCAAGCAAGTACTTCTAAGACAATGTTAAATAGGAGTGGTGATAGTGGGCATCCTTGTCTTGTTCCCGATCTCAGAGGGAAGGCTTTTAGGATTTCACCATTGAAGATGATGTTAGCTTTGGGTTTTTCATATATACCCTTTATCATATTCAGAGTTTCCTTCTATTCCTATCTTTTGCAGTGTTTTTATCAGGAAAGAGTGCTGTATTTTGTTGAATGCTTTTTCTGCATCTATAGAGATGATCATGTGATTTTTTTTCTTTCAATCTGTTTATGTGGTGTATTACATTGATTGATTTTCTTATATTCAACCATCCTTGCATACCTTGGATGAAACCCACTTGATCATGGTATATAATCCTTTTGATATGTTCTTGAATGTGATTAGCAAGTATTTTGTTGAGGATTTTAGCATCTAGGTTCATTAGAGAAATTGGTCTGTAATTTTCTTTTCTTGTGGTATCTTTGTTTGGTTTTGGTATTAGGGTAATGTTGGCATCATAGGATGAGTTAGGCAATATTCCTTCTGCTTCTATTTTTTTGGAAGAGCTTAAGCAGGATTGGTGTTAGCTCTTTCCTGAATGTTTGATAGAATTCAGCTGTGAAGTCATCTGGTCCTGGGCTCTTCTTAGTTGGGAGGTTTTTGATGACTGGGTCTATCTCTTTACTTGTAATTTGACTGCTGAGTTAATCAATTTCTTCTTTCATCAATGTAGGCTATTTGTGAGTTTCTAGAAATTTGACGATTTCCTCTAAATTATCATTCTTGTTGGCATATAATTTTTCAAAGTATCCTCTTATGATACTCTTTATTTCTGTGGGGTCAGTAGTGATATCCCCTTACTCATTCCTTATTTTGTGTATTTGCATCTGCTCTCTCTTTTTCTTTGTTAGTCTGGCTAAGGGTTTGTCAATTTTATTGATCTTCTCGAAGAACCAGCTTTTGGTTTGTTTGTTTTTTCTAGTGCTTTCTTATTTTCTATTTCATTTAGTTCTACTCTAATCTTTGTTATTTCCTTCTTTGTACTTCCTTTAGGTTTAGTTTGTTGTTGTTTTTCCAATTCTTCCAAGTGTGCACTTAGGTCTTCAATTTTAGCTCTTTTTTCTTTTTAATATATGTATTTATGGCTATGAACTTCCCTCTCAGGACATCTTTGGCTGAATCCCATAGGTTTTGATATGTTGTGTTGTTATTTCCATTAGTTTCAAGATAGTTACTGATTTCTTTTGAGATTTCCCCCTTGACCTATGGTTTGTCTAAGAGTGTGTTGTTTAACTTCCATATCTTTGTGCCTAATCTGTTTCTCTGGTCCTTAGTGATTTCCAATTTCATTCCATTGTGTTCAGAGAAATTACTTTATATAATCTCAATCTTTCTGAATTCATTGAGATTTGTTCTGTGGCCTAGCATGTAGTCTATCTTGGAGTATGATCTATGTGCACTCGAGAAGAATGTAAATCCTGCTGTATTTGGGTGTAGTGTTCTGAATATGTCTATTAGGTCCAGGTCCTATAATGTATTGTTCAGAATCTTTATTTCTTTATTGATTCTCTATCTAGATGTTCTGTCTAATGGTGATTATGGTGTACTAAAGTCCCCCACTGTAATTGTAGAGGCATTTATTTCTCCACTTAGTTTTTCCAGGGTTTGCCTCATGTATTTTGAGGCACCCCAATTAGGTGCATAAATGTTTATGATTGTTCTCTCTTCTTGAGGGATTACCTCTTTAACTAATATATAGTGTCCATCTTTGCCTCTTACAATAGTTTTTCATTTAAAGTCTATTTTGTCTGATATTAGAATAGCTACTCCTGCCCTTTTTTGGCTATTGCTTGCTTGTAAAATTATTTTCCAGCCATTAACTTTCAGCCTCCTTGAATCCCTGGGTCAAAGGTGGGTTTCTTGTAGACAGCATATAGATGGATTATATTTCCTCATCCATTCTGCCAATCAGTGTCTCTTGAGTGGTGAATTTAATCCATTAACATTCAGTGTTATTATTTGCAATGAATTTCTTACTTCAGCCATATTTTCTTTGAGTTAATATATGTCATATATTGTTTTTGTTTCTGTTTTTGTCTTTTTAGTTGTTTTTAAACTCTCCTCCAACTCTCTGTCCCTTGTTTTTTCCTTTCAATTTGTAGAACATCCTTTAGTATTTCTTGAAGTGCAAGTTTCTTATTGGCATACTCTCTTAATTTCTGTTTATCTGTGAATATTTTGAATATTTTGAACTCTCCATTATTTTTGAATGCCGGTTTTGCTGGATAGACATTTCATGGCTGGAAGTTTTTTTCTTTCAGTACTTTTGACTATATACCACTATCTTCTTGCCTCCGTGGTTTCAGATGAGAAATCAGCACTTAATCTTATTGTGCTTCCCTTGTATGTGATGGTTCTCTTTTCTCTTGCTGCCTTGAGTATTTTCTCTTTGTCTTGAGCATTGGACATTTTGACAAGTATATGTCTTGGAGTTGGCCATTGGGATTTATACTGTTTGGGGTGCACTGTGCTTCCTGGACTTGTACATCCATCTCTTTCAAGAGGGTTGGGAAGTTTTCAGCCATTATTTCCTTCAACACTCCTTCTGTTCCCTTTCCTTTCTCTTCTCTTTCTGGGATGCCTATAATGCATATGTTTGTGCATTTTGTGTTGTTGGTTAACTCCCTGAGTCCCTGCTGGATTTTTTCTATCTTTTTATCTATCTGTTCTACTATCTGTTTGATTTCAGATGTATTGTCTTCCACATCACTAATTCTTTCTTCGCCTGTTCAAATCTGCTGTTATGTGAATCCGGCGTCTTTTTGATTTCTTGGATTGTGCCATTGATCACCATCATATCCATTTTCTTTTTATGTGTGTTTACAATTTCTTCAGTATGTTCTCCCAGTGTCTTCTTAATATCCTTAAACTCTTCCCTCACTTCATTAAGTTGGTCCATGATATTTGTTTGGAAAGTTTTGATTAGTTTTTCAATGTTCTGCATCTCTTCCTGGTTTTTAGTTTGTTCACTCGACTGGTCCATGTCTTCCTGTTTCTCAGTGTGGTTTGTAATTTTTTGTTGCCCTCTAGTCATCATTTTATCTTGATGGGTTTGTTCAGTTGATTAGCTTTTCTCTCTGCTCTAGAGTTGTGTTTAGCTGGTGGTTCTGTGTGTGTGGTAAGTTTTCTCTTTGACACTTTTTCTTCTTATTTCCTTGCTTCTTTCTATGTTCCCTTCAAGGCAAAAGATTAGGGCCAGAGGAATCAAAAGGTGTGATAAAGGAAGAAGGATAATAGTAATATTGAAAAAAGTTAGAAGAAGGGCCATATAAGACTTAGTGAAACGAATATTTAACTCATGTAGGCAGCATAGAGTAATAGGGAAAAAAATGGAGTACGTACAATGGACTAGGAATCCAAATAGAGGAAAATATACATAATGATTTAGAAGGCTAGAATGATGAGGAGAGAGACAAAGAGTAAAGAAAGGGCTGAAAGGAAAAAGTTAATATTAATAAATGAAGAAAACAGAATAGAATATTAATTGACACCCTTGAAGTTGTGGGCTAATGAAAAAATGTGGTATGTAAGAACCACAATAGAAAGCAGAAGGCAGAAAGATGAAGGAAGGAAAAGAGATAGCATTGGAAGACAAAATCAATATAGACAGAGAATAGGAAATCACTGAAGAAGAAGCACAGCAAAAAAGAGAGAAGCTAGCAGTACCTAATTTAAAATTTAAAAAAAGAAAGAAAGAAAAAAGAAGGGGGGTGGGGAAGAGGAAAGAAAAGCAAGAGACAACAAATAAACAAAGAAAAACCAACCAACCACACAAGCAAGCAGTCAAACGAAGCTAAGGAAGAACAGTGTTTCTTCTTGGGCCCTTGTGGAACCTCTCAGCCTGTTTGTGTTCATCAGTCAATTGCCCTGCAAGGTTCTCGCTGCAGGTTTTGAGGCAGATTTTGGCTATTAAAATAAATTAAAAAAGAAAAATTCTTTTTTTATTTTTTAAAGTGACCATCTTCTTTTTTTTTTTTTTTTTTTTTTGGCAAAATATGAGACCCAAAAGAAGTCCTCTTATAGACCATCCCCTTCACTGAGGGGACCCTAACTAGGCTCGTGGAAACTAATCAAGCACTTCCCACTTCCTGGCCTCCCCAGGGGAGCTGAAGCTCTGATGCTTGTCAGTGCAGAAGGATAACATTGGCTGATCCGCCCCCTCTGGAGCCAAGCCTCAGTATCACCTAGGCTGTTGGGTAAATCAGGCTTCCTCAGTAGATTTGCCCCACCCCTCAGCCTGGCGTTGCTTCAAGCTGGCTTATCTGCTCCCCAAAGTTATGAGGGGGTCCAGGCAGCCAAATCCACAGAAAGAAAACCCCTTTCCACCTTCTGTCAGAACTCTCCCACTCTCTGAGAATGCTCCCTCTCACAGGGTTGCCGGCAGGAGTCATGGCTCAGACCAGCCTTTTTCCCTGAGGGTGGGGCTCAGCCATCTGTGTTAACCACCACAGGCAGGGGAGAAACTCACGAATCTCTCCCAAGGAATCTGTGCCATCCAGCTCCCTCCAGAGCGATGTCCCCAAGGTTCTTGCTCCAAGCTCCCCCAGCACAGACCCCTGGGCAGGACCCTGTCCCCAGTCAGCTGTCCTCAGAGAGCGAATCAGCGAGTGCCCTCCTAAACTGAGGCCATCTTGCCTCCTCCCTCCTCTCCTTCATTTTTATACTTCAATGATTAATAAGTGGTAGCATTTTAAATTGTTTTTATGAAATTGTCAAGGGCACAAGAGTGTGTGTCACTCTCTTTGTGTATATATTTCAAAATCTGTTTTATTATAGCTAAATTTTCTTCTCTTTCCTTGCAGAGAGAATATAATTAGACTTTCATATTGATATGATAATTTTAATTAATCTGAAGTCAGCTCCTCATTTATTGTCCCATTTTCTTTCTTTTCCCCATCTCTTGTGAAAGTTTAAAAATTAACTGATCAGAAAATCATTCGGTCATTTTTCATATACTCTGGTAATATCTAATCCAGATAAACAATCAAAATTGTCTAAAGAGGGAAGCGGCTGTGGCCCAATCAGTAGGGCTCCCGTTTACCATATGGGAGGCCCCGGGTTCGGTTCCCGGGGCCTCCTGGTGAAGGCAAGCCCGCCCGCACGGCGTGGTTAGCTGACCCAGCGAGCACAAGCAGCAAGGGGGGGATAAATGAATAAATAAATAAAATCTTAAAAAAAAAAATTGTCTAAAGAAAGAAAAAATTATTAAATTGTGTTTCTTTTTGTGAGCATTGTACAGTATACTTACATAATAGCTTTTGCTTTTTCTTTTTTTAAGATTTATTTTATTTATTTATTTCTTCCCACCCCCTTGTTGTTTGCATTTGCTGTGTCTGTTTGTTGTGTGTTGGTCTTCTTTTTAGGAGGCCCCAGGAACTGAACCTGGGACCTCTGATGTGGGAGGAAGGCACCTAATTGCTTGAGCCACCTCCACTCCCTGCTTTGTTGTGTGTCTCGTTATGTTTTCTTCGTGTCACTTGTTGCATCATCTTGTTGTGTCAACTTGCTGCACCTGCCCATCGCTTCAGCTCACTCTCTTGCTTGTCTTCTTTAGGAGGCACTGGGAACCAAACCTGGGACCTCTCATGTGGTAGGCGGAAGCTCAATCGCTTGAGCCACATCCACTTTCCCGTTTTTAGATATGACATAATAACAACAGGTTTTGCTTTCAAGACAAAAGAGGAGTTTGGACATGATTCAGAGTCTTTAAAAATTAATTTACCATTTAGCACAATGTTTTGGTTTATTTAAGACCAGGGTTAAATTTCTCATAACTCAAACTTTGCTTCATTGGCTTTATGAGTTAAATAAACTACCAACATTTAAACAACTTGTTTAAAATGAAAAAATTATATGTACACATAGATATGTAAATATATATAATTGTATTCAACTAAATGGAATGATAGTAATAGATGTCTTTTTTAAAAGAGTTTAATTTTATGAAATTTTCACAATACTGTAAATCATAAAGATTTAATGTTAAATTGTAATTTCCAGATCCTTAAGCTCATAGACAAATAATAAAGTTAATTAATAAGTGACCCTTTAATGCCTGAACAATTCCTAAATTAATTTTTAAAATGAAGGAAAGAACTAGCTAATATATATAATTTCACTCATTTGTTAAAATGACAGTAGATTACCAAAATATGAATATACCTTAGATGATTATATATATACACACATATACATTTATGTATGTATGTATTCATATGGATATGAATTATTTAAATGTATATTTTGTCTCCTCAAAATGGTCCAAAAATGGAGATAAAAGGACAAAAAGAATAATTAGGTTTGTTTAAAATTCTCCAAATTTAATTACATAAACTCTTATAAGAGTCTATCAGAGTCTATCAGGCAAAGTACTTTAAAAAAACAAAAACTAACAAATTTTAAAAACAGCTTATCTTCCTTTGTCAATTATTTATAAGTTAAATATGCTAATAAAAATATCTTTCAATTATTTAATAATTTCAAGTTAAAAGAAACATACGAATGTTTAAACACAAAGAGTGATACAATAATTGTCTACTGAAGGATTTTTCCAGATTTCTAGATACACAAACCTTTTTTCCTTTATATTCATAAAGGATCTAGACAGACTGGAATACTGGCTTAGTTACAAGGGAATCATCAGAAACCTGTTTCAATCTTTTATTAGATCTAATAACCAAATGATATGTATCTTGTCTAAGAGGTATAATAGCACAAGCAAAACACCTAAAAAGTTCACTTAATTTAGTTCTAGAGTCTTCATGATTTACATGCTGTGCAAACTATTTTATTAACAAAAATACTAACCACATTTCAGCTAGTTACACTTATGAAATATTTTTGGTTTCTCCTTTTCACATAACTGCTCATTAGTATGATACTCTAAATCCAATCTTTTATTTGAAGAAGGAGAAATCCCATTATTTATTGTGTTCTGGAACTACCTACACCTTGCACAGAATTTCTAGAGACTCTCTTTGGATAACCCTGATTTAAGTATCGTTTATAATGGTTCATATTTAAAAAGAAAAACTAAAAATTGTCGAGCAGTTTATTCTATCATTCTCATTGTTGGAGAAGGAATTTACAGATAAGGAAGGGCAGGAGGCTAGAGTGATTCATGATGTAATGGATTAGAGTTGGAGGCATCAGTATGAACTCATGTTTAGCTTAATATAGATACAGATGGTTAAATATATAAATATTTCTATTATGTGCATATGCAGATATAAATGCACACACATATATTTCCTTGCTCTGTCAGCTGTGAGGGCCTAGAAGCAGTGACACTGTAGTAGGAAGGAGCATACATAGTGCTCAGATCTTGGTTTCTAATACCATTCTCCATTAAAAGAGACCAGAGCTCCTTGGAGAAGTGGCTAATTCTAGACAGGAGCAGGAAATACAAGAGATGAACCTAGAATGTCTTATAGTGCCAGAAAGTAAGGAACTGATCATAAAAAATCAAAACCCTACTTTGAAGGAGGTATGTCAAAAGAACATAGGAGCCAACTGAAACAGCACCTAATGGCCAAATCTGGAACCTTGTGATCAACAAAATAAAATAGTATTGGACTATAACCTAAAGTATGAAATAAATATCCCTGAGTCCAAACTGATATAAATAAAGGTTTGAATAAGTAACTAAATGAGGAAGAGAGAACTCTCCCCCCAAAAAAAGAATTCCAAATGATTTGGAGGGGAAGCATAAATTTCTACTCCTTAAATGTGAGTTGTACATTGTGACTTCCTTCCAAAGAGAACAATATGGACAGAGGGTAAAAAGAGTAGATACAGTGGAGAAATTTGACAAACACTACCTCAGCCAGGTGATCAAGGTCAACAGTGATAAATCACATTGGTAGTATATCACATAACCTTGATATGATGTGATGAAAATGGTACTTTATCCCTGTGTTCTTCCTCCCTAAACCCATACCCAGTGTAATCATGAGAAAACACTAGACAAATTCCAATAGAGGGGCATCCTACAGAAGTAACTGGCCCATGCTCCTCAAAATTGTCAAGGTCATCAAAAACAAAGATCACCCGAAAAACTGTCACAGCTGAGAGGAGCCTAAGGAGATATGACAACCAAAATGAATATGTTGTCCTGCATGGAACAGAAAATCTAAAACAGAAAAACATATTATGTAAAAACTAGGGAAATCAGAATAAACTATGGACTTTAGTTAATAAAAGTATACCATTATTGGTTCGTTAATTGTAACAAAAATGCTATATTAATGGAAGATGTTAATAATAGGGGAAACTGGGTGAAAAGTATCTCAATACTATCTTCTCAATTTTTCTAAAATAGTTCTAAAAGTTAAAGCCTATTAATAAATATAAATATAAGCACTCACTCTCCTGTCAGCTGAGGGTCAAAGAAGGGCCCACTTTTGTTCCCTTGTTGCTGAGGCAGCTTTTCCTGGGTCTGTCAGGCTGGGGCCTCCTAGAACCCCTGCTAATCACTCCCTGTCAATCCAGAGGACACTGACATTCAGAAGGTTTCCCAGGGCAGGTCCTCACCAGAGTGAAGGTTATGGTGAAAACCATGGCACTGAGGGAGGCCCGTTTCATAGAGGCAGGACTTGGGACATGAAGAAGGAAGAGGACAACAGAGATGCCTAGGACCAGATTATGAGGCCAAATCTGAGATTAAGAAGTTGTTTCCCAAACAGGAAATATCAGAAGAAACAAAGATGACACAGAACCACTACCAGAGAACTTCAGTATAATGATCCCCAATAATGCAGGATTGGAGGATTCAAAAATTGGGATGACAGTTTGAAAATACATCAGAGAAATTCTGCCAGGGAGATGTTGAGGTCAAGGACCAGAAATTTAAAGCCAAAAGAAATCAAGGATCCAAAAATCTCCCTAGAGGAGAAAAGCCAGAAATGTAAGAAATTTGAGAATTGCTTTAATATAGGATCCAAAAGTAATTCACATTTGAGAATCCACAGGGAGAAAAACAAAGAGCCAGTTTCAGGAATCAAAACACAAGTCTGAGCATATCAAAGTCTTCACAATTTTGCACCTCAGTCATCCAGGTTTAGAGAAGCCCTAGGGAGGAAGAGTAGTGCAGAGAGGCAGCAGGGAAACCAGTCAGGACCCAGAGCAAGGAGAAGGAAGAGAGCTTTCAGATATGATGCCCTCAGAAACGTATGTGCCCTGGATGAGGAAAGAGGGCAAAAAACAAACAAACAAACAATTTTTTAAAAAAACACCTATCTAGGAGAGAAACTCTTTATCCATAGGGATGTGGAAAAGCCTTCGGTCAGAGTGCAAACCTCATTGTGCACCAGAGAATTCCCCCAAGGAGAAACCTTTTCTATGTAATGAATGTGGGAAAAGCTTCAGTCAGAGGTCCCATTGCACATGACATCAGAAGATCTATACAGGTTAAAAAAAAAAACAACCCTATGAATGTGAGGAATGTGGGAAGGCCTTCAGCCAGAGCTCCAATCTCATTGTTCATCAGGACATCTACACAGAGGAGAAGCCATTTGAATGTAATGAGTGTGACAAAGGCTTCAGTTGTAGCTCATACCATATTGCACATCAGAGAATCCATATTGGGGGAAAACCCTATCAATGTAATGAATGTGGAAAAGTCTTGGACAGAGCCCCAACTTTATTATCCATCAGGCAAATGATGTCTGGAAGAAAGCTCAGCTAGCTCCTTGGGCTAGTGCCCATTATTAATGGGATAGAACTTAATGTTCATCTTTGTTCCACCTCATGTGCTTGCACGTACCCTTGTCAGCCTCTTATAAATACAAGGAAATGGGTGAGAGTTTATAGAGTATTCTCCACTGCTGTGAATCTAGATCCACACAATCACATGTGCTTGTTTGTTGACTTATTCTCTTATTATGTGTGTTTCTAATCATATTTTGAGTTACAAGAGGTCAATTCAAGATCCCTTCTCCAATTTTCACAGGAAGCCAAGTTGCTCTTCATTTCTATAATGCTGATGAAATTCAAATTTATTACAAAATTATATGTATCAAGAAATTCTTAACCTGACATTCTTGGGAGGGCTCACCCATTTTGAAGATTTGTCATTTTTCAAAATGTAGAGCTTTAGTCTAGTGTAAGTTGGGGATCTCAGTACTCTGGGCAGTACTGAAATTTAGAATACATTTGGAAATGACCCAAGCAGCCAAGGACAGATAGGATGGCAGAATCATGAATCAAAGGGACCTTGTTAGACCAGAAATGTGAACTGAAGTTAACAAGATAATATACAAAATGCTGTCCATTGGGTTCAATAGTCTGACCCCCCAGAATTCCAGATCCTTGAACATTCGACACTCCCATAGGGGTGTCTTCAAAGGTATCAGTCTTCTCTCTTATCTCCAGCTGCCAAGCAGCTGAGGGCTGAAATCCTGGTCTTAGTTAGAGCCTGTTCTCTCTGCTCTAGACCACATGGGTTTACTTTTCCTGAAAAAGAAAAGAAAACAAAACAAAACAGATAGATATAGATATGTGTTTATATAAAATTAAAAAGTATTTGTCTCAGCACTCTCACAGAAATGTATCGTGTTCATAGGACTAAATAAATTTCCCTCACCCAGACTGGCCAACTGACAAAAGTTAAAAGAGTAAATATTTATATCGATAGTGTAAGATTTGGGATTAGTCCATGACTTTCTAATGCTTTAGTAACAAAGAAGTCGTCTGACCATTATAGGAGCCCATATAAAATAAATGGCAAATTAAGAAATATGACCAAGAAAATAGCCTTTATTAAAATGGAATTTAACAAAAACACTTCATGATATTACCCACAATAGGAGATATAATTTGGCTACAATATTAAACTAACATTGGTGGAGTAACTTTAAAAAGTATTGCTGGGGATGTTTTTAATGCATATCCTACCTGCCAATGATACTTTGTGGCAATACTGTAAAGGTAGAATATCAACTATAACCAAAGCCTTAAGACCCCTTTAACAACCTCTGAATGGTCTAGATCTATGAGTATATTCTTATTTTTATTATCTATTAATATTGGTTGAGGCTTTTCCTTGCTGAAGAGCTACAATTATGTTTTTTTAAAAATTGCTTAGTAATTTATTCCTGACTTGGGAAATCCCTATTTATTTCTCCAGTAACAGGAATATTCATTTTACTGGTACTGTAATTTTAAAAAAACTCCATAAATCTTTATCTTTTACTCAAAACCTCCACTGTCCTTATCATTCATAAACTTCAAGAAAATAAAGAGAACTAATGGGGTTCTAAAACCATAATTATGAAAGCTCTCAAAAACCATTGAACTTCCATCAAGATGGCAATGTAAGACATCTCTGGGAATCTTTCAACACAGAGACAACTAAATAAAAGGGAAAATCCCACTTGCCTGGAGCCATGGAGGACAACAGACAATGAAGAAAGACTCCACAAATGCTGAATCTAAGGAAAGAAAGAAAAACACACCTAAAAAGAAGGTAGGGGATCTGAGACTTGGACCTGACAGTCTAGACCCCTTCTCACTTAATTCCACATAGCCTAAGAGGCACACAGTGGCAGCACTCTGGCCCATGCATTTCCAGCTGTGATTGCATACCATAGAGCCACTCACAGCAGTGCCTTAGAACCCCACACACATTCAGGTATGGAGACCCAAGGTCATATAGACCCAGGGTGGGGCCCTAGCAGTCAGTGAGCATGTGCATACAAATGGGCCACCAGCAAATAAAAGAGACCTTTGGCAGAACTGTTGACAAATGGTGCACAGACCCAAACTGGACTCTGTTGCTGGTGCACCTAAAGGAAATAACATTTTTGAAACCTGACACAATCTGGCTCCCTGCGGCTGGATACCCTAATGTGGAAGTGACCAAAGGAAGAAAAGCCTTATGAAAAAAAGAAAGAAAAGAAAAGAAAAACTGAACTGCTGTAAGGTAGGAAGGGGCCCAGGACTGAACGTTGCAATGAAAAGGTGGCACTGAGCATGGGAATGCACTTAAGCAAATCATAGCTGCTGGGGAGAAGAAATCGCAGAAAAACAAACAGAACAGCCTAAGACTCCTGAAGAAGGAATAGAGGAAGGGTATTGTTTCCTCAAGGTGAAACAATTATACCTAAAAGGGTAATCTTAAAAGTTTTATCACATGCCCAGGACAAGAAAAAGGTACAGGAGACTGAGAAAATCCAAACAGTTAAACATGACTGTTCTAAAGTATCAGTATAAACTGGACTTAACATTAAAGAAGAGCCATAACATGCAGACAATCTACAATAAAAGTCTAGGCAAGAGGGAGAAACTGATCATTGAAGTTAGCACATCAAAATAATCAGATGCCAAGACATCAACAAACAATCACAAGGTATATTAAGATAAAAGAAGATATGGCTCATTCAAGGGAACAACTTAAAACTTCAGAGGAAACACAGACTTTGGAGCAACTAATCAAAGTAGTGCAAGCAAATTTCCTAAATAAATTTGAGGAGATAGAAATAAACTACTTATGGATAGAGAGCCATAGGCTATTAAGAAGACAATGTAAGGACAAAAAGAAGAATTAGAAAGTTTATAAAGGAATATAACAGAACTTATGGGGATGAAAAGCACAACAATGGAGATTAAAAATAAACTAAAGGCACACAACAGCAGATTTGACAGAAGAAAGAATCAGCAAAGTAGAAGACAGGACAGTTGAAATCATACAGTGGAAGAACAGAGAAAAGAATAGGAAAAAAAATGGTCAGAATCTAAGATACCTGTGTGATAGCATGAAGCATACCAACATATGCACCATGTGAGTCCCAGAAAAAAAGAGAAGGGAAAAGGGGAGAAATAATATTTGGGGAATGGCCAAGAATTCCCCAACTCTTATGAAAGACTTAAATATACATGTCCAAGAAGTGCAGTGTACTCCACACAGGATAAACCCTAATAGACCTACTCCACGACACATACTAATCAAAATTTCAATGCCAAAGAAAATTTTGAAAGCAGCAAGGGAAAAGTGATTCGTTACATACAAGGGATCCTCAATAGGACTAAATGCTGGTTTCTCATCAGAAACCACGGAGGAGAGAAGATATTGGTATAACATATTTTGATACCGAAAGAAAAAAACTGCCAATCCTAATGTCTTTATCTGGCAAAACTGTCCTCAAAAATGAGGGAGAATTAAAGACATTCATGGATAAAGAAAAACTGAGAAAGTTTGTCTCCAGAAGAACTGCCCTAAATGCTAAAGGGAATTCTCAGGATGAAAGGAAAAGACAAGAGAGAGTGGCTTGGAGCAATATAAAGAAGTGAAGATCTTCAGTAAAGTTAATTAAATGGGTAAATACAGAGCCTAATAGAACTGTATCCTTGGTATATAACTCTACTCTTTATTTTCTATGAAACTGAGAATACAATTGACTAAGAAACAATCATATTTCCTTGTAACAGAAACACAATATAAAGAGGTAATGTGTGACAGAAACAACATAAACGGGAAATGGAGGAATATGGGAGCAGAGAACATGTATGCTATTGAAGTTAAGTTGGTATCTTTTCAAACTCATAAGTTATACTTAAGTTCTTTAATACAAACCCCAGAGTAACCACAAAGAAGGTATTTAAAGAACATGCAGAAACAGAAATGAGAAAACACTCAGTCAGTTACATCATAAAAAAATCAACTATATATAAAAGGAGGCTGCACTAAAGGAAAAGAGACAAAAAAGATAAGACAAATAAAAAATAAAGGACAAAGTGACTGCAGTAACTACTGCCTTACCAGTAATAACACTGAATCTTAATGGAGTAAGCTCCACATTCAAAAGATACAGATTGACAGAATGGATAAAAAAGCATGATCCAACTATATGTTGTTAATAGGAGACTCATCTTAGACCCAAAGACACAAATAGGTTGAAAGTGAAAGGATGGAAAAAAATATTCCATGCAAATGGTAAACAAAAGAGGGGCTTGGTTTGCTATTTTAATATTAAAAAAAAAACTGACTTTAAGTCAAAAATTGCTACAAGAGACAAAGAAGGACACTATATACTAATAAAAGGGTTAATCCCTCAAGAAGAAATAACAATCATAAATATTTATACATTTAACCACAGTGCCCCAAAATATATCAGGCAAACACTGGCAAAACTGAAGGGAGAAATAGACACCTCTACATTAATAGTTGGAGATTTCAATACCCCTACTTTCATCAATGGATAGAACATCTAGACAGAAGATCAATAAGGAAACATAGAACTTGGACAATATGATAAATGAAATAGTCCTGACAAATATATACAGAACACTGTACCCCCAAACAGCAGGATACACATTCTTCTCAAGTGCACATGGATCACTCTCCAAGGTAGGCCACATGTTAGGTCACAAAACACATCTCAACAAATTTTAAAAGATTGAAATAATACAAAGTATCTTCTCTAACTACAATGGCATGCAGCTACAAATCAATAACAGATGAAGAACTGGAAGATCCACAAATATATGGTAATTAAGCAGTACATTCTTAACCAATCAATTGCTCAAAGGAAAATCAGGGACTATTTCGAGACAAAAGAAAATGAGAACATAACATGTCAAAACTTATGGGACACAGTGAAAGCAGCACATAATTGGAAACTTATAGCCCTAAATGCATACCTTAAAAAAGAAGAGCTCAAATCAGATACCTAATGACATAGCTGGAGGAACTAGAAAAAGAACAGCAAACTGAACCCAAAGTAATCAGAAGTAAGGAAATAAGATTAGAGCAGTGATAAATAAAGAATTTAAAAAACAGGGCGAATCAGCAAAACCAAAAGTTAAGTCTTTGAAAAGATCAATAAAATCAACAAATCTTTAGTTATACTGTAAAATAAAAAAGAGAGAGGACACAAATAATTAAAATCAGGAATGAAACAATACAATACAATTGACCCTACAGAAATAAAAAGGATCATAAGAGGATACTATGAACAACTGTCTGACAACAAATTAGGTAACCTGGATGAAATGGACAAGTTCCTATAAACACACAATCAACATCTACTGACTGTAGAAGAAATAGAAGACCTCAACAGACCAATTACAAGTAAAGAAATTAAATCAGTAATCAAAAACCTCCCAACAGGGTTGTGAAGGACTACGGATGCTTAATGTCCTCACTAAGGATTCACAAGAGTGTCCTGTGAATTAGAGCAGATGTACATCACTATTGCAGGGTGGTGGGAATGTGGAGAAGCAGGGGAAAAATACAGTTGGTGTCAACTATGGACTATGGTATTCTTGCATCAATACCAAAGATGTACTGTGTTGATAATGGGGGCGGGGGGTATGGAAAAAGTGTGTCAAATATACACTATGGTTCATGGTTGGTGGTAATAGTCAGATGATATTATCTTGTAATCTGTAACAAACATTCCACCACGGTATGGTGTGTTGGTGAAGGGGTGCTCTATGGGAATTCTACACATGTGCATGATTGTTTTATAAGTTCACAACCTCTGTAATAAAAATATATTTAAAAAAATAATAGGGTGGATTTTGGGGAAAATACACCAAATGTAAGATATGGACTATAGTTAGTAGTAATATTTTGACAATGTTTTTGCATAGTTTGTAACAAATATTTCACAACAATGCAAGGTGTTGGTGGTAGGGTGATCTATGGAACCCATGTATGATGTCACACATGTTTATTTTGTAAGTTCACAACTTTTACTATACACTTATTATTTATGTATATTCATGTATGAATGATATACTTCAGTAAAAAATTTTTGAAAAAAAAAAAAGCTCCCAACAAAGAAAAGCCCAGGACCAGATGGCGTAACAGAGGAATTTTATCAAACATTCCAAGAAGAATTAACACCAATACAGCTCAAACTCTTCCAAAAACTCGAAGAAGAGGGAACACTTCCTCACACCTTCTATGAGGCCAACATCATCCTCATACAAAAGTCAGGTAAAGCTACCACAAGAAAGGAAAATTACAGACCAATATCCTTTATGAATATAGCTTCACAAAACCTTAAAATACTATCAAATCATATCCAACACACATTAAAAAATTTTATACACCATGATCACGTTGGGATTATCCAAGGTATGCAATGGTGGTTCAAAACAAGAATATCAATGTAATACATCACATTAACAGAATGAAGGGGAAAAACCCATGATCATCTCAATTGATTCAAAAGAGAATTTGACAAAACTCAGCACCCTTTCTTAATAAAAACTCAGAAAACTAGGAATAAAAGGAAACTTCCTCACTATGACAAAGGATATATATGAAAAACCCACAGTTAATATCATACTCAGTGATGAAAGACTGAAAGCTTCCTCTCTAAGATCAGGAATAAGACAAGGATACCCATTGTCACTTCTGTTATTTAACATTTTCCTGGAAATTCTAGTTAGAGCAAGTAAGCAAGAAAAAGAAATTAAAAGAATCCAAATTGGAAGGAAGAAGTAAAATTCCACTATTTGCAGATGTAATGATCCTATTTATATAAAGTCCTAAAAAACTCTACAACAAAGCTACTAGAGCTAATTAATGAATTCAGAAAAGTGGCAGGGTACAAGATCAACATGCAAAAATCAGTAGTGTTTCTATACACTAGTAATGAATAATCTGAAGAAGAAATCAAGAAAAAAAATTTGTTTACAATAACAACTAAAAGATTCAAATCCCTAGGAATAAATTTAACCAGGGATATAAAAGACTTATACATGGAAAACTACAAAACATTGTTAAAGGAATCAAGAAGGGTAATGTTGGCCTCATAGAATATATTAGAGAATTTCCCTATTCTTCAATTTTTTGGAAGAATTTGAGCAGTATTGGTGAAAATTTTTCTTGGAATGCCTGGTAAAAATTCATCAGTGAAGCCCTCTGGTCCTGTGCTTTTCTTTGCTGGGAGATTTTTGGTTACTGATTCAGTCTCTTTACTTACCAGTGTTTATTGTAATATGGCATGGTATGGGTCTATTTCAGTTTATCCTGTTTGGAGTTCATTGAGCGTCTTGGATATGTATATTCATATATTTTGCTAAAATTTGGAAGCTTTCAGTCATTAAAAAATTTTTTTTTCTTTTCCCCTTTCTCTCTTTCTTCTCCTTTTGGGACTCCCACAACACCTATATTTGCATGCTTGATGTTGTTTCACAGGTTCCTCAAGCACTGTTCACTTTTCTTCATTCTTTCCTTTCTGTTCCTCAGACTAGATTATTTCAATTCTTACTTTCAAGTCCACTGATTCTTTTTACTGCCAGATCCAATCTGCTGTTGAACCCATCTAGGGAATTTTTAATTTCCATTACTGTGATTTTCAGCTCTGTTTAGTTTCTTTTCATAATTTCCATCTCTCTATTGATATTCTTTTCATGGTCACCTATAAGTTTCCTGATTTCCTTTAGTTTTTTTGTCCTTATTTTCCTTTAGCTCTTTGAGCATATTTAGGACCATTTTTAAACCATCTTTGTCTGGAATGTCCCAGGTCTGATCCTCCTCATTGATGGCTTCTAATGCTTTAATCTTCCCCTTTTCCTGGGCCTTCACTCCTGTTTCTTTGTATGTTTTGTAATATTTTGTTGAAACCTGACATTTTTATATTTAACATGTTTTTGCTGGAATTTAGACTCTGGGGCATCTGTTCCTTAGGCATGTATCCAGTTAGTGTTATGACAGAACTTTCCTTGTATACCGGGAGCTATCAAAAAAAAAAAAAAAAGAGGGTAAAAAAACACCTATGACCTGTGCAAGGGCTTATCCACACAATGAGAATTGTAGAATAGCTCCAGAGCAAAGTGCAGGGACTTCCCTGTCCTTTCTGCCTGTCCCTCTTATATTGGGCATCTGAGTGTGGCCCTAGGAATTCCCCTGTTTTCACTGATACAAATGTCCCCTTTTCCCTAGGAAACAGTTTTTTCACAGTTCTAGGAACTATACTATATATCCTTCAGCCAGCAATCCCTTGCTCCAGGCAGCCAGCACAACTTGACTGTTCTCCCACAGCATTCTGTAGGAGAGGTCTATGAACTGCCTTCTACATGAAGGGGAAGTTCTGGGACAGCAGGTCCCTTAGGCCGTAGAGCTTGAGTCAGACATACGTGCTCCCAGTATGTGCAGGAAGTTACTCCACTCCCTGTGGAACAGATGTTGGGGGATCCACACTGGGAATGCAGGCCCACTCCATACCAAGCCAGTGAGCCACGAGATCCTTTAGCTTTTAAGTGGCCTTTTCCTTGATTCAGCCCTTACCCCGTTACTGCAATTCTTTAACTGTTTTGTGGAGCTTTTAGAAATATGTTTCTGCTAGTTCTTGCTGGTTATTCAGTTTCTGTGGGAGGACAGAGCCCTGAAGCTTCTTACTCTACCATCTTTTGTGCGGTTTTTTTTTTGGTTTTATTACTTTCTATTTGTGTGTGTGTATGGTTTGGTCTTGTTTTGTTTTGTTATTTTTTTCCTATTTTCAATATATTTTTTCTTATTTACTTGTTCACTCTGCCATGTTTTAGGGATGGCCTATACTTTTTTTTTTTTTTTTTTTTTTTTTTTTTTTTTTCTGGAGGTACCCGGGATCGAACCCCGGTCTCTCCATATGGTAGACGGACGCCGAACCTCTTGAGCCACATCCGTTTCCCAGCCTATACTTTTAAAAGCTGTATTTTCTTAATTTTGCCACTCACCCATTACTGCAACCCTTTAACTGTTTTCCAGAGTTTTGAGGAAGATGACGATGCCAATTTTCACTAGTTGTTCAAAGATTCTGTGGAGAAGCATCATCCTGGAGCATCTTACCCTGCCATTTTTGGGAACTAGAAGTCTAATTCATGTCTTTTATTTACTTTTTTTTTTAGTTTCCATTCCAAAATACCATGGTCTTTTTGATATAGTAAATGTTCCTGGAAAAGACTAAGTATTCCTCTAATTGGCCTCAAGATGGCAGGCTTGAATAAAAAGATATTGCCATTTAAAAATTCTGGGCTTCTCAGAAATTCTCTTTGTAGTTGGAATTATAAATGGTATTTTTTTTACCCTTCATAGGCTTTTTATAAATTCTACTTATGTTTCTTTTTTCTTTTCTCCATTGTTTCCTAAAGAGTCATGAGATTTTTAGTTTTTCTTAGGATACCACAGCCACTCATGAGAATCGGGAGGCCTCTATAAATGGAGATACCTGGAAGAAATGGTACATTTAGGAAAGCATTGTACTAGAATGGGATCAGTAATACACATCTCCACAATGCCCCAATAATTTATGTTAAATTATTGGTAGCATTTTATTTAAAAAAAAAAAAAAAAGTCTTACAATATTAGTATTAAGTTCCTGTCATGGATCTACAATAATTTTACACTTATACTTAAATTTGGGGTGTGTGTGTGTGTGTGTGAATTTATTCTACTATACCAGCATAGCATTTTAAAAAGTAAAGGCTACTATAGGAATCCTGATCAGTGGTTTTGTAACATCATAGTGCCTAAAATTCTCTCAAAGTATGCAAAACAATATTTTAATTCAATTGAGTCTTTGAAAAGTATATCATGTATTATTTCCTCCCTCATCCTAATTTTATTAGAAATGGCATGGTAGTTATATGCACAAATATTAGAGATAGATAAAATCAAGTTCAGATCTAGCTTTTGTCTCTTACTAATTGTGTGACCCTGGGCATGCTATTTCAGCTCTCTGAACCTTATCTGTAAGATAGGGAAGATAATATTACTCAAGGAGTTGATATGAGGATCAAATCAGATAATGAATGAAGAGGGCTTAGACAGCTCAATGAAGGACAGCCTTTTTATTGTTATTTTTTGTGAAGGAGGGAAGAGTAAAGTGAGAAGTGTCACAAAAGACATAATTTAGTTTCCTAGCTGCTAAAACAAATACCATATGATGGGCTGGCTTAACAACAGGAATTTATTGGCTTATGGTTTGAGAAGCTAGAAGGCTGGCTTCCTCTCAGGGTCAGAATCTTCTGGCTGGCCAGCAATTTTTGGGGTTTCTTGACTTTTCCATCACATGGCAGTACACGTGGCGATGTCTTCCCTTTTCTCCTCTGGACTCTATTGACTTCTAGCTTCTGGCCCTCATCACTTCTCTCTGTGTCTGACTTTTAACTCTGCTTATAAAGGACTCCATTAATCCAGCTTAAAGCCCAACCTGATTCAGCTGGGCCACACCCTAACCGAAGTAACATCTTGAAGGGATCTTATTTACAATGGAGCCATACCCACCAGAATGTGGACCAAAACCAAGAAAGTGTACAAATTGGGGTACACCACCAATCCATCATACATACTATGATTTGAGAATTACAACTCAAAAAGGAAAATAAAAATACACTGATTTAAATAAGGTATGTAAGCATCCATGAGGGGTCAGAAAACCCAAGTTTTTAGCAATGAATCTCCTAAGGATTTGTTGTGAAACTTGAAAATCATTTAATGACTTTATGATTCAGTTTCCTTATCCTTCCTTACAGCACACCCATGAACACAAATGTGAATCAAATACCAGAAGGCACTTCTTGAATCTTCTAGTCTGCCTGAGACTCCTCAGACCCTCAGACAGTTCTGGTGCTAGGGTGGTGGACGTATTGGAAACCCCAATAAAAAGCCTAATTGAATTCCCCTCCAGCCTCATATAGGGGCTAAGACAGATTAAATTTAATTTAGAACAAATATATTTATGCATCTAATGATTGCAAATTCATACACAGAGATACAGATTTATTTTATATTTACTCTATAGCCTTGTGTTAAAAGGATTTATAGGGATTGAGGAAGGACGTTGCTTGTTCATTGAAGTTGGTGATTAAGCATTTCTGTTGGGACATGTGCAGAGAAGTGAGATACTCCTAAATCTAACTGGGACCTTTGAGCAGCTAATGGAGACAAAAAGTGGACATAAAATTCACAGGAATCTAAGGTGATGCCCAAATCTCATTTAGATCCATCTGTTACCTTTATTTGAAGTAAGTGCTGTTGGGGAATGCAGCCCATGCTCTGCTGCCCCCTCCACCTAACTGCTAACCTGAGCTGCTAACAAGTGGGCTGGCAGTTGATTGTCTCTGTCAACCCCCAGGCAGAAAATTCTAAGAAACAGCCAACAGCCAGTAGCCAGAAGGAGGAGGGCAGTTAGTCCTTTGTTACAGAAAGTTGCTAGAGTAGTTTTCCCTGGGAACTAGGGGAACTTTCTCTTTTCCAAATATTATCAGTTTTGGAGTACTCTAAACAGGCTAGTATTAAAAGCAACCTCTTAAATTACCCAATCCTTACATCCAGGTTTGTCTTGTTTTGTTTTTGTTCTCCAAATTTGCAACCCAGGAAACCAATGTGAATTCATTGAACACTGAACAAAACAAGCATCTTAATAAAAAAGTAAAGGAAAAGTCAGGAATTCGCCTTGAGAGTGATGTTTCTTTCCAAATAAAACGCATTTGTCAATACTGGCAGTGGACACTGGGGGGCAGTAATACACAATATGTGCAAACATCCTAGGAGGAATAGGACAGACTGGGAGGGAGGATTGTGTTCAGATGTCTCCCTGCCCATCATGGTTGTCACAACTCAAGAATGCTTGGCGGATGGGTTAGAGAGCAGGGAGCAAGGGACTGGGGCTTCTGCTTCACAACCGTTTTAGGGCTATGATAACCTTGAGGCAGGTGTGAGAGTGGCACCATCTGGTGAAGGGACCTGGACAACATAGAGCTGGCTCTGGCAGGGCAGATGATGGCACCCAGTCCCCTGGCTTTCCTGTCACTACCAAGCCTTTTTCAGTTTTACTCTGGAACCACAGTGACCTTCATTACTCAGCCAATTGCTCCTGAGTTTGCTTTTCTGACTCCAGGGACCTGGGACAGGGAATTACTAAAGACCAACCAGAAATCAGGAATACTTCGTCCGCACAATTTTGAAAGCCATAGCCATACTTTTACAGAGCTCAGAATAGAAAGCAATCCTGGAGCATCTCAGATACTGTTTATTTGGAAATAAG
This sequence comes from Tolypeutes matacus, assembly GCA_026826555.1. Classification (NCBI taxonomy): domain Eukaryota; kingdom Metazoa; phylum Chordata; class Mammalia; order Cingulata; family Chlamyphoridae; genus Tolypeutes; species Tolypeutes matacus. The sequence continues at coordinate 4,066,002 of JAKSZT010053764.1, read as the reverse complement.
TATAAGCTGTAATTTTTTCCAGGAAAGTTGCAAAACAATCGCTGATGATTATATAATGCTTCCTGTGTGTCAGGCACTGTTCAAAACTTATTTAATACTTACAATGACCTTATGAGTTTGGCACCATTATTGTTCCCATTTTATAAATACTCTGAGGTACAGAGAGGTTAAAAAACAGCTGAGGGCCAAGCGGGTTTAGCTCAGTGGTTGAGTGCCTGCTTTGCATGTATGAGGTCCTGGGATCAATCCTGGTTACCTCTTAAAAAACAAACAAACAAACAAACAAACAAACAAACAACAACAAAAAAAACATCATCGAGGACACATAGCAGGTAAGCATCAGAGCTGGGATTTGAACCCAGGCAGTCTAGTGCCAGAGTCCACATGCAGCATTGTACTGCAATGCTCTTAAAATGAGACTGCAAGCAAGACAGTGCCATCCATCTGCCTCATAGGATCTAATTCCCCTCTCAGTCAGAAGCAGAGTGGGCACTATCCCCAAATCCTCAAGATAGAGGAATGAACAAACGTAAGGGGGGAGTGCAACTATGGACTAAAGTAGACTTATTATTATTCTAGCAATGGAAGAACTTGTATCATTGATATAAAGGCAGTGGTCACCAGAGGTTCTGAGGGGAAGAAGAGGGAAGAATAGATGTAACATGGGGCTTTTTTGGGACATTGGAATGGTTCTGCATGACATTGCAATGATGGATACAGGCCATTATACATTTTGTCAAAACCTATAAAATTATGCAGTACAAAGTGTAAAACATGATTTAAATTATAGACCATGGTTAGTAGCAGTGCTTCAATATGTGTTCATCAATTGTAACAAAAGTACCACACTAATGAAAGATGTTGTTAATGGGGGAAAGTGGGGGAGGGGGAGGGGGTGGGGTATATGGGACTCCTCTATATTTTCAATGAAATATGTATGTAATCAAAATTCCTTTAAGAATAAAGAAAAAAAGAGAGATGTAAAGTTTCCTTCTGTGAACAAAAGAAAACTTTACTTTGAAATTCAGCAACTGGAAGTGGAATTAAATAATTTGAATACATATATTACAAATTATCTGAGTGAAAATGGTATGTTTTACAGTGAATTCCTTAACTCTTATTTGAAATGTACAATGGGAATTTTTGTCATTAATTATTTTAATTCTACTCCCTGGTAACCTGGTTATGAAACCTTTAAAACAAAAAACAAGCCCCCAAAATAAACCTTTCTGTAACTCTATAAGAAATCAAGCAACTCTGGAGAAGAAATGTATCTTTTTTTTTTTAAGTGGTACTAAAAAAATGTTTTTCTTTGCAAATGGCTTCTATAGACTTGCTTAAGATGCACTCGGGGTGGAGTGACCAGCTGAGTTTATGGGACATGCACTGAATGCTTCTTGAAATAGAGGCAGGGGGAGCCCTGTATAAGAAGACAGAGGGCTCAGGGTCCAGATGGGGCAGGCCCCAGGATGCAGGGATCCCATCAAACTCCCAGGCACCAGGGGCTCCCAAAGAAGTTGAAAGCAGGGGAGGAACAAAAGGAAACCAAGGAAAGGGGCTGCAGGCCTCTCTAGGGGAGTTGCTCCCACCTTGACCCCTTCCCTGGTCAATCCCAGAAGGTTCCCTAGAATCACTGCCCCCAAGCTGGTGGGGTCTCTGGGCCCACTGGGAACTGCAGGCTGCTTGGGATGAGCAGGGAGTACCAGGGGGACAGAGGGTACATGACCTTCCCCCTCCTCCAAGCCCTCAGTCTCCTCCTTGCTGACCAAGCAGAAGCCTTTGTCCTCTGTCACCAATCAAATGCCCACACCTATGCCCTGGCATTAAAGAACTCAGGCCTGGACTTGAGAAGGGCAGAGAAGAAGCATATTCTTTTAAATGATTTTTTTTTTTTAAGCATTTGCAATACTCAGTATGGGGTCTAACCAAGAAAGAGAAGGTGTCAAGAAATGCTTACTAGCTGGCTGAACAGAATCCTGTTCCAATAAATATTCATTATAGGTGAAAGGTACATCTACCAGAAGTACTGGTTGTACTACACACCATAATAGGTAAACAAATTTTATGAATTTTCTAAAAAGATGAAAAATTTGTGATAAAATATATCTTAATTAGTAATGTATTTTTAAAAATCATTGACAGCTATTTGGTAGATTAGTGCACCTAAGAGAAAAGGGAAAGTAATGAAATGACCAAAAGGACAAATTCAGGATACTGACAGGAAGGAAGCTAATACTGTGTGCCAAGCAATATGCTAGGCACATAATTACCTTATTTTAGGTTTTCGAAAACCCTGAGATGCTCTTTTATTATTTGACACACGAGGAAACTGAGGCTTTGGGAGGTCAGGTAACTTTCTGACTTGTCATACTCTTTCCGTCACACATCGTATCAATCAGGAATGCTTTCTGCAGTAACAGAATTTGTGTATTGTGTTTTAAAAACAATAGGAATTGTGGAGGGGCCTGGCTGCTGGTACTGGTCCGGAGGCTCAGTGATGTCAGGGGCAATTTGCTGTGATTGTGCTAACCTTTTCATCATAGCTGCAAGATTCAAGGGAGAAAGGGGAGGCAGGTAGCATTTATACCTGAAATCCATAAGCTTTCCTAGGATCTCCATAGTAGGCTTCTATTTACATCTCATTGGCCAGAACAAGGTTAGGTAGGAGTCTGGACCAGCCAATGAGCAGTGTCCTTGAATGCTATCTTACAGTAGATTCCTATCAAGCTCTCTCCAGAGAGCAGTGGCTAAATGGCCAAGCAACTGCTCAGAGCTCATCACCAGGGGTCAGGTTGCCTGAGTTGTGAAGTACACCTGGGCTACTTGGTTACCCTTTCCCCTGCCAATTCAGCCTGGCCCAGATGTCACAGAAAGGACATGCTGTTAAATGCTGCTGCCACCTTTGTGTGTGCCCTGAGTCCCTGGTCTGTAGCTCAGTGCCCTGGGGCTGTGGACACCTGGGGTTCTCTTTTTCTTATTGTTGGTTTTCAAGTGGTCATAGAAAGAGCATCAGGCAAAGAGTCAGACAATTTGGATTCTAGACCCAGCTTTGTCACCTACTGAGAGACCTGGAATAAGGCACTTTAAGACCTATGAACCTTTATTTTTTATCTTTACAGGGTGCTGATTTTCTTGTCTCTTTGTCAGGAATGCAAGCATCAGTACGCACTCTGAAATCTCCGTGGTCTTGTATCACATACAGTTTATTACTGTTTCTAGGTGCAAAGGGCCCCTCTTAACCCAAGGATTTCCATCTCCATCTAGGAATGTGAGGCTGTAAAATCCCAGAGGGCTGGAGCTGTGCTGTTCTTGTCTTACATCCCCAGAACTAGCATAAGATATGGCACTTGGTAGGAACTTGTGACAGTTTGAATTTGGTGAATCCAAAAAAGAAAGAGATTATGTTTTTGAACTAATCCATTCCTGTGGGTGTGGTGCCTGTGTCAGTGAGGTGTGACTCAAGTTGGGTCTCCGCCCACCTCCTGGAGCTTTATATAAACGGAGGCACAGAGAGAGACACACAGACAAAGGAAGCTGCCGTTTTGATGCTGTCAGGTGAGAGAGAGAGGAGAAAGTGAGAGAGGACTCCAGATTCACCTACAGCTGCAGAAAGGCAGAGACGCCCTAAGAAGCTAAGAGATTTCCTAGAGTCTGGAATCAGCAGAGCAGAGACATGGAAAGGGCCCCCCAAGAGGCTGGCCCCACAGAGCAGCTCAAGGCTGAGGAGAGGAGGCCTGCCATATGCCTGAGAGTTCACAGCTGAACTCAGGAAGATAGCTGAGCAGCCAGGACTGAAACAGGATGCCCAGAAAGAGACAAGCCCTCTGCTTGGTTGCCCATGGCTAAGCTCCGGGAGACGGTAGATTCTGGAGGGAAGGCAGAGACCTCGGCAGAGATCGGCTGCCATCTTCCCCACGTGGCAGGACACTAGGATCACCAGTAACTGACTTTGGTAAGAAAGCATCGCTGATGGAGCTTTGATTTGGACATTTCATGGCCTTGGAACTGTAAACTTTTACCCTAAATAAAATCCCCATTTTTAAAAAGCCAACCCATTTCTGGTACTTTGCATTGGCAGCCCTATGGCAAACTAAGACAGAACTCAATAAATGTTTACTGAATGAGCGAGTAAGTGGATGAATAACTGGATGAATAAAAAATGAAGGGATGATTCTAAGAGAACCAAACCCAGGCCCTTTAGCTCTGCCTTTATTCTTAGCTGCCTGCTGCAGGTCACTGCCAAGATATTTTGCAATGCCCCAAAGTCAACTTTACTCCAAGATATGGTAACTCTCATCTTCCCCACAAAATGTTGGGACTTCTTATTCCTGCTAACAGCATCTCTCTTCTCCATTCTCAACATCCTATTATTTGAAAATCTTTGGATTCTACTTCTGTGATGTTTAGGCACAAGATAAACCACAGCCACCATGGAATTTTGCAAAGGGCTGCACCTGGTTATAATACTTGACCTTCTTTCATAGTATTGATGGGGCAGCAAGGCCTTGTTTCTGTACTTGAAATGGTTTGATCAGGATCTCGCTGTGAGGCAGAGATTTGTCTGGATGTTCTTGGATGTCTTAGTTTTGCCAGGCTTCTATGACAAATACCACACAATTGGTTGGCTTAACAACAGGAATTTGTTGGCTCATGGTTTGGAAGACTAGAAGTCCAAAATGAAGGTATTTGACAGAGCTGGCTTTCTCCCCCCAAAACTGTAGTGTTCTGGTGCTGACTTGTCTCAACCCTTGGGGTCCCTTGGCTTGCGTCTCTGCCTCCCGTCATATAGCGATCTCTCTCTCTCCCCGTGTCTCTTTCCTGGTTCCTGCTGAGTTCTGCCTATGTGGCTTTTATTTTTTATTTCAAGCATTGTCAGCAGTAGACTTGAGAGTTTACATTTTCTGCACTAAAAAGCTAGTGAGTTAGAAAATGATAGTGCATGTTCAAATAAAGCACTGAAAAATTATGTCACTCGGGTTGGATTGGGGCTTCCTTTGAATTCACTAGGTTTGTGTTTGTATAGTCATTTTTAATAACAGTTTTATTGATATATAGTTCACATACCATTCAATTCACCTATTTAATGTGTATAATTCAATAGCTTTAAGTATATTCACAGAGTATACAAGCATCACCACAGTGTATTTTAGAACACTTTCATCACCTTCCCCCCCAAAAACCCATGCCCATTAGCAGTTACTTCCCTTCTCTCCACCCCACACTCCCACTCAGCTCTATGCAGCCACTAATCTACTGTATGTCTCTATAGATTTCTCTATTCTGACATTTCATATAAATGGAATCATATACTAGGTGGCCTTTTGTGTCTGGTTTCTTTCACTTAGCATAATGTTTACAAGGTTTATCTATATTGTAGCATGTATCAGTACTTCATTTCTTTTTATGCATGACTAATATTCCATTGTATGTATATACCACATTGTTTATCCATTCATCTGTTGATGGACATTTGGATTGTTTCCACCTTTTGGCTATTATGGATAATGGTGTTATGAACACTTGTATACAAATTTTTATGTGGACATATGTTTTCACTTCTCTTGGACATATACCTAAGAGTGGAGCTGCTGGGTAATATGGTAACTCTATGTGTAACCTTTTGAGGAACTACCAGATTCTTTTCTAAAGTGGCTGTACCACTGTATGGTCATTTTAACTTGTACCATTATTAGCAACATAATAGAGATGGGAATTTAAAGTGAGAGTGCTAATAGGCTTAACATTATAGATGTGTGATAGCTGGTTTCCTGTGTCAACTTGGCCAGGTAATGGTGCCCAGTTGCTTGGTCAAGCAAACACCGGCCTAATTGTTACTGTGACTTAAATCATCAGTAAGTTGATTGCATCTGTGGATGATTACATCTACAATCAACCGAAAAGTGTGCCTTCAGCAATGAGAGAAGTCTCACCCAATTATTTGAAGGCTTTGAAAGGAGAAATGATGATTTCAGCAGTCAGAAGAGAGAATTTTCATCTCTCCTTTAGCTAGCCAGCTTCTCCTGGGGAAATCATTGAAAACCTTCATTGGAAGCTTGCAGCCTGCCCTACGGATTTGGACTTTGCACCCCTATAATCATATGAGACAATTTTTATAAAATCATATAATATTTACAGGTATCTTCTGTCAGTTCTGTTTCCCTAGACAACCTTCACTAATACAACATATAAAAAGAGAAACTATCTTATCTAATTTAAGTACTGTGCATTTAGAATTTCTGTCCAAGTCACTACTAGTAAATCTTCTAGGAGACAGGATCGCATTGTGCCATCTAGCCTTGTCCATGGCAGAGATTGGGTACCTGGTTAAAGAGCCCTGCATTTAAAGTTACTTTCACCAGAATGTGGTCTCGAGCCATCATCCTCTCTGTCCTCCTTCATGCTCTTTGCTAAGATCTGGCATGCACCACCTCTGCCCAGTGACTTGGGAGGGCCTCTAGTCTCATTCCCTCCCTGGAGCCAACACTCAGCCCAATCATGTGGCTTTTTTCCATAGTGGGTGGCTGTGGGAGAAAATTATATCACAGAGACAACATCGTGACCTCTCCACAGAATGAGAGAGAAAGAAAGAGAAGGAGAAACAGAGAGAGAAGTCCTTGGCAGCAAGAAAGCAGTACTATGCCCCAGGGTGATTATGGAAGGAGGAGGAGAAAAATCCTCTTTTATGACCTTAAGATTTTAATTGTTATGTTTCAGAATTCTGGATACTTAAACTATAAATGCCTTACTCTGGATTTAATTATGCTGGCCTGGTTTCACAGCTTAAAAAAATAAACAACTTAAAGAAAAATATATCACTGTCAGTTTGAGCTTAACCTTTATTTAGACTCTATATATCTCACCTCTAGAGATAGTGAAATTAAATAAGTTTCTTATTTTAGCAAAGAGGAGAAAAAATGTTTCTTTAATAGTTTTGAAAGCCTCTTAAAATAGTATTGGCCATCACTCCTATCGGTTTCTTCTTATGAAGATTTGAGCTTCAATGGACACAGTTTTATTAAAACTAAGTTTAAAAAAGTACATAATGTTAGAAATAGAGGCAAACCTCCTAGGGAAATTGAAGCCCAGAAAAATTAAACTTGTAGCTCAAAGGAGGAGCAGAAGCCCTGAGGAACAGCGCCCTGTCTCTCAGCCCAGTGTTCTTTGCATGAGCATCCCACTTTGACCCTAACTGAGGATGGGGCTTTGGGGAAGGAGTCTGCTAGCCAGCGCATCAGCTGGCATGCTCCTGTGCTGAGCTGTGTGCCAGGCATACGATAGGGTTCACGGCAGCCCTTATAGTACAAGGCAGTAGGATAGGAATTCCAGGTTCTTGTATTAGACCATCAGCTTTGGGGGCTGATTCTGGCCCAGGCGATGCCTTTGTGCAAATTAGAAAAATCCAGCATTCCTCAGGTGAGGGAAGCCCACGCCAGGTCTTGAGAGTGGCACACAGGCTCAGTCTCAAACTCCACTTGTGGCTGGGAACTCGTGTACCCAGCTGTGGCAGTTTGATATTATTTATGAATTCCCAAAAGAGATATAGATTATGTTTGTAAACTGGTCTGTTCCTCTGGGCATGATAATTCTTTGATTGTATTAGATTCAGCTGAGATGTCTGATTAAATTATGTTAAGATTAGGGCTCTGATTGAACCACGGTATTAGAGTGCAACTCAGCATTGACTCCCAGCCCCCTTGGTGGGCTGATAAAACAGACTCTCACACGGAAGTAGATTCACAAAGAAGTAGAAGCACAGAAAAAGACACAGCAGAGGAGAGAACTTGTTTTTGACACTGGAGCCCCCAGGGAGAGATGAGACATTCGCCTGATAGTTTACAGATGACCTTGTGAAGAAAACAGAGCAGCTGAGAAGCCCTGAGAGATGAACCTTATGCCAGCCTAGAGCTGACATCAGAAGACACTGGAACCACGGAGCCTTAAGAGGGAAGCTGAACCCTCTCAGACGTCACCCACCATGTTGCATCAACACGTGGCAACGGACTTTGGGTGAGAAAGTACCTCTTATAGTACCTTGAGTTGGGCTCTTCAGGGCCTTGTGACTGTAAGCTTCTACCCCAAATGATACCCTTTATAAAAGCCAACAGAGTACTGGTACTTTGCATCAGCACCCCTTTGGCTGACAAATAAACCAACCCATGCAAACCAACAGCTGTAAGGATAGACAATACCATTAGCCTTTCAAAGAAACTCACTTTCTTCATCTATAAAATGGGGACAACATTAAAAATAAATCTCCAGTATGGTTTTGTGATGATTGAACATAACCATATTGGTGAAGTTACTTTGAAAACCAGAAAGGATTAGCACAGGCTAATTATTTCAAATGCTTGCACATGCAGGCATGCACACACACACACACACACACACACACTTGTCTTTTGCCATTTTTAAATGCCTAGGATGGCAAGTTGTTCAAGTGCTATAGCCTAGTAAATGAATCCTTGTAACCAGCAAAATGCCTCTGGTTTTCAGTATCAGAGAGATTCTGAGACAATGTCTCAGGAAAAGTTAAACAAAAGGAAATTTATCCACTGATCCTATGTTTCTTAGGCCTGGCTATACATTAGACTCATCAGAACTTAAAAATTATAGAGACCCAGGCCCTATGTATGCCAGAGATTATGATTCAATTGAATTGGTAGGTGTGGGAGTCGGTGGAGGAGGCAGCCATAGCTAGTTTTTAAATCAGACCAGGTGATTTTAATGTGCAGCTGAGGTTGAGAAAAACTAGTCTTTATCCTCTGTTAGCCCTCTTAATTCCTGGTTCCCTCCAAGCCCTGTGATGCCAGGTGATATGCTTAGAGCTAATATGATTCCTGTAGGTATAAACCTATTTTATGTGGGAACTTTTGATGAGATTACTTCAGTAAGGTGTGACCCAGGGTGGGTCTTAATCCTCTTACTGGAGTCCCAATTCATAAACTGGATAAATAGGGAGAGACAGAAAAAAAGCCACAAGAACAGAGAGACGGTCACAGGAGCTGAGAGAGAGCCACGAAGCCAGAAGATGTGGGCAACGGAGCCTGGAGGAGAAGGCAGAGACTGGCAGATGCAGCCATGTGCCTTGGCAAGCAACAGAGGAGTACAGGATCATCAGCAGCCAGTCTTCAAAGAGGAAAGTATTACCTCATGGAACCTTGATTTGGACATTTTCACGGCCTCAGAACTGTAAGCTTTTAAAGTTAATAAATCCCCATTTAAGAGGCATTTCTGATATATTGTCTTCCTTTGCAGTTTTTAGCAAACTAATACACCAGGCAATGTTGCAATCAGCCACTTTCAGGCTTCCCCTGTTGCTGCTGGAAGCCTAGTCACCTGGTCTGCCTTCCTGTGATTGAGGACAGATTAGATGATATACTTTGATCTATAATTAAATAAGGGTCCAGAAGCCATTTTGGACTGCAGCCACCCTTATCTGATGACATAAAATGATCCACATAAAGATACTGATGCTGTCTCAGAGACAGAAGACCCCATATTGCCCTCTGTAAGGAGTGCTAGCCTGTGATTGTGTCCAGGATTGCAGAGCTGGGATAAAAAAAAGTGTGTGTTCATGAGGACCCTAAGAGCCAATAAACCCTTATCTCCTTTGGGGGCACCTAATGGTTCCTTTGGAATGTGTTTTTTTATTTAAAATTATTAAATGTCCTCTTTTGGAAGATTATGTTTGGCATTAGATCAGGACTTAATCCCTTTGCAGTTCATGCTTTTGAAGATGGTAAACTTAGCATTAGAGTTAGAGTTAGAGGTATTATGCCTATTAAACTCCCATTTCTAGATGAATCACAACTTGAGGAAGACTCCACCTCTCCAAAGCCCAGAATCCAACCAACAGAGTGCAAATCCCAGCCTGCTGCTACTCTCTGTATGGCCGCAGACAGGTTGCTTTAACTCTTTGTGCCTCTGTTTCCTCATCTGTAAAATGTAGTTAATAACACTGCCTCATAGACTTATAGTAAGAATTATAATAGTACCTCTTAAAATTAATGTGAGTAAACTATTGAGCACAGTGCTTGGCACATAGGAACTACTCAATGAATACTTATTACTTTTATTATTAATATCAAAATGTTTTGTAATAACTGCATTCGAGTTCAAGAGTGCTGTGAAAATTATTTATGAGTTTGGATTGATGTTATTGAACACAGTACCTATAAAATAGAGCACAAGTGCACTTCTCTAAACTACCTAAGATACTCAGAGAAGAACATTAGCTAAAAGTTTTTAGTAGGAGTTTGTGGCTGAGATGGTGCATCCCTCTCCCATTTATCTGTTATAATAGCTAAGAACCATCTTACCAAGGCCCAGGGTAAAAGAAAGGGTAGGTGGGGAGGGGGTGATGCTATAGTCAGATGGGAAGGATGGCTTCCCCTATGGTGAGGGGGTTCAACAAGTAGACCCAAGAGTCCAGACAGTTTATCCATGATGACCACAACCGGATAACTGGGTAGAACACAGTTTCAAGCAAGCTACTCCAAGACGGAGCAGCTTCACAGCCCACTTCTGCTCCAGAATTCCATGAGGCACACACTACTGAACCTATAATTACAAGAAAGCTGGTTGGACCTGCACTGTCAGTTGAACAACTGTAGGGGCTTCATTCTATCAACAAATAACCACCCAAAAAGGTGGTTATTGAACACCTACTATTTTCCAGGCCCTGTAGCAAACAGTGGAGATATGGTGGGTTCCAGCCTTGGAAAATTCCAAGAGAGGCAAGAGGCAGCAGAGTTTCCCACCTCCTCCCCTTCCAACCTCTTTTTATCCCTAGGTAAATGCCTTTTTTTTTTTTTTTTTTTTTTTAAAGCCCCAGACCTTAGCCTTGTCCTTTAAATAACATTGGGATAAAAACTCCTATTATGGAATAAAAGACAAAGGAAATTTAAAGAGGTTTCTGAAACCGAAACCCACAAAAGTTGTTCTAACCAGATTTCCCTTCCCTGTAAAGCTTTGGAGACTAAACTGCATCCCCATCAAGCCTCCATTCTCTGTGCGTGCTCCCTTGGTTCATCGCCCACTGCCCTACTGCCCCTACCTACCCCAGCCTGCCTTTTCTCCAACATTGAATGTGTGATGTAGCTGGGAGGAAGGGTCAGCAAATAAACCTACTCTCATTTCTATTTTAAAAAGCAAAACCAAAGAACCATGTAAACAAGCCCTTCTTGCCACTTGCTATTTCTTTCTTATTTTTCTGTTCTCATCCAGAAAATCCTCAAAAGAGTGGTCTACATTCCCTGTCTCCAATTTTTCAGCACTCATTCTCCCTTCTATCAACTCCAGTCTGGTGTCTACCCATTTAGTTCCACCCAAGATACATTTACCAAAGCCATCAGTTACCACCAGACAATCAAAAAAGGTAACTTTTATTTTTAAGTGGTATTTTCCTTTTTAATGAAGTATAATGAAAAATATAGAAAAATATAAAGCATAAGTCTACAGCTTGGTGAATTTTCAGAAAGTGAACACGTCCATTTAACTATCATTCGGGTCAAGAAATGGGACATTTTCAGCCTCTTGGAAACCTCCTTTATGCCCCTCTCCCAGATCACCAGTATTCTTATTTACCAACATGGATTAATATAACCTGTTTATGAACTTTATAATATTAAGATTATACAGTGTGTGCTCATCTGGCTTCTTAAACTCAACATTATGTTTGTGAGATTCAGGTATGAATATATTTCAGTATGCATTCTATTGATAAATTGGGTGGTTTTTCATTTCTGGCTATTATGAATGATGTTGCTATGAACATTCTTGTACATGTCTCTACATGTTCATATGTATGCATTTCTCTTGGTTATATAACAAGGAGTAGAATTGCAGGTCAAATGGTATGCATGCAGAAATTGCCAAAGAGTTTTCCAAAATGATAGCACCAGTTTACTCTCTCACCAGTAGTACATATGCCCTCCAAATACTACATGTTCTCACCAACGCATTTATTTTTATTCTTTTTAATGTTTGCCATTCTGTCAATTTTAAGTGGCATCCAGTTGTGCTTTCATTCCACAAATAAATACCAAGGCTGAGTACATTTCCAAAAGCTTGTAGACTATTTGGATACCTTCATAGATGATGTGCCCATTCAAGTCTTTTGCTCATTTTTGGAAATTCTATTTTCCCTTCTTTTTATATTTATTTGGAAGAGAACTTTACATTTTCTGAATACACCCTTTATCAGATTTGTGAATTGTACAACTCTTCTTCTAATTTATAGTTTGCCTTTTCTTTCTCGCATTGGTTTATTTTGATGAACAAATATCTCTCCATTTATTTAAGTCTTCTTTAATTTCTCCCAACAGTATTTATAACTTATTTTGGAGATTAACTACATCATTAATTGGATTTTTCCTGAGGTTTTTAGTCATTTTTGATGTTATTAAGCATGGTATCTTTTTAAAAAGAGTTTCGTAGTTTATTTTTGGAGTAGAAATATAAATTGATGTTTGCATGTTAACCTTGTGTTGTCCATATTTCTAAATTCACTTATTAATTACAAGAAATATTAATTTTTCTGAAGATTTTTTATTTTCTAAGTATACAATAATTTAATCTGTAAGTAATTAAAGTTTTATTCATATTTTCCAATCCTTATTGTCTTTTATTTCTTTATTTTGCCTTTTGCACTGGCTAGTAGAACCTCCAAGGAAATGTTGACTAAAAGTAGTGATATCAGGAATTCTTGTATCATTCTTAATCTCAAGGGGAAAACTTTCAACATATCCCCAAGTATGGTATTTGCTCAATATTTTTGTAGCTAATATTTATCAGAATAAAGTTTCCTCCTATTCATAGTTTGATAATATTTCTAATTATGAAAGAACTAATGTGAATTCATTGAAATGATTATATGATTTTCTCCTTTTTGTCTATTAATGTGACTGATTGATTATTTTTGAATGTTAAACCAACCTTGAATTCCTTGAATAAACCTACCTTGGTGGTCTTGTATTAGCCTTTGCTAGATTTGATGTGCTAATATTTTGCTTAGGATGTTTTGCATCTATGTTCATGAGAGAGATGGACTTGTGATTTCACTTTGTGAAATGGTCTTGTCAGGTTTGGATATCTTGGTCATCTCAGCCTCATAGCATGTGTTGGGAAATGTCCCTCTTTTTTATCTTTTGGAAGAATTTATGTAAGACAATTTGGAATACTTCACCAGTGATGCCATAGGAACCTGAGTTTTTCTCAGACAGAAGTATTAATAAAGGATTTGATTTCTTTAGGATATACAGTACTTTTCATACCACTAGGCAATGGGGAAAACATAGAATGAAACAACTCGATCAAGTCAGAGTTTTAGACGTTCACTCTGGCAGTATTGCAGAGGGTGTATGAAGGCAGGCAACATTGGACAAGAGACAGTCAGGAAATTGTAAAAACAGTTGTTTGTTGAGATCAGTACTAGGCAGCGGCAGAGAGCTGGAGAAGATGGGACAGGTGAAAGTAAATATTTAGTTTTTTTTTAAGAATTGATTTGGAAAAGAGAGTATTAAGGCAAGGATGGTCTATTAAAAGTCTGAATTTACAGTGTATTTTCTTTACTTCCATTAGGAGAATTATAGAGCAGATACCATTTCAGTAGGTCCTTACCCTGCCTGACAACTAAGACATCGGAACATCATTTATTCAAGATACTAATCAGGAAGCGGTTATCAAAACTAGTCATTTTTACTTTACAGAAACAGATATTCAAACATAGTATTATTATTATTCCTTGACTGCCAATTAGATTTGGTTAGGGTAGACTGTAAATCCATGGTATATCCTTTCTATCTCCCTTTTATCTCTTCTTGGTTTCCTTTCAACACTTTTCAATGTGAGCACAGTGTTTGGTACTTAGGAACTACTCAATGAATACTTACTACTTTTATTATTAATATCAAAATGTTTTGTAATAACTGGCATCCTCACCTGGGCCCTGTCCATGATTTGACAGGCTCCAGGAAACATGGTCATTGGAAGCAGGATGAGTTAAGAGGTATTATCTGTAAATCCCTCCTATAATTTTCCAGGGGAGGAGAAGAAAGAGGAAAGCAGGAATCAGGAAGCAAAGCTAAGAACAGAGATAACATTAACCAGAAATGGCTAAGAGAGTGGTCGAGAGTGAAGGTAACATAAGTGGTAAGAATGCAGTAAGCCATGTGAGAGGTGAGGAAAAGATATTCAAATTTTAAGTCTGCCAATGTTGGCTTTCTATGAAGATTATTTTTGTAAATGGGCTCTGTCGTGTTTTACATTAAGATTATTTAAAGAGTCCTTATGAGCCAGAGAGTTCCCTCCCAGTATCTGGTTTTGCCAGGTTGTAACTTGGCTTTTCAGTTCCCCAGTATCTCATGTTATCTTACTTTCTTCCTAGACCTTGATCACACCTTATTATTATTGTCATTATTTTGGTAATTGGTTGATATTAATTTATTGTGAAATAAAATATGGCCTCCTAAGGAGTTAACTTTCTGATAAGGAAAGTATACACAAACATAATTTCACCGCTATTTATGCTAATGAGGGGAAGTACAACCAAAAGGACTTTAAGTTTGGAAACAAATGGCAGGACAGTTGAGATATTTTAGAGAAACAAGTTTCCTCAGGATTTTGCCACAAGGATGCTGTCTTTGGCATAGAAATACTTTTGAGATTTTTCACCCAGGTCTAAGAAGCAACATTAGTATAACGTTGTGTCAGTAGGAAGGCATTGTCCTTGGCAAGCAGTTAGTAATTTATAAAAAGCAGACATTGGGTTTTCAGGACACTTCATCTGTTAAGTGTCAACAAAACACAGCTGAGGTTGCAGATGCGTCAGCAAGGATGTCAAGGAGGAACTCAGAGGGTCAAATCCTGTGGGTTTTGACTTGTTTAGCTTGTTTGGTGTTCTTAAAGTGTCACATGGTTTGTTCTGTTTGGCCGATTGGAGAGCCATTCGGGTTCGGAACTAAAAGGGTGCAAGTCAGGAAGAAGGCGGTTTATAATTGGGGACCAACTTACTAATACCCTCCAGAAGTACCAGTTCAGATCATTGGAAGTCTGGAAGCTGCCAAATGCATCCGTTCCCATAAGCAGCTCTTGGCTAGATTTTTTTTTTTTTAATGCAACTCTCTAGTGTTTCTCAATATGTCATTTTCCCTAAGAATCACCTGATGCTTGTTAAAATGCAGATTCCTGGGCCCCATGCACAAAGATTTAACTACTACAATGTGGGGCTGGGCCCAGAAAGTTGCATTTTTACAAGCACACCAGGTATTCCAGAATCAGGTGAGTTGTGGACCACATTTTCATGTGGTCTTCCACATGAAATGGTGCCTTAAAGTCTTCCATGCACCCTAGCTCTCTAATCACTGTGGGAAGGGCCATGATTTAATCTACTTCCAAAGAAGGGGGCCTGGAAGTAGTTTTTTCCTCCTCCCACATTCAATCTGCCATTCCTTCTGCCACTTTGTTCTAACATTTTCTTTATGTTTGTACCCTTTTCCCAAGCTCCTCACCCAAAATCATTATCTAAGCTTAAGCCATCTCACATGTGGGTTTCTGTGGTGGCCATGCTTTAAGTGAGCCTCAATCAGGGTGTACAGCAGAGCCGTGCATCTGAGTAATTTAGGCCACAACCTTCCTTTGACCTCATCCACCTGCCTAACTCAATTTCCTAGGTGGCAAAATGGAGATCAAAGGCCAGGCCTTAGGTATTACATCCATTTTTTGAAATTCTGAATTACTTACCAGTATTTATATGAGGAAATTTCACATAAAATCCAGATTTCTGGCTATTCTTAAAATACCAGAAAATCTGATCATCCTGGCCAGTGCTCCCTAGGGGCAACAGTCAGCTGTAGTAGAGGCTCTTCGCTTGAGAAGCGGCACATGTTGTAAAGACAAGGAAGCTAAATTGTCAAGGACCTGTTCTTCCAGGGCCCTCTACTTAATTTTGTATTTGTAATTTTGCATTCTTTTTTCTTAAAGAGGCATCCAAAACTGTATGGGCTCTAGACTATCTGCCCTATGTGCTACCAACCCTGAAGTCAAGGACTGGTTACTGTTTATCATCAGACTTGCCATTTAGATTTTCTTAAACTAGAGAAAATTTTCTCTACTCATAGGTCTATAAAAACAAAAGACAAACTAAGAAGGCCTCGTATTTCAGGAAGAAAGGGAGTGTGGTGGCTCGGAATTATGTACCCCGGAAAAACATGTTCTTAATCTTAATCCATTTCTGTGGGTATAAACCCATTGAAATAGGACTTTTAGGTAAGTTTACTTCAGTTAAGGTGGGGCCCACTGAATCAGGATGGATCTTAACCTTATTACTGCAGACCTTATAAGAAGGCCACAGAGAGAGAAGCCATGGGAAACAGTCAGAAGCTTGAAGTCAACAAGACCCTATGGAGAAAGGAGAAGACACTGCCACATGCATCGCCATGTGATGGAAAAGCCAAGTGTCAAGGATGGCCGGCAGTAAGCCCCAGAATGCATAGTCTTTGGGAGAAAGCATTGCCTTGCTGATGCCTCAATTTTGGATTTCTCTTAGCCTCAAAACTGTGAGCCAGTAAATTCCTATTGTTTAAGCCAACCCATTGCATGGTATGTGTTTTAGCAGCCAGGAAACTAAAACAGGGAGAAAGCCTATATCTTCTCAGATGTGATCTGGCCTCCTTCACTCATTGATGTTACCTGTGTGGCACTTGGTCATTTGATTTCATGATCCCTGCATCTATCCCTGCTCCCACAATTTGTGATTCCTTAAATTTCCTATCATTTGTACAACCTTTTCTACAAAGTCATCAAGCTTGCTTTCCTCTCCATTTCTGCAAAGATGCATTTAAATCACATCAATTTAATCCTCATTTGGTGACGTGTGAATGCTAAGAAGAAAAAGAAAAGTGAAGCTGCCCACAGAAAGAGAATGCCCTATACACCTTGCTCTTTTAGAATGGAACGTCCTAAGGGAAAAGGACTGGATCTTCTGTGTTTTTGCTGTTTTTTGCAGGCATGGCTAAATTCTCTCTGAGAATTCAGTAAATATTCATTGACGCTGATGCTATGACATATATAGGATAGCTTTAAGGCATATGTTCTCCAGTTAACTTCTAGGATATATTTTTCCTATATTGGTCACTGCTGATCCCACAGTATTAGAACACTGTGGAAATGGAAATATTTTTGTTGCAAAAACATTAAAGATACTATGTGCTTTACTTCAATATTTCTTGCATTGTGCATAATGCTGTTTTAAAGCCTCATTTTTAACTCTAAAGATTGTTAAGGATATGGTGACGTTTTCTGTGAATTTATTACTCAGCAAGAGTCATGTCTCTGTTTCTCCCAGGGAATGGAGGAGAAGCAGCATGCATTATAGATCATCTGGCAGGGAGTCTTCCCAAGTGATTCATTTGAAGCTTAGCTTAGCACTCGCTTTTGCACTGGCTGTTAGCAGCTCCTCTTTTCAGATAACATCTTATTAAAGGTGATAGTTTTATCAAACACAGTATCAAACGATAATGTAAAAATAAGACAAAACATAAACAAAAGTACATTTTGTTAAATGTGTTATTTTCTAATCTTTCCTGGTGTTGGAGCAGGGAGAATGAGATTATTTACTCTGAGCCATAATCGACAAAAATGATGGGTTCAGAGCCAGTGCCTATGAGGCCAGCATGGACATCTGTGGGTCATGACTGTAGAACTTTTGAAAGAGGTCGATTATTTAATGATATATTAATGGTACTAGCCTAATTGTTTAGTAGTTTCTCCTTTTAGTTATATTTTGGCTACATAACTGGTAATCTAATATTTTTCTCTAATTTAAAAACAATTTCTAAACCTCCAATAGTGTTGTTAGGCACTATAAAACACTTTCTGATTTTTCTCCAACTATGAATAAAGCGATTTCTTGGATAACAGCACTGTTTTTTTACTGGTAGTCACTGAATAAAAACTTTCCATTAGATAACAATTTTTTTTAGCCATATCAACAATGGCATATTGTATTTTTTTTTTTCAAACTTTGCTTTGAATCTACTAACCTTCTTGTATTACATAGGAAAGAGGAAGCTCTTTCCTGAGAAAGCGAACATTTTGGTGACCACCAGTGAATCTCAGAGCTTTATTTTATGTAATCACTGAATTACTTAAAAGCAGCCTGGAACTTTTGATTCCAGTGACAGTGCACAAAGAAATTTGGGTCAAACTTCCACTGAGAACACCTAGTAGTGCTGCACAAAATATTTTTATAAATCTGTTTCAAGGCATTGCTGACTTCAGTCAGGAAAAAACTACCAGGCCATACTTTTGTGAAAAGATAGAAATCCAGAGTGGTATACCTGGTACTTGGGCCTGATTTCCCTTTGGGAGCTTTGCAAATTCTAGAAGAAGCTGGTGGGCTGAGAGCACTGTTTAAAGACTCCAGATTTGAGAGAGACAAAATTTGAAATCCATGGCCTGCCCAGGGTGGGTAGGTAAATCCATGCTTTGAGTTGACATCCGGAAGGGCTCCATCTAAGGAGAAGGGCAAACACGGAGCCTTTGTCCTCCGTCCTCACTGACTACACTAAGAATCCCAAGAATGAGTTGAGTGGCCCAAGTCAAGTGTTATTAACCAGAGAAGTCAGGTTCATCCCCAGCTGAGCTGGTCTGGAACGGCTTTGTGTATGACCTGAGTGATGGCTGATTTACATAGCCAGCAGGTAGAGGGGAAAGGAAAGAAAGAGGACAGGGAGGACATCCAGGCAAAGAACAAAATGAGTCCAGACTGTGAGGATGAGGGCAGAAGTTACTAACCTGTGAGTGGTTGTAGCCTGTCTGCCTCTCATGTTATTTACCTACTTTTCCCCATCCTCTTGAAGGGGAGTTCTGTCTTTGTCAGGTTGGTTCCTGGGCCTCTGAGATGTAGAATTAAGCAACATTTACAGAAAAACAACCTGGATTCTAGGAAAGACAAAAGAATAGGGGCACATGGAGAAGAACAGGTCCATTGTTTTATTTTTAGTTGAGAATTGAAGAAGGAAAGGAGTTTTGGGGGAGCAACTGATACCCATTTTGGAGAACATTGAAAGTTGCAGCAGTAATCACACAACACCATGTAGCAAATCAGGGGTTTGGAACCAACTCTCTAAGGCTCCAATTCATGCTCCCAACTTCAATGTTGTCTTGCTGACCAGGGTTTCTTTAAGAGATGACCAGGCTTATGGGTTAATACAGTGGCTAGAAAGCATTTTTAGACACACATAGCCAGGCATAACTGTAGTTGAAAGGTAACAAGAGTGAAGGGAAGCAACAGCTTTACCTTATTCATAAGCTTTGCCATTGGTCAGTTCTGCATGGGAGACGAATATGTTGACTATTGCTATATGGACTATTTTATATGTGTTTACTCTGCCCTTGTCTCAAGTTTCCTGCTTTATTCTTAAATGTTATTTGATCTAATATTTGAATTAAAATGTTCTATGAATACAAGTCTCTTATCTCTGAGGATTCGTTCTGCATAAAACTGCCTCTGCATTCCTTTGTTAAATGCAAACCAGCAATAAATCTGGAAACAGCTTAATGCAATAATGCAATGGTATGAAATTCACCACTATGCAAATTACTTTGTAGAAATATTAACTTAAGCTTGAGATATAACCATATTACATTCATATATTTTCTTTTATATTATCATTGTTTTGATTATAAATTCCCATTGAACAGAATTTAGATAATATCATAAATATAAACAGGATAAAAATTACCCATAAACTTACCACTCAGATAGAACAATTATACATGTTTTTAAATATTCCCACTTACTCTTTTGCTCTTTATGTATATATATTTTTATATTATTGGAATTATAGTGTCTTCACTTCTATATACTTCTACTGTCAATTAATATATGCTGAGGATTTTCTAGTGCCAAGAATTATTCTTCAAAAACTTCATTCAAAATAACTACATAGTATTCCACCTATTATCTGGATACACCAATATTTATTTAAGTGTTCCTGAGATGTTGAGTATGTAAGTCATTTCCATTATTTTACAACTATATAATGCTGTAATGACTATCTTGGTATAGCAATCTTTGCTTGAATTTCTAACTTTATATAATAGTTTTATTGAGCTGTAGTTCACATACCATAGGCTTCACCCATTTAAAACATACAGTCCAACGGCTTTTAGTATATTCACAGAGGTGTGCAGCCATCATCACAATTGATTAGAGAAAATTTTCGTTAGGCCAAAAAAAAACCCTGTTCCTCTTAGCTGTCACCTTCCAATCCTTCATCCCTAGGTAACCAGTAATATACTTTCTGGCTCTATAATTTGCCTATTCTGGACATTTCATATAAACTGAATCATACAATGTGTGGTACTTTGTGATAGGCTTCTTTCACTCAGCATAATGTTTTCAAGGCTCATCCATGTTGTCGCATGTATCAAGTACTTCATTTCTTCCATTGCCAAATAACATTCCACTGTCTGACTACACCACATTTTACTTATCTATTCATCTGTTGATGGACATTTGAACTGTTTCCACCTTTTGGCTATTATGAATAATGCTGCTATAAATATTTGTGAACAAGTTTGTGTGAACATATGTTTTAATTTCTCTTGGGTATATACCCAAGAAGTAGAATTACGGGTCATAAAGCAGCTCTATGTTTAAACATTTGAGGAACTGCCAGACTCATTTCCAAAAAAGCTGTACTATTTTATATTCCCACCAGTAGTATGAGGTTCTCAGTATCTCCATATCCAAGCCAACACTTATTATCTGTTTGATTCTAGACATCTTAATGAGTGTGAAGTGATTACTCATTATAATATTAATTTGCATTTCCCCAATGGCTAATTGCCTGAATTTCTATTTAATTAAGATGCTTCTTAGCTACAAAATTACTGAATTAAAGGGTATAGTTTTTTAAAGTTTGATGTGTAGTGCCAAATTGTTTTCAAATAATTTTACCAATTTTACTCTGCCTGAAATTATATAACAGTGCTTATTTCATATCTTCACAAAATATAAAAATCTGCCAATTTAATGAAATTAGTATTGTTTGTTTTATCCTTATATTTTGTGATACTTTTCCCCCCATATATGTAATTATATAACTTCATTGAATTGTCTGCTCAGATTCTTTGCTCATTTTCCTATTGGGTTTTAGTGGTTTTTATTTTCATGAACTTCTTATATGTTAAGGATTTTAACCTTTATCCACATGTCTCATGGACTGTTTTAATACACATTTGTTTCAGAAATTGTTCTTAAAATAGCTTATAATGGTCTCTAATATTTTTTTAGATAAGGAAATTTTGGCTAAATGATCACAGTAAAATTTTGAGAAAAAAATAAGTGTTTCAGAGTCCTTGTTATAATGAGCCAGAGCACATTCCAAAGTATTAAAAGAGATTTAGAAAATAAATTTCATATTTTGTTGTCTATATAATGCAAAATTTTAGGCTAATGAAGAATAAATGAAGGAGAACACTTTGATAACATGAGACATATTAATGCTTCCTTCTAAATCTAATTGGAAATATGATAATTGTTTATATTCAGTGAAATGCCAGAAATTAGAAGTGGTAGTTACTTTAGGGTTGAGCCTTTATGTTTTTTTTTTAAATATATATTTTTATTTTTTTAAAGATACTTAGATTACACAAATGTTACACAAATATAGGGATTCCCATATGCCCTACTCTCCACACCTTCCACACCCTCCCACATAAACAACATCCTTCATTAGAGTGGCACTGCCATTGTAATTGATAAATGCATCCTGGGGCATTGCCACTGAGCATGGACCATAGTTCACATTGTAGTTTACACTCTCTCCCACACAATTCTGCAGACTATGGGAAGATATATAATAGCATATATCTGTCATTGCAATGCCATTCAGGATGATTCACAAGTCCCCAAAAAGCCCACGCATTACACCTGTCTTTCCCTCCCCTTGCTCCCAGAGCCTCCAGTGGCCACTGCCTCCATATCAGTGCTATAATTTCTTCCATTGCTGGAATCACAAGTCTATTGTAGAATACCAGGAAGTTCACTCTAGTCCATAGTTCATTCTCCAATCCTGAGGATTCTGGGATGGTGATGTCCACTCTACCTCTAATTGAGAGGGGGCTTCGATCCCATTGGGCTGATGGATGAGACTCTCTTGCTTGCAGTTGTACATTCTCTCAGTTCCTTGGTGTGGTGGTTGTCCATCCTCACCTCGTTAGTTGTCCTGGGTGAGTCCAGTGAACTGGAGAGTAGGTGCTGCAACTCTGCTGAGGCTCAAGGCCCAGCTGGCACATGGACAGCCTAAAGATTCAAGTCTCTTGGACATACACCTACCAACTCCAGCACCAAGTATAGGTTCAAATAGAAGGGACAGATGAGGTATGTGTAGGGAAGCCATAACTGAGTCCAACTCTGTCACTCTCAGGAGTACAAAATCCAAAGTAGGGCCCACTGGCAAGGCACCAAAGTCTAGAGCTATCTGCCCTGACCATAGTACCTGGGTGTCCCCAGAGCTCTCAGGAGCAGGGGTTGATCCTTTTAATTTAGCTTTTTAGGCACTTGAATTGTATTTATGGAAATAACTTGGGTTTTTTATTTTATTATTGTTATTTTTAATTTTTATTGTCTAGTTTAGTCCTCTCAGTGTTTTCTTGTGATAAAATCTGGTTCTGGGCACTCTATCATTTTTTGTTTAGAAAAGTTCTTAACCAGAAATGATTGAAGTATAAAATGCATCCTCAGACTAATAGTGCTTCCAGAAGGCTGTAGGTGAGAGGTGAGCTGGGTGGATATAGAATCACCAGGTTCTTTTCCCCAAGTGCCCAATGCTTAAATGCCAGAACGGCTCATAAAATAAGAGATTTACAAACATTCCAGTTTTTCCTTGGGAAGATCTGAAGTCCTAAAGGGCTTATCCAAACTTAATAGGAATTCTGCATCTATAGCCTTCTGAATTTAAGTTCTGTCTTTCCAAGCTTAATGAGTTTCCCCATTTACCCAGAATTGGGCATTTTATATGGCTAAAGCTATATCTGTGCACAGAATAATGTGGGATAACCTGTGGATAACTATGTCTTTAAAAGGCTAGATATTGATTCAAGCAATAGGAGAAAATCCTTATGTTTAAATATACCACATAAAGAATCAGGAAGAAGAGTCCCAGAAAATATCCTAAGTTAATGTATATAAATATCACTGGTTTGGGGACACACACTGTGTAAAGGGAGTAATTTATCCCTCCTTGTTACTTTTTCTTTGCCAGTGGCATTAAATAAGAAAATCTGCCAAGTGTGCCTGTGTGCCTGGTGTTGGGAGGTGACCTACGAATGCAGGGAATGAGAAGTCCTTTCAACATGAGTCCTGAGTCGGGAGCAGCTATGGGCCCTTGGGGTGTCTCCCTTATGTCCACTGACTGCTCTCCCCACCTATCTCCAGGCTTTCCTCCTTAAGTGTTCGTGGCTTCATCCTTCCACTTCTTCTCACTACTCTTCTATCTTAGGGGGGTGGGCATTGCTCCCCCTTTCCCAGGTGACCCCTCCATTTGGTCTTTCTTCCCTTCCCTCCAGCGTCCTCCATTGACTGCATTCAGTGAGCCCCGAAGTCTCAGCATGATTCATTTTTGCAGTTTAACTGGCTCCTTCCCTTTGTCCATCAAAATGCCCAGATCCCCGCAGCTTAAAAAAAAAGGCAGTCAAATCCCCTACTATGCCCAGAGCTAATAACCAGATTCTGTCTTGAACCCAAGACTTCTGTGTGTGTGTGTGTGTGTGTGTGTGTGTCCTTGCTCCTGCTTCCTCTCCTCCCCTGACTGCTTGGTCAATTCTGTCTTGATGGAGAAATGACAGTTTTTCCTTTTAAATGCGTTCATTCGTCTTGTGCTTGCAGGCAGGGGTAGGATTTCCTTCCCCCTGTAATTCACCTTTTAAGGGTATTTTAAGAATTGCTGGGGAGCAGATGTAGCTTAAGTGGTTGAGCACCTGCTTCCCATGTACAAGGTCCTGGGTTTGATCTCCGATACCTCCTAAAAACAAAACAAATGAAAAAATCAATTCTCTTTGGGGAGTGGATGTAACTCTGTGGTTGAGTGTCTCCTTTCCAGGTACAAGGTCCTGGGTTCAATCCCCAGTACCACCCCCCCAAAAAAAAAATTGTCAAAAGTTTTCCAACTAGAAATACTATTCACAGGGAACTGAAGGTATTATCAAGATCTTTGTTCTGAGGAATTCCCTCTGGCAAAATTTCTGAGACTGGACCTTGAGAGAAAATCGGTATTTCCTGAGGGGGTGCTGTTTTAATGTTAATTTAAATGTTTGAAATGCTGTTTTAAAATGCTCCTTTATATTTGATTTGTTGTTGTAATTGAAGTCAGCTTTCTCTGTGGGCCAGAGAAAATTCAAGCTGAATACATTTAAATAAAACAACCAACTTAACACGTTTTTACAAAGGCAAAAAACAAACAAACAAACAAAAACAAAAAAACTCAAGTCCATCAAAGATAGGATGGTCTATTTAAATATCTGTAAATTGTCTATCCTTTCATCATTCAGATTGTAATTTTGTCTTTCTAAAAACATACTAAAGTTCATCATGGACAACAAGCAGCACACGCAATTAATAAAGACATAGTAAAGTCGAATAAGTACATTATTATTATTTTCACATATAAATCTGATGCAGATAAAATATTGGAAGATTGCACTCTGAGATTTTATTGGTGACAGATTAATACTGAACTAAATTATCTCTCCTTTCTCACCTGGGCTTTTCTGTGATCAAGTGAATGTTTTCTTGAGATGATAGGGTAAAAATACACACTGTGACTTAGGGATAGCTTTTCTCTGCATGGATAAGTAGCTCATAAAATAACAACAGAAGTTGACATCTTTAACACAATGCTTTAACAGGCTGACTAGCCAGATCCTTGGATCAGGGTTAACAACATGTCTTTAGCATCCCTAATGACAATATCCACCCAAGAATAAAGTACATAAGCCAGTGGTAACCATGCCCTCACAATTTGCACTTAATTAAGGCTGTTGTTAGTCCAGGAATGGGCACTGCTGTCTCAGAGTCAAGTTTCTTGGCATTTGTTTACCAGAGTTCAGCTGTCCATTTCTAGGGGTTTGGGAGGTTTAGGTCCTGGCAGCCTGACAATATAATCAAATAAACAAAAGATGTGATTTGTAAATCAGAAGGTCAATATTTTATAGAGAGAATTGACACTTGCTAAAAGGACTCTATTCCCTGTCACTCAAGCTATGTATCTCACCTGAGGAGGAACCCCATGGCTTAGCAGGAACTGTAGTGGCCTAAGTCACATTATTTGAATTGCTACACCCAAGCAAGAAATGGAACTGAGATTAGAATATTTATGTGGGGCATAGATTATTTATAGTTTGTTGATTGCAAGTAACAGAAAGCAATATTGCCTGACTGAAACAGAGAATTTATGGGAAGGACATTGGAAATTCTCAGAATTGATTGGAGCCTGAAAGCAGTAACTACAACCATGAACATTTTGCTCTGATCAAGAGATGTCCAGCTAGTTCCAATACATTCAACCCCCTGTTGGATCTAACTTAATCACATGACAGCCCTTTGTCTAGAGGAGGACAAGATCCTTAATTTTTATTCTATCAGATTGTGTCCAGCAGGAAGAATTACAGTAATTTTAACAAAGGAAATTGAGGTTTTGTTGGAATGAGGAAGTGGGTGCTAAATAGCCAAAATGTCAACTAAAGGAACTAGTAATGATTTCAGAGAGATATCTCACCAGAAAAGTTAGCATTAGTTTGGTTCAATAAACCATCCTCCCTCTAAGGAATAAACCTTATTAAAGTGAATATGTTATTGCAAGCCGTTTCTGAATAATGTCCCTACCACATTGAAAAACTTTCTTTCAAACTCAATCTCTTTCTTTCATACTTTGTAGACATGTAAGCTCCCTATGTCTTCCTACTAAATGACTGACAGTATTTCTTTTCACCCATATAGCAGATCTTGTTTATTTCTAGCCTTATTATTTACAGGTCCTTCTATGTAGGATGCTCCATTAATTCCAATCATTTTGGGAGTTTGAAATAAAGAAAGGGGTAGAAGTGTTATTCTTTTCTAATATAGTACCTCATATAGGGAGCTACAATAGTATTTTTATCACTCTTGTAACAAATGACCACAAAGTTGGTGTCTTAAAAAAATCAATTCATTATCTTACAGTTCCATATATAGTTCAGAAATGGAGCACGGGTCTCACTGGGCTAAACTGAAGGTGTCTGAAGGGTTGTTTGCCTTTTGGAAGGCTTTCTGAAGGCTCTGG
This sequence comes from Tolypeutes matacus, assembly GCA_026826555.1. Classification (NCBI taxonomy): domain Eukaryota; kingdom Metazoa; phylum Chordata; class Mammalia; order Cingulata; family Chlamyphoridae; genus Tolypeutes; species Tolypeutes matacus. The sequence goes on along the minus strand of JAKSZT010053764.1, from coordinate 4,039,675 downwards.
GGAAGTATTCATTTCCTTTTCCAGCTTCTAGTGGTTATTGCATTCCTTGGCTTGTAGCCCTCTTTCTCCCTCTTCAAAGTCAGCTATGTTGAATTCTCTCTGATCATTCTTCTTTAGTCACACCTCCCTCTTACTCTTCCACTTTTAAGGACCCTTATGATTACATTGGGCCTACCTGGGTAATACAGGATACGCTCCCTATTTTAATGTTAACTAATAAGCAGTCTTAACTCCATCTGCAAACTTAATTACCCTTTGCCACGTAACCTGACATATTCTTAGGTTCTGTGGATTAGGACATGGTCATCCTTGAGGAGCCATTATTCTGCCTACCATGGGGCCCTAAGAATGAGTAAGTGCCAGGTGTTCTCCTTTGTTCTTTTATATTAATACAAAATTCAGGTAGCTCGGTTGCTATCTGACCTGAATGCAAAATTCCCTGGATCTCTGGGAGATCTAGCCATCAGATTTTGTACTTTGGCTTTTAAAATTTCAATTAGCCCACATCTGCTAAGGGTTGTAAAACTAAAGAAAAGCTGATATAGGGATGTCTACAATATATGTTAGATCAAGTGTCACAGCAGAGGTGCACAAACAAGATTTGGGGTCCCAAGAGGACACGGGTTAAAAGGATGGGGATAGGCTTCAAGTGAAAGTCACTGGAAATATCAGAAGGTATCAGAGATGGCATGGTTTTGCAAAGCAAGTTGGAAGCATTTTAAGCTGGTATAACTAATGAACAGGGACTCAGATGTAGAGTCTATCCTGGGTTACCCACTTTGTTCACTCCCTCCTCCTCCTGTGACTACATTAATAAGATCTAGCTAAGCCAAAAAGAAGGCTTTTTTTTTCCCCCAGGGAAAGGCCTGGTACTTTGGAGGGAGAAGGGCTATATGAAAGGGAAAGGAAGGTGTGTGTGCGGGGTCACCCCTGGAAGAAAGACCCATTCATTCCACCTTTGAGATAAAAAGTGTCCTTGTCTTTGTGGCAAGGTTCCTGGAGGGTGCATGGTAGGTGGCAAATCTGGAAGGAAGGAAATGAAGTTGGTCTTTCCTTTAATTTCCCATCTCTAGGGAAGGGCTTATTAGTCCTGTGCATGCTGGCTGTGGTTCAATGAGGCTGGCAGTATCTAAAGGCACAGAATCTTATGTCAGGTGCTTCTCACCCTGGAATAACTATCTCGGCCCTACACTATCCATGCTTTAATGCATGGCTATCTGGTGAGGGCTGTTGAACACGAGGCCTAAAGTGGTAAGACTATGGCATTGGTGTCAGAACTACTCATTCTGTCATTCATTCATTCCAGTCTATTTATTAACACCAGTTGGAGGCTCTTCATTGAATTGAGCTGGAGGCTAGAGTAGAAGTAATGATGAATAAGTCACTTCCTCTTATTATTATTATAGTATGGAAGAACTTGTAACATTGATATAAAGGCAGTGGTCACCAAAGGTTCTGAGGGGAGGGAGAGAGAAGAATAGGTATAACATGGAGCATTTTGGGGACACTAGAATTGTTCTGCATGACACTGCAATGCAGATACAGGCCATTATACATTTTGCCAAAACCTATAAAATTGTGCAATGCAAAGTGCAAAACATAATGTAAATGATAGACCATGGTTAGTAGCAATGCTTCAATATGTCTTCATCAATTATAATAAATATATCCACTAATGAAAGATGTTGTTAATGGGGGAAAGTATGGGAGGTGGAGGAGGTGAGGTATATGGGAATCCCCTTTATTTTTCATGTAACATTTATGTAATCTAAAGCTTCTTTAAAATAATAATAATAAAAGAAAAAAATATATGCTGTGTTGGGAATTCCACATATGTACATGATTGTTTTGTAAGTATACAACTTCTCTAATAAAAATATATTTAAAAAAAATAAGTCACTTCCTTTCATAGCCTCTGTTCCCCCATATGAAACACAAGAACTTTGGGTTTAATGTCTCTGCTTTGCTATCTTTCTTGCCCTTGACAAGCTTACATATGAAGTCAGGGGCAGTTTTCCCTGGTGTAGCCCAAAGGAGTGGTGACAGGGACTGAAGGGCAGAAAGATGAAGGCTGCTGCTTTTTCTCTGCCTCCTTGGGACTCGGCACCCCAAGAAAGGCTCCGGGATGCAGCATCTCTGTGCAAACTAGAGGTGTGCTGTTTGCATCATGCAAGGGGAAGTAATGCATGAATGATGGAATTATTGTTGAATTATTGCTGACCATCAAGTCACTGCCCAATTAGTGAGGTATTTTTCTAGGGCGGTTTCATTTAATTGGGACTTTCTTGAGTGGATCTAGGTTTGTTTACCATTTTACACTGATTTTATCTCAAGAGACTATAGGGCAGTGTGGTGAATTAAGACCTTTATCAAACAAAGTTCTTCCTCATTGACCTTTGATTTCCTTTCACTGTGTTGTACTTCTGGATTTCTCCATAGAGCTATTATCTCAGCTTCTTTGCAACCAAAGAAGAGGGCACCCATGTTTGGGAATTTTTATTGTCTGGTGCAATTGTCCTTCAGTATTCAAGTCAAAATAAATATCTGTAAGAAAGATTTTACCAATTACTGGTCTGGAAACTCCCTGTGGCTCAAAGTTCCATCTATAGACATCTTGGGATCTTCCCCTACCATCCCCCAACACCTGCCCTGAGGACTGCTAGTAGGAGGAGTTTAATCAATCTCTTTCAAAGGTAACATCTCAAAGGTCTGTACAGTTATAAATTGTGGCTTCAATAGAAATACTGGGTTTAGATGAGATCCAGGGGATACCTTGGAGACTTAGCCATGTTTTCAAAAGGATTTAAAGACCTTAATTAGTTCCTTCTCCTAGTGTAGCTCCTTGAAGTATAAGAGGATAAGCCTTCTAAGTTTGTGGATGAAGAAACAGGGAAAGACGAGATTTGTTTTTGTTTAATTTAGATTTCAGTCCAGCATTCAAAGTTCTGGGGAGACTCTTCAGGTCCTCATTTCAAACCTTTCACAGTAGAGACCAGGGCTCACGCTTGTAGTTCACTTGCTTTACCTCTTGTCAGCTCCAACCTAGGCTAACCTTTTATGAAAATGTTCCATTATTCAGATCTGGGATGAGGTAGGAAAAATTAACTATAAAATACTTTTTCAATTATGCAAGTAATGGGAAAACATTAAAAACTTTGAGAAAAAGGAGCAAAGAATAAAATTCACTCCTAAGATCTTTATTCTCACTCAGTGGTTCTCAAAGTATGGTTCCCAGACTAGAGTATAGCATCATCCAGGAACTTGTTAAAAAGATAAATTCTTGGGCCCACACTAGACCTGCTGAATGAAAAACTCTGGGGGAGGGGTCCAGCAATCTGTGCTTTGACAAGCCCTCCAGGGAATTGTGATGCATGCTCAGATTTGAGAACTACTGCTCTAGTAGTACAACCATTTCTGGCAATTTGGCATTTTTTGGTAGCCTTTTTATGAGTGTGCATGTGAGTATATATAGGCATCACCAACCTGTCAGAGTACCAATGCAGTCAAAGTAGCACTAACACCCAAATTTCTTGCTCAGAGCTACTTACCTGAGTAGTAAGACCAAATATTGCAGTGTTTACTAATGTCAATAATGTGGAAATCACCAAGGTGGATCTTTATTTATATATGTGAGTGAATGTTCCCTAGGCAAATGTGAGAGTTTGAAGCTTTTGTGGATCCCAGGAAAAATTATGTTCTTTGGCTAATCCATTCCTGAGGGTGTGGGATCTTTTGATTAGATTGAATTCAGGTGGGGGCCTTTGATTAGAGTACTTCAGTGAGGCATGACCCAGGGTGGGTCTCAGTCCTCTTACTGGAGTCCTTTATAAATGGGAGAAACATGCAGAGAGACACAGAGAAAGAGCTGTTATTTTACCCTGCCATGTGAGAGGACTCCAGGATCGCCTACAGCTGGGAGAATGCATCTTTAAATGATGCCTCCATGTGCCTGATTGTCCACAGCTGAGCTTGGGGAGAAAGGTAGCCTAGAACAGGGGTCTGGGAGCTTGAATTAAATAAAAAAAATTATTCTTGTGGGGATGTGTTCGTGCAGGTGTGATATATTTATTAAATAATACACAGTATAGTGTAGGCTTAGTAAGGGGTGTGTGGTTTTCACCTGACTGGCAAACGGGTCCATGGAACAAAAAAGGTTAAGAACCTCTGGCCTAGAGGAAAGAGGAGACTGGCAGAGCTGCCATATGTGGCAGAAGTCTAGGATCACTAGCAGCTGACCTTTGGGGAAAGAGCTTTGCCTGCTGCCCTGATTTGGACATTTTCACAGCCTCTGAGCTGTAAGATTTTACCCTAATAAATTCCCATTATAAAAGCTAGCCCACTTCTGGTATTTTTGCATTGGCAGCCTTTAGCAAACTAAAACAGCATATCACCTCTAGGGGCCCTCAGTAAGGTCACCTTAACAGTTTGTCCCCGAGTCACATGATCAGTAACCTCACATGTCTATCAGCAGGATTTGATCCATGTCTGGTGTTTCTCTGGGACACAGATTGCTCCTTGCCCTGATATTTCTCTAGAATTCCCTATGGATTGCCAGAGCTTACTGCTCGCCCTGTCCAGCCAGTAAGGAAAATGCAGGGTAAGGGGTCAGGCTATGGTCAATCCCTGTACCTGGAGCCACTACTCCCTCAGATACTCAGGCACTGGGGCATTTCTGCCAATTGCTTCAATAAGGGCATCCTTGACTGCAGGAAAGAGAATGCACCTACCCTAAGTAAGGCTTTTTGTAAGAATAAAACAGACAACCTCATGGACATCTAATAACAAAAATTAAAATATACCTGGGCCACGAGAGGAACCAGAAAGTCTCCCTCCACTGTCTGTGGAAAAGCATTTTCTCTGGGTACATCAGTCAGGATAGACTAATTTTGCTGCAATGACAAATAACCCCAGACTCAGTGGATTAAAACTACAAGGTTTATTTTTCTTTCTCATGCTAAATGTCCAGTGAGCATCAGCTGGGTAGTTTGGTTTCTTTATCCTCACTCTGGATTTTGGCCTGGTTGACTATTTGGAATATTGTTGCAGAGGGAAAAGAGAGCTATGAATCATCTTATACAGTTAAATTCCCTGCTAAGAAATGTCAATCACTTCTTAACCACTAAGTCAGTTTCCCTCCTAGCCCACTAATCAAAACTTGTCACAGTGCCCTACCTAACCACACTGAGATCTGCTTCTTTCTGCAGACTGGGTCACAAGTCCATGTGCTCTTACTGCTCCAGTGTCCACCACTATCTGCTTGACTGTGTTTCAGTTCACAGTATCAAGAACTATGACTGGTAGTGCAGTGATGGATAGGGTGCCCTTGTGTCTTCACTTGCCAAAGGCTGCCTATGCAAGATACCAGAAATGGGTTGTCATTTATAATGGGACACTTATTAGGGATAAAGCTTACAGTTCCAAGTCTGTGAAAATGTCCAAATCAAGGCACCATCAGAGATGGTGCTCAAGCAGCTGTGCCTAGAAGGTAGATGTGGATGGGTCTGTGTTCCCTCCAAGACAGCAAGGGCTGTGGAGGCAGTCAATGGTATTTTTAGTACTCCCATTCTGCTACACTGTCTACTTACTCATCCTTGATAATTTCTCCTAGGGGTCCCCATTTTTGGGCATCTTTCTGCCTTCCCCTCCTTATAAGTTTGGTGCCCAATTGGGAGACGGCATTCACAATCTTTCTCATGAGTTCCTCAGTCCTAGAAAAAACATAGGGACTGGATATTACCAGAACACAGAAGGCATCTTATGCTTTTCAGCTCCCAATTCACCTAATGCCAGCGCTTTTGTTTTTGTCCAGGTGTATATACTTTGTTACATATACAGTATTTGTACAATTTATTTTATTTATTTTTTATTTTTTTAAAAGATTTTATTTATTCATTCATTTATCCCCCCCTTGCTGCTCGCGCTCGCTGGGTCAGCTAACCACGCCGTGCGGGCGGGCTTGCCTTCACCAGGAGGCCCCGGGAACCGAACCCCGGCTTCCCATATAGTAAACGGGAGCCCTACTGATTGAGCCATAGCCGCTTCCCTATTTGTACAATTTAGTATCATGCTTTCTCACATTATATAATGCTTATTTTAGATTGGAAACCCTAAATCCACTACCACAATTGCAAGAAAAATCAAATTTATACACAGGCGTTTACATTTTTGTAAACAGAGGATTAAATATTATTACTGTGGTTATACCCCAGTTCAATTTTATTTACCTGGCCAGCTTTAGTTTTTTCTTTTTCTTTTTCCCTAAAGTCATTAAATTGTATCATACCAAAAAGGACAAAAGGACATTGGTGATTTTCCTTTACATGGATGTAGGCTTAGGGATACTCTAACCAGGGCAGAGAATTGTTTTCTGTGATCAACCCCACAGAGCAAAGCGGGAAGGAGCAATTACTTATTGCCACTCCTTTCCTGGCTGCAGACAGGCCAAGCTCAAAGGGCAGGCAGGGAAGTGGCAGGCAGCGCCGCTGTGGCTACCTAGAAGCCTAGCAAGGCACCTGAGACGTATTGTTGACTGGGCTGCCTAGTTGCAGGTACCTGTCTGCAGTTCGCGGGGTCACGAACGACATCCCCCCGGGCGGGAGAACAGTGCCCCTGGAACCTCTGACCAGACAGGGGGCCCACAGGTGTCGCGAAACCAGAGCCCCACGACGGGGGCCAGGGCCCAGGTACCGAGGGCCGCGGCACCTGCCCGGCCAACCCAGCTCCCGGGGCGGGGCTTCCCGCGTCCCCCTTAAGAGGCCGCATCACCCGCCCCTGACGTCAGGGTGTCTCTTCGCACGAGCCCGCGTTCCGCGTCCGCTCCGCGCCCCCGCGCCCACAGCCCCGGCGGCTGCACGACTAGCGGCGGCCCGGCGAGCGCGCCGCCCGGCTCGGCTCTCCTGCTCAGCTCGGCTGTTGCCGCCGCCTCCTTCCCGAGCGCCCGGGCGTCCTCCCGCATCATGTCTGTGGCTGGGCTCAAGAAGCAGTTCCACAAAGCCACTCAGGTAAGGCGCGTGGCAGGTGTGTCGCGGGGCGGTCTGGGCGGAGCTGCGAGGGGCACGCTCGGCGCTTGCCACCGGGCGCAACCGTGGGGAACCCGGCCTGGAGCCGAGCCCGCCGCGGCCCGCATCGCCCGCCGCGGCCCCCACGCACCCCCGGGCTGGGAGCCCTCTCCGCCCCCGCGTCTGCCTCCACCCTTACCCGCAGCTTGGCACGGCTCTGCGGGCGCCCGCGGGGCTCCTGGCGTCCCATCTGGTTGCCTCACGCGCCGCCCCCGCACGGCCACGCGGGGGAGGGGAGGGGATCGCGGTGGCACCGAGGTCGCGGCGCGCAGGTGCTGGGGCCGCGCGGCGGGAGATTATGTAAAGTCGCCTCTTCCCCGCTGACCTTGCGGTGTTGGTGCGCCTGGCTGTCCCGGGATGTGTTGGCACGCTGGGGGTGGTTGCGGTGATGTCCGCGGTCAGCGCTCTGGCCCAGTGGTCCCTGAACCCCACCTTCCACGTCGTTCTCTGGCTGCAGAGGAATGGGAAGGAACTGAAGGGAAAGGGGAGGGGGCTTTTTTCAGGGAAGTTCTTGTATTAACTTCTCCCTGGAAAACTTGGTCTCGAAACTCCTTTGAGGCCAAGGCTTGACCTCTGCGTGCCAATAAAAATTTACTCTGGGTTTTGCTGCCGGAACATAATTAATTGTTGACTTAACATAATATATTTTAAAGTATTTTTAGTGAACTTTTTACATCTTGGATAGGCATATTTACCTCTGTGGTGTTAATAAGCTGTGACTATAATAAAAATTATTTAATTCAGGTTCTAGTAACGTTTCAGTGTGCTAAGATGAGGGATTTTACCTGGGGAAAAATAAGTGAATACATTTTTTGTGACCTCTTTCTTATATAATGTGTATGGTTGCCTTTTTTTTTTTTTTCTTATCCATCTGAAATAATCTAAGGGATCTTTAGTTAAGGACTTTGCTGTCTTGCCCTTAAATATTTTCCATAATTTAGCCTTAAATATTTTTTCATAGATTAGCTATAATAAGCTTTACCATCATTTTTCAGAAGTAGTGAGGTTTTTTTTCCCAGGCAGCCACAGTGGCAGCCCTAATACAAACCACATCCAGAAAGGCTGAGGGATGAGTTGTGTAGAATCTTGGTTAAGTCAGAGTGACAGATGCATGAAATTCAACTTGTGTGTGTGCATGCGCGTGCCCACCATCTCTATTACAGTAGATTTAACTTTATAGAATCAGCTAGTTATATCCATCAGTTTGGGAAATATAGAAGAAAAGACTATATGGGGAAAAATGCCTCTTAACATAATTACTTTGCTTTAAATTGAAGCTTTCTCTGACCTCTGCCGGAAATGTTTTTAAATATAAGTGCATTGTTGATGTAGTTTGGGAGGCCTCAAACAACTTTATACTTCAAATTATTTCAGTTGTGAACCCTAATGTAAATGATAGACTATAATTAATAGTACAGTTATAAAAATCTTCTTTAATGAATTCATAAATTGGAACAAGTGTCACAATGCAAGGTGTTATAATAGGGTGGTATATAGGAACTCTATTTTATGCATGATTTTTCTGTAATGCTACAACTTCTCCAATAAAAAAATTCTTTCTTGTGCACAGAAGCAGCATATTTGCTGCCTGTAAATTCCCAGGCAAGGCTTCTTCGATGTCACTGACTTTTTAAAATTTCAGATACAAGTCAATTCTCTAAAGTGAACCTCAGCACTGCATCGCCCAACGTCACATCCATTTCTTACTTTGATTCTGAAGTTTTCCTTTGCAAAGCTTGGTGCCTTAAAAGACAATTAGGAACCTTGGCTTTGGAGTGAGAAAGTCTAAGTTTTGAATCCCACCTGCTGCTTCTGATCTTGAGCAAGTTATTTAACTTCTGAATTTGTCATTCATAAAATGAGGATAATATTTATCTTCTAGAGTTGTTGTGAGGATAAGGAGTTTGTAGAACACACATAAAAAGTGTTTGATAAATGAAAAGTATTAATAATTGTCAATTTTATTAGTATAAAATACTATTTTATATTTTAGTAATAATGAATCATGAGGAAATTGTAAAAGCTAGAAATTTTAGCTTTACTAACTTAACAAAATAATCAAATGGCTCCAATTTAGCTAAATCCTGAAGTTATAGCTTTAAAATTCAGAAAAAAAAAATTGAATCAAGAAGCCAAAGAACTTCTTAGATGTTTTGAGGAGATCTGCTTGTGATAGAATTTGATTACTATTATTTATTACACCAAATGCAGATGCAGAGTCACTGTATCATTTTCTTCTTTTTACTGAAAAGCCTTTCGTTTTAATGGTGAAGCAAAACAGTCTCTTATCTGTGCCTTGGTGTAGCACAATCTTAGAAAGTCCCATGCAGAGTTTGCTTTTGCAGTGCGTGTATGTGTGCTTTTGAAGGGTGTGTAAAGTCGATGCTAATGTTTGCATCATGCAAAGAAATTAGGGGAAATGGTTATGTACTACTTTTGTAGCCATTTTCCCCATACCATTCCATGAGCCTGATTTTATCTGCAAAGGAGGCTTTAGACTTAAAACTATTTTCTTTTGAGAATTGACATTTTATATTTTGAGAAAATAATGCACATGCTGGATTAACACCTGTATTTTAAAGTGAAAGGCCTCTCATTGGGCAAACATTTCACTTGCTGAGTTTTTTCTTTTAGTTAGTGAGAGGTGATATTTGGATTAATAAAACATCATACCTTCAGTGTTTGCATCACTGATTTGAAATCTCTGATGTAAACATGTCACAACTGTTCTCTTGTATTAAAAGTGATTATTTCTAACTTGTTGCTGATAATTATTTTCCACATCTCTACTATTTGGAGTTGAAAAGCTTTTATCACATAAAATTTATTAGAGGAGAAAATCCTTTAGGCTTTTATTTAGGGAATAAATTAACATAGCAAAACTTGATTGTATTTTAATTTTAATGTTATTACCTAGCTACTCATACAATTAGAATAAATAAGATTCTTTTTTTTTAAAACTGTAAAATAGAATAAATGAGCATCTATTACTCTAGCTTTCTTCATATTGAAATTTCGTTTTACCCAGAGTATTACCAGTTTTTTCACTTGTTGGTTTAAACTGGCAGCAGTTTAGGTGAAAATAGTTGTCTGATTACAATTAACATCCTGCTCTTACAAAATCTTACAAAATCACTAGTTCTTTTTTTTTTTTTTTAAACTTCACTCTACTATGCATTTGATGTGGGGATATCTTGCTTTATAGTGCCATGTGAAAGTCTGTTATATAGTAAAATCTATTAGATCAGAAAGATTTGTCACAGTATTCCTCTAAATATTGTACTTGATTCAGCATTTAAAAGTGTGATTAAGTTTGTAAATAATATATAACTTATTGCATTGAGTGAGGTATACTTTCTTCTTTTTAATATGTTTAGTTAGAATATACACCTATCATAGACTATATCTTCTGATCTTTTCAATGATAAAACTCTTATTTGGGTAGGCTCTGCATTATGATACAGTCATAATGATTATTGTCATACTTAGATTCTTCAGCTGGAAAAATTTAATTATCTTGGCATTTTATGCCTTTCTTGATTTAACTAATTTCTTCTCACTTCCATCAAATTTTAAATGCTATAATTTTATAAAGATGCTTTGCTCAGGAGAATGTAACATGAATCTGTTCATGCCTTTGTTGATTTGATGAGACTTAGATTTTATTAAGGTATTTGATTATATAATTATTTATGAGTTATATCTGAGTGAGTTTCTCCCTTCCTTCATTGCCTCCTCTAAGCAATAACATCTCTGCTGCCTTCAGGATCTCGAGTGTGGTTCATTGTTTGACTCAGAGTTCCTGTGCCTGTGACTTTAGGTTCTTAGCCTGGGCTCCATAATCAATTGCTGGGGTCTCTATTTCTAAAATGATATGCCTCATTTTCTATGTACATATTTTCTGAGAGCGAAGGTCATTAACTTACACCACATTCTTGAAGACATTCCTGCTCCTTGCCCCTCCCCCTAAGCAAGTTGAAAAGCCTGGCAAGAAATGGACCATTTCATCAGAGAATGGAGTGGTTCCTGCAATAAGTGCCACACTGTCACTCCTGTCGTACTGTTTCTGGCTTTTAGAATGTCTGATCAGAAGTCAGCCTTCTCTGAACTAATTCTAGGGGTGTTTAAGTATCAGTAACGTTTCCAGAGGTGTCAACATTGAATGAGATAACACGTGTGCGAGTGCTATGCTTATATAATAAGGATAACTTGAATCACGTAAAAAGCAAACAAAAAAATTGTGAGCGCTAATTCATTTATACATTTGGCAGATGGACCTGTAGGATATGGGAAAGGAAAATGAGGTTGAATTTCTGCTTGATCAAGGTTTTTGTTGCTGCCAGTTATATTTTTGCAAACTTTTCTCCCCACAACGATTCTTTCATGTTTTAAATTGAGCGTACGTGAATTTTGGTTTGTCTACTTGGAACATTTTGAAGTACCTTCCAAGTTAATTAGAGGTATCCTTGAAAATGGCAAGACTTGGCTGGAGGAAAATGGTAACTGTTTTGAGGACAGATGTCATTGTGGGAGTGAGATGTCTAAATTTGGGGAGCTCAGGTGTTCTCTTTTTTTTTTTTTTTTTTTTTTTTAAAGATTTTATTTATTTATTCATTTATCCCCCCCTTGCTGCTTGTGCTCTCTGGGTCAGCTAACCATGCCGCGTGGGCGGGCCTGCCCTCACCAGGAGGCCCCGGGTTGGGTTCCCATATGGTAAACGGGAGCCCCACTGATTGAGCCACAGCCGCTTCCCTCAGGTGTTCTCTTAAGCTTGCAGAGCAGGTTCCATTCTGCCAAGTCTTTGGGCTGCATACAGATTGGCAGGGTGTCAGGTAACTAGAGGACTTTTTTAAGAGTGGGTGGGTTGAAGAAGTGAGAGGGAAGGCTGGGAGCCACTCATAAGTGAATAAGTAGAGTTGAGTGAGAAGCTGCAGTCTAAGAACAGCTCCAAGGTGTAAAGTGAATGCCTGGTGATGCTTTCATAGGAATGAGAAATCCTTCTGAAGGCAAGGCCCGCTAGGCAAGATACTGGGTAGGTAAGAAATCAAAGGATTTCCTTGGCTTCCTTTTCCCCCCTTTTGTCCTTTTAATCCTTTGTACCCTTCTCCACTTTTTTTTTTTTTTTTTGGCTTAGCTTTTTCTGTTTCCCTAATTGCTTTAGGTGCCCAAATGTTTTAAAGTGATTGGTATGGTCTATAATGGATGATAAAGGCTAAGAAGAAAACTATAACTATAGCTATTAAAATGTCATGACTGTGAGACCCTGTCAGACTATCAAAAAAATATTCTCAACTGATTCTGATTCACCAACTGATGTCTGATGCTTCAGGAAATAACTTTACTATATATAAGATTTTACGTTTAGTACAACATCTGAATTCAGAAAATGATGTTATAGCAGCTCTTTGCCCCAGTCCCTCTGCAGGTCAGATTCCCTGTGGTACAGAGGGGTATGAGCAAGCTGTCTATCGTACTTGAGAAGAGCCACCCTGCTCCTAGGATGTCTGCTTAGATGCTTAGCCTTCTGAAGAATCTCTAGGCAGCATTTGCTGGCTGCTTCTGAAATTCAATGTATAGAAGAAATAGAAATATCTTTATTATAATTCAAACTGAACTTTCTCCATAGATCCTAAGAGGAGCAGCTTTTTGGTGCTAAGAAGTGTCTTAGTACCAAGGTTCAGTGCTTGGGCACATATAGCACATAGTCTGCCAAGACCTTAAGTGTACAAAAAATACTGGCCACAGTCAACACTTCTGTTAGGGAAAGGAAAGAATAGGAGTCAAAGCAGTTCTTGTCCATAAGACTGATGCAGTCCTGCTGGGGAGGACTTATGGAGCTCCCCCAACCCCTACAAGGAAGACATTCCTTCATTTTTATCCCAGTTCTGCAATCTAGGAAGAAATATGTTTTTTTCTTCTCTTTGGCCATATCTAAAGAGAATGAGAGGGTAGTGGATGTGGCTCAAGCAATTGGGCTCCCATCTACCATATAGGGGGTCCAGGGTTCAATTCCTGGGACCTCCTGTTGAAAAGCAAGCTGGCCGGCATGGAGAGCTGGCGCAACAAGATAATGCAACAAAAAGAGACACAGAAGAGAGACAATAAGAGACATAGCAGAACAGGGAACTGAGGTGGTGCAAGAGATTGAGCAGCCTTTCTCCACTCTGGAAGGTCCCAGGATTGGTTCTAAAGAGAAGACAAGTAGAGGGGGGCGGATGTGGCTCAAATGGTTGGGCGTCCGTCTGCCATATGGAGGGACCTGGGTTCGATCCCTGGGACCTCCCGGTAAAATAAAAAAAAAAATAAAAGAGAGAGAGAAGACAAGTAGACACAGAAGAACACACAGAGAGCAGACAGCAAGTGGAAAACAACGGGGGGTGGGGGTGGGGATAAGGGAATAAATAAATAAATAAATCTTTGAAAAAAAAAATAAAGAGGATGAGAGGGTGTGTGGCCTCTGTGGGAGCTGCACAGCGTTTTCAGTCAGCTTCCTGTTTATTTAAATTTGGGGATTTGTTTTACATTTGCAGACTTTTAACTACCAGGCTCCTGGATGATATGGGCAATAAAATTCCCTCATAAACCTAGTAGCCTACTGCTATGTCTGCTTCTTGTCAGTTCTCTTTGTCAACGACTACAGTGGAAGCTCTTCTTTAGACTTGGTTTTCGACCAGTAGGCTTGGTTGTATTTATCTGAACCTAATAGCAAGAGGACCTAATGCTTTGGTTCAACCAGAAGTCTTAATGGGCCTTTGCTGCTCAGAGGCTTTTTCATTCTTATTTCCTGTCATGTGCTCCAAGGATCCGGGATGACTGGAGTTCTTCCATCTTTAACACATGGCTTACAAGGTTGGGACATCACACGGGAGATTTTCTTGGGTCAGACTTGGAAGAAGAGGGATGTGGTAGGCAGAATTATAAGACTCTCAATGACCCTCCCCTTTTAGTGTGGATGGAACCTGTTCATATGATGAGATATTGTCCCCCAGATTGTTACTTTATATACAAATGAATGATTATACGTGTGGGCTTAATCTGATCACAGAAGCCCTTTGTTAGCAGAGTTTTCTCTGGCTGGCTGGTAGCAGAAGTAGTCAGAGAGATTTGCAGTAGGAGAAGGCTTCGACATGCCCTTGCTGGTTGTAAAGACGGAGGCGGCCATGTGAGAAGGAAGGCAAGTGGCCTCTAGATGCAGAGAGCAGCCCCTGGATGACAACTGGCCAGGAAACAGAGACCTTAGACCCACAGCTGTAAAGCATGGAATTCTGCCAACATCCTGTATGAGCCTCGAAGGGGATTCTTCCCCAGAGCCACCAGGTAGGAGCCCAGTCTCGCTGACACCTGGATCTCCACTTGTGAGAACCTGAGTGGAGAACCAAGTCAAGCCCAACTGGATTTCTGACACATGGAACTATGAGCTAATAAATGGGAATTGTCTTAAGCTGCTAAATTTGTAGCAATCTATGCAAAAATAGAAAATTAATAGAAGTAATAATGACTTTTGTTTATGTCCAATTGGCTGAAACTAGTGCTTGGCCACACCATGTACACCTACAGGCAAGGGAAGAAGGGAGGCTGAGAAATGCGTCCAGAATGTAGAAGTGGGTTTTGCTGAAACGCTAGAAGTCTTTGCCCTCCCTTGGGTCTATAGCACATTAATTTATATGTGTGCTTATGAGAGTATGTATATACTTATGTATACATACATGGTTTGTATACAAGTATGCATATGTGTTTGCATATGTATGTGTATATACATCTGCATACACATATACGGTTTCAATTTGTCTTTGCTGAAGCAGTCATAGTGCATAAAGGTTAAAGCTCTATGTGCCTTTTTTTGTTTTGTTTTAATTTGAGAAGTTGTGAGTTAAACCTCCTGACAACAGGAGGCCTTTCACCATTTTCTAAATGGCTTCAAGATCTTCTCTTGAAGTATCCCTCTGCCTGCCTTCTGAATATTACGCACAGAAAACATGACTCAGTGCTGTGCTAAACAAATGACCTTCCCTTTCTTGATACATAAATCCACTAGATGTTATGGGCAGAAGATGGTTTGGTGGTCACAAATAGCCCACCCTTTATATCGTCAAATTGGGAGTGGGCTGGGAGGGAAGCACATTGAAAAATACAGTTTGTTCAGACTTGCAGCCTCTGTAACAGTGGATCCCTCAATGAGCATCTCATTTGCTTTATTCTTCTTTCAAACATTCTATTTAGTGAAGGAGAAAATCTCCATGTATTGTTGGATATCTACCACTTTTGTTTTTATTTATTTATTTATTTATTTTAAATAAATAAATTGAACCTAGGACCTCAAACATAGGAAGCAGGCACTAAACCACTGAGGGACATTCACTCCCCTCTAATGTTTTTCAACTTCCTGTTTTAACAAAGGCAGAATAAACCTCCAGCTCACCTGTTAACTCAAGGAAGAATATATAGGACTTAACTTTTGTTTTTGTATGATGATTCCCTGTACCTCTATTTATGGTAAATGATAGTGGTTTTTCCATTTATGAAAGTGATACAATGTTTCATTTTTTTTTTTTTTAAGAGTTTTTAAAATTTATTTATTCATTTATCCCCCCCTTGCTGCTTGTGCTCGCTGGGTCAGCCAACCATGCTGTGCAGGTGGGCCTGCCCTCACCAGGAGGCCCCGGGAACCGAACCCGGGGCCTCCCATATGGTAAACGGGAGCCCTACTGATTGAGCCACAGCTGCTTCCCCAATGATTCATTTTTAAATTAAAGTTAACTCAGTTGAGTTCGAGATGAATAAAGATGCCCTAAAAGTCTAAAGATGAAACTGAATGGCAAATTTGGCAGACAAATTACTCCACCATAACCATATGGAAATAAAACCCTACCAAAACTCACTAAGTTCACTTGAATCAATCATGGCAGTAAGCAGAGAGACAGTGTCACCGACACCAGGAACTTAAATGTTATGAAGGGCAAGCCAGTCCATATCACGTGGTTTCAGCATAACCTCCTGCTTCATAAAAGTGAAGTGGATAACATCCATCAAAATTCAGATAAACACATTGATGTAAAGCATCTCTGATAAGCGTTTTTCTTTTACACTCATCCTTTCATGTACGGTAAAAATGGCAAAATGGAGACACCTTAAGAATATAGAAGACGTTCCCAGTTTCAGCGTTCATGCAGAATACTGTTAATTGTCCCTGGTTGGCTTGAATTTTGAAGACAGAACATGCAAATCTAGGAAGTCATGAATGTAAAAATAATACCCACCCTCTCCCCATTCCTAACAATATAGAACAAAATGGAAAACCACTATCATGAAACACAGTCTGTGTGATGGGCAGGCCACATTCAGCTTCTTCTCAGAGAGGACATGTCTGGCAAGATAAACTGGAGCACTCGTGGTGGCTGTTTGTAGGGTACAAGTGTGCCTTTATGGATGGTTTGGCTTTCTCTGGGACCTGGCACTCTCTAATGCCTTTAGTGAAAAGTGCTTTGAACTCTCAGACAAATAAGTGGTGAAGTCATTTCTGGAGCAAATCTTGCTTTTCCAGTCTCTGCAGCATCTCTCAATTTCTGGAGTAAATGTTAACTTGTAAATGGAGAGAGTTGAAGCCTCTGCCTCAAGAAAGTTTATTGCCTGCATAGTAATCTCATGGAAACACATACTAAATTGATGCTTTTATTTTCTGCAAGAACTTCAGGTTTTGGTCCTGTATTAGTCAGGGTTCTCTCGGGAAACAGAATCAACAGGAGATATCTGTCAATAATATGAGATTTTGTAAGAGTCTCTCACGTGACTGTGGGGATGCACAAGTCCAGGTTCCGCAGGCAGGCTGCAAGCCAGGGGCTCCGATGAAAGTCTGATGAAAGGTTCTTGATGAGTTTCTGGGAGAAGTTGGCTGTCCAAAGATGAGCTGGGAAGTTCTCTCTGAATGTTGAAATCACTTCCCCTTTTAAGGCATTCAGCTGATTGGATAAAAGCGTCACCCATTGCTGATGCAACCCCCCTGACTGATGCAGATGTAATCAGCCATCCATGCAATAAACTCACTGGTGATCGAAGTCCATAAATGCTCTTGTATTACAATTAGCCCAGTGCTTGCTGAACCTAACACCTGGACACAATTACCTGGCCGAGTTGACACATTAGTCTAACTATCACCATCCACCCCTTGTCAACTCGGCAACCATACACATTACCCTAAACCGTACTTAGTCTCTAAGTAAAAACAGTAACAGACAAGCATACATATATATTTCCACCTAACAGTGTTCAACTTCCCTTCGTACAACTGGAAACGCATTAACTCTCCACAGAATGGGGTGCATGTCCTTGGGTAATATTGACTCTTAAATTTGACATCCTTAAATATTATGACATGAAATTAATGCAGCTTTTCCTATGATGGGGAAAAGGTTGGGGAAGAAAATAAAGAAATTCGTTTTGTGTACATGTACAATCATACTCATAGTGAAACAAGGAAGAAGGGTTCATGACTATTACAGTCCTCGTTTCTGTAATTGGTCATGTGTTCGAACTTCATATTTATCACTACCTTCTTCCACTACCCATTCCATGTTCCCATTTCCTTCAGCAAGCACTTTAGCTGGCCATGGTTCTTTGCCTGGTGGGGTGACCCAAACTTTCATTCCTGAAGATTCTGGGCCATTGTTAGTCCTGCTCGAATTGGTTTGTTGCAATTTTCCATTGACTTTAATCATAGGGCATGGCAGTACTAGGAGATGCCCTAGAGGATCTCCTGCATTCAGGCAAACTCTTCTTTACTCCCATTATGTAGATATAGTCCTATTTCCCCTTGATAGTCAGGATCAATCACCCCAGCCAGTACAGTAATTCCCTTCTTTGCCTGTTGATTCACAGGTAAGAGGAGCCCAAAGTGGCCAGGTGGCAGTCTTAACTTCCAGTTGAGTGGAATCATTGTTGTGTTCTCTCGTGGCAGCACTCCTCCTTTTGAGACTAAAACCTGTAGACCAGCAGAGCTTAAGGTTGCAGGAACAGGAAGCAAAAATTTTCCTAGTGGGTAACTAGGGGTAATAGTGAGTGGTGCCACTCCCATTTCTACCCCTTGATTCCTGGGCCCATAAATCCTGGTTATGGGAGAAGCAGCACCATAGAGAGGACACTGATTTAGAGCATACACAGCCTCCTGGAGAACATTGCCCCAGCCCTGCAAGATATTGCCACCTAGTTGGCGCCGTAATTGAGTCTTCAAAAGGCCATTCCACTATTCTATTAATCCAGCTGCTTCAGGGTGATGGGGAACATGATAAGACCAGTGAATTCCCGCACATCATTTGCTTTGAAATGGGTTCCTTGATCAGAAGCAATGCTGTGTGGAATCCATGGCGGTAGGTAAGACATTCGGTAAGTCCACGGATGGTAGTTTTGGAAGAAGCATTGCAAGCCGGAAATGCAAACCCATAGCCAGAGTATGTGTCTGTTCCAGTTAAAACAAACTGCTGCCCCTTCCATGGTGGAAGTGGCCCAATGTAGTCAACCTGCCACCAGGTAACAGGCTGGTCACCTCGAGGAATGGTGCCATATTGGGGGCTGAGTGTGGGTCTCTGCTGCTGGCAGATTGGGCATTCAGTAGTGGCTGTAGCCAAGTCAGCCTTGGTGAGGGGAAATCCATGTTGCTGAGCCCATGTATAACCTCCATCCCAGTCTCCATGGCCACTTTGTTCATGAACCCATTGGGCAATGACAGGAGTGGCTGGGGAAAGAGGCTGAGCATTAGCCACAGAGTGGGTCATCTTATCCACGTGATTATTAAACTCTCCCTCTGCTGAAGTCACCCTCTGGTGAGCATTCATGTGGGACACAAATATGTTCATGTTTTTGCCCACTCAGAAAGGTCTATCCACATAGCTTTTCCCCAGACTTCCTTGTCACCAATTTTCCAATTGTGTTCCTTCCAAGTCCCTGACCATCCAGCCAAACCATTGGCAACAACCCATGAATCAGTGTACAAACGAACCTCTGGCCATTTCTTCTTCCAAACAAAATGAACAACTAGGAGCACTGCTTGAAGTTCTGGCCACTGGGAGGATTTGCCCTCACCGCTGTCCTTCAAGGATGTCCCAGAAAAGGGCTGCACTGCTGCAGCTGTCCACTTTCGGGTGGTACCTGCATATCGTGCAGAACCATCTGTAAACCAGGCTCCAGTTTTCTCATCCTCAGTTAACTGATTGTAAGGGACTCCCCAAGGGACCAGAACTGGCTACAGACAGCATCTCTATTTGCCACTGAAATTTCCAGCACCTTTGGATCTGCTGGATCATATGGCCTAAGTGGTAGTGCAGCTTGCACAGCAGCCTGGACCTGTCACAGGGCCTCTTCTTGTTCTGGTACCCAATCAAAACTAGCAGCTTTCCTGGTTACTAGGTAAATGGGCTGGAGTAGCACACCCAAATGAGAAATGTGTTGTCTCCAAAATCTGAAGAGGCCAACTAAGCCTTGTGCCTTTTTTTTGGTTGTAAGAGGGGCCAGATGCAACAGCTTATCCTTTACTTTAAAAGGGATATCTCGACAGGCCCCACACCATTGGACACCTAGAAATTTCACTGAGGTGGAAGGACCCTGTATTTTTGTTGGATTTATCTCCCAACCTCTCTCACGCAAATGTGTTACCAATAAATCTAGAGTCTTTGCTACTTCTTGCTCAGTAGGTCCTATCAACATGATATCATCAGTATAATGGACCAGTGTGATGTCTCATGGAAGGGAGAGACGATCAAGGTCCTTGGACAATATTATGACATAGGGCTGGAGAGTTGATATACCTGAGTTGACATATTAGCCTAATCATCACAGGTCCCTTTAATGCTTTTGGGTTCCAACATTTTAAAATATCACTGTTTAAGAGTGATTTTTGGAATTAAGGTAGATGTAGCACAATGGAACTTTGTACTAATTATCATAGGTCCCCTGAGCTGTGCTCACAAATACCACACAGTGGTATGCTTAAGTGGTTGGCTTAAACAATAGGAATTTTAGTGGCTCATGCTTTTGAGGCTAGGAGAAGTAAAAAGTCATGATATTGGCAAGACTTGCTTTTCTCTCCAAAGACTGTAGCATTCTGGTTCTGGCTGCTGGCACTCCTTGGGGTTCCTTGGCTTTCTGGTTAAGTGCTGATGCTTTCACTTTTCTCCCTGCTCCTGTTTAACTTTTCCTTTCTCCCTTTGCTCCTGTATAACTTTTCCTTAAGAGTAGTAAACCATGGTTTTGTGGGCTATAACTATGCCAGTGTAGGGCCCTTTAGTCACTGTGCTTTGTGGTCTTGACTTAATTTTGTTGTAAATTCAATATATTTACTACAAAGGAGCTCTTTTTTTCATGGATGATAATTAATGGACTTTGGAAAAGTGAAGTTACTCAGAACTGGGACTCCTCTGAGGAGAGTAGGCTTTATTCCAGGTTACACTTTCATTTTTAATTTATACGTTCACTGATCAAAATAACTTATTTCTACATTGTACAGAGTCTCACATTTTGTATCAAAGTTACCTGTCATGTAGAGTTTCCTTTTCTGATGTCAAATCTATCTCTTGAAATGTTGGCACTTTGAAATGTTGTGGAAGTGCCTTAAACAGTTTACTTCTGTAAACTGCCTCCATCTTCATCCAATCTATGAACATGTTGCAGGTGCCTCCTTAGCCTCCTCCTGACTGGTCCCCCAGCATTCCCTCCTGCCCATTCCATTTTAGCCACAGTGATCTTTTCAAAACCCAAATCTGTCCTTGCCACTTCTGAGCTTAAAACTTTTCAATGGCTATTTTATACAAAGACCAACATTCTAAATAGTGAGCTACAAGGATCTGCCTGATCTTACTGTTGCCTCAATACTGATTTAGTGCCAGTTGACGCCCATGCTGTGCTCTGGTCATCCATCTGTCTTACAAATAGTAGGCATTAAATCAGTTCTATGCTATGTTCTGGGTTTAGAGAGGTGCATAAAATACTCATTCTACCCATTCTCACCATTATGGAACTGGTCATGGACCATGGGAGACAGGCAAATAATCATACAAATATATAATTATAAATTGTCATGCTTGCAACAAAGAAAAATACGAGGGTTCTATGAGGAGCTGGCATGGAGATCGTACCTGACATAGTGTTATGGAAAGAGACCATAGTAATGTAAAAAGGTCACAGTTGTTTATCTGGTACAGCCAGGGAAGGTTTTACCAGGAGAGATATTGCAAAATGTGTATATGTGAGCAAGGTACAATTATTTGCACATAAAAAAGAGCAGATAGTGGTTTCACAGACATTGGCATATTTAATTCTGAGAGGATAGCCTTGAGGATAAAGAACTACTTCTTGTTTCTTACTGAAGGCAGTGTCTTCGCCAAGTTTCTATTGAGCAAATAGGATTGTATTAAATGGTTTATATCATTATCTCTATTATCAAAAACTATATTTCTGAATTTCTGAAGCAGCTGGTCAGGGCGGACCTCTCTGAGGGTGTTATTTTAAGCTGAGAAGTTGAGGGTGAGAAGTAACCAGCCCTTTGTAGAGTTGCTGACCTAGGAGAGGGTCCTTAGACCAGGAGCTGTGAAGTGCTGCAGTCAGGCCTCTGAATCTGGACTGAGCCCCTGCCCTCCCGACTACCCACCTCCTGTCATTCTGGGGCTAGTTCACTTCTACTGAGAGTTTAGCCGATGGTACTTCTTGGAAGCCCCTTCTCTGACTCCCTAGATTGTATTTGGTTCCCCTTAATACACTTATCGTGGTTTGTGATTTTGCATTACATTGTGACCATTTGATTAAATGCCTGTCTCCTTCACTGGTCTCTAGATTCCTGAAGGTAGGGATCATGTCTCTCTCTGCTTGCTTTTGCGGATGGTCATAATGAGGAGTAACATGTATATAGTGCTTACCACTTAGCTTAGTCCCCACAATAACCTCACGGGTTGGGTGCTTGTGGTTGTTTGAGATTATTTATGAATTCCAGAAAGAGAGATTGTTCCTCTGGGTATGATACCCTTTGATTGATTTAAATTCAAAGGCTTGATTAAATCAACTTAGGGCCTTTGATTCGACCATGTCAGTAGGGTGTGACTCAGGGTTGAGCCCCGCCCCCTTGGTGGGCTGATATAAATGGACACTCACTCAAGGAGACTCACAAAATAAGATACACATGGGAAGAGAGATACTCTATAGATACCAGAGGAGAGAACTTTGTCAGCTTTGATCCTGTGGCCCTGGGAATAGAGATGAGCCATTCCCCTGATAGTTTATAGCTGATCTTGTGAAGAGAACAGAGCAGCCAAGCCCAGAGAGAGATGAGCCCTATGCCAGCCTACAGCAGAGATAGAAGCTCGGCCCATGGAGTCTTAAGAGGAAGAAGGTAGGAGAGACCAGGCAGAGGTCACCCACCATCTTGCTTCAACACGTGGCAACAGACTTTAGTGAGGAAGTAACCTTGAGTTGGACTCTTTAGGGCCTTGTAACTGTAAGCTTTTACCCAAAATAAATATCCTTTATAAAAGCCAACAGATTTCTGGTACTTTTCATCAGCACCCCTTTGGCTGACTAATACAGTGCTGTAATACCCATTTTACTGATGAGGAAAACAAGGCACACAGAGGTAAAGTGTCTTATTCAAAGTAGCACAGCCATTAATTAATGGTGGTGCCAGAATTTGACACTGGCATTCCACCCTTTGGATGCTGGAATCGACTTCAAATGAATCATTTAATAATTCACTTATTTGGTCAGTGGAACAAAATAGAAAGTCCAGTAATAAGTACAAGTGTATTGCAGAAACTTGGTATATGATGAAAGCAGCATTTCTAATCAGTGGAGAAAAGAAGGGATTATTCAATAAACAATGCTTGGACAGTTAGCTTTCCATTTGAAAAATAAAAAAAACTGGATCCTTTTGTCACACTTCATACGAAAATAGATTTTAGGTGGCTGGAAAATATAAATGTAAAATGGTGTATAGTAGCATAAGGATAACATGGTACTTTTGAGCTGGAGAAATGCTTTTTAAACATGATAAGGTGCAAAAACTGTAGAAAAAGGTGATTATTTTTGCTACATAAAATAGCAAAAATATCATATTGAAAAGATTAAGGGGAATAAGATTTGCATATACAACTGAAAAATAAAATTGACAAAACCCAGCCTTGGCAAGAGTATGGGCCAAAGAGTACTCTTAGATACTGCTGGCTTCTCCTTTCTGGGAGTCAGTTAGGCAATATGTGTCAATGAAATTGTATATGCCCTTTGATTAAGGAATTGCTTGTAATTTCTGAAGAAGGATAATTGGAGACCTGTACTCATTTATGTTCAAAATTCATCACTCTGTTAGTGATGACTGGTGCAGTCACACAATGGGGTTTGATGTAGTCATTTAAAAAAGATGTAAACTATATTTATTCACATGGAAATCTTTCCCTGATAGGCTCAGGAGTGGGGGTGGGGAGATTTTAGAAAGGCATGTGTGGTATAAGTCTGTATGTACAAATTTGGGTGTGGCCTGTGCCCGTGCATGTGAATGGTAGGTGATCTGGAATGAAGTTCACAACTAATGGTTATCTCTAGGTGTGGGCTTTTGAAAGTTTTCTTTGCTTAATTGTTTTTTTTCTGTGTTGTTTCCTTTAAAAATATAAACAATGAGCATATACCTTTTTTTTTTTTTTTTTTTTTTTTTTTTGAGGTACCAGGGCCAGGGATTGAACCCGGGACCTCATATGTGGAAAGCCAGGCTCAACCACTGAGCCACATCAGCTTCCCTGAGTTGGTTTTTTCATTTGTTTGCTTGTTGTTTGTTTTTAGGAGGCACCAGGAACTGAACCCAGGACGTCCCATGTGGGAAGCAGGCGCTCAACTGGTTGAGCCACATCCACTCCCGAGCATATACCTTTTGATAATGAGAAAACTACTATCCAGTAAATAGGAATAAATATCTACAATTTTATGCCTTTTTTTTTTTCCTAATCTGAACTGTTCTCTTGCTTATGAAATCAAAAAATGATGTGTTATCCTTTTGTAAGCATTTAAATTCTTATATAACTTATTTTTGGCCCCTCTAAATACAATTCTCACTTTGGCCATTTTCGCCATTACATTAGGGATGTTTGAAATATTCAGGTTACTGAACAGCAGCTCAAGCACAAAGAAAGGAATGGGGTTCAGAAGCATTTTCATTAAAATTGCATGAACCCTGGAGTTTATTCTAAAGCACAAAGCTTCCCAGGATTATCTGAGTCAATGCTTAATAGAAACATGGCATTTTAAGCATCACTGTTCTTAAACTCTTTTGTTTTTAATTAAATGTTCTATGTTCTTTAGCCCTAAAAGAGTAACTAAGGCAAAGGAGACAAAAAAAAAAAAAAAAAAAAAAAAGGCATCAAGGATAGCAGTATAAAGTTGAAGAGAATTTCAAACAACCCACCTACACACACCTCCCTCAGAGATAATATTAAACAGCACAGCTGGTTCAGATTCTGATCTTTTCCCAGTCAGAGCTTCAGAGAACAGTTTAATAAAGCATTAATTATGTAGCAGCCCTATACACATTGTAGAAAGGGGTAATCTAGCTGCATAATTTTGCCAATGATCTATCTGTAGAATGCTATTTCTATCCTATTGTGTGGTATCTGTTTTTTTCTCTTTGTTTACTAGGAATAGAACTACAGACAGCATTTAATATTCAAAACTCTTATCTGATTCAGTGAATATGTATCATTATTTTGAATTTTGTGGGGAGTAGACTTCAAAGATAAATATTATGACAATCCACAATGGGGAAACACATTTAGGATTTAAAAAAAAAAAAAAATCTTTTCCATTGTCATGGTTGAGGTATCTTTGGAAGGCGGAGCACAGGGAAGAAAGGAATATATTGTTTAAATAAGTAACAAATGCCAGGTGAGCCTAGGGCTTAGGATGTGGAGATCATACTGTGTGTTGTTGCTGCAGTAGGTAATGAATCTCTACAGGCTTACATTTTTTTCCTGCAGTTTTTAATTTTCATTAGCTCTGTGCATGCCAGCATTCTTAGCCACTGTGTATATGCAGCACTGAAGCTTTTCCCAGGATGCTTCAGTGCATGTTGCTCTTTGCCCCGCTTTCCCTCGCGGCTGGGCATCCTCAGCCAGCAGCTCAGCTCCTGCTGTGGATGGGTGTGTCTGTCATGCAGGGCTTAGGATTTTTTTTTTTGGAAGCTCATGTTGTCTTAAGTGATATCTTATTCTTTAATCTGGATCTAACTGTAAGCAAAAGACATAGAGAAAATGTGTGAAAAGTGGAAAAAATAAACACAAGGTGTAAAGTTAATGTTCAGAGGCTATCTTTAGATGTAGAAACAACTTGCTGCTTTCCATGAAATAATGGCTCCTGTTCCCCTCCATGGGGCTTTTCTTTAATGGTTGAAATGCTGGTTTTAACTGCGTGTGTGTGTGTGTGTGTGTGTCTGTCTGTCTTTGTGTGGTGTGTTTAGTGCTCGAGAATCAGGGGAATGGGCTTATTTTGATCAAATGACTGTGTGAATAGTATTTCCCTTTGTCCCCTTTAAAGTATCTTTTTCAGATATTTCAGAAATCAGATCTTCTTCCCACGTAAGCTTTAGAAAAGGGGAAATTATATATTAAAATAAACCACTACAGTAAATTTTTCTATTTTTAGGGATAGAAGAGGAAGCCAATGAGTGGTTAAATGACATGGTTAATGGCCAAGACCTTTGGAATGCTTAAGTAGCCAGAAGTAATTTTTTAAGGTTATTTTAATTTGGTATGGTTTATTTGGTGGCTTGTTGAATCCTCCCTTTGAACTGGGTATGGTCAGTGGTGGTAAATCGTCATCTGTCTGCTGCAGATTTGTTTTTGTGAAATGGTTAAAAGTAATTTCAAGCCCTGTAGTTATGAAAGAGAAGTAATCAGTCTTGGGAGTCAAGAACTGTATATAGGTCTGGGAATATTAAAAATAATTTCATGTCTGGGAAGCTGAGACCTCACCATTTTAAGTGCATTATAGTAAGCCTTCTGGTTTAAGTTAATGAAACTTACCTTTTCCTTCCCAGACTGTCCCTCCCATCTTTTAGCAACCGAATTGGCACTCTTTATATAAGGTGCTAACTATCTTTAACTATCTTTACTGGATGGTATTATATAAAAGGGAAAAAGACCGAAGGGCAACAATCAGATCTCCATGACATTTTCTGGGTCTGAGATAGGATGCTCTTGGCATCTCTGTACCCTTCCTCAGGATTAAGGTAGCTCGAGACAGAAGTGATCTTAATGACTCCATAGGACCGTGACTTGAAATGGGTCTGCTGGGCTCTCCCGGCCTTTTTTTGATTGTTTGCAGTAGCCTTTGAATTTGGTCTCAGTGCACTATCTAAACAAGCAGGGTATGCCCTGTCTCTCTCTTGCCCTGAGGCTTGGCTGCCTTACAGGCTGCGTCACCCACTCTGTCCATTTAGATGTGGTTCTCTCTCCTCCAAGGATGCTCTGTCAAATGCAGGGGCCTTTTTAAGTTTAGTTTATTTACCTCAAATACAGTCATTGGAGTGTCAGTTTCATTGCTATTGCCTGAACTGTTTTGTCTTACTTATGGATTCAGTGTTAGGACACAGTTGATGATACCCTTTTTGAGGGTGGTTATGATGAAACATACGCAGTTATCTATGATTTGGTACATGTTAGCCAAAACATTTTTTCTTAGGTTTTGCTTCTCTCTTTACAAGTGTTTTGTAGCATATGCAAACATGGAGGCTACTAGCTGCCTTACCTTTTCCATCCCTGCCTCCAGGAGTTTGGCAGGTCTAAATGACTCACAAGAAAGGATCTTGTCTTCAGGCAAGACTTGACTCCTCGTGTACAGGGAGGAGCCTGGTCCCATTTAGACCTATAAATGTAAAACTGACTTAAATGATGCTGATTTGCAACAGAAGAATTATAAACAAATGGTAACATGACAGTTGATTACCAATTTTTCCTTTTTTCTTCCCTTTTTTGGGGAAAATGAGGTGGAAAAAGAGGGAACATCTGTACCAAAATGAAAAAAAAAAATTCTGATATGTAGGAATAACAAAGGACTTCCATTACTGAAGCATTTCTCTTTGTTTTAGATCTTTGCACTAACTGCAGGGTGGTTAGAAGAAATCCCACAATTATTCCAGAAATTGATGTTCTGTCAAGAAAATCCACCTTAAATCTCCTTCAAAGTACATTTAAATCTTTCTTATTGTTGCACTTTTTTTTGGGAGATTTTCTTTTGGGAGTATGTTTTTATTTTATTCTTCAGTCATAGATAAAGACCTGCATTCACTTCGGGATTCCCTGTACCGGAACACTGCTGTGTGTGTGCACATTCTCTGCGGCTCTAATTACTTTGATGTGCTGTAGAGTCTCTTAGCAAGGTCAGCTTAGTTCAGGCAGGGCGAAGGGTTCCCCATCTCCCTCCCTGTAAAACCCAGAGTGAGTCACTCTCTGACTTGGCTTCCGTCACACTGGGGTGTGGCTCTCATGGTCCTGTGTTTGCCCTGGGGATCATATGGTGAGCAAAACTATTGGTTGGAAGCTGCCTTAGAACTCCTCTAACACTCTCATTTTACAGATGAGAAAACTGGGTCTCTGAAGTGAGGTGATTTACCCCCTGTATTAGTCAAGGTTCTCTAGGGAAATGAACTGACAGAAGATATCTGTAAATGGTGAGATTTTATGAAATTGCCTCACATGACCATGGGGATGCACAAGTCCAAATTCCATAGGGCAGGCTGCAGACCAGGGGCTCTGATAAAGATCCTTGATGAGTTCCCAGGAGAAGCTGGCTGTCTGAAGTAGGGATGGGAATTCTCTCTCTAATGCTAAAAAAACATCCCCTTTTAAGGCCTTCACCTGATTGGGTGAGACTCACTCATTGCTTGAGAGCAGTCTCCTCAGCTGATTGTAGATGTAACCAGCCATTTATGCAATCATCTCACTGATGATTAAAGTCCATGAAATGCCCTTGTATTACATTTAACCCAGTACCTCCTTGACCAGACAACTGGGCACCATTCCCTGATCGAGTTGACGCATTAGCCTAACCATCACACCCCCCTCACTAGAGAACTTGGTCTTTCAAACTTCTTGCTCATCTAGTTTTCTGTGGAGGTAGATTAGAGTATATTAAGAAGTGGGATATGGAGTCATCATGCCTGACCTTCCCTTTGGCTCTTCTACTTACTTAGCCAAGTTTATATGGAAGATTGGCTTCACTAAACCTGTTTCCAACTCTATAAAATGGGGATAATATCAGAATCCCATGAGGTTGTTAAGGGGATTAAATGAGCTAATTCATATTAGGCACTAAACATAGTGTTTCCACACATAAGTGATGAATGAATGTTAGTTGTTTATTGTTTTTGTTAATATTGCTGTTTCTAGCATGTGCTGCAAGGAGGATTTGTGGACAGAGGTCCTGGGATTGAGACTCAGTGGTAACCAGTTATTAGCTGTGTCCTTAGCCCAGCTGCTTAATTTCACCTGAAGTCTCAATTTTCTAATATGTGATGTAAGGATGGATGAAAGTGCTTGTACTTTGTTAATGGTTACAGTCTAGGTCACTTTTAGTGGTTAAGGGGCAAATCGAGTGTCGGCAGTTGAAAACAAGGTCTCACTGTGTTTTCCATGAATTCATGTGTAAGATGGCAGCTCACCCACAAACAGAAGAGTATGTTCATGAGCTGAAATGCCTACATTTCCCCCACTCTTAGGCTGTTATATATAGAGAGAGGTCATAGGTGCTAGTAGAGGACTACTTTAATATGGTTGCTTAAAACTATGACAGCCGAAAAAGTAAGTAGAATATATTAAGACCATTTTCCAAAGTAATATTTACAGGCTTACTATTCACATTCTCTATACATTTACAGCACATCATGGGATATGTCATCGTATTTTGACTTGTTCACATTTTGAATGGCTAAAACTTCCAGCAGGCTCCAAAAGTTTGTCCTTTGAGATTGTTTCAGTCCATAACAAAATTGCCTAGGCTGAAATAACATGGAAATATTTGTGTGAAACTTAGTTCAAAGATTGAACATTCAAGTAAATGGATTAGATATAAAGTTCACTTTATGATCTACTGAATGCTTTTCTGTTTGGTGCTAGAGATATGATGATATGACATGTTTGTGGATCCTGAAAAAATTCAAGATATTTTCCTTTAGCTCATATATTGAAATTAAAATGAAATCCTTGTGTTTTCAGGAAGGAATTTCACTTGTATATAAATACCTAAAGAAGTTAGATATTTAGGAATAAAATCTCTTTTTGAATTTAGAATTGGTGGCCCTCTTTGTGATTAAACCTTATTGTAGAAATCTGTTAAAGGCAACTTTGATGAACAGAATTAGCAGGTTTGGTTCTTCCTCATCCAGACAAGTTGTGAGTAACAAGTACTTTAATTGTGAATCATCCTTTCCCAAGTGAAGTGACAATTTGTTGATGGATGAAGCACTATGATATTTCAAGATGCTTTAACTTCCCTAGACAAAGTATTGTCGGGACCAGAGCCCTGAAGTTTGAGAGAGTTGCAAATGCTTGCATGATTCTTCACTGTCTGTCCTTATAAAACATTCCAAGAGAGTAAATAAAAAGTTATTTCTCAAGGGTCAAGGCAAAGGAGTTGTCAACTGGATTTGAGGCTGAGATTAGTTGGGGGGAAATGTGAATTATTTTCAATGACATAGAGATGGAAATATGATTTAATCAATCCATTTTAGTTTTAGTGAATGCAAGACACTGCATTGCTTTCAATGTGTAATGGTTTTAAAAATAATAAATGTTTGGTAAAGCAGTTCTTTGTATTGGATGGAGATCTAAGAGACCCAGTGACACATGTAGATGATCTTGCTTTCCTTATCAACAATGGTAAACTGAACCCAATGTCTTCTACTTCTGCCTCACAGTGTCAGCGACTGTGAGGGATACAGAGTAGATGAAGGCTGATCCTTGCCCTCTGTTGGCTTTAGTTTAGTATGTCACAGGGCGTGCTCTTAAGAGCCAAGATTATTGAGCACTTGACAATAATTCTCACAGCCCAGTGAATTAGTTACTTATATCACCACCATTTTATAAGCACCAAATTAGAAATTTAGGCAGACATTGTTCTGGAGATTTTGTGAAGGTGCGTTGGGTCTATCGGGAAAGAGAAAGCAAAGATGCTCACCCTTGTTGTTAAGCAGTCCATTGAGCGCTTTTAGGGTCATGGCCTGTCTACCTGGAAAACTCTGCCAAGTACAGGGGTTGCAAGTCAGATGCTTACCAAACAGGTGGAGTAGGTGAGTGAAGCCAACCAGAGGGGGCTTTAGTTGAGCAGGGGAACCTCTGGAGGAGGCATTCTTTGCTCAGCTGTAGCCAGTGGGAAAGTGAGCCCAATATGACTGATTTTTAGAAGGGGAACTAACTAAAGATAAAAAGCAAAACAAAACTATGTGTCATAAAAATAGAACTTTTGAGACATCTCAAGTCTGTGAATCTCTAATTTGCAACTTCTATACATATCCTTGATAAGGGTTTGGGGGAGAATTATTGAAACTAAGTAAAACAGTTCTTTATCAGAATGTTATAGATCACACCAGAGAGCTACAGCTGAGGAGAGGCTGCCTTGGGAAGGTCATAGGCTCCTAGATCATTACTGCCTGGGCTTCAGTTGATCATGGGAGGTGGCGTGGGGCACTCTCAGAAGCCTTGTGCTGCTCCCTGAGCCATTTTGTTGTTACCGAGAGTACCAGACACATGATTGTCCCCTGTAGCAGTTTGGTATTATTTATGAATTGCAAAATTAGATATTGGATTGTGTTTGTAAATTGGTCTGTTCCTCTGGGTATATTAGATTGTATGGATTCAGAGGTTTCACTTTTAATTGATTAAATAATGAATAAGGCTTTGATTGGGCTACATCAGCAGGATGTTGCATCTCCGCCACCTTGGTGGGCAGGGACTCACAGAGAAAACAGCATGGCACAGGAGGGGAGTTTAATGCTGGAGCTCCAGGAAATACATACAGAGAGAAGCAGATACGTAAGGAAAGAAAGAAGGTGCCATTACACAGGGCAGAGACCCTGGGAAGAGAGACGAGCCATTTGCCCGATAGTTTACAGCTGGTCTTGTGGAGAGAGCAGAGCAGCTGAGCCAGGAGAGAAACAAGCCCCGGGAGAGAGAACAGACTTATCCCAGGCTATAGCTGATATTGGAAGAAGCTGGGACCATGGAGCCTTAAGAGGAAGAGGAAGCCTGAACACTTGCAGATGTCAGCAGCCATCTTGCTCCAACATGTGGCAACAGACTTTGGTGAGGGAAATAGCTTATGCTTTATGGCCTGGTAACAGTAAGCTTCTACCCCAAATAAATACTCTTTTATAAAAGCCAACAGATTTCTAGTATTTCGCATCAGCACCTCTTTGGCTGACTAATACATCCACTAACAAAGGTACTTTCTGTTGCAGGCACACTGCTCAAATATTTATTTGCTAAGTTAGGGGTGGAGCCTTATTAGAGCCCTTGTTATAACCAAATCACATTATTTTTCCAGGACTGGTCAGTGATAGTATTATCTGTATGCAGTATTAACTCTGTGGGTCTGAATTTGAATCAAGGACCCCATCCTGTTGTAGCTGTAATACCATGGGCAAGTTCTACCTTCTCTAAACTCAGCTTCCTAGGGTATTGCAGGAATTAAGTACTGTAATGAACATAAGGGTCTGGCACACAGAGGCACTCGACAAATGATAGTTTCCTTTTTTTCCCTACTTTTAATTGATCATTTCATCTATGGAAGTGAAAACAAACTTTCTGAAGATCAGTGCTGTGTGTCACCATGGGCATTTGATTCTGTTTGCATTCAGTAACAATATATTCTAACAGGCACCTGCTAGGGCATCAGGGGAGCTAAATATGGGTGAGGCATTTCTGAGCTGCAGGACTTGATAGTTTAGTAGGGAAGACACACAAACGCTGATGTTCTTATGAATGGTTAGGTTGATACATTTGGAATGACTAAGATGACTCTATAAGGTGGGGGCAGGTGCACAGTACCATGGCAACTTGGAACTTTGGGGAAACTAGTTTGCTGAATCATAGGTAGAATAGTAATAAAAATCATGCTTTGTCTCCTCAAATTGAGGTCTTCTCTAATGTTATTTGATCACTTATTTAATGAATGCATTATATTTATTTGGTCGTAGGATCCTCAGACTAAATTAATAGTACTATGAAAGGAATTACTCTCCAAATAAAGAGAGAATGTTCATAATGCCAGGAAATTAATAAGGATTCTTATTTCTTGTTAGCAAGGGTTCTTTTTTTTGAATTGGCAATTAACTGAATTTTTCACCATTTCTCTGACTAGTTATTCATTATGACAAATTCATTTCATGAAAGATGTAAAGAACTTATTTAATTGGCTCTCAGTTCTCAAAGAGTAGACATCATAAAATAAATAGAACCCTACAAGTAGGAAGATAGCCTTTACTGGTCCTTTTTCTTTCATAAAATTTAACACCTATTTTGACACAAAGATATAATGCAGGTAGAGTAACTCCATCTGTTTTTAAGACTTATCTTGTCCTAAGTAAGTGAATGAATAGCTTTTTACTAGTCTTCTAAACCAGTTTGGGAAGCTGATTTTTGAGAAATATAGCATAAATTCTATATTTCTTCGATATTTGCATGATTATGAAAGTAACTTCCAAGACTAATTTCTATGGGATATACATGGGTACATGATAGAAATTTAGTACTTTTTTTTTTTCATGTATGCCTTTGGTTGAAATTGCTCATGGAAACTAAAATATATTCCTGCAGTAAAATAAGTTTTCTCTCAGCCTCAGGGCCCTACAATTTAATAGAAAGGAAAGCTCATTTTGAACTTTATTAGCTTTAGTTCCTTCTGGCTACCAGATAATCAGAAGCTGAATTTCCATGTCATTTTGGTGGTGTGTTTGAGATATGTGTGAATTGAGTATGGGGCATCATACCTGAGACATCTGTGATTGGTCACTGAAGCTCTCCATTATTAGGTTCCTGACACACACTGACACTGACTTTCCAACAGGAAGCTGGTGGATCTCTAAGGCATAGACTGAAGCTTTAACTGCCTGTTGGAGCATATCTGATTAACTTCAGTCACCCAAGGCTTCCTTCTCTAGGAACTGATCTTGCCCTCACTAAACCCTGTTAAAAGGGGGATTGGGGTGGTCATTGACTTGGCCTCTATCTTCAGTGCCAGTAGGAGGATCAGGAATTGTGGGCTGCCAGAGTCTTCCCAACTTCCTTATCTTTTCTGTCCCTAAGGGAATCTTAATACCCTCTCTGTCCTTGCACTGGCACTGTGCACAGGAGGACAAGACCTTCCTGGGAACCCTCCTGGCTCACTA
The DNA here is from genome assembly GCA_026826555.1 of Tolypeutes matacus. NCBI lineage: Eukaryota > Metazoa > Chordata > Mammalia > Cingulata > Chlamyphoridae > Tolypeutes > Tolypeutes matacus. Next base: position 4,006,225 of record JAKSZT010053764.1, on the reverse strand, counting down.
GTGGTAGTAGCTCTAGTCAGTGCTTAGTGTGTTAGGCTATGTTATGAATCCATAGATGTAGCAGAATCCTTGGGTTGGAGGCTGATAATGACTCTCTTAATCTTGTTCTACCTGGGAGCTTGCTCGAAATGCAGAATCTCAGGCTTCACCCCAAACATAAGGAATCATAATCTGCTTTTTCAAAAGCTGCAGGTGATTCTTGGTGCTTTAAATTTGAGAAGTACAGTTCTAGAATTTAGGTACAAGAGATTCTGCAGTTGAGAATGAAGTGAGAAGACAGGTCTGGGGGATAACTGAGGTGATGCATTTCATTTGCATGTATGTTTCGAAGTGTATGTTCTCATTTTACTTTTTAAAAAATAGTAGCTTTATTAAGATTTAATTCTCTCTCTCGTGCTCGCTTTTTTGGTTTTAGGAGACACTGGGGATTGAACCCAGGATGGGACTTCCCATGTGGGAAGCAGGTGATCAACCGCTTCAGCCACATCTGCTCCCACATTGTTTTTCTAATGCCACATGCTCTAGGATCTGGGAACTGTGTGACAGTGAAATACTAGGAGCATTGTTAAATGAATTCAATTGGAAAAATATTAGTGGTTTTCATTTTCTTTCAAAGTGAAGTTTTGATTACTTTATTTTCAACCACTTTTTTCATAAAACCAGTGGTATACCATACATGCTCTGCTCAAAAGTATGCCTGCCTTACAAAATATTCAGCTGATGTTGCTGAAAATTAAAATGACAAAATATTGTGTTCAGATAAACAACAACAATGGCTATATTTTTGGCAAGAAACCATACGATTGCCTCTCCTCCACGCTGTCTGTTCCCTGTGGTTCTAAATGTTCAGTAATTTTAAGCACCCCAGAGGAAGACATCATTCTTTCTTTGCTGAAGCGCTAATCTTTGAATTTTCTTTTTGTCAAATAATTTTTTTATTTGGTCAAGAGTGGGTTGTTTTTTTTGTTTTTTGTTTTTTTTTTTGTCAAAAAACATTGGTTAGGCAGATTGGGAAAAATCTCCATTTGGCTCTTGGTCCTTACCAATGATCATTTCATAATGCAGATAATGAATGGTGACAGGGAAAAGAATGGCACAGAATCCATTTTAGCATTTCGCTGCTTCGATGGTGTTACACAGTCACTTGGAAATTCTTATTTTGGTTTTAGCAACATGAAGAACATTACCTTTCTGTCCTCCCTAAGCTCATCTTAAGGCCACTAAATTACCAGCCTTATTTGGCAGTTTGCCTGGTAAATCAAATGAATGCTGACAATACTGGGGCTCTTGTGTGGTCACTTTCTAAAGAGTTTTGGGACTCCTTTGTGCTCTTGTCTCTCTCTCCCTCTTTGGTGGGCAGACTCAATTATTTGACTCCTTTGTAAAGGCTCTGGGCAAAATGCCATTATCTTTTTTAACTTGAAGGGCCATACTTTCTTAACATATTTCTTTGGGAGGTAAATTTCTTTCTTTAACCTGGTTACTGTTTTTCTAGGTGCTGTGAAGTGCTAATCATTTTCAGCAAATTGCAAGCTTTCTGTTCTGCCACAACCTTCTAGGTTGTGTTTTATGTATGTGTATTTGTGTTATGCATGTATAATGTTTAAAATGCATGCCTCATATTTCAAAATAATAATAAAAACTCCTTGCCCATTTTAGATTTGGATATTAGCATTTTCGGGTTAGCCAGATCCCTCAGTTGGAGAAAATACGAAAGATGGGATCAAGGCCTTATGTCAGGGAAATTGACTTGGCTGGATTTCAGGAGCAGGGTGGGCTGGCCTACTAAAGATCTGTGTCAGTATCTTTAGTGGCGCTGGAATTGGGACAGGGTAGTTATTTTCTGCAAAAGGGAAAACTCTAGGGAATAAGGGTAGGCAACCAACATTCAATAAACCTATCAGGGAGTATTATATAAACATGGTGTGTATTCGCGTGCAATACAGCAACCTTGTGAGCTATGTATTCTTGTTTTTGTTTCCAGCACTGCTTTATAAATGGAGAAAATGAGGCTCAGAGAGGTTAAGTAGGATTTCTAAATTCTGCAGCTAGGTGGTGGGCTATAAAGGCTATACTGCCATTGTCAGGTGAAGTTTATCTTTGCTTTATCTCTACCCGTACACCTTGAAGGGCACAGTTGTTACAAGGTGACATGACTTAATGGAAAAAATAACAGACAAATAACAAAAATGCAAGGTCCCTGAACAAATTCAAAATCCCCCTCACCCAGATGGGGTTCAGAAGCATTTCAAAGTTCCAGCTTCCCTGCGCTTCAGAAACTCATGGAGGTGCCCAGCTGCCATTGATACTTCCTGACTGGGGTGGACATTCCACCAGATCCTTCTAAGGAAGCCTTCCTTCCCTCTCCTGAGGGGCCTCTGCCCTTCTGGCCCCTCCTCCCGACTCTGGAGACTGACTGTGTGCTGCTTGCTCACGGTGCCAGCTGGCTCCTGGTAACCTATTGCTGAGCATTTTTTGCAGTTTGGTGAATCAGAGATTGATTTCCTGGTGAGCTCTCCCTAGCACGCTGAGACTATGGACCAACTCCCAAAGTCTGTTTCTTCAGGAAATGTTTTCTGGTCCTTTTAGCAACTCAAATAAAACCATATTAGGGACCATCTATATTTTCTATGAGTAAATTGGGCTTTTAAAAATATCTTTCCATCTGTCAATTCCACCCCACATAACACTTTATTTTTTATTCCCCCATTAATACATGTTCACTATGAAAAACTGAGAACAAAAGATAAATGAAAAAGACCACTTACTACCCCATCACAAAGAGTTTCTCATTAAAATAATTTTCTGTAGAAAAAATTTAATGCTAACTTTGTAAAACCCAAATGGCAGTGTAGTCATTTTGATCAGTTGATAATTTGTGCTCAGAGCTTTAAAAATGGTTTTGCACCATTTTATTTTCTCTACTCCATGTTAGAATGTAGTCCTTATGAGTAAGAAAATTAAAATCTGTGCTCAGTGGCAGGGTCCCAGTGAGGCACTTATGGGAATTGAGATTCTGAGTCAGTCCACATTCTGCTTTCTCCAGGGCTCCCTAATTAATGAAGCCGTTGTTTAGTAGTAGAGAGTTACTTTCCCTTTATTTATCCCACATTAGCCTTAATGTTTTAAGGAAAGTTTTATTTACTAGACTATTTTGAGTAAATCTGTGGAATAAAGATAACCTAGGAAACTTTAAGATTTGAAAAAAAATGCACTGCTAGCAAAGAGGCATAATATGTATATATGTACAGTGAATTAGTGACCCATTTTTCAAGAAGATGGTAGCTGCATTGTATTTCATGGGGGGAGAACAACATGTGGGTACAGCTTCTTCGGTAGCTAGTTGGATTGGAACCAACAAGAAATCTGCCCAAACTAATTCCATATGCACTAAACTAATAAAATAAGCTGTTATTTATTTATTTTTCTTTGTGGAGGTGGTGTTTTATTTTTTTATGAGGTGAGGGAGGGCAGAGGGAGGAGGCTAAGGATCTGGGAGTTGGATAACGCTATAAATGACAGAGGAAAGTGAAAACAAAAATAACCACCTAGAAATAATGAATTTTTATGAAATTTTGAAGGCAAATAAAATATTACTGCTTTATTATGAAAAAAGAGGGTATCAGGCTTTAGAATCATTTCATTAATACAGTAAATTTTTGTTTTGCCTCTTTACTAATACATAACTTGCTGTTTTGGTTGATTTTTTTTTTTTTGAGTCTTCTTTTATTTCTATCCTAAAAAGATGGTAAAATGAGGTTATATGCTTTTTTGAGGTACTGGGGGCTGGGGGAACCTCGTGTGTGGGAAACTGGCACTCAACCACTGAGCCACATCAGCTCCCTTGAGTTGGTTTTTTCATTTGTTTTGCTTGTTTTTTTTTTGGTGGGGGGAGTCCCTGGGAACCAAACCTGGGACCTCCCATGTGGGAAGCAGGCTCTCAACCCCTTGAGCCACATCTAATCCCTATACTTATTTTTAACTTTAATTTTATTTCTGAATCTATAACACAGTCAGCATAGTATAAAAGATTAGACAGTGATGCCTCCATCCTACTCCTCCCCAAGCTAGTTCCTCAGAGGCAACTGATGTTACTGTTACTATGTGCTGCCTTCCAAAGATCTATCCATGCACGTGTTATCAAATACGTATATGTTCCCTTTCCCTCCCTTCTTTACTTTCTTACACAAATGGTGGCATCCAAAATAATACCCTGTGTCTAGCTGGTTGTTCTCATTTCTGTATCTTGGAGATCATTCATATCAGTACCCAAGGCTTCCTCATTATATTTGTGTAGTATTTTGCTGCCATGAATTATTTTACCAGTCTGCTGCTGGTGGATGTTTAAGATATTTCCAATTTGTTCTTTTGAGCAATGATGCAATTTATAAACACGCATACAGAGGCAGAGCTGTTTAAGAAAAAAGTGGAAAATATTGGCCAAAGACCCTTAGGATGTTTCCTGGAGGTTAGGGCTCTCTGTCAATGATTCCCATACTGGTGGTCCTTGGAATCTTCCTCAGGGAAGTAGACACCATCGAAACAGAAGGAAAATGGGATTTCATGGCCAAGTAAGTTTGGCAAATGCAGTGTACTCTTGTTTTTTCTTGGAGCTTCATGAAAGAATTAGCATATTAAAGGCTTAAAGTATTGATGTGGTTTTAACAAAAAAACTTTCAAAGATCATTTCTCAGACTTAAATACCATATATTTTGTGATAACTGTTAACATTGTCAAGATAGTTTCTTAGAAAAAAAGTTTGGAAGATACGATTTGTGTGCTTTCTCCCTGTCTCCCTGATTCCACATACAATGAAAAGCTAAACATTTGATTTTGCAGCTCATAAATGGCTGGTCTGGTCTTTAGAGTAATGTTTCATTGACACCAGGCCTGATACTTAATGTGAGAAATGGCTTATTTGGAAAGCTGCAAGGGGAGGTGGGGTTAGATACCTGGGGAGGAGCCCACAGAATGAACTAAGGTCTCAAGTTATAAAATCATGCTGCATTTTGGAAAAAAGTAGGAAGTTCATTTTGACTGGGGTTTGAGGTATTGTGTGTGTATGTGTGTGTGTTGTGGGGAAGGTGTGTGGGGGGGTGTAGGGGCAGGGGGGTAGAAAAGTATAAGAATTTTCCAAAATAAGCAGCACCACAGAAGAAGCTGCAGTTTGGAGTTCCACTGTGTAATGTAGAGAGAAAAGTGATAGATGCCTTTTTTGCTCAGGTGTACTGACTCTCAACTGGGTGTGGTTTTGTCTCCTCCCTCCCCCACAGTGGACATTTGGCAGTGTCTGGAGACATTTTTGTTGTTATAACTGGGGTGGTACTTCTGGCATCTAGCATGTAGAGGCCAGGGATGCTGCTAAACATCCTACAATGCTTAGGACAGCCACCCTTCCCCCCACCCCCCAAAATAAAAAAAAAAAAAATATCCAGTTATCCAGTGCCTCTATTGATAAGCCCTGTTCTAATGGGATCCATCCAGGGTTGGGAACTTAAGAATTGTAATTATTTCCATGTCTGTGCATCTGAGGGACCATCAATAGGTTATGAACCATTCTTAGTCATAGTTTTGACCCCTTTATTCATACTTTTGGAATTTAAAAAACTCTGAAAATATAAATTTTCTTTGTGATTTTCTTAGTAGTAAAACCTCATCTGATTTGATGTGAAGGTATTTAGAGTCTTGCTTTACCTGCTTAGTGTGAATGTTAATTTTTTGATTGTAGGTTATTGCCACAGACCCAGTCTGGGGTTTAACATAGTACTGTAAATGTATAATCTTTCTAAAATCTGAACAGTTCCGGATTTAGACATGCATTAGGCCCCAAAGGTTTCAGATAAGTGACTGTGGATTTGTATATTAAGCAAAATTTTGCCTAATTTGTTTTCTTTTGAGAAAGTAGGAACCGTTAGTAAAAATTATTGATTTTTCTATTCCAAAAATGACACAATCATTGTGAAGAAATTGGTAAGTAACAAAGGTAATAATCTTATCAACCATCTGTGCAGTGCTTACTCTATACTAGTGTAGCAGTTTGATGTTGTTTATGAATTCCAAAAATAGATATTGGATTATGTTTGTAAACTGGCCTTTTCCTCTGGGCATATTAGATTATATTGGATTCAGAGGTTTCGCTTTTACTTGATTAAATAATGATTAAGGCTTTTATTGGGTCATGTCAGTAGGACGTTGCGTCCCTGTCCTCTTGGTGGGCAGGGACACACAAAGAAACTGCACTGCAGAGAAGGGAGGTGAAGTAGATATGTGAGGAAGGAGAGAAGGTTCCATTAGACACGGTAGAGGCTGGGGAAGAGAGACAAAGCTGTTCGCCTGATAGTCTACAGCTAGCCTTGCGGAGAGAGCAGAACAGCTGAGCCCAGAGAGAAATGAGCCCCGGGAAGAGAGGAACCCAGGAAGCCTGACCCCTTGCATACGTTGGCAGCCATCTTGCTCCAACATGTGGCAACAGACTTTGGTGAGGGAAGTAACTTATGCTTTATGGCCTGGTAACTGTAAACTTTTACACCAAATAAATACCCTTTATAAAGCCAACAGATTTCTGGTACTTTGCATCAGCACCCTTTGGCTGACTAATATAACTAGGTAATGTTTCGGTACTTTATATATATTAATAAATCTTCAGAATTCTGTTACTGTACTCCCTTTACAAGGGAGGAAACTGGCATTGTAACTTGCCCATGATTCCATTGCTAATAAGTGGCAGAGTTATACTCCCTATCCCCACCCTCTGCATGCTTACAATGATGAGTACTCCCCCGACCCCCATGATGTTAGTTTTCAAAAATCTGATCGTTAAATGACTCCTTAGTCTATTCTTTGAGTGAACTATAATTAGTTTAAACATTCTCCTATTGTTGGGCATTGTGGTTGCTTGCCGGGTCTGCTGTGACAAATACTACAAACTGACTGACTTAAACAACAGGACGTCACTGTTTTGGAGGCTGGAAGTTCAAAATGAAGGTATTGCCACACCACTCTTTCTACCAGAGTCTCTAGTGTGCTGGTGATAGCCTGCCTGCCATCCTTTGCCACGTATCTCTGCCTGTGTTTCCTCTCCTTATAAGGATTCCAGGCATATGGATTAAGGCCCACCTGATTCATTTTGGCCTCATTTAATTAGGATGGTCGATGACCATATTCACAAATGAGTCCTCACTGACAGGACCAGGGTAGGACTTGAACATGTCATTTGTGGGGGACGTGATTCAATCTGCAGCAGGTATATAGGCTGTTTCCAGTTTTTTATACTATTAGAACATTGGTGTGAACATGTCTTTGTATAAGTATTCATCCATTTTTCTAATTATTTCTTTAGGGATGATATGCAAGGGGATATCTTAAAGGATATAATTTTTTTTTTCTTTTGCTGGGCAAATTTAAAAAATACTGTGGGAACATACACAACTTAACATTTCCTACTTTAACCACTTTCAAGGGTACAGTTCAGTGGTATTAAATACATTCACAATGTTGTATACCATCACCACCATCCATTATCAAAATGCTTCCATCTTCCCCCAGAGAAACTATCCATTAAGCATTAACTCTAGTGAAGAAAAGTTTGAATTAGACTAAGATTGTGTTTGGTGACCTTGCTCTCTTTGGAAACTCTGATTTTTGTCAATTTTATTATTTTCAAGTTAAATTCTCCTTCTGTCCCTTTCAGGCAACCAGTAACCTTCTGGCTTTCCTCCTGACATTCTTATTACACATTGGAGTGAATTTAGACCACTCAGTACTTTTCTCTTAGCTTAATATACTTGTGGATTTGGTCATGTTCCTTGTTAAAGAATTGCAGTCATCAAGAAGAAGTTGGAGATATTAATTTATAGTAGCATTTTTCTGACTACAAAAATGTGTTCATGGTAGACTTGTACAGAAAAGCAAAAAGAAGAAAACAAAATGTATTTGTAATCCTACCATCCAAAGAGAACTACTGTTATCATTTTGTTAAGTGTATGCATATAAGCATACATCATTTTAAAAATAAAAATGGGTTACTTTATTTTTAATAGTCTTTATTTTTCAGTTAATGACATATAATGAACTATAAAGATTTAAGATATTAAATATTTTAAAAATAATTTTAAGTGGCTACCTGATATTCTATTCTGTAGATGAATCATAAGTTATTTAACCAGTTCTCCAGTGATGGGCATTTAGATTGTTTTTTATATTTTGCCATTTTAACTTCATTGATTGCAATAAAATCTTTGTAGATAAATCCTTGTTCATATCCATAATAATTTTTTAAGGTGAATTACTAGATGTAGAATTGCTGAGTCAAAGAGAATGCTTCCCATTTTAAGACCTTTGATACTTATTACCAAATTGTCCAAATAACCTTCAGTAAGGGCATACCAATTTATACTTCTGTCAGTGGTACCCGTTTCTTCTCATCTTGTCTTTTTTTAAACACCTGTTTCTTAGATGAAAAATACTAATTTACTGCCATTTAAATTTTCATTTATTTGATTACTATTTATCTTGAACTTTAAAAATATTATCATTATGTACTTCTTTTCATAGTCCTTTATGTATTAAGGATATTAAATTTCTATGTATTATCTATTTTGGTTGTTATAGATGTCTGTTGTAAATGTAAGTATTTTGAAACAGATTTATTTTTTAAAATATATTTTTATTTCTTTAAAAAAGGTATTTAGATTACATAAATGTTACACAAAAATATAGGGGATTCCCATATGCCCCACTTCCCACACCTCCCATATTTCCCCACATTAACAACATTCTTCATTAGTGTGGCACATTCGTTACAGTTGATGAAAACGTTTTAGAGCATTGCCACTAAGCATGGATTATAGTTCACATTGTAGTTTACACTCTTTCCTGCACAATTCTGCAGGTTATGGCAAGACATGCTATGGCCCATACCTGTCATTGCAGTGCCATTCAGGAAAATTCCCAAGTCCCCAAAATGCACCCACATTTCACCTGTATTTCCCTCTCCCTGCCCCCAGAACCTCCAGTGGCCACTGCCTCCACATGAATGATACAGTTTCTTCCATTGCTAGAATCACAACAAGTCCATAGTAGAATACCAGTAAGTCCACTCTAGTCCATAGTTCACTCCCCAATCCTGAGGACCCTGGTAAAGTATTTTTTTTAACAGCATGGAAAAGAAGAGGAAGGAAGGTAGTTTTACGTACTAGATCTGTGCTGTTCAAAATGGTAGCCACTAGTCTCATAATGCTATTTAGCACTTGAAATAGGGCTAGTGTGACAAAGGGACTGAAGTTTTGCTTGTCTTTTTTGTTTTATTGTGGTTTGCTCTATCTTTTAAAAAAAACAAACAAACAAAAAAAACACCAGAAGTTATTCTAGAGACATATATACAACTTAAAATTTCCCTCTTTATCCCCACTCACATATGTAATTCAGTGCTAGTAATTACCTTCACAATGTTGTGCTACTGTTACTACCATCTATTACCAAAACTTTACAATCAGCCCAAAGAGAAAATCTGCACAACTCAAGCGTTAACTCTCCATTCCCTACCCCAACCCAGTCCCTGGTTTTGGTGAGGGTGTGATGATTTTAGCTTTAGATTGGTTAAGTTGAAAGGGTCTGAGAGCTGGAGATGTCAGGAAGGTCATTTATCTCCAAAGGATTTGGGAGCGATAAGCTTTGAAGTATTTGCCAAACTTGCCCTGATAGCTTGTTTAAAGATGTCAGCAAAGTTTCAGTTGTTTGGTTTGAAAATAAGACTAAATGAGCCCATTAGCTCCCTTGCTGTGGTCTGCATACATCAAACATATAAAAATTCGATTGTGTCATATTGGCTCATGTTAATACTCATAGACTTTATAATGTGGTTCTACTGTTATTTGCATAATCAATCTGTAGATGCATAAATTGTTGCTATTTTGTCTTTATTGTAAATAATTTTACAGTGAATGTCTATGTATAAAACGCCTTCTGTATTCAGGATTATTTCTTTGGAGGTAGATTAGAACTAGAACTGCTGTGATCTAAGCACATATTATAAAATTACTTTCTGAGGGGACTCGGCTAATTTATGTCTGCCAGATACATGCAAGAATAATCTCTTTTTTTTTTTTTGTATCTTTATATATTTATTTATTTATTTATTTTTTTATTATGGGTAAAAATCAAAATTCTCACAATACATACAAACGTTTGTAAAATGATATATAAATATATATGCATATATGTGTATTTGCTTACAAAAATGTTATTTATATATATATATATATACATATATTTTAAGAGGTGCTTAGATTACCTAAAATATTACACAGAACCCACTGGGATTCCCATGTTGCCCACCTCCCACACCTCCCACCACATCCCACACAAACATCTCCCACAGTGTGGCCCACCAACCTCAATGAACTTACACATCCTGGAGCCTTGCCACCAACCATAGACCACAGTTCACACTGTAGACCACACTCTCTCCCACTCAGTTCTGAGTGGTGTGTGCTGATTTAAAATGGCCTACATCCATTGCCACAACAGTACTCAGGACAACCTCCAACTCCCAAAGAAGCCCCTGTATTTCAACTGCTCATCCCCTCCCTACCCATATCTCTTAATCTCTTAATCAGCCAGTGAATTGAATGTCATCCTGATGATCTTTGTGTCACCATAACTCACTTCCTACTTTTTGTAACATATCCTATGATCACAATCATACGATGCCTTTATATGCTGTGTGTTTATTTCTTTATGCTCAATGCTTCATTCACACAGAATATTGCCAAGGAGGTTTACAAATCTTCTAAGATGAGAAAGGGGAGCTCATGATCATTATTCTTTGACTCTGTCCAAAATATTGATGCCAGGATGAAGATTAAGGCTGCCAAAGACTGGCTAATGGTGGTAGAGACACCTGGAACTCACTTAAAGAAGCATTTTCTTTATTGTGCCTTTTGGATAAATTCAGGACAAAAACAAATTTTACTTAAAATTACCTGGTTATTTTGGGCCAAAGTAGGATGAATTTTTGACTGGAATTATGCCAATAATTGCCCAGGTTTCTACTATGTTTTCCACTTTGTCCAGTAAAAAATTTTGTCTCCAACTTTCAATTTCTATAATTTTTCCACCTCAGTTTTCCACAGTAAATGCCTCTATTTTGTGTAATTTTCTTTAGGATTCTAATTCCTATCTCCAGGGCCATCGGATCTGGCTTCTTTGGATTGTTCCCACATGTAACTTTTGGGAAAAGTAGAATCAGGCTATTTATTTATAATTTCACAATTTTCTGCATTCATAAAATGACTGGTCTTTTCCTTGTGACCTTAATGAATTTGCGTTATGAGTTTTCATTTTTTTATGAATTATTTTATTAGCTTGGTTATTCTCCATAGTGACACATTTTTTTAAAAAAGTTTGTCCCTCCATCTGCTTCTTATATCCCCCTAAAGCAGGGGTTCTTAAGAAGTGGTCTGTGAGCTCGAACTGAAATTCAAAAAAACATTATTCTTGTGGGGATGTGTTGATGCAGGTATGATATATTTATTAAATAATACACAGTATAGTGTGGACTTAGTAAGGGGTGCATGTTTTTCACCTGACTGGCAAAGGGGTCCATGGAACAGAAAGGCTAAGAACCCCTGCTCTAAAGAATCATCAGCTAGGAGAATTGTAATATGCAAATTAGCCATCTGCAGGTCAAAATGGGAAGATAGGTTCTAGTTCTTAGCGATTTGCCGGGGATTGGGTCATAATTTCAGTAGCATTCTTAATAGGGGGAGGATCTCTTAAAAAGTAGCATGATTCAGAATACTCCTGTGTTAAAGGGACATTTGGAATTGGGTGCCCAGGCCACTTGTGAGTCCAAAATCTCTTTCCAGATTCAGGCCCAGCTGTGGGATGCCTATGTTTCATCATAGGTGTCCTCAACTTTTTCCCTATTATCCCTATTTTTAGCCTTCTACAAAGACAAAACAAAACTATGATACCAAGTAAAAATGTGAAAGAAAATTAACTGGTATCAAACAATACCTGTGGTTTTCTGGTACAGACCTGGGCCTGTGTTACCCCTGAGAAAGTGGGTTGGTAGGCCCCTTGGTGACCTGAACTTTGATATGATGAAGGTGGGAGACAGCAGTGGTTGGTAACAAATAATGGATCCTGGGCTTGGCTTACTGGTCACTTATTTGGCAGGGCATGTGCCTGGAACATGAAAACAAAGACTAAAAAACATCATATCTTTTCCTGTGTTTTTTTTTTTTTTTTTAAGAAGGAAATTATGCCGGCCATTTCCTCAAGTTCTTCCCTTTCTCTTGTTTTTTTTTAACCATATTCCTTTAGCTTGTTGTCTGGAAGTGTGAAATAAATCGCTGCTTCTGTTCTTTCCCTTTTTCCTCCCATCTGAGTGGGCCCTGTTTTAGTTAGCTGAAGGGCTGCCCATGCAAAGTTCCAGAAAAGGGTGGCTTTTTAAAAGGAGATTTATTTGGGGTAAAAGCTTACAGTTCCGAGGCCATGAAAAGTCCAAATCAAGTGTACCATCAGAGGTGCTTTTTCACCAAAGTCACCTGCTGTTGATCTTGTTGTCTGGCTATGTGGTGAAGCAAGATGGCCTCTAGTTTCTACTGAGGTCTTCCCCTCTGGAATCTGCCATCTCCCAGAGCTCAGCTGTGGGCAACCAGGCATAGGGCTTGTCTCTTTCCAGGTCTCTTTTCTCAGTCTTGGCTGCTCCTCTTTCTTCCTGAGTTTAGGTGTGAGCTATTAGGCATATGGCTCATCTCTCCCTGGGCCTCAGCTCTTTGATGCTCTTTGAGCCTCTTGGGACTTCTCTCCTTGAGCTCAGCTCAATGTTACCTCTCACATTGCAGGATAAAATACGGCAGCTTCCTTTCTTTCTCACATGGCCAGATCAAATATGGCAGAGCTCCCTTTTCCTCTGTGTGTCTCCATTTATATGAGACCCAGTAAGAGGGCGAGGACTCCACCTGAGTCATGCCTCACTGATGTAGACCAATTGATAGGGTCTCACACCCACAAGAATGGATTAGTTCAAAAATATAATCTTTCTTCTTTTGGGATTCATAAAAGAATTTCAAACTGCCTCAGTCCCCTTAGTGTTAATGGTGAGGAATAGGAGTTTGGTTCCTGGTGGTGTTTTCCTTATCAGACTGCAAGCTATGTCTGAATGTCTCCAAAACCAGAAGCTGTATCCTGTCAGAGTCAAGGTGTATTTGAAGTGCTTCTGGGACTCTAGGTGGAGAGATCCAGTCAATAGAGCAGTGAGAAATAGGGACTTAGGAGTTGTCGGTATACATGTGGGAGTTCAAACGTTGGATGTGAGTGAAAGTCTACATAGGGTAGTGTGTATACTGAGAAGGCAAGAGACCCACCAATTTTAGGGAGTTAATTGAGGAAGAGATGCCTATGAAGGAGAAGTTGGAGAGGAAGTAGGCAATCCAAGAAGAGAATGACTCTGGAAGCTAAGCCTTTATATACAATAAATGTTATGCAATAAATGTATAACAAACATTTATTTTTGTTTGGAAGTAAGTTCAAATGTACAGAAAAAAAATTTTTTTTAAAGTATGAAGAACACCTGTGTACCCCTTACCCAGAATTATCTACTTTTAAAATTTAACTCTTTGCTTTATTATTTCCTTTACATGCACGACAATGTATTTTTCTGAACCATTTTGAGAATATTTAACATATATCTTGAGACTTTACACCAAAATACTTAAGTATTTATTTCCTAGGAATTGGGATATTTTCTTCTGTGACCACAGTACAGATAAATTTAACATTGACACAATACTTTTCTTATATCGTAATTTGTCCAGTAAACCCAATGATGTGTTTTATAATGTTTCCTCCTCCAGTATAGAAACTAGTCTAGGATCAGGTATTTCATTTCATTCATTAGCCTCCTTTAATCTGGAACACTTCCAAAGATTTGCTTTGTCTTTTACAACATTGACATTTTTTGAAGAATACATTCCCACCTTTCCCTTCCATTTCAAAAATAGAACAGTTTTCAGTATGGGGTTGTTGTTTTTTTCTTCATGATTAAATACAGGTTATAGACTATGAGTTGGAATATTATATAGGTGATTGTGTCCTCAAGGCACCATATCTGGAGGCACAAGATGATGTCCATTAGTGATGTTAATTATGATCAATATGCAAGGTGTTTAATTTATTGATTATATAATTACTGCTTTATTTTTTCCACCTTGCAACTAATAAGCAGTTTATGGGGACATACCCTTTAAGGCCATGAAAATTTCCTGCTTCTCATCAAAATAATTGCTAGGTTTAACATCCATTGATGATTTTTACCAGATCCACTTTTTACAATGATGGATAGAATTTCATGATTTTCCTACTCAGTATTCCTTCCATATTTCCCAGTTGGCTTTTGGCACTCTACTGTAAGCAAGAGCCCTCCCTTCATTCCCATTTATTTATTTTTGATATAGACTCATGCTTAAGATTGCTATTTTCCAGTAGTTTATAATTCATTATTGCACTCAATTATGTCCATGTGGCATGTCCCCAGCATTTTATTTTATTTTATTTTATTTTTTTTTAAAGATTTTATTTATTCATTTATCCCCCCCTTGCTGCTTGTGCTCGCCGGGCCAGCCAACCACGCCGCGCGGGCGGGCCCGCCCCCACCAGGAGGCCCCGGGAACCGAACCCGGGGCCTCCCATATGGCAAACGGGAGCCCCACTGATTGAGCCACAGCCGCTTCCCCCCAGCATTTTATTTTAAAGAACTTTTGTACCTTCTGGCATCCAGGTTCATCTTATAACTCCACCCTACCCCTGGAATCAGCTATTTCTTTGAGGAGCTCAGGTTCCCTTAGTGAAGAAAGAGCATGGCACCTTAACAGTCAACTTTTCAGTGATTTTCACTGCCCGTTTCTTGGTTGAAGAACTTTGGACCAAATAGAAATCTTGGGATAATAAGGAAGGTCACATTTTATTTGCAGTGGTTAAATAAATTATATATAAAATATAATGAGATGAAGATTGTTCTTACATTTAATGCATTTATAAGTCTTGGTTAGAGTTAGCCTAGAGATTGTGTCCTTTTCTCTCTGACCATACGTTTTAAGGTGGGGACTGCCCTGAATTCAATGAGCATGGATATTCTGGCATTCTCTCATACTTGTATGTTTTCTTAAATTTACTTTAATTTTTTTTTTATTAGAGAAGTTTTAGGTTTATAGGAAAAACATGCAGAAAGTACAGAGTTCCTATATACCCCTTTACACACAGTTTTCCAAATTATTAACACTTTGCATTTGTTACAATTGATGAAACAATATTATTATAATTATGCTATAACTATGGTCCATAGTTTATGTTACGGTTCATTGTGTTGTACAATACTATAGATTTAAAAATTTGTATTCTAGTAATATATAAATAACTAAAACTTTCCCTATTTTACACATTCAAATATATAATTCAGTGGTATTAATTACATTTACAATTTTGTGCTACCGTCACCACCATCTATTACCAAAACTTTTCCATTGCCCCAAACAGAAACTCCATACCAATTAAGCATTTACTCCCCATTTTTTACTACCACCCCAGACTCTAGTAACCTGTATTTCAGTTTCTGACTGTATGAATTTGCTTTTTCTAATTATTACGTACCTGTGAGATCATAGAATATCCTTTTGTGTCTGGCTTATATCACTCAACATGATGTCTTCAGGGTTCATCTATGTTGTTGCATGTATCAGAATACATGTTGTACGTATTCTGTTTACTGCCAAATATTCCATTGTATGTATATAACACATTTTACATATAGACTCATCTGTTTTTGGACACTTGAGTTGCTTCTGTCTTTTGGCAATTGTGAACAACACCTCTCTGAAATCTGTGCGCAAGTATCTGTTTCAGTCCCTGCTTTCCTTTCTTTTGGTTATATATCTAGAGGAGGGACTGCCAGGCTATATGGTAATTCTATCCTTAACTTTCTGAGGATGCACCAAACTATTTTCCACGGAGGCTATACCAGTTTACATTCCCACCAACAGTGAATAAGTGTTCCTGTTTCTCCCCATCCTCTCCAGCACTTGTTTTCTATCTTTTTCTTTTTTAAATAGTAGCCATTCTAGTTGGTGTGAAATGGTATCTTATTGTGGTTTTGATTCACATTTCCCTAAGGGTTGATCATATTGAACATCTTTTCGTATGCTTATTGGACAATTGTGTATCTATTTTGGAGAAATATCTATTCAAGTCTTAGGCTGTTTTAAAATTGGGTTTTTGTCTTTTTATTGTTGAGTTCTAGGATATCTTTATATATTATGGATAGTAAATGCTTATTGGATTTATGGTTTCCAAATATTTTTTTCCTTTCTGTAGGTTGTGAAGTCCTTTGCACAAAAGCCTAGAATTTTGATGAAGTCCCATTTATCTATTTTTTCTTTTGTTGCTTGTGCTTTGGGTGTACAGTCTGAGAAACCATTGCCTAGCACAAGGTGCTAAAGATGCCTCCCTGTTTTTGTTTCTAGGAGTTTTATAGTTTGGGTCTTATATTTAGAGCTCTGATCCATCTTGAAATAATTTTTGTGTATGGTATGAATGAGTATATTCAATTTTTCCAGCACCATTTGTTGAAAAGACTGTGATTTCACAATTGAGTGGACTTGGCAGCCTTGTTAAAAATCAATTGGCTATACCCATGAGGGTAACTGAATTCTCAATTAGATTCGCTTGTCTGTCCTTGTGGGAATACCATCCTGTTTTGACCATGAGAGCTTTGTAATAATTTCAGAATCAGGAAGTATGAGTCTTTCAGCTTTGTTCTTCTTTTTCAATTTGGTTTTGGCTACTCAGGGTCACTTACCCTTCCATATAAATTTGAGGATTAGCTTTTTCATTTCTGCATAGAAGGCTGCTGGAATTTTGATTGGAATTGCATTGAATCTGCGAATTGCTTTGGCCAGAATTGGCATCTTAACAAAACTTAATGGTCCAGTCAATGAACATGGAATGTCCTTCCATTTATTTAGGTCTTCTTTTAGCAATATTTTGTGCTTAGCTTTGTATAAGCCCTTTACATGCAAGGTTAAATTTATTCCTACATATTTGAGTGTTTTAGTTGCTGTTGTAAATGATATTGTTTTATTGATTTCTTCTTCAGATTGTTCATTACTATGATGTAGAAACACTACTGATTTTTACACGTTGATCTCGTATCTTGCTACTTTGCTGAATTCATATATTAGCTCTAGCAGTTTTGTTTGGGATTTTTCAGAATTTTCTATTAGGATCATGTCATCTGCAAATAGGGAAAGTTTTAATTCTTCCTTTCTAATTTGGATGTTTTTAATTTCTTTTTCTTGCATAATTGCTTGCTAGGACTCTCAATACAATGTTGGATAACAGTGGTGACAGTGGGCATCCTTGTCTTCTTCCTAATCCTAGAGGGTAAGCTGTCAATGTTTCATCGAATATGATGTTAGCTGTGCATTTTTCATATATGCTCTTTATTATTTTAGAGAAGTTTTTTCTATTCCTAATTTTCTAAGTGTTTTTATCAAAAAGGGTGCTGGATTTTGTGTGTCAGTTGAGATATTATGCATTTCCCCCTTTTTTTCTATTAATGTGGTATATTACCTTCCTTGATTTTCTTATGTTGAGTCATCCTTGCATACCTGGGATAATTCCCACTTGATTATGGTATATAATTTTTTTTTAATGTGCTATTGTATTCGATTTGCTAGTATTTTTGTTGAGGATTTTGGCATCATCTTCATATACATACTGGTCTGTAATTTTCTTTCCTTGTAGTATCTTTTTCTGGCTTTGTTTTTAGGTTGATGTTGGCCTTATAGAATGAGTGAGGGAGTCTTCCTTCCCTTTACTTTTCCTGGAAGAGTTTGAGAAGAATTGGTGTTAATTCTTCTTGGGATCTGATAAAATTCCCCTGTTAAGCTCTCTTTTCCTGGGCTTTGTTGGTTGGGAGGTTTTAGATTACTGATTCAACTCTTTACCTTCTATTTTTCTGTTGAGATCTTCTATTTCTTAAGTCAATTTAGGTAGTTTGTGTGCTTCTAGAAATTGTCCATTCATCCAGGCTATCTCATTTGTTGGTATACAGTTCATAGTGTCTTCTATGAACCTGAGTATGCAATAGTGGTTACTCTGATCCCCCCAGAATGGGTCTGGGGACCCACAATGGCCTCTCAGGCCAGCTCCACACTGTACCTGGGAGGGGGTGAGAGAGGAGAGAGCCAGGAGCCTCTCCTACTGTTTTTTTAAAGCAATGTTTTCTGAGTTGGCCCTCAGCAAGTTTTTGCTGCCCTTTAAATGTTTCCTGGAGTTTTGAGGTAGATGATCCTGCCAGTTTTTGCGTGCTCTTCGACTGTGTGGGGGAATGTCACCCTCAAGCATCTCACACCACCATCTTGATTGACTGGAACTTCAGACTTGGATTTTTAGTGCCTCACCAAGTTCTACAGACTTCCTTTTAATATTAGATATTCACATGTGAATGAGTAGGAGAAGGTGAGAGGTTTTCCACCTGCATATGCCATTTAGTCACTTTTGTTGTTGATTGCAGTGATCCTGGTCCAGGAGCCCCACCTTTTACTCTTGTGTGGAATGGACAGAATTAGTACTCTAGGCTGTGTTAACATATTTTCAGTTTTGGTTTTAAAAATACAACCCACCTCCCCTCGCTGCCCTTTCTCCTAGTTGTTCCTGACATTTTTCTTACCAGTTTGGAATTATTTTTAAAGTGTTCCTAAATTTTCCATCTCATGTAATCCTCTCAAAAAGAGCCTTTTAAGGAATCAGGGGAGAGATTAATTCCTTTTTACAGACAAGGAAACTAAGGTTAAGAGAGTACTTTTCCAAAGGGGAAACAGCTAATAAGTGGCAGAACCTGGGCTTTGTGTCTTAATCTGGTGCTTCTTCACCTAGGTTTATTGTATGCAAAGACTGAAGGTAAGTGAACTCTCTAGAAGTGGCTTAGGTGGGTGGGAGGTGGGGTATATTTCTTCCTTTTTAATCAGCTTCCTATCTGGGCTTCACCTATCCAGAATACATTTTTTCAATGTGGAAGAAAGGCTGAGGTCACTCTGCTTCCTCCTGTGGAACAGGTCCCAGGAAGTATGTCATGAACCCCAGAGCTTTCAGAGAAAACTGTCAGAGACATCTGTGTCCTTGCCTTGAGGCTGATGAAGCAGAGCACAAAAGCTGTTTCTTTTTCTTTGTCCTTTGTTTTAGACTTCCCCACCTTAGGTCCCTTATTTGAGCTGATGGAATGTCTCCTGGGGGTGGGAGAGGTATCCTCTTGTTTCTCTGGTTGTAGTTCACAAAGGGAGGCTCTGGCCACAGGACACAGCAGATGGAGCCTATGGGCACCCATGTTTGCGTGTCTCGGCAGGTGTGGGTCTGAGATGGGTTCTGTCCTCTACCTGGCACCTGTTCTGTCATTGCCTCCGTATGTCAAGGGAATCTCAGCCCATATGAGCATTTCCAAATTGCTCTGGCCTGAGGCCAGACTTGGGAATGGCAGGAGTGATGTTAAGGAGGAATGTTGTGAGGGTCACTTGAAGGGATGCAGGTGGTCTGAGGTTGGAGGAACCCACAGTTGCCCCTTCTAGAAGCCTCGCTGGCTTCCCAGGCATGGTTTCAGAAAGGCCCTAGTTGGCTTGTTTTCATACCTCTCTCATATTTCCTCCTCCAGTTTTGTTTTTGTTATCTGGCTAAAGGCTTCATGCTCATGGATTTTTAAAAAAGCAGTATTGATTTTTTGTTTTAAAGAACAAAACCACGGTAATCTGGTGCAGTTACTTCAAGACACATAGCAGCTAACCTTTATCAAGAAATCGAAGGCTGTTAAGGCAGGAGTTCATAAGGAATCTATGCCCTGTGAAATTAAATGCAAAATGTTCCATGTGTGTGCTTAAATGCATTTTCCTAAGGAAGGACTTCCATAGCATTCAGCAAATTCCCATAGGCATTTGGCAGCCCTTCTACAAAGTGTGCCCTCCAATACATCTTTCCCATCTTTCGTTCAAGGACTGGCTTTGCTTACTGTACATCCTTATCAATTTCTGAGCCATATCCTTTGTTGAAGAGCCAAAGAAAAGGAGACCTTGAAAATGGCTTCTTATTACTGCAGAATTAGGGCATGGCCATCTGCCCTGTCTCTCCCCCAATGTTGGCAGGGTTGTGAGGCAGGATGACTGCTTCTTTAACCCGGATGTTGTGTCTAACCCTGGGCTACACACCCTGGGTGCCTTATCTCACTTAATTCTCACCACTGTCCTGCAAGGTATGTGGTAAAGATGAAATGAAAATGATGATTTATACTATTAAACACAAGAACTGGGCCTACCACTTATATCTGCCAGATTCCAAAGCCAGTGCTCTTTCAATATACTCAAGGAACAAAAACACCAACTCTCATTTTTCTTAGCACTCACTAAGAGGACATCCTCTTGCCTGCTCCCTTTTTCTTGTTCATCCTGTGGTGCCATAAGTCGTCCCAAAGCCTAGATAGTGCTTGGGGCACGCCTTCAGCTCATCTTTTCATGGGAGGCAGAGAACTATCTCGCTTTTGGGGGTATAAAGAGGAGTTCTCAGAAGACACTCAGTCTCAGCCAAGAGCTACTTCTAGAAGTGAAGGCTGGAAGCTGTGGCCTTCTTGCCTGCGGAGACTCAGCTGGAGAAAGAAAAGTAACAGAGACAGTATTAGCAAGCAGAGCCCATCTGTTATCTGACTTAAAATTAGAAATAATAATTAAAGTAATCATAGATAGAAGGTGTTTTTAATGTAGTCACATTGGCATGAAAAATATAAACATGAAACTCAGGGATTTTAATTCTGCGAGTGTAATTTGCATGTAATGCTATGAATATCATTGATTAAGAACATAAATTGCTGTGGCTGTGCTCTGGTGGCATTTTGAGAGGGTGTTTATTATCCTCCCATGCCCCTCCATTGGTCTGTGATAACTCTGTGAACAAAAGATAAAACCCAAGTATACTTCCTGTGATACAGGTTCCAGATGGCACTAGCTGAAGACACCTGCACCCAGGGTGGCCCTATGGCTTTTTGGACACAAGCCATGGGGTTTATTTTTACTGCTGTAGTGACTCAGTAATATAACATTGGTCTGGAGAGATTTGGCTTTAGCCTTCCCTCTGCTGTATTTTGACCTCTTCCTATCTCAAGTTTCTTGCTTTGTTCTAGCCATTGCATGAGATGGTTGTAAAGATGAGTGCCCGAGAGATTTAAGAACAGTCAGTTCTCTTGGGTCAAAGGAGTGATGTCTCTTTAGGTAATATTTTTGCAGCATAAAGCGCAAGTTATTGGATATCCGAGACATGACTATTTGACCAAGGAAAGATACTGAACTTTCTCGTTTCCTCTTTTGGGCATGATTATATCATTCAAATTAATGGTTGTATTTTAAGTGAGCAAAAATATATCTAGTATCTAGCATAGTTACTAGCACCTGGGTGTTCAGGAAGTATGCAACTCTTTTCTCTTCAAACCCCCTTACCTCCCCAAAGACTCCAGCCTAAACAGAACCTTTGGATTGGCTAGAAGGACAGTAGAAACATCAATCTATTTCTCAAACTCAGTGCCAAGCTTAAAAATGCTCTAGCTCTGAAGATGGCCAGATAAATGCACAGATTCGCCAAAATAAATTTATTTGTGTATATAAGTATACATAAATCTGGGTTCCACCTAATGAGATGCAGCTGGCCTTGATGACTTTAGACGGTTTGGGTCTGATTTTAAGACCTCAGGATGAGAAAAGATAGAGTAATAGCATATATTTGGAGCAGAAAGCTTCAGCAACTGTCTTGAAGGCTTTTTTTTTTTTCCTTCTCTTTTTTAATGGATTCCTTTAATTTCAAGCAAAATTCTGGGTAGATATTGCTCAGCTACACAGAGAGTGCTTATTGGGCACTAACTATTAATGGATGAAAATCCAGCCAGTTGCCCTTTTATATGTCTTCAGTATGAAACAAAGCTTAGTGTAGATTGTCAGCTAAGAATTGATCTAGGATCCAATTCCATCAAAGAAGTGTATTTTTAGAAGTAACACTCATCCTGGCACAGCATTGGGTGATATGTAATGCCAACTGTTTATGAAAAATCCATGTTTAATTAATTTCTAGAAAATTAATTTTTTTCTTCTAATGTCTTCTTTCCATAAAACTGTATAAAACCTCACTAAGTTTCAAGATATGGCCTTTGCCGAGGATTTAGAGACAAATTGAGATGTTGGCCTCTAGAATATGAGGAGCGTATGGTGTTTGAACAGGAAGGAGCACTAGGCTAGATTCCAGGAGACCTGGGCTCCAATCCCTGTTCAGCCTTTTATGAAGATTTGTGATCTGTACCTTCTCTCCTTAGACTGTCCAGTTATTAAATGAAGTGTATGTATGATCTGCAAAATTCTGTCATATTTTAATTCCAATAAGTTATTATTACTGTTTCATGATAGAAATGAAGTTCTATTTGTAAGAGTATCTCTTAAAATCATGAAATTATGTCCATTACAGTCATGCAACTTGGATGGTTCTGGAGGCTAGTTGGAAAGAAATGAGATTTAAAGGATCAAGATATTGATTTTTAGGGAGTCCGGTACTGCATCCTTGCCATGTTCAGTTCAGTGAATCCCCCTGTTAAATATTCAAAGAGCACATTCCTTTTTTTTTATTTATCCGGGTTTCACTTTCCGTTCATGTTGCAATATAAAGTCCACTCTTTGCATGTACCTATGACCAGGTGTTTCAATCCAGTGAAATCCTGTATCTGTTCATGCCACTGATTTGGACTTTCAGGTGCTTCCATAAATATTTCTTTCTGCCTATATCATGACTGATAAAACTGTGGTTCCCAGAATACCCACTGTAGAATCACCTGGAGGTACTTGATGAAAGTGCAGATTCCTTGTTCACATCCCATTCTTACTGGAGGTGAGTGTCCTGGGGTAAATCATCGGGATCCTCGTGTTTAGAAAGCTCCCCACGTGACTCTCAAAATTAAACCTGCCTCAGAAGCACAATCTTTGGGAACAGGAACACTGCCTTTGTTCATGTTCTTTGGGATCTAACACACATCTGAGCAAGTGAATCATTTCATGATTGGATTGATTTGTGTTAGCTCATTGGAAGATTAAAACATATATTTACCAGCCCATTTGTAACTGAAGGCTTTGAAATATTTATTGAATGAATGGTGGTAACTAGGTGTTGAAGGTCATTTTTTTTTTTTTTTTCATTCACAAAGTTCTGACATATTACTTTTCATTTCACAGTCTTCCAAACACAAAGTATATCTGTAAATGGTAGAGCAGTGAGTGTATTTTGAATATTTCTGGGTACTGCTCTGGTTGTGCACCCGTATCTTTTTGACTGTGTATTCACAAATGCACTACTCCCTTTGTGAGAAGCTTGAAGGAGAGCTTGTGCATAGGGATTGTGTTAAGAGGGCAGTCAAGTAGACTGATTGGGAAGGACAGAAAGTGGTGGGTGAGTAAAAAGCAGAAGGCTCAGTCACTGGCTCCTTGCTCTGTCTCATTATTTTAAGAGCTTTGTGGTGGTTACATAATACCAGTGGGGCTTGGAGACTAGGAAAGGCCATAGATTCACTGATTACAGAATTACTGCTAATTAACAGTTAAGCTGGAACTCAAATATTTCCTTGGTGTATTGTGTAATGATGTAATCTCAGGGGCTCCCAATCACATTTGGCAGGTATGAGGTTAGGAGTGGGAGGCTAGTTCTGAGGCTTTGTGGGCAAGGCAGGGCTGGACCAGTGCTTATCCTGCAGTCATTTGCCCATAATGACTGTGGATTGATTTGGACCCTCTCATTGTTTAGGAACTTGGGTTTTCAGCATACAGACCAAATCAGAACGATGGGAAGGGAAGATAAATAGCAGTTTATTTAATGTGCAATTTTTGCTAACTTTTAAAAGGTGCTCAGAACCTATGTGTGCAGTGATGGCTTGATACTGTAGTTTGGATTGGGGTTACAGCAATAACTTAATCCTTGAAAATGTTCTGTTAATAAAACAAGCCTAAAAAATGTGAAATCTACAAACTTAATGGCTAATAATGTACACATAGCAGGGTCTTTGCTGTTCTCACATTTCTTATAAGTAATTCTATTTTGGCAGTACATTTTGTTTTTGAAAAACATAAAAAAATAGATGTAATTTTTATTAATTAATTCTTCAGTGAGCAAAATGGATCCTATACATCTTTATCGCCCCTAAAATTCACAACTCCCTCTCCACAGTTGATGTTTATGATGTAACATAAATCTCTCTTTTTAAAAAAGCCCTCTGGGTCTTAGTTACTCATCTTTAAAATGAGAGTTTTGTATCACAAGTTGATTTTACAGCTGTCTTTCAGCTCTTAATAGAGTTTGGGTAAGAGGCTGTGTTTTCCAAATAGATAATCAGTATAACTAAGGTCACACTTTACTTGCAATATTTTATATCTCTTTACATCTATAATAAATTTCATTCACAAATTTCTAATATACCACCTTTCATTTTATAACCATTATCCAAAAAACAGAATTTATCTGTGTTAGAGTAGTGGTGAATATTGAATAATTCTGGATTCTGCTTTGGTGTGCACAGGTGTCATGGACCTTGGATTCACAAACAGACCACTCACTTTGTAAGAAGCTTGAAGGAGGGCATGGGCACAGGGTCTCAGCGTTAGGAGGGCTTATTCTTTTTCTCTCTCACTCTTTCTCCTTCTCCTTCTTTTTCCCCATTCCCTTTTCTTGGATTTACTGAAAACATAATCTTCTAATTTAAACGAATTGCTCTAGAATATGTCTAAATGTCAAGTTGAACTTAGATTTTTAAATAAATTATTTGTATTTCAAAGTTGGACCAACAGCAGCTTCACAAATTCCGTGAAAACTCCCAAAAGTGAAATATGTGTCTTGCCATTCCTTGCACTGTTGACCAGTTCCCTCTCAGGTTTCCGTGCAGCAAGGGCTGAGGTGAGAGGCAAGGTTTGTGCAGAAGAGTCTGTGCACACAGGCCTCTGGAAACCTTGGCCACAGCTCATTCCTGGCCCTGCCACCGATGGCCTTGGTGACTGGAAAGGTCATTGAATGCCTCCTGGCCTTTGTTTCACTCATCAATAAAATAAGAAAGTTGTACTAGGTAAGTGTTAGCATACATGATCTAATGGTAACCTTCGGTGCTTCAGGCTACTAAAGCGACTTCTCAGCTGGCAAAGAAAAATCATGCTAACTATCGTATGAATATAATACAAACATTTTGGTTCACTAAAATTTGGCATTCCAAATATGAAATAGAATAAATCCATGGCTCCACATTGGGTGTGCAAGATGGTATGTAGAGGTAGAGGAAAAAAACCAGAACTTAATATTTCTATTTTTCAACTTCAAAAATTTGTTTTTGTGTTTTGAATAATACAGTAGGGTGTAAGTTGTTTATAAATAAAAATGTCAGGGGCCTGCATGTTCAGATTTTTAACTGAATGGGATTTGCATTTAAAGTTCAGAAACCACGAGAGTAGACTATAGTTCTTTTTACCCAGAAGGGTATTCCAGCATCTGATTATTAAATAGGGCCTCCTGCCTTTATTTGGGAAAGATTAATACAAAAGAATTGGTTTGGGTGTGTCCAATTCAGCAGACTTACTGTGTTTCTGGGCAAGTTGAAAGGGAAATGGGTTTTAAGGATGCAATTCTCATCTTCGTAGCATACAGTTAAAATAAAAACAACAGCAGCTTAAGGGTTCTGACACCCTCTCTTGTCCAGAACTTTGCATTTACCTTGTCCAAGGACATACTTGCTGGCTCTCTTGCTGTTGTTTACTGGATTTTATTTTAATGCACACCAGCCTAACAAAATTCCTGGCATTTCTGTAGATGGAAGATGTAAAGCCTTAGTTTGTAGGCAAGTGGTTTCCATGCTGGAGAAAATGAATCCCCGCCATGCTGGCTGTTCACAGCTGGTGTCTGTCCTACCATGCTGGCAGCACTGCTGCTCAGGCAAGGCTTTGGCCATACCAGGGCTGTTTGTTTGGAATCCCACCCCTGAGCATAATATCTTGACTTTGGTGGGAATTTAAAATATCCTTTATTTTACCCCCACTTTCTACTGTCCTCTGTAAACAGGCATCAGTTTTCTGTACTTTTTCTGAAGATGAATATTTTTATTTCCCAGTCATTACCTGGAATTGGCTTATTGAGGACTTCAGGGCTGCTCTTTGCTAGCATGCTCATGTTGACATTTTAAAAATCACTTTCAACAATGACATTACTTTGTTTTAGTTTTGAAGCTAACCTGAAAATTCCTTTTGGGAAATGTTAAAGTCCTAACTTTCTTGGCAAAAGAGTCTTCTTTTTAGGGCTGAGAACCACTTTTTTATGGTTGTTCCTGGAAGGACTTAAGTTTTATTGAGGTATATCATTCATACATGAACATACAAACAATAAGTATATAATAAAAGTTGTAAACTTACAAAACAAACATGCATGTCATCATACAGGACTCCCATACATCACCCCACCACCAACACCTTGCATTGTGGTGAAACATTTGTGACAAAAAGAGCATCATCAAACTATTACTACTAACTAGAACTCATATCTTGGGGACAAATGTGGCTCAAACAGTTGGACGTCCGTCTCCCATATGGAAGGACCTGAGTTCAATCCCCTGGACCTCCCGGTAAATAAACAAACAAACAAAAAAGAACTCATATCTTACATTTGGTGTATTTTCCCCAACCCACCTGATATATTAACACCCTGTATTAGTATTATATATTTGTTATAGTTCATGAGAGAGTGTTCTCATATTTGTCCTGTTAACCACAGTCTGTCATCCTCCACTGGATTCCCTGCATTATACAGTCTCATGCTTTGTACAGTCCATTCAACATGTACACTCAGTGGCTCTCATTTTCATCAGAGTTGTGCTGTCATCACTTCAGTCAATCTGAGAATGTTTTCATTACTCCAAAAGGAAAAAGCCCATACTTCCTTATACTTCCCTATTTTTGTCCCTTAGAATTGATATATCTTCTTTGGCACTGCTGCAGAAATATTACAATCTTACTGTTAACTATTGTCCATAAATTACATTAGTTGTAATTTTCCCTTATATCACCATATTCTTAACACTTTGTAATAGAAGAACATTCTTATGTTTATACTATCAACCACAGTCTTCATCCTGAGGTCTTTCTTAACCACATACAACATTATTTCCTCTGTAAATTTATGGGAGACAATCAATGAAAGGGTTAACGTAACACTAATTAGTGAATGTCATTTGTTCTAATGTTGACCTAAAATTGTCTTTGAATGAGGAAAGATTTTTTTAAAAAATTGACCAAATTATAGTTCCAAAAAATGTAAAATATTACAAATTGTTCTTCCATTATAAAACAAGCAACCTTCATAACAGTAAGGAAAAACAGTATAAAAAAGTCACAAGCTCTAACTCTAACACAACTCTTTTCAATTTTTGTGTATTCTCTTCATCTTTGTTGACATAGATACAAGTCATTTATCTGAACTAGAGTAATTCTTTTGTATTTCTGATTTCTACTTGCTATTTGTAGTTCATCACTTTTTTGAGTTTTCCACATACTGTACAAAATAACACTGTGTTGGATGCATAGTGGTCTTTCCAATTGATTTATTGTAACCCTTCTCATATTGTTAGACTTTAGATTGTTTCCAGTTTTTTGACATTACAGATAATGTTGCAGGGAACATATTTTTGCCTATGGCATTTTCCTTTATTGGATTACTTCCTTAAATTAAATTCTCAAGGATGGAATTTATGGGTAGAGTTACTTTGAATGGACCTGATACAATATTCTGTTTTAGATTTTTAGAAATAGTTTTTCTTCTTCCAACTGACCGGAGCACATGACAGGTGGGGTTTTCAGTTTAGTGCTTTGAGGAGTCAGAATTGTGTGAGTTTAAATAGCTTCCTGAGGAACCCAGTGCTCCTAATGCATCCTTGTTATTTGGAGTTTACCCGAAAGTAATTCTGCCAGAGATTTCTGCTAATTAAGTTGAATTGGTTCAGTTTTGTATCAGGCAGATAGCTGGTTGTGGGCTTTTAATCTTTGATGCAGATTCCTGGAAAAGTGGTTTCAATAAAAAGGAAGGATGTTAGCCTGAGGACAGAGGTAGTCTGGAGTTTTGCAGAAGAGCTGCCAGTGTTAACCAGCCATCATTTGGAGCTTGCCAGCTTTGCCTTTTCTCTTTCCTGGGCGAGTCCCATTGGATTTGACATTGCCTTCCACCAACTGCCAACAGAGGCTTTTCCGCCCCTTCTGGTGTAGGCCTTGCCTTTCAGGTGCGTCTTGACCTCAGTGGATGGAGGATGGGGCAGGGACTGGGCCGTCTGGGACCTTTGATTTCACAGCCATGGGAGGGTATCAGTGGAAAAGTACTCTGTGGTGAATGTGGCTACCAGTCTTGCCTAGCGGGAGTGGACTAGATATTTCTAGAGGTCACTTGTACTTCCTTGATATGGGTAAACACTGCCGTGAATGGTTGCATTGCCATCAGTGACATTAGAGTCTCTTGAGAAATCATGTAAAAATGGAGGTAACGGTTTAAAATGTTGTATTAAATTATGTATTAGTTTCCCAGCTGCTAAAATAAATGCCATACAATGGGTTGGCTTAACAAGAGGAATTTGTTAGCTCACAGTTTCAGAGACTAGAAGGCTTGCTCCTCCCAGGCTTGATATCATCTGACTGTCTAGCAATCTTAGGGGTTCATTGGCTTTTCTGTCACATGGCAACATCTTCCCTTTTTCCTTCCAGATTCTGTTGACTTTTCAGCTTCTGACTGCTCCCTACTGCTTCTTTCTCTGTAGGGCCTCTGTTGATACGATTAAGGTAAGATTAAGACCCATCCTTATTCAATTGGACCCTACCCTAACAGAAGTAAGGTTATCAAAAGCTCCTGTTTACAGTGGGCTCACACCCCACAGGAATGGTTTAAGATTAAGGGCATGTTTTTCTGGGGTACATATCTTCAAGCCATCACAAATGATAAAACAATGCAAAATGGTATAGACACTGCAAATATTCTTAAATCTTTGCATATGGTTGGAATAATGCAGTAAAATAGGGTAATAGGGTCTGGTGAGATTAAGAGGGCATTTCTCAATCTTTTTTTTTTTTCTCTCCAAATTGTGTTTTAGGGTTTTAGCACATATTCAATAGAGTTTTGAGGTTATTTTTGAAAATTAGACATGTTGGAGTAAGGTCTCTGCAATGAAATTGAATGAAGAGAATTTGATCTTCTGGTTAAAGACCTGGGAAATGGAGAGGTAAACAGTAGGTTTTTATCTGTGAACCTTTTGGAGCTGAATGTAACACTTGTGCCCTTTTTGGTGTATGTACATGTGATTATATTCTGAGATCTTTGTAGGGAGGAAGTAGGTCTTTGGTTAAAGGAAATTTCCTAAGTATCCAAATACCTTCAAGAAGCCAAAGGAAAGCTTTGGGGTGTCCAAGTGTGCCTTCATGGCCCCTTGTCTGCCCTTTCTGCATGTTCTCTATCTCCATGATGCATACCCTGTGAGGCAGTTTGATGTAATTATGATTTCCAAAAATATAATTGAATCATGCTTGTAAACTGATCTGTTAATCTGGGCATGATTAGGTTAGGATTAGGGCATTGAGCCCCACCCCTTGGTGGGTGGGGAAATGAATATAAAAGGCAAGGCAAAGGACAGTTGCAGCAGTCTTTTGAGAAGCAGTCTTTTGAGAAGCAGTTTTGATGTTGGAAAGAAAGCCCCAGAAGAAAAGAAGCAAGCCGTTTGCCTGATCCGTCTATAGCTGACCTTTTGGAGGAAACAGGAGCTAAGCCTGGAGAGAAACGCAGTCCCAGGAAGAGAGGAACCCCAGAAGCCTGAACCCTGGCAAACGCCAGCAGCTGTCTTGCTCTAACACGTGGCAATGGACTGTGGTGAGAGAAGAAACTTAACGCTTTATGGCCTGTTATCTGTGGATTTCTACCCCAAATAAATACCCTTTGTAAAGACCAACCCATTTTTTGGTATTTCACATTAGCACCCCTTTCGCTGACTAATACACCTTGCATTTCTGGTTAATCTCTTCCTGTTCACAAATGCTCCCATCCCAGGTCTGTACACTTGTATGAGACAGTGGAGCATAGAGGTCAAGAGTGGTGGTTCTCTACTGACTCAGAATCCTCAAGTTTGAGTCCTGGGTGTAAGAATTTGGCCTCTCTAAGACTGTTTCCTTACCTGTACAATGGAGACCACAATAGTGCAGCCCCCACCCCCAACAGGTTGTTGTGAGGATTAATGCAAGCGAAACCTGGAACACAGTGCCCAATGCATATTACATTTATGATGATGATGATGCCTATGATAAATCTTTTAGGATGGTTGAATTATTTTTTTCATTACCTGTTTTATCAGTCAGGGTTCTCCAGAGAAACAGAAACAGATATATATTTGTGTGCATGGGTGTGTTTCCAGCAACCCCTGTTCTACCTATGCCTAGGATAATACTAGGCACATTGTCACTTAGGAGAGTCTTAGCTTCATGTCTTAGTTCTACTACTAATTTTTTTTTTTTTTTTTTTAAAGATTTTATTTATTTATTCATTTATCCCCCCCTTGCTGCTTGTGCTCGCTGGGTCAGCTAACCACGCCGTGCGGACAGGCTTGCCTTCACCAGGAGGCCCCGGGAACCGAACCCGGGGCCTCCCATATGGTAAACGGGAGCCCTACTGATTGAGCCACAGCCGCTTCCCGTCTACTACTAATTTTTGTGACTTGGGAAAATCACTTAAACCTTTCTAGTCCTCTTTTTTAATAGCTAAAATCTGAGGTTAGACTAGCTTTCATTTTCTCTCCTTTAACCTTTGTTTTGTTGGGCTTGTTTATTCAGGGCCTTTTTACTTCTCCAGTGAAAGTAGCAGAAAAGATAACGTTGGACACTTTATCTCAGCCAGTCAACAACAACAACAACAAAATAATAATAATTAATTAATTAAATTTTCCCTCAACCCCCCTCCCCCCAGAAGGCTCCCTCATCTGTCTGCTTGTCTTCTTTAGATGGCACTGGGAACTGAACCTGGGACCTCTCATGTGGGAGGCAGGCACCCAATTGCTTGAACCACATCTGCTTCCCAGTCAACAAATTTTCTTTCTTTTTTTTTTTACATAGAGGTTATATATATATATTTATTACATATTTTAAAAGATGCTTAGATTACATAAATGTTACACAAGAATTACAGGAATTCCCATGTTCCCCACCTCCCACACCTCCCATAACATCCCACATAAACATCTTTCATTAGTGTGGCATATCACCTGCAATGGCTATACACATCCTGGGGCTTTGCCACTAAGCATAGACCAGAGTTCACATTGTACACCACACTCTCTCCCACACAGTTCTGCATGGTATATGCTGATGTAAAATGGCCTGTATCTGTCATCATAATGTCACTCAGGATAATTCCCAAGTCCTGAGAAAGCCCCTGTATTACAACTGCTTTTCCCTTCCCTGCCCTGAAAGCATCTAGTGGCCACTGGCTCCACCTCACTGTTACAATTTCTTTCATTGCTTGAATCACAATATGTCTACAACAGAATACCCTTAAGTCCACTCTAGTCCATAGCTCTTCCCCCAGTCCTGGGGAGTCTGGGATGGTGATGTCCACTCCACCTCCAAGGGAGAGTGGGCTTATATCCCATGGATATGGAGCATGGGATGATCCTGCCTGCAGCTGCAGGCTCTCTCCATTCCCTGGGATGGCCATTGTCCATCATCATCTCCTTACCAGGTAATTTGGGTGAGTCCATTGAGCTGTAGAGTAGGAGTTGCAGCTCCACCAAGATTCCAGGCACAGCTGGCACATGGGCAGGCCAGAGGCTTCAGTCTCTGGAAGTACACCTACAAACTCCAGCATCACATATAGGTTTGAATAGAAGGGACTGATGGACCATGTGCAGGGAGGACTTATTTGAGTCCAACTCTGTCACTCTCAGGAGCACAGATTCCAAAGTAGAGCCCACTGATAAAGCATCAATCTCTGGAGCTATCCCCTCTTATATAGGACCTGGGTGTCTCCAGATCCCTCAGAAGCCCCTCTGTGTGGGGTGATATCCACTTTTGTGATCTACGAGATCCTACTGAAGTGTGTGTAAGCATTACCTCTGGGATGACCTCCCAATTCACTTTGAAGTCTCTTAGTCACATGAACTCATTTGTCTTTACCTTTGCCCCCTTTTATTCAAGTTCTTTTTCCAGTCGTATTGCCAGTTGGCACTTGGTATTAATCCCTCATTGCCAGGGAGGCTCATCCCCAGGAGTCATGTCCCATGCTGGGGGGAAGGTGATACATTCATATGCTGAGTTTGGCTTAGAGAGAGGCCACATTTGAGCAACAAGGAGGCTCTCAGGTGGCAGCCCTTAGGCACCCCATAACAGTAGGCTAAGTTTCAATTACAAGAGCAAAGACTCGTAAGGCTAGTCGTCAATAACAAGAACCCATCAGTGGACTCTACTCCTTTGCCAGACACTGCCCCTGTACTCGGGGAACTGTTTCTCCTCCCTTGGAGAATGTGGCAGAGCTCTCCAGGCTGGGAATTCAGTATTACCTCATTTATTGAGTAATTGTCTACCACTGCCAGTCAACAGATTTTGAGCACCAGTTAGATTCTAGGTATACTTCTGGGTACTGGGAATTACAGAACTTAACAATGCAGGCATGCCCTGGGCCTCATGGAACTTGCAGCAGATACTCTCATTCATGGTGTGATGCATGCCTCTGTGGGGAAGCACAGGGTCCATGCAGGTACTCATTTGACTTCTCTAATTGGGATGAAGTAGAAGAAGAGAGGGATGGTGAGTGAAATGGTCACCCAGCTCAGAGTCAGGAGGCCTGGGGTTGAACTGCTGCATCTTAAAAAGCTTGGCTTAATTCAGTAATCATGTAAGTTCCTAAAAGCTGCCCAGCACCTGTTTCCTGGGGACAGGGGTGTCCAGTTCCTGCCCTGCCTAGTGGAGCTGGGAAGGCAGTTGCATGCTGTGAAGGGAGGTCCAGGGTGCTATGAGTGTACACAATAGGGGAATCCCACTGGTCTGGGGTTTTCTCTGTGGAAAGTCTCTTGTAGTCAGCTGTGATGACCCTGGAAACACAGGGGCAAAGGAGAAAATGAGTGGACCCTTTAAGGCCTTCTGAGAATTTTTTTTGGTTATTCCGAAATGGTGTTGAAGAGCAGTACTGGAAGCTTTGGAAGGATGAAAGCCACACAAAGAATGGCAGTTGCTATTTTCTGTTGCTGCCAATTTTTTTTTTTTTTTTTTTTTTTTGATGGCAGCAAGTAGCTAAGAGGTCCTGAAGGTGGTGGGTGAGCTCTGAGTGGGCACACATGACCTGCCAAGGCACCCAGGCATAATGACACTGATGCTTTACTCCCTCAGCCATCTTATCCCTTGCTTCCTTGCTATGCTTTTCATAGAATGTTAACTGGGGTTGGATCTCCAGGGTGTGTGTGTGTGTGTGTGTGTGTGTGTACTCATATGTGTGCTTTCATGTGCAAGTGCTTGTGTATGGAGTATTACTGGTGTGGTTTTTAAAAAAAATAATAGTTCCATAAAAAGAAGGATTTAGTACAAGGCAACCTTGAATTGAAAAGCCTAAACTGCATTTTATTGCTTTTATTTCCAGGACCCAGCCTAGAACCTAGGGGCTGAATGGAAGTGTTAAATAATAGATAGAAGGCCTTTGTCGTGAACAACCTGCCCAAATTGTCTGGAATTCCCAAAATTTATCCCACACCAAAACTCCTATCTTTCCAAATAAAGTTTATTTCCCTTTCAGCTAAACTACCTGTGTAAAGAAACCTTATCATGTAAAAATAGCTTGGTATAGCCTGGATCCATCATTCTATTGTCCATGTTGAACATAACTGCAAAATACCTTCTTTACTAGTGGAATCATGTCATGATACAACTTCTAGCAGTTTAGCTGTTTTTATAAGTGAAAGGAAATTAGATATTTTCTTTTGGTCCAGGAAGATAATTTCCCCAGCGTGTGGGCTTACTAGCCATAGAGTTAATAACCCTTACCCTAACATGAGTCAAATATTTATCCTATACTAGAAAACAATTCAAAGTGGACATTTAATTCAAAATTGTTTCTCCTGTGTCCACTGAGCTGGCACTAGATACCTTTTCCTTGGCATAGTCTTTAAAGCCAAAACCAAAACTAAGACCAGCTGTCTCTGTTTATTGTTGAAAAAGTGCCTGCATTGCTCTTCCTGGGTGGTTTTCTTTTTTTAATTTTTAAATTTAAAAATTTTTTTGTGGTTTTAAATTCATAGTTTTTCTACTATGTTGGACACTAGGGCAGAAGGGTGGTCTTTAGTCACTTTATACATGTGAATGGGTTGATAATTGCTAAAGTTTATTCTATTTTGCTTATAGTACAATTCCTGCTCTAATTTGCTGATTGCCTGGAAGAAAAAGAATTAGAAAGATGAACTTAGTGCATGAAGTATTTGTTGCTTGAGTGGTTTCTCCTTAGTAGGCTTGTCTTCTGAGGAGAATGGAAGTTTTGGGACAGGACCTTTGAGAAATTGTGGCCTTTTGGTTAGATAGCTTTTGGACATTAGCACAAACAATTAGGGGTTGATTCAAGTAATGTTACATTTTAGCCCTTCACTTAATACATATGAGAACTTGAGCTAATAAGGATTAGTACTTGAATAAGTGTTGCTGGCAATTAGAGAATGGTTGGGATGGGCCCATCAGAAGAGAGACAATCCAATTAAAACATGGGCAAAAGATTTTGAATAGACAAGGCATGAAAGAAGATATCTAAGTGGCTAATAAGCACGTGAAAAAACGCTCACCATCAGTAGATATCCAAGAACTGCATACTGAAGTCACAATGAGATAACACTACACATCCACTAGAATGGCTTAAGTTAAAAAGGCTACCAATATAATACTAATATAAGGTGTTAATAATTGGATGGGTTGGTAGAAAAATACACCAAATGTAAGATGTGGGCTATAGTTAGTAGTAATATTTTGAAGGTGATTTTTCATAGTTTGTAACATACGTTTCACAACAATGCAAGGTGTTGGTAGGGAGATTGTATGGGAGCCTGGGATGATGTTATGCATGTTTGTTTTGTAAATTCACAAATTTTGCTATACATTTATTGTTTATGGATGATCATGTATGAATGCTATACTTCAATAGAATTTTATTAAAAAAAAAAAAAAAAAAAAAAAGGCTATCAGTACCAGATGTGTGAGAGGAGGTGGAACAACAGGAACCCTTATTTGTTGCTGATGGAAAAACAAATTAGAAAACAGTATGGCACTATCTTATAAAGTTAAACATAAATTTGTCTTATGACTCAGAAATTATACTACTTGGTATTTTTCAAAGACATGTGAAAACATTTGTCCACACAAAGACTTTTATATGATGTTTTAGCCGTGTTACTTATATGAGCTCCAAATTGGACACAGTCTAAATGTAATATGTTTGAACTATGGAGTTTACTCAACAATAACAAGGATTAAAGTATTAATACATGCAGTACATGTTGAACCAAATGAAGTTTAAAAACGTTATGCTAAGTGAAGAGGCCAAATCCAAAACAATAATTACTGTATGATTACATTTATGTGAATTTCTTAAAAAAGGCAAAATTAGATATAGAAAGCGGTTCAGTGATTGCCTGGGCAAGGGGTTGGGAGATGGTATTGACTGCAAAGGGGTATGTTATAGATTGAATCACGTCCCCCACAAACACACGTTCAAGTCCTGTGGATGTGAAGTCAGTTGTAAGCTGGATCTTCAAAGATGCCGTTAGTTAAGATGAGGCTAAACTGAATCAGGGTGAGCCTTAATTCAAAATGGCTAGAGACCTTATAAGCAGAGGAAATTTGGATACAGTAGCAGTAGAGACAGAAGGAGACAGATGGCCACGTGATGGGGGTAGAGATTGAGTTATGGATTGCTGGCAAGCCGCCACCAGACATTACAGACTTCAGAGAACACATGGCCCTGCCGACACTTTGACTTTGGACTTCTAACCTCCAAAGCTATGAGTCAATAAATTTCTGTTGTTTTAAGCCAACCAAGCTGTGATGCTTTGTTACAGCACTGGCCAACTAAGGGCATAAGGAGGGCTTTGGGGGTGATGGAATTATTATATATTGATTATGGTGGAGGTCATAAGGAAGTATACAATTATAAAAATTCATCAAACTGTACAATTAAAATGAGTGAATTAAATTTATTATACTTGTAATTAATCAGTGAATTTATGAATTATACCTCAATAAAGTTAACACAATTAAACAATATATAGCCTCTGCCAGTTTATCTTGATTCTACTAAAGAAGCATTCTGTGGCATTTCTTAAGTGAATATGATAATAAAGGATAATACTTCTAAGCAGTTTTTACTCTTATTCTTTAAACATTATATGACTAGAGAATTTGGAAAGAGGTTACTTTTTCCTCTGCCTCCCTCCTTCCCTCCCTCTGCTCTCCCTTCCTTATTAATCCATTTTGCAGGCCCTTTATTTTTCCGAAGAGCATTATTTCTTAGTATTAAAAGACTAGTCAGGTTTGTGGGACACGTTTTCTGTGTTGAAGTAGGGAGTTTGTACTTCATAATTTTAGAGAAAACCAACAACATTTGAAATTATTTGAAAGACCCTGTCTTGACGGGTTTTCTCCTCTGAGTCGGGCACGGGAATGTTCACCTTGCCAGGCTCTCCTTGAAGGGACTGACGTCTAGGCCCCATGCAGCATCCCGCAGGGCCTCAGGAGGACTGGCTGCTGCTTTGCTGTGCTCCCCCATAAAGCTTCTAACTCAGAGCCAAGGCCTGGGGAGGTTTTGAAAGCTTTAGTTGAAATTTTTGAAATGTTTACCTATTGTGACTATTTCATTTATACATTTACTTAATATTATTGTATCTTTGAAATGACGCCGGTATAATACACATATTCGGATCAGTGTTAACATGTCATTTAGGTCTAATCTATTTTTTTTTTTCTTTTAACGTATTGTCTAATGTAGCATAACAGCTAATTGAACTTATTTAATTGACTTTCTGGGAGAAATGGAAATAGAGAAAAGCTTGCCTTTAGAGACTGTCTAAATTTATCTATAAATTCTAAATTCATATATAAATTCTATGTAGAATACTGGAATTGAATTTAGATATGGAATTATATAAACCTTTTGATTATATCAAAGTTGGCATTTTTTTTTAAACCTGATTGAGTTCCTTTTAAAAAATTATTATTATGCTTTGATAAATGGGTGGATGCTGATTATTTGATCAATTTCCCTTTCTACTTGAGTTGAGTTTTACTTTTCAGCTTTCTGATCCCAGTATTCAGTGCTTCCAGGCAAATAGCTCTTCACTCAACCTGAAGATACACTCAGTGACCATCTCCTCACTGCTCCTGGAGCCCATATTGTGTATGGCATCAGGTCTGGGCAAGGAGGCATTAATGAGATCAATCCATAAATGCTTCAAACTCAGGTTCTTGTTTTCTAAAGATCTGGGGTTAATAGGTCACAGATTCCTCCTTTAAATTGATTTGGAAAATAAATATCTTTTAAGAAAAGATGGAATAGTCTCTAATCACTAATATATTTTTGTTTCTCCAGTGTGCATACCACTACACAAGGTATTGTGAAGAAGGACTAAAATAGATAACACTCAGTGAGTGTGCTTTGTGTGCCAGACATTGCTAAGTGCTTAAGGTGGCTGATTTCATTTAGTATTCACACCAGCTTTATGGGAGAGCTATTCTTACTGTTACTTGTTTCTCTCTCTCTCTCTCTCTCTCTCTCTCTCTCTCTCTCACTCACTCACTCACTCACTCACTCACTCACTCACACACACACACACACACACTTTAAGGAAAGTACTGTTTCAGATGATGCAAGTGGTGGAGCTGGCATTCAAATTCAGACCACATTGCTGGTGTTCTTAGTTCCCACAGTTAACATTCAAAGTCTCAGCTTTCTCATCTGTAGATTGGGGAAAATAATATCTAACTCATTAGCTTGTTGAAAGCATTAAATAAAATATGCAATAAACCATTCAGGGTACCACATAGTAAGCACTTAATGGTAGTGATTGCTTTGGCTACCATTGTGGAGAGATGATAAAGATTGAAGTAGTATATATATATATCATTTAGCACACAGTCTGATATGTAAGCACTCAAGCAGCCTTTAAATTGGACCTTGAAAATTGACAGAATTTTTTTATATGGAGGTCAACGCTTGGGAAAAGAACATAATCAAGATTAGGAGAATGCACATGCAAAAGTATTAAGGTGGAATTGAGGTCTATTAAGTAGTTTGGTTTTTTCCCAGTTGTTGAGCTAAAATTATTAAAGTTCTTAAATACTAGGTAAAGAATTGTGGCTTTATTCTTCTTTTGGAAAGTCAATGTGTTGATTTAACTTGCTCAGAAATGTAGAGAACTTATTTCTTAGCATTGGTGAATTAATTCTTAGACACTTGAGGAGAGTTCCTGTGGAATATCGTCTTGTTGTCATTACTATTTAATATATTCATTTTCCAAAATGTACTGAGACAGTGCCTTGATAGGATGAAGTCTTCTCAGAAAATGAGCCATTGGTTTCTTTCAGATAGCTTCAAATGATTCTAATTTACCTTGTTGACAAATCTGAAATACTGTTTCAAGTTTATCTTTTGGTATATCTGAAATAGTCAAAAGAAGTTTGCTATGATAATAGTTGGGTTTTTCAGGTTGAAAATGATGAAAACAATTTTTGGAACCAACTGACAGGTGTAGATTGTGTGGCAACCCAAAAGTAAACTGCAAAATGTTCATCACATCATCAATCAGTTTTTTTCTAAATTACTATAATGAAATCTATATATAAAAACTGCTGCTCCATAAAGGATTTTATTGTACTATGAGAATAATGTATTTTCCTATGTGATCTTGTGTTTGTGTAACAATAAATAAATCTATAAATGTGGTTTTTTTTTGCCTTTTTATGTTAACTCAAGCATTCACCATAACATTTAAAGTATACATTTTTAAAGGCAAATTAACAACCCATGTTTTGAATTAAACAATTCACTTTCACAGATTCTGCATTCTGATTTGGTTATAAGGACTCTATTTTGAGTATAGTTTAAATGAAAATAATAATAATTGGATGATACAAATGAATCTGTACTAATGTAAGATACTTAAAAGGACTGTGGGAAAGTGTCATAAATGTACTTTTTCTACTCCAAATGAAAAATTAACTTTCAGTGTGCCTATTTAACTTACCCAAATGAATTTATGCCATTAAGCTTGCTTCAAATGAGGCAACACAGTTTTCTTTTGATAAAAATGTATATATTGCATCATTCCAGGCATGAGAAAAGTAATATTTTTTGTTTTTTTTTTAAAAAGCGTGTGTGATACTCTTTTTCTCAGAGATGTCTTAAGTTCAGATGCCTGAATTTTGGGCATAGCCCAAACCAATTTGTTTCACATCTATTGTAGCAGAGAGAAATGAGGAAGAAATCAGAATTAACAGTTTTGACAGGTTTGTACCAAAATGGTATTTAATATATCCAGATGTTCTATCTACAAAAAAATGTAGAATGACTCACAGTTTAAATTAGTCTAAAACAAAAATCTTCACATCCAGCACTTTTTATTTAGTGTCCCACACATTTCTAATATACTGATAACTGCATCTTCCCTGGAGAGAGTAAAGTTGACATCATACCAACTCTGATTAGAATGTTAACTAAAAGCAACAGCTGAAATGATTTTATTTTCAGATTTTCGACACAGATTTGGAATAAAATATCATATGTGATATGTATTAATATAAAATAAATAAAATGTGATTACTGCCAGGATTTTATACTAGAAATAAAAGACATTCTTGTAACAATGTGAATTACACAAAAGAACCTGAAATATGGTCTGTGTGTTCCTCAAACTTTAATCATTGAAGAGTATTTGAGGTGATATTCACTTGATGTTTTCATGGTCAAAAAACTAAAGCATATTTTTGTGAAAACAGATAAATGGTAATATAAAGAATAAAGCAGACCTGAATACATTATAGACTATGGTCTTGTTTGGAACATATTAAATATGTGAAATTGCTCATGATATATCCTTATTTTAGAGCATCTTAAGCTTTCACTTTATCTCATAGGAGCTCACAGAATACATGATTTCCTCCCCTTCACTGGTCACTCTGGTGTCCTAATGCTAGAACCATAAGAATTTCCCCAAGCTTGGATTCTGACACCTTCTCACTGACCCCAGACCATTTCTCTGATTCTTCTTTTTCCTATTTGCATATGTCTGCCTGTATGTACATATACCATAGATAAATAGAAACGAAGAACGCATATTCTGTTTCTTGACTTTCTTTCTGATTCTTTTTTGTTAGTTTTTACTGAACTTAATTACTAAGGTATAATTCTTTTTAATATCTAGCAGGATAAGCCCCTCTCCCTTTTGCTTTATTTTCTTCCAAAAAAGTCTTAGCTGTTAATTTTCTTTCATTCTTCTCTATATGGATTTTATGGGACATGCACCGAAGTTAAGCTTAATTTTAGGGAAATTTGACATCTTTACAGTGATAACTCATCCCATCCATGAACATCTTTCCATTTATTCTAGGATTTTTAAATGTACTTTAAGTTTATAACATTTTGTCCTTGAGGATGTTGGGTAATCCTCATTAGGTTATTTCCTAGATACATTGTTTTTGTAGCTATTATAATTAGTGCCTTATTTCCCTATTTTCTAATTGATTATGACAGGATAGAGGAACACTGTTGATTTTATGTATGTTGGTTTTATAGCTGACAACTTTGCAGAGCTCTCCCATTAGTTCTCCATTACCTTATTAGCTACACCTCTTTGTTTTGCTTTTCAGTGACCCATTGGTAATGAATTCTCTCAGCTTTTGTCTAAAAAAGTCTTTATTTTGTCTTATCTTTAAAGATATTTTTGTTGGGTAAAGAATCCTAGGTTGATGGTTTTTTCCTTTCAGCACTTTTAAAAGAGAGATCCTTTTCATATTTCAAATATTTTCTCATCTTTAATATTGATATTACTGAATTTGTTTGAAAGTCTTATTTGGGTGGTCCGCTCTCATTGCTTCTTTGGTTACTGTCCCTCTAGTTTTTGTTCTGTCTTTAAACCACCCGGAGTTTGCTCTTGTGTATGGTAGGAGGCAGGAATCTTTGCCATCTCTTCTTCTCTCTCATTAGTCTTGCCTGAGGCTATTCTAAATTAGTAGCCTTTCAAAACACCATTTGTAGTTTATTAATCAGCTTTTCTTTCTTTCTTTTTTTAAATTTTATTCCTGTTCATTGATATCTACCCATATCTTTAGTCCCCTGCCTTCTCATTTCTTTGACTATATTCTCTTGGTTCTTTCTCCTTCCATGAACTGAATTAAGTTTTTCAAATTTATTTTGTAATCTTTATTTTCTATTAGAGGTATTTAAAGCTCAAATTTTCCTGCTAGTACTGTTTTAGATGCATCCCATAAATAATTTTGGCATGAATTCTAACCCTGTCTTTATGCTTTAGGTATTTTGTAATTTCCCATATGATTTCTTCTTTAAATCACATTGTTAATTATATTCATTATTTTTACATATATGTTTATATAAATATAAATTTTACAGAAATAATAATTTGCCTATATAACTATACAATTTCAGATAAATGGATCTCTTTTAATTCTTTGTTTCTACTTTTATTTTATTGACATCAACATAGTCTGAATAGTCTGAAGCCATAGTCTGGCTTCTATTTCGGTCTATGAAATGATCAAGATCCATGAGTCCTTAAGAATGAATAGCCTATGTTTCTAAAGTTCTATATGTTATGTGTTGTATCACTATTAATTACATTTTTTCCTATAATTCCTGAGAAGGGTGTCAATATGATATATAATTTAATATTGTTAATCATTTATTTAAATCTTCTGTTTCTAAGGGGAGCATATTAAATTATCCAACTAATAGTTGATTTTTCTCCCAGTAAATCTGTCACTTGTTTACATATGTATTTAGAGGTGCTGTAATTAGGTATATACACATCTGTGATTGTTGTATTTTTGTTTTGCATTGTTCCTTTTACAAGAAGGCAAATCCCCTCTTTGTCTCCTATGATGTGTTTGGCTTTAAATTCTATTTTATTTGATAGTGAGATCACTACACTATTTTATGCTTTTTAGATTTTTTTTTAAATAACTTTAATCTTGATTGAGTCAAGATTTTTAGAAAATTCCATCTGTGAATCTGTCTTTTGGTATTAAGTTTTATCAAGCTTAATTTTATCATCTTATTTTGTCTTTTCTCTTTACCAAGCCTGTTTTCTTTTTTCCTTGCCTCCCAGTAAAAGGACTTTCAATCTAATCTTGTATTTTTCTAAGTTTTTGGAAATTCTTGATTATTATCCTTAACTATTTTCTTCCATCTGTTACTTTTTTGTATTCTTCTGAGACTCCTACTCTTTTGTATTCTTCTGAGACTCCTCCTAATACTTCTACTTCTAACCTCCAAGTCTTGTAACTCATTCTTTCCCCTCTTTCTCCCTTCTAGTAGTCATCTGGAGATTTCGTTGACCTGTTTTTCTCAGACACTGTTGAGTTATTATTTGGGTTGTTGTCTTTCATTCAGAGTGCTTGTGATCCACAGATGCTCCATAATTTTCTCTGGACTCATTTCTAATTCCCCTAATATTATTTCACATGCCTTGGTACTGATGTCTACCTAAATTAGGAAATTTTCATGGAAAAAAAGGGAAACTACAAGAAAAGATAATTACAGGCCAATTTTATTCATGAACAGAGATATAGAAACTCTACAGATGATATTAGCTAATAGAATCAAACTGTGATAAAAATATTAAAACTAAGAATATGTCCTGACCATGTAGATTCTTAGGCCATGCTGCTCCAGTGTTTCCTTATTAATTGTTCTCACTGGTGACTGAGATTGAGAATGACTTGACTTTTCTCTGAATGAAGAATTAAGGCCCTCTCTGCAGCAAGAGTTGTATAACTTTCTGGGAAAACTTGTCTGGGGCTGGGTTTGTCCAGTAGGAAAAACAGGAAGAAAGAGAATTCCAAATTATTGAGTGCTTTCTGTGTGTTAAGCTCTATGTTGGACACCATCATCCCATAGTTGTCTCCTTTAATTCCAACAAAAATCCTTGGAGAAATAAATAGCTGCCATTCTATTTTACAAATAAGCCTAGAGAGAGTAACTGAGTGAAGGTGGCAAATGGCAAAGGTAGGAACAGGGTCTTAAAGGGAGTGGCTAGTTGTAGATTCTCTGGGCTGGCACAGTCATGAAAAGGAGCATGGAAATATCATAAGGCTTGAGATTACAGACTCACTGTGTAATGATATATGTGGGATGGGGTAAGGGAAGGCTATTGTGTTGAAATGATGCAGAGAAAGCCGTATTAGAGCTCAGAGAGACTTACCTTTTAGACAGAAGCATGAAGGGTGAAAAGCAGTTCAATTTAAGGGCAGGCAAATTGGGCTAGTTCTATAAAAGAAAATGACAGACATTTCCATGGTGAACGTTCATGGTGGCATTTCACAAGAGGCCAACATGAAGCGTACTTGATTACCTAGATAACAAAAGAAATGACTAGATTTTGTTTTGTTTTGTTTTTTTAACCCTAAGAAAGTAGTTGAGAAATCTATTTACAGAGGAAAGCTTCTGCCATTATTCATTCTGCATTTTAAATCTTGATTTTCCCCAGACTCTAATTAGCAGCACACTGCTAGGCGGTGTCAAGCCAAGGAGAGAGCGGGCTGTGGGAGGACAAGTAATCGAGACTCCGATGAGAATACTCTTCCTAGTTTGGAGAAGAAGACTGGGTGGAAAAATTAATTATTCTCTGACTGTGCCCTTCTGCCACCCTCCAAACCTTGCTGCCCTGTTGAAGAATTAATTGTCCTTTCTCTGTATCTTTGTTCATACATTATCTTTACTATGGTGATTACAGTGTATTACTATTTCTGTTTTCTGTGTTAGTTCCCAGCACTATAAATTGAAAAGGAGACTTTAAAATTTTTCATATGTGTCCAGTGAAGCTTTGTTAACCAGATGAATGTATAAGCAGTAATTGAAAATGTAACAGTAGATACGAATCTTGCCTTTAGACAACTGAGGATTTTAATTTATTTATAGGGGGAAGCGGCTGTGGCTCAATCAGTAGGGCTCCCGTTTACCATATGGGAGGCCCCGGGTTCGGTTCCCGGGGCCTCCTGGTGAAGGCAAGCCCGCCCGCACGGCGTGGTTAGCTGACCCAGCGAGCACAAGCAGCAAGGGGGGGATAAATGAATAAATAAAATAAAATCTTTAAAAAAAAAAAAAAAAAAAAAATTTATTTATAGGATAGCTCTGTTCCTGAGCCAATGTGCCTGTCAGTACAGCTAGTCGAAAAATATAGGTTAGAGCTCCGAGTGAAT
This sequence comes from Tolypeutes matacus, assembly GCA_026826555.1. NCBI lineage: Eukaryota > Metazoa > Chordata > Mammalia > Cingulata > Chlamyphoridae > Tolypeutes > Tolypeutes matacus. The sequence goes on along the minus strand of JAKSZT010053764.1, from coordinate 3,961,664 downwards.
AGAATTTAATGATTAATATATATCATTATGTCTAGGAATCAGGTAAGAAAGAATTGGTAAACATCTAGAAAGAAACATTTATGAAAATGAAACTATAGGTAATAATGAGTTTAATCACCATAACTAATAACCAAAGGCTAATTTGAATGAGAAATAGTATGCTGAAGGGTGTGACAACACATTATTTTGTGACTAAAAGGTGGTATCCCACTGTAAGGATACTTTAAAAGTATAATCACAGAAAACGAGGTAATAGCAAAAAAGAAAAATAATCAACTTCTGATAATATGTGAACATTTTCCATCTAAACTGATAATTTTAATGACAAAGATATGCTGCTCCCAGAGAAGGTGATAGGAGCTCTATAGTGAGGCTAAATAAATCCTAGAAACATCATAGTTGAGTGTTCTGCAGATGTTCATAGATCAAACAATTCTTTGCAGCTCCTTTGAAAAATCCCTCAGCCGAGGGAGGTGATGAGAATTTGATTAGCATGCATTTTCCTTTTCCTCTGGAAATGTTTCAGACACATAAGAGGCTTGAAGCCAGGGTCCGTGTATGGAAAGCCTTAAAGAGGAAAAAGAAAAGCCATATTTTAACAGGTCAAGAGGCTTTAATTTAGTATAAACAAATACCCGGATGATTTTTCATTGCCTTGTCTTTCTGAATTCACATAGTACTTCTTTTCCCAAATAATTGTAAAGAATGACATTGAGGAACATAAATACAGGCTTTTTTTTTTTTTTTTTTTTCCCTCCCTCTGTCTCCCTACCAAGCCTCTGGTGGAAAACTTGGGTATTTTACTGTATGATCTGACTTTACATCCCTGGTGTAAAGCTTTGGAAGAGGTGATCCTGTAGGTTGGGAAGAGGTGAACCTGTAGCTTGGGAACCAAGGCCATTCACATAAAACACATGACAAAATGATATAGTATTTCAGGGTATATTTTATATGATGAATTGATTTATGTACTTTGTAAGTTGAGTATGAATAGTCAATTTTCAAAAGTGATTTAAGGAAGAATTTATTTTATATTGCAGCGTAGAGACCCCAAACAAAAAAACCAAATAGTATATATGTAAACATATCATTTAAAAATTAAATGTGTTGAAATGGTGATTGAAGTACTTTATTTTTTACAATGGTTGACATGGTTGCTATTTTCATTCTGGGCCTAACTACTCTGGCCTTACAGTTCTCTGCATGCTTTTTCTTTTTTAAAAAAACTTTTTAATTTGAAATAATTTTGAACTTATAAGGCAGTTGCAAAAGTAATACAAACCCCATACAGAGAACTCCAACATTCTCCTACTTCCCCAGATACCCAGATGCTCAAAGTTTAGCATTTTGCCACCTTTGCCATTCTTTCTTTCTTCTATCTCACCTGGTGTGATGGCTAGGCTAATGTGTCAACTCGGCCAGATAATTGTGTCCAGGTGTTAGGTCCAGCAAGCACTGGGCTAATTGTAATACAAGAGCATTTATGGACTTAGATCACCAGTGAGTTTACTGCATGGATGGCTGATTACATCTGCATCAGTCAGGGAGGTTACATCAGCAATGGGTGGCGCTTTTATCCAGTCAGTTGAATGCCTTAAAAGGGGAAGTGATTTCAACATTCAGAGAGAATTTCCCAGCTCGTCTTTGGACAGCCAACTTCTCCCAGAAACTCATCAAAGACCTTTCATCAGACTTTCATTGGAGCCCCTGGCTTGCAGCCTGCCTGCGGAACCTGGACTTGTGCATTCCCACAGTCACGTGAAAGACTCTTATAAATTCTCATATTATTGACAGATATCTCCTGTTGATTCTGTTTCCCAAGAGAACCCTGACTAATACAGCTTGGTACCAGGAGTGGGGTTCGAACCCACACGGACACATGTCCATTGGATCTGCTGGATCATATGGTCCAAGTGGTAGTGCAGCTTGCACAGCAGCCTGGACCTGTCACAGGGTCTCTTATTCTGGTACCCAATCAAAACTAGCAGCTTTTCTGGTCACTTGGTAAATGGGCTGGAGTAGCACACCCAAATGAGGAATGTGTTGTCTCTAAAATTCGAAGAGGCCAACTAAGCATTGTGCCTCTTTTTGGTTGTAGGAGGGGCCAGGTGCAACAGCTTATCCTTTACTTTAGAAGGGATATCTTGACAGGCCCCACACCACTGGACACCTAGAAATTTCACTGAGCTGGAAGGACCCTGTAGTTTTGTTGGATTTATCTCCCAACTTCTCTCACGCAAATGCCTTACCAATAAATCTAGAGTCTTTGCTACTTCTTGCTCAGTAAGGTCCTATCAACATGATATCAACAATATAATGGACCAGTGTGATTACTCGTGGGAGGGAGAGACAATCAAGGTCCCTGTGGACAATATTATGACATAGAGCTGGAGAGTTGATATACCCCTGAGCAGGACAGTGAAGGTATACTGCTGGCCTTGCCAGCTGAAAGCAAACTCTTTCTGGTGGTCCTTACTAGTGGCAATTGAGAAAAAAGCATTTGCCAGATCAACAGCTGCATACCACGTATCAGGGGAAGTGTTGATTTGCTCAAGCAGTGATACCACATCTGGGACAACAGCTGCAATCGGAGTCACCACCGGGTTAAGTTTATGATAATCTACTGTCATCCTCCAAGATCCATCTGTTTTCTGCACAGGCCAAATAGGAGAGATGAATGGGGATGTGGTGGGAATCACCACCCCTGCATCCTTCAAATCCTTGATGGTGGCACTAATCTCTGCAATTCCTCCAGGTATCTGGTATTGCCTTTGATTTACTATTTTGCTAGGCAAGGGTAGTTCTAGAGGCTTCCACTCGGCCTTTCCAACCATAATAGCCCTCAGTCCACAAGTCAGGGATCCAATGTGGGGATTCTGCCAGTTACTGAGTATGTCTATTCCAATTATGCATCTGGAACTGGGGAAATAACCACAGAATGGGTCTGGAGACCCACTGGACACCCTGTGAGATGGACCTGAGCCAAAACTCCATCAATCACCTGACCTCCATAAGCTCCTACTCTGACTGGTGGACCACAGTGACATTTAACCAGGACTGCACTATCCTGGGGTGGGTGGGCAGGTCTCAAATCCATTCTAGCATTCCAATCTCTCTAAGCCTTTGAATCCCCTCGTCTACTGTATACCAGGACAAATTGGGCATCTCAACATCAGACATGATTCCATTGAACTGGAAATTAAGACTGCCACCTGGCCACTTTGGGCTCCTCTTACCTGTGAATTAACAGGCAAAGAAGGGAATTACTGTACTGTCTGGGGGTGATTGGTCCTGACTATCAAGGGGAAATAGGACTACATCAACATAATGGGGTTAAAGAAGAGTTTGCCTGGAATGCAGGAGATCCTCTAGGGCGTCTCCTAGTACTGCCAGGCCCTGTGATTAAAGTCAATGGAAAATTGCAACAAACCAATTCAAGCAGGACTAACAATGGCCTAGAATCTTTGGGAATGAAAGTTTGGGTCACCCCACCAGGCGAAGAACCATGGCCAGCTGAAGTGCTTGCTGAAGGTAATGGGAACATGGAATGGGTAGTGATAAATATGAACTTCGACCATGTGAACAGTTAAAGAAACAAGGACTGTAATAGTCATGAACCCTTCTTCCTTGTTTCCTTATGAGTTTGATTGTATATGTACACAAAACAAATTTCTTTGTTTTCTTCCCCAACCTTTTCCCCTATCATAGGAAAAGTTGTATTAATTTCATGTCATAATGTTTAAGGATGTCATGTTTAAGAGTGAATATTACCAAAGGACATGCATCCTATTCTGTGGAGAGTTAATGCGTTTCCGGTTGTACGCAGGGGAGTTGAACATTGTTAGGTGGAAATACATATGTATGCTTGTCTGTTATTGTTTTTACTTAGAGACTAAGTATGGTTTTGGATAATGTGTTTAGTTGCCGAGTTGACAAGGGGTGGACTGTGATGGTTAGACTAATGTGTCAACTCGGCCAGGTAATTGTGTCCAGGTGTTAGGTTCAGCAAGCACTGGGCTAATTGTAATACAAGAGCATTTATGGACTTCAATCACCAGTGAGTTATTGCATGGATGGCTGATTACAACTGCATCAGTCAGGGAGGTTGTATCAGCAATGGGTGGCACTTTTATCCAATCAGTTGAATGCCTTAAAAGGGGAAGTGATTTCAACATTCAGAGAGAATTTCCCAGCTCGTCTTTGGACAGCCAACTTCTCCCAGAAACTCATCAAGAACCTTTAATCAGACTTTCATCGGAGCCCCTGGCTTGCAGCCTGCCTGCGGAACCTGGACTTGTGCATCCCCACAGTCACGTGAGAGACTCTTACAAAATCTCATATTATTGACAGATATCTCCTGTTGATTCTGTTTCCCAAGAGAACCCTGACTAATACACCTGGCTTGGCCCCCTTCCTCTTTCCCCTCTCCAGGTTCCCCCCTCCATGTTTTCTCCTTCTTGCTTTCTCCCTCTTCCCCCTCCCTGTTTCACTTCCCCTCTTCCGTCTTTCCTTTTCCTTTTCCTTTCTTTCATCATCTGTCTACCATCTATCTTTTTAACATTTGAGAGCAGGTTGCACATATCATACTCCTTGAACACGTAATACTTATTTATATTTCCTATGAACAAGAATATTCACTTATATAATAGCCTTAAGTGCAGTTATCAAGTCCAAGAAATTTAACATTGATATAAAGCTTACATTCTATATTCCAAAATTTCCTTATGTCCCAGTAATGCTATTTTGAGCCTGTTTTCCCCCTTTCTTAGATCCCATCCAATATCATGTATTTCACTTGATCGTCAGCATCTCTTTATGTTTCTCTTTTTTTAATTGTGGAAAGATACATGCAACATAAATCTTTCCATCACAGCCCTTCCCAAGCATACCATTCAGTGGGATGAATTGCATTCACAATGTTGTAGTACTTGCACCACCATTCATTTCTAGAATTTTGCCTTCACCCCAAATGGAAACTCCCCACTGCCCCACTGTATTTTCTCTCTCTGTAAGTTTGCATATTCTCTGGTATTTTCTTTGTGGTTACCATAGGGTTTAAATTTAGTGTCCTAAATCTATAACAGTTATGTTTGCTTTGATACCAACTTAACTTCAATAGTATACACACATTATGTTCCTGTACCCCTCTATCCTCCCACCTTTATGTAGTTCTTGTCACAGATGACATGTTTATACAGTATGAATTCAAAACCACTGATTTATACATTTGCCTTTTAGATCCTGTGGGAAGTAAAAATTGGTGTTACAAACCAAAGATATAAACGTGCTGGCATTTATATTTACCCATATCATTATCTTTATTGGAGATCTTTATTTCTTCATGTGGCTTCAGTCATTGCTAGTGTGCTTTTCTTTCAACCCATAGAACTCCCTTTAGCAGTTATTGTAGGGCCAGTCTAGTGGTGATGAAGTCTCTCAGCTTTTGTTTATTTTGGAATGTCTTACTCTTTCCCTCACTTTGAAAGACAGTTTTGTCAGATAGAGAATCCTTGGTTGGCAATTTTTTGCTTTAATCCCTTTAAATATGTCTTCACACTGCTTTCTTGCCTCCATGGTTTCTGATGAGAAATTTAATCTTATTGAGACTTCCTTGTATGTGACAGGTTGCCGCTCATGACTTTCAGAATTTTTTCTTTATCTTTGGCATTGACAGTTTGATTATAACATGGTGTGGTCTACTTGGGTTTATCCTGTTTGGAGTTTGCTGAGCATCTTGGATGTGCATTTTCATGTCATTTGTTAAATTTGATAAGTTTTCTGCCATTATTTCCTGGAATAGTCTCTCTGCTCCTTTCTGTCTGTCTTCTCCTTCTGGGATTCCTACAGTGCAAATATCAGTATGCCTGATGGTGTTCCACAGTTACTCAGGCTCTCTTTGCTTTTCTTTATTTCCTTTCTGCTCTTCAGACTCGATTATTTCAATTCTTTTATCTTTAAGTTCACTGATTCTTTCTTCTGCCAATCTGCTGTTGACCCTGTCTAGGGAATTTTAAATTTCTGTTACTATGGCCTTCAGCTTTGTTTGGTTTATTTTCATAAGTTCCATCTCTCTATTGATGGTCTCTTTGTGTTCAACTGTCCTTTTCCTGATTTCCCTTAGTTCTTTGTCTAAGTTTTCCTTTAGCTCTTTGAGCTTAGGACTTTTTAAAGTTTTTATCTGGAATGTCCCAGGTGTGATCCTTCTCATTGATGGCTTCTAATGCTTTAATCCTCTCCTTTGCCTGGGCCATTGTTTCCTGTTTATTTTTTGTATATTTTGTAATATTTTGTTGCAACCTGGACAATTTGGATATTGTCATGTAGAGGCGAATTCTCCGGTCTTGGCAGAAGTGTGTACAGTATGACAAACATGGGGTGAGTATAGTGGTTGACTTGTTTTCTTCAGCCCCTCTAATTCTTGTGCCTTTTAATAGGTCACTTAACCTCTTATAAGTCTGTTTCCTCATTTATGAATTTGAGACAGGGGTAAAAATATCTGCCTCACAGGGCAGTTATGAGGACCAGGTGGATAATGTGCCTGAATATGCCTTGTAAACAAGGTAACAGCATATGATGCTAATTGTTAATATTCTGGGCATTCACAAGCTGTGTGACTTTAGGCTATTACTTAACCTCTCTATGCCCTGAATATGTAATCTGTAAAAGAGAGTTAAAATAATAGCTCTGTCATAGGGTAATTGTGAGGATAAAATGAGTTAAAATATGTTAAGCCCTATAAACAGCAGCTGGCACACAGTAAATGTTGGCGGTTATCTTAATTATTATTCTTGTAGCATAAGAGGTTGGCCCTACCTTACCGTTACCCTGACTGAAGCTTTTCAGCATTCACATTTTATAGTGCTCTGAGCTTTAAGATTCCATGTCATTTTAACGGTTTAATAAAAATTGTATGTTGTACAACTGATAGAAAGGTGCATCCAGAATTAGATTAATTGACTGTAGATAGGAAGGTAAGATGTGAGAAGGTGCTCTGTATTAACTCACACTTGAGGCTGAATTGTTTGGAAATTTCTGTCTGGTATTCAGATCATGTATTCTTTTCTGGCTGCAGAAAGTCGGTTTAATGAGCAGTGATTAAGATGCTGCTCCTTTGACATTCATTACTAAATATTTAATTAAAAAAACAACAATAGTATAGAGCATCTGCCACTGCCATAGGAGAAAACATTTTTATTTTCTTGTAAAGTCTGTGTAGTGTTGATGTGAGTTTCTTCCAGGTATAAAACTTTCCCAGGAAAGAGTAAAATCCAGATATATTTTGTTTAGACAACTACAGCAAGCTGAGTAGCCATTTCTGATACTTTGTCTCTTTTAGTAGCTAATTACAATGCTTTCTCTTTGACTTCTTTAGTGACATATTTTCACTCCCTTTCTCCTTGGGATGTCTAACAAAAAGCTTTATTTTGTCTGGATTTCACTGGATCATTGCATCGGATATGTGATAGTAAATGGATTTGTAACAATTAATTAAAAAGTAACAAATAATATGTATTTTATATCTGTTACATATGCCAATCTCAGGACTAGATATTTTAATACATAATCTCATTTATTTTCTTTTACCTAAATTAGATGTTTATTTGAAGGTAACTTGATGCTGCATTTAGAATAAGTACTCTACAATATACTTACTTGGGAGGGTGGCTGTTGGAAATCACTGGTGGCGGGGAGGGGGGCGGGGGGGATGGTGGCTGAGGTCCTCCAAGCTGCCCTACCAGGGTACCAGAAAATTCACCATGAGAAATTAATTCTTTGGATTAAGTCATCTCATCTGTAGGAGCCCATGCTTAATATGCAAATGTCCCTGGAGGGGTAAATGATTGTCATTAATACCTAAGTGGAATTCAGCTATCAGATTATCTCCTCTGAGCAAGAGTTGTGCTGAAGTCTCAAATAACTTTTAATGTGAGAAGGAAAAAAAGGTTATGGAAACTTTCTTGCTCATTTTTCTTCCTTTGGCATTAGCTAGAGGTGGAACTGGGAACCCAAGATGGAAATATAGAGTAGGGAGAAAGTGTAGTAAGTGTAGGAAAAGGGAGATGGGGTAAGCTAAATGAAAACTGAAGCCCCTCCCTGTACTAACATTGGGATCCCAAATTCTGAGGCAAATCCTTGTTTGGTCCTCTGTGGTCCTCAGCTGTGAGTTTCCAGGAGTCCTCTTCAACCTCATACACTGGCTCAGCAGTAGATGCTGTTACTCTAGGATTGGGGTTGGCAAAACCATTCCTGAGTAGCCTTGTAAGTGTGGGTGAAAGTGGCATACAAGTGTCCCTGGAATGTCTGCCCTTGAAATAAGTGGGGTGTGTGTTTTCACACCAATATATTCCATTGTGTCGCTGGGCAGGAGAGATGCTAAGGAATGAGTGGGTTAGGAAAATGTAGTAGTTAATCTCTGGGCTGTATCGTTTAGGCTCAGGGAGAGAACTCTGTCCTTGTAACAGAGACTATTATATTTACATGCTTTCGGGAATCTGAGTTAGAAATAGTGGTAAAAAAGATGAGTTTACTCTCAGGGTTCACTGATTATTTCATCTAATATGGTTCAGAGTTATTACTACTATATTTGTTGAAATAAAGTATTACTACTTAAAAGTTGAAATTGGCTCACTTGGTAGGCAAAAGAATCTGTGATGACCTTCAAGCTAAACAAAAGGCAGTTGAGAAGTCAGGAAGTGTCTTAACTTCTCGTTTAAGACTCACTACTTGACAGTGATTCATGTCCTATTAACACAGGAAGGCAGAAATATTCCAGTTTTCATAAAACTGGATTCTTGATCTTGACTTCAGGCCAGAATCTACTGAGAGACAGAGTTTTCCCATCTATAAATCTGGATAATGTTACCTGCCTTTGAAGGTGGTCATAAGGATTAAACAAAACAGTATATTACACTTGTTAAGAAAACAGGCTTTAATTATGACCCTACCACATCTTGGCTATGTGGACAACTTGATTTAACCTCTTTGAGCTACAGTTGTCTCACCCTCAAAACTTTGGTTGTGATAAGAACTTAGTAAGAGGTTATATGCAAAATCCCCAGCATCCAGTAAGTGGAACTTGCCATTCAGAACTGGTTTCTTTTGCCAGGGCTGTGTTAAATTTGAAATAGTTGCCAATGTTGAAACATGAGATGATTTCGCATTCAAGATCTGGATTTCAGAAATCAGAAGACTGAGCAACCTTGTGCCTGCACCTCTGGGTGGCTATACTCCTCAAACTGTGTACCTGTGGACTACCTGTGGCCCACCTTGGAAGGGATGTGTTCTCTGGTTGTCCACAGCACCTTTACTTCCTGCTGCCTTATTGCCTGTTCACTCACTTATGCTGTCTAGCTAATCCTGTAGGCATTTTATTGATATCCCACTATATGAAAGATTTTGGTTAAAACATATGGAGCATTGGGTGTGGTTCTTGGCACACATCAGATGCTCAGCAGTCGTTTCCCTTTCTATTCAGTCAGTGATGATGCAGTGAAGAGGGCCCAGGTTTTTCTGATGATTTTGGCTCTGAACTAGTCTCTGTCTCAGTTGACTAGGTGACTTTAAGCGCTTAACCCCTGAGGTGCAGGTATTCACTTGTTTGTTTATTCTAATAGGAGAGTGTCATCAGGAGTTTAGAGACTACTGGATTGGAAGCTCTGTTAAGAGACAGCATGGTGTAGTTGAAATTATAGTTTTTGGCATCACATATTCCTGAACATAAATTTTAACACTTAATGCTTATATAAGTAACATAACTTCTTTTGAGTCTCATTTTCATTAAATGTAAAATGTGTATAATAATATGTATCTCATAGGTATATTAGGATGGTTATAAGATGATTTTCCAGTACTCTTTCTGTTATTGATTTCTTGTTTGACATCTATGGTCAGAGAATTTACTCTGATTTCAGTAATTTGGCATTTGAGTATTATGACCCAGGGTATGTTCTATCTTGGTGAATATTCCGTGGACACTTGAAAATAATGTTTATTCTTCTTTGTTGGGTGAAGTTTTCTATAAATGTCAATTAGATCCTATTGGTTGATGGTGTTCAGTTCTTCTATATCTTTGCTAATTTTATTCCTAGTAATTCTATTAGTTGCTGGAAGTGGGGTATTGTATTTCCATGATGAGATAATTTGTACTGTGTGCCTGACATGGTGTGGCCCAAAAGAGTCAGTTTAGAGGATGCTTAATACTGGCATATTAAGTCTTCAGATATTTGCAGGCCTGCTGCTATATGGAAAAGGGTCGGTTGCTCTCTATGGCATCAGAAGGTAGAACAAATGTAAGGAAGCTGTAGGGGAAAATGTTTGACTCCACTCAAGAAAAATGTGTTCTCATCCTATGGTTTCCTATGAATTCGGAAAGAGTCTGTCACTATTAGCTCTCCAAGGTTGAAAAAATACTGTCATGCCTCTGTCTCCCTGGGTTTTGAGTAAGCTTAGGTACCAGAACCCCCAGTTCCTTCCTTTAAAAATGTGTTGGGTAGGTTAGGCTTCTGGTTTTCAGTCTAACTCTTGTCATTCACATACAGGCTCAAATATTTGGGCCTCTTTGGCATGCTAACATGTAGAAATACATTTTCACATTTCATAGTAGCACATGTGAAAACATATGCTTTTTGTTCACTGGCTAAATCCTTTCTTAATTAAACCTCTTGGAGAAAGATATATTCAAATGCAAAAGAAAGGAGTTTATGTTAAATGACAAAAAAATAGCCTCAGGCTTTGTGCTTTAACAAATCCAGTCATTCTTGAAAGTCAGAAAACATTTTATTTCTCATTCCCCCAGTTTCTGGAGAAAGTTGTCAATACCTTTAGACCCCTTTTCTACCTAGGATAAGGAGAGACTAAAACAGATAGGCATCTTACTGTTGTCAAAAAAATATAAACAAACATCATTTTTTCGGAACGATCAGTATTTAGCCTTAGTCGTAGCAGGGAAATTTTTAGGATTCCGGAATTAGTAAATTAGAGGTATCTCTAAAAAATATGGAAATGAAGAGCCTTAAGAGAAAAAAGAGTTGTAGACTAGAATAGCACAAAGTCCCTTTACCTGGTTTCTATCGTTTAGCCTCAGTGCTGATCAGTTACAATCAGGATCTTCATAGACTTGTAGATTCAAGATGTGAGAGCTGAAATAGACCCCAGAGCATCTATCCTCCTTTTAGAAAGATATTTTTTCAATTTTTTGTCTTTTTGTATTGATTTCTATTGATTTCTACACTTACTGTCAAATAACATAGTCTATTTGAGCTAAATTCTTTGATATTTCAGATTTGCTTTGGAGCTTAGAATATAGTTAGTTGCTAAATGCAAATGTTCTTGAAAAGATTGGGTTCAGGATTTGATATGTATCCATTAGTTTTTCCAAATCTTTCCTTACCCACCCTTTATCTGCTTGATTGATTATATGTTTCTTAGAAAAAAATGTGTTAAAATCTCCCACAAAATTGTGGGTTATCAACTTCTTTGTAATTCTGTCAGAATTTATGTTATGTTTTCGGGCTATTCATGAAGGCTCAAGGCCAGGAGTTCTAAACAAGGGGTCCGTGAGCTTGAATTTGAAATTCAGAAAGACATTATTCTTGTGGGGACGGTTGGTGTGGGTGTGATATATTTATTAAATAACACACAGTATAGTGTGGACTTAGTAAGGGGTCCGTGATTTTCACCTAACTGGCAAAGGTGTCCATGGAACAAAAAAGATTAAGAACCCCCTGCTCAAGGCTGTCATAAATTCTAATACATTTAATCATAACAGAGACACTTTAAAACAACAAGGATTACTATGAATAAAGTATTTTCCCCTGGCTTCACTTAATTTTTTTTTTAACTTTTTACTTTGAAATAACTGTACACTTACAGGACAGTTGATAACAAGATCCATGCAGAGTACTCCAACATACACCCCACCCATATCCACCAACTTTTTACATTTTGTCTTATTTTCTGTGTCATTCTATCTATACATCCTTCTGTCTATCCATTTTTCTATAATCTGTTCCCCCCCCTTTTTAATTTTATTTTCTTAAAGATACTTAGATTATACAAATGTCACATAAAAATATATAGGGGATCCCATATGTCCCGCTCCCCATACCTCCTACATTTTCCCACATTAACAACATTCTTTATTAGGGAGGTATATTCATTGCAATTGATGAACACATTTTGGAGCATTGCCACTAAGTGTAGATTAAAGTTTACTTTGTAGTTTACACTCTCTCCCACCCAATTCTATAGGTTATGGCAAGATTTATAATTGCTTGTATCCGTCATTGCAATGTCATTCAGGACAGTTCTCAAGTCCCCCAAATGTCCCTGCATTACACCTATTTTTCCCTCTCCCTGCCCTCAGGACCTCCATTGGCCACTGCCTCCACATCAATGCTGTAATTTCTTCCATTGTTAGAATCACAATAAGTCTATAGTAGAATACCAGTAAGTCTACTTTAGTCCATGGTTCATTCCCCAATCCTGAGGATTCTGGGATGATGATGTCCACTTCACCTCTAAGTGAGAGAGGTCTGTGATCCCATTGGGCCCATGGATGGGACTCTCTTGCTTGCAATTGTAGTCTCTCTTGGTTCCTTGGTATGGTAGTTGTCCATCCTCACCTCCATGTTAGTTGTCCTGGATGAGACCAATGAAGTGGAGAGTAGGTGTTACAACTCTGCTGAGATTTAGGGCCCAGCTGGCACATGGCCAGCCCAAAGATTTAAGTCTCTTGGATGTACACCTACCAACTCTAGTACTAATTATATTTTCAAATAGAAGGATAGAAGATCCATGTGTAGGAAACCACAACTGAATCCAATTCTGTCACTCTGGGGAGCATAAATTCCAAAGTAGGGCCTACTGACAAGGCACCAAACTCTTTAGCTATCTGCTGACTATAGTGTCTGGGTGTCTCCAGAGCCCTCAGGAGGCTTGCTATTTGAGGTAGTATCTACTTTGGCAGTCAAGGTGATCCTGCTGAGATGTGCATTAAGTGTTACCTCTGGAATGACCTCCCAACTCACTTTGAAGTCTCTTAGCCATATAAATTCATTTGTCTTTACCTTCTCCCTCTTTTGGTCAAGGTCTTTTTCCAGTTGCATTGCTAGTTGTTGCTTGGTAGTAATCCCTCAGTGCCAGGGAGGCTCATGCCAGGGAGATTCATTCCCAGGAGTCATGTCACACACTGGGGGGAAGGTAATGTATTTATATGCTGAGTTTGGCTTAGACAGAGACCACATTTGAGCAACAAGGAGGCTCCCAGGAGGCAACTTTTAGGTACCCTATAATACTAGGTTAAGTTTCAATTGCAAGAGTAAAGGTTCATATGCACAGTCATCAATATTAAGGGCCCATCAGTAGGCCATCCTCCTTTACAAGTCATTGCCCCTGTACTCGGGGGATTCTTGCTGATCCATTAGAGAATGTGGCAGAGCTCCCCAGGATGGGAATTTGATATTTCTTCAGTTATTGTGCGAACCTCCACCCACCGTGACAATGCCCCATGAACATTTGAACACATTTATATGCCTTATATGTGGGCCCAGGTGAGCTTCCTCCCATGTATCCCCTGTCACTGACACCCTGCACCAGTGATACTCCCCTGACACAGTTATAACGCTTCTGTGATCTAAAACTTCTATCATTTGTTTTCTAAGACTTTGAGAGTAGGTTGTATACATTTTGCTCCCTGAACACATACTACTTCCCTGTACATTTCCTAAGAACAAGGATATTCACATATATAACCACCTTTAGTAGAATTATTAAGTTCAAGAAATTTAACATTGATATAAAGCTTATAGTCTATAGTTTATATTTCAAGTTTCATATTTCCCAATAATATCCTTTTGGACCTTTTCTACTTCAATTATTAAATCCAGTTTAGGATCATATATTGCATTTAATTGGCATTTTGCCTTTAGTCACCCCCCCCTTTTTTTTAATTGTGGAAACATATATAACAAACTTTCCCATCTCAATCACTGTAAAACATGCCATTCATGTTTCATGAATGGGAATAATCACATTCACAATGTTGTACTACCCTCACGACCATCAATTATCAGAACTTTCCCATCACCTCAAAAAGAAATCCTACAATGTGTATACATTACCTCCCCATTCCTCTTCCCCTTGACCTCTGGTAAACTGTACTCTACTTTCTGTGTCTATGAATCTGCCCATTCTGTCTGTTTCATATAAGTGGAATCAAACAATGTCTGTCCCTTTGTTCTTGACTTATTTCACTCAATATGGTATCTTCAAGTTTCATCCTTGTTGTAGCATGAATCAGAACAATCATTCCTTTTTAAGGCTGAATAATGTTCCATTTAATGCATATACCACACTTGGTTTATTCATTTATCTGTTGATGGACATTTGGGGTTTCTTCCACCTATTGGCTGTTGTAAATAGACTGCTGTGTACATTGCTGTACAAATATCTGTCCAAGGCCATTCTTTCAGTTCTTTTGGATCTATCCCTAGAAGAGAGATTGCCTAGTCATATGGCAGCTCTGTGCTTAACTTTTTGATGAGCTTGCCAAACTGTTTCCATAGTGGCTGTACCATTGTTCATTCCCACCAACAGTGTACTAAAGTTTCTATTTCTCTACATTCTCACTGGCATTTTTAATTTACATTTTTTCATAATAGCCATTCTTTTGGGTGTGAGACTAGTATCTCCATGTGGCTTTAATTTGTAATTCCCTAATGACTAATGATATTGAACATCTTTTTTTGTACTTATTGGCCATTTGTATATCTTCTATGGAGAAATGTATATTCAAGGCCTTTGCCCAATTTTAAATTGGGTTGTCTTTGTTGTTGAGTTGCAGGAATTCTTCATAATTTCTGGAGAGTAAATCTTTATTAGATGTATGGTTCCTAAGTGTTTTCTCCCATTTTGTTGAGTTGTCTTTTTAATTTCTTGATAATGTCCTATGTACAAAAGTTTATAATTTTGAAGAAGCTCATTTTATCTATTTATTCTTTTGTTGCTCATGCTTTCAGTAAAAAGTCTAAGAATCCCTTGCCTGATACAATGTACTGAAGATATCCCCTTATATTTTCTTCTAAGAGCTTTATAGTTTAGCTCATATATTTAGCTAAATATTTAGATCCATTTTGAGGTAATTTTTGTATGTGGTGTGATGTAGTGGTCCGTTTTATTCTTTTGCATGCAGATATCCACTTTTCCCAGCACTATTTGTTGAAGAGACTATTCTTTCCCCATTGAGTAGACTTGATTCCCTTGCAAAAGTCAGTTGGCCATGGATGTGTGGGTTTATTTCTACATTCTCAATTCCATTCCATGGGTCTGTATGTCTGGCCTTCTGCAAATACCATACTGTTTTGATTACTGGAGCTTTGTTATTCATTTTGAAATCAGGAAGTATGAGTCCTTCAACTTTGTTCTTTTTCAAAATGTTTTTCACTGTTTGGGGTCCCTTACCTGCCATATGAATTTGATGATTTGCATTTCCAGTTCTACAAAGAAATCTGTTGGACTTTTGATTAGTATTGTATGAAAACTGTAAATAGCTTTTGGAAGTATTGATATCTTAACAATATTAATTCTTCCCATCCATGAGCATGGAATATGATCAATTTATTTAGGCTGTCTTTAATTTCTTTGAGTAAAGACTTTTAGTTTTCTGCATAGAAGTCCTTTACATTCTTGGTTAATTTTATTCCTAGATATTTGATTCCTTTAGTTGCTATTGTAACTGGAATCTTCTTGATTTCCTATTTGGATTATTCATCACTGGTGTATAGAAATACCACTAATTTTTGTGTATTGATCTTTGCTGCATTCACTTATAAACTCTAAAACTTTCTTGTAGTTTCTTCTGGACTTTCTATGTGTAGCACTATATGTAGTAGGGATAGTTTCACTTCTTCCTTTCCAATTTGGATGCCTTTTATTTCTTTTTCTTGCCTAATTGCTCTAGCTGTAACTTGCAGTACAATGTTGAATAGCAAAAGTGATAGTGGGCATCCTTGTTTTGTTCCTGATCTTAGGGAGAAAGCTTTCTATTTTTAGCCATTGAGTATGATGTTAGCCGTGGGTTTTTCAAATATGCCCTTTATCATGTTGAGAACATTCCCTTTGATTCTTATTTTTCTGATTGTTTATATCAAGAAAGGATTTTGTCAAATTCACTTTCTGTATCAGTCAAGATGATCATGTGGTTTGTATTCTTTCCTCCTATTAATTTGGTGTATTTCATTGATTTTCTTATGTGAAATCACCCTTGCACTCCTGGGGTAAATCCTACCTGATCATGGGGTATAATCCTTTTGGTGTGCATTGGGTTAGTTTTGCTAATATTTTTGGGGGGATTTTTGCATCTATATTAATAAAGGGTATTGGTCTGTAGTTTTCTTGTCGCATCTCTATCTGGCTTTGGTATTAGGGTGATGATGGCCTAATATAATTGTTAGGGAGTCTCCTTTTTAATTTTTTGGAACAGTTTGGGAAGGATTGGTGTTAATTCTTCTTTGAATGGTTGTTAAAATTCACCATTGAAGCTATCTGGTCCTAAACTTGTCTTTGTTGGGAGGTTTTTGATTGCTGATTCAATCTCATTACTTGTTATTGGTCTGTTGACATCTGCTTCTGTTTGAATCGAGTTAGGTGGCTTGTGTTTTCCTAGGAATTTGTCTTTCATCTGGATTGTCTATTTTGTTGGGGTGCAATTATTCATAACCTCTTATCTTTTTTATTTCTCTTAGGTTAGTCGTAATGTTTCCCCTCCCCTTTTCATTTCTCATTTTTGTTATTTGCATCCTCTCTCTTTTTTCTTTTGTCATTCTGGCTAAAGATTTGTCAATTTCATTGATCTTTTCAAAGAATCAACTTTTGGTTTTGTTGATTCTCTCTACTCTGTTTTTATTTCATTTATCTCTGCTCTAATTTTTATTTCCTTTTGCTCACTTTTGGTTTGGTTTTCGCTTCTTTTTCAGTTCTCTAGTTGGGGAGGTTAGATTATTTGCGTTTTTCTTCTTTTTCAATTAAAGCATTTAGTTATAAATTCTCTGAGCACTGCTTCTGCTGCATCCCATAAATTTTGGTATGTCATGTTTTTGTTTTCATTAGCTTCAAGATACTTCCCGTGTGAGTTCTTCTTTAACCCACTGGTTTGTTTGTTTTGTTTAGTTTCTTCATATTTGTGAACTTTCCAGTTCTTCCTCTGTTATTGTAGTTGGAGAAGGCACCTGTGTATGATTTCAGTCTTTTAAAATTGTTGAAACTTGTTTTGTGACCTAATATTGTTGACCAACTTTCTTTTGTTATATTTGTTGTCATCCCTTTTTGTGCCATTATATTTCAGATGTCTCTTGTAAATAGCATATTGCTGAAATTTTTGAAAGTGCAATATGAAAATTGGTCTTTTAGCTAGGAGTTAAATATAAAATACTTATATTGATTATGAAGATTGCTATGTTGGGATTTACTTCCTTCATATATATTTCATTTTCTATTTACCATGCTTTTGCTTTTATTTGCCTTTCCCTATATTATATGTGTATTTTTTTTAAATTCTGTATTTTTTTATCCACTGGTTTGGACATTATGCATTCTACTTCTGTTAAGCTTAAATATTAACATACATGCATTAATTCATTTACAAACAATGAATCTAGGTTTTAGTGAAGTTTGTGAATCAAAGAACTAGGAGCATATTCTAGTATCAAAAAACATGACCACTCAGAATTCTGAACTATAGATCTTGATGTTGTTGTACTGTGACTCTAGTCTGACATTTCTTAGTTACTTGTTAATTATATCCTTATTAATGTTTACAGGGAATTATTCATCATAGAGATGCCAAGGATGGTATAAATCTACTGTGGGATGATTTATTCCATGTCTGAGCACTGCAGACTTACTGTTAATGGATCTGTAATTAAAATGAAGCTTCTGCCGCTGGATGAATTTGAGTTGGAAAATAATCATCACCAAAAAATCAAAATAAAAAACAAACCTTTCTTATGAAACTAAGGGTATTTATTAAAATAACACTAATTGGGGGCGGATGTGGCTCAAATGGTTGGGCGTCCATCTGCCATATGGAGGGACCTGGGTTCGATCCCCGGGACCTCCCGGTAAAATAAAAACAAAAACAAAAACAAAAAAACATTAATTAAAGAATTGTTATTTTCATTAGTGCAATGAATTTCTTTTTAATCCACGCAGAAAGACACTCCTAAAATTACCATCTCTTGGTTATTGTCACTACCAGTGGCACTTTAAAAAATATATATATAATAAACTTATTTTTAGAGAGGATTTAGATTACAGAAAAGTACATCGAAAGTATAAGAGATTCCCATAAACCAGCCCCCCCATCTTTCTCTATTAATAACATATTACAATTGTGTGGTACATTTGCTACAATTGATGAATAAATTTTGAAGCATTGCTACTAACCTAGGTCTGTAGTTTACATTGTGATTTACATTAAATTTCAATTCCCTAAAATGCCCTATGTTCCACCTGTTATTCCCTCCCCCTGCCCAGAACCTCGGTAACCACTATCTTTATAACAATGTTCCATGTTCTTCCATTATTACAATATTTATAAGTTTACTTTGTCCATGGTTGCATTCCCTTCTTATGTTTGTTCATTCCTCAATCTTGAGGATTCTGGGATGGTGATGCCTGCTCTGCCTCAGATTGAGAGGGGGCTTAGATCTTATGGGGCAGATGGAAGGAACTATTTTGCTTGCAGTTGTAGCTACTCCCCGGTTTTTGGAATAGGAGTAGTCCATCATCATCATTTTGTTAGTTGTCCTGGGCAAGTCCAATGATTTGGAGAGGTACGTGTTGGTCACAATTCTTCTGAGATTCAGGGCTCAACCAGCATATGAACAGACCAAAGATTTAAATCTCTGAGATACATATTTAACGCATTGGTATAGTGCTAAATAAAAGCTTGAATAAAAAGGGAGGAAGAATCATGTGTAGGAAAATTGTAAATGAGTGTAACTCTGTTACATTGGGGAAATAGGTTGTCATATATTTCAGGGCAAGACCCACTTACAGGGTGCTGATTTCAAGGGATTATGTGCCTTTCCTATGGTGTCCAGATGGCTCTACAGCCCTCAGGAGTACCCCTATTTGAGGCTTTGTTCACAATGGCATTTAATGAGATCTTCCTGAGACATACATAAATGTAACCTCAGGAATGACCTCCCAACTCATTTTGAAATCT
Source organism: Tolypeutes matacus (assembly GCA_026826555.1). Classification (NCBI taxonomy): domain Eukaryota; kingdom Metazoa; phylum Chordata; class Mammalia; order Cingulata; family Chlamyphoridae; genus Tolypeutes; species Tolypeutes matacus. The sequence continues at coordinate 3,942,439 of JAKSZT010053764.1, read as the reverse complement.
CTTAAGCATAGAAACTCTTTTGTATTTGATGTTCCCCCCTTTTGATCAAGGTCTTTTCCCAAATGCATCGCTGGTTGGTGCTTGGTATTAATCCCTTGGTGCCAGGGAGGCTCATCCCTGAAAGTCATGGTCCATGCTTGGGGGTGAGGGTGGGGGGGCGGGCGGGGAGGTAGTGTGTTTATTTGCTGAGTTTGGCTTGGAGAGAGCCCATATTTGAATAACAAGGAAATTTCCAGGGGGTAACTCTTAGGCAATAGTTATTGTTAGGATAAATTTCGATTTTACAAGAATAAGGCTCATAGTTACAATAGTTACATGCATTAATGTTGAGGGCTTGACATATTGGTCTGTTTTTTTGTATTAGGCACTGCCTATGTACTTGAGACATTCTTGCCCTTCTATCTGAGAACATAGCAGGACTATACAGGAAGGGAGTTTAATATTTTGTTGTTGATTGTGCGGGTCTCCACCCATTAGATAACATCCCATGACAAGGTGAACACAGTCATATTCCACAGCAGCACGCCCCAGGTACACCCTTTCCAACACTTTCCCCTACCACCAAACACCCTGGATCAGTGACCCTCTCCTGCCATATTTGTCAAAAGAGCATTCCCACAATTATATTTTCAGCCAGAGACCTCCACCTCCCCATAGTTCATCTGTTCCTTCCTCCTGCCCTCCCTCCATTTCCATTGATAGTCCAACCCCCCCAACCCTGCTCACCCACACATTCCAGCATTGTTGACTACACTCACATCCCTGTACCACCATCACCCCCATCCTCTGCCAAACCACCTCCTTCCACCTTATCATAGGTTCGGTCCAGCTTGAGCATTGGTAAACTACTCTCTACTCCCTTTCTGTCTTCTGGTAACCTGTCTTCCAGACTCTATCTCTGTGAGTCTGTTCAGTATGCTTAGCTCATATCAGTAAGATCATGCAATATTTCTCTTTTAGTGACTGGCTTAATTCACTCAACATAAGGTCTTTGAGATTCATTCATGTTATCCTGTGTGTTAATACTGCATTCCTTCTTACAACTGAGTAATATTCCATTGCATGTATAAACCACAATTTGCTTATCCATTCACCTGTTGATGGGCACTTGGGTTGCTTCCACCTTTTGGCAGTAGTGAATAATGCTGCTGTGAACACTGGTGTGCAGATATCTGTTCGTGTCCCTGCTTTCAATTTTTCTGGGTATATTCCTAGTAGTGGGATTGCTGGATCATATGGCAATTCTATAGTTAGCTTCCTGAGGAACCCCAAACCATCCTTCACAATAGCAGCACTATTCTACATTCCCACCAGCTGTGGATGAGTGTTCCCATTCTTCCACATCCTCTCCAACACTTGTTTTCTGCTTTTCAGTAGCAGCCATTCTAATAGGTGTAAGATGCTATCTCATTGTAGTTTTGATTTGCATTTCCTAATACTTAGTGATGGTGAGCATCTTTACATGTGCTTTTTAGCCATTTATGTTTTCTCCTTGGAAAAGTGTCTATTCAAAATCTCTTGCCCATTCTTTTTTAAAGATTTATTTATCCCCCCTCCCCGCCCCATTGTTTGTGCTTGCTGTTTGTTCTCTGTTCACTGTGTATTCTCTCTCTGTCTGCTCGTCATCTTTTAGAAGGCACCAGGAACCGAACCTGGGATCTCCCATGTGGGAGGGAGGCACCCATTCACTTGAACTACACCTGCTCCCTGCTTGTTGTGTCGACTAGGTGTGTTGTCTAGGTGCATGGTCTATTTGCATCATCTTGTTGTGTCAGCTCACTGTCTTCTTTAGGTGGTGCTGGGAATTGAACCCGGGACCTCCCATGTGTAGGTGGGTGCCCACCTGCTTGAGGCACATCACTTTCCTCTTGCCCATTTTTAAAATGGGTTGTCTTTTCATTTTCGAGATGTAGGATTTCTTTATATGTGCTGGATATTAGATCCTTATTGGATAATTGGTTCCCAAATATTTTTTCCCATTGAGTATGCTGCCTTTTCACTCTCTTGACAAACTCCTTTGAAGCACAGAGGGTTTTAATTTTGAGGAGTCTTATTTATCTATTTTTTTCTTTCATTGCTTTTTTTTTGGGGGGGTGTGTAAAAGTACCCAAATGAAATGAAACCTACTACAAGATCTCGTAGATGCTTCCCTACTTTAGTTTCTAGGAGCTTTATGGTCTTGGCTCTTGTATTTAGGTCTTTGATCCATCTTGAGTTAATTTTTGTGTGGGGTGTGAGATGGTGATTCTCTCTCATTCTTTTGGATATGGATATCCCGTTTTCCCAGCACCATTTGTTGAAGAGGCTATTCTTTACCAGTTGAGTGGGCTTGGTTGCCTTGTCGAATATCAGTTGGTATATTTGCAGGTCTATATCAGAACTCTCAATTCTGTTCCATTGGTGTATGTCTGTCCATACATATATACCATGCAGTTTTGACCACTGTAGCTTTGTAGTATGCTTTAAAGTCAGATAGCATGATTCCTCCAATTTTGTTTTTCTTCAGTTCAGTGAAAAATGCTGTTGTAATTTTTATGGAGATTGTGTTAAATCTGTAAATCAATTTGAGTAGGATAGACATCTTAATGCTATTTAGTCTTCCAATCCATGAATATGGAACATTCTTCCATTTATTTAGGTCTTCTTTGATTTCCACCAGTGGCACTTTTAAATGAAAGAGAAGTGATGAAAATACTGAAACAAAGTTGTTTTTCTTCTTTCTTTAATATTTTTCCCTTGGAAATGATCTTTAGTCTTAACTTCACTGTATTTTCATTCTCAAAGTCTTCATTGAGTGTGAATAAACGAAGTTGCTAACAGATAAAGAAACAGCTGGTTGTAAGTATTATTAGGCTTAAATTTCTGATTAAATATTTAAGTTCTTTTTGTCTCCTTTGAGTTAAAAAAACAAACAAACCCATGAATATATTAGCAAAGTGGGCTTCCTATTAATATTTCTCTTACTATATATAATGTCCAGAAATACATTGAAATAAAGCAAAATCAAATTATGGTGACTGTGATGTGGAAATTAGAATAGGCTTCTGGAATATTCAGTTCTTGCTTTGCTTTGCATTATTTATTCTGAGATGCATGTGCATCACCAGTATCTCTTTGCCTTACTTGTTCTTTAAAAATGAATATTATAATCATCTTGAATTCAAATAGCTGCTAGATGATTGAGAGCTTTGAAAAAGCAACATTTTGCATTAAAAGACATTAAAGTACATTAATAATATTATGAGAAGCATCTTTATGTGACAAAGAAGGGAAATTGATATTGACTCTATGAGATGAGAGAAATATAAAGTTGTGTAGAAAATTCAGAAGTATTCTTTGGAAGGTATATTAGTTTCCTAGGGCTGCTGTAAAACATAAGACAAACTAGGTGGCTTAAAACAGCAGAAATGTATTGTCTCCTAGTTCTGGAGGCTGGAAGTTCAAAATCAAGGTGTACGCAGGGCCATGTTCCCTCTGAGACCTGTAGGGGAGAATCTTGTTCTGCCTCTTCTAGCTTCTGATGCTTGCCAGCAATCCTTAGGGCTCCTTGGCTTGTGGGTATATCCCTTGGATTTCTGCCCATCTTCACGTGGCTGCCTTCTTCCTGTACCTCTTCCTAGGAGGACACCGTTCCTATTGGATTAGGGCCCACCCTAGTTGTGTGAACTCATCCTAACCTGAATACATCTGCCAAGACCCTGTTTACAAATTAATTCGCATTCACAGGTACGGGGAGTTAGGGTTTCAACTTCTCTTTTTGGGGGATACAGTTCAACCCCATAACAGCAGAAATCAGGAAGTACTTTCCAACCACTTCCACACTTAAGATTTCTTTCCTAGTCCTTCTTCCTCTTTCCTATTCATTTCTTCAATTGTCCTAGAGATGAGTGGCCTTTCAAGAGGAGATTGTTTGAGAACACATAAGATTTAAGAAGATTTTTCACTTCATTATGTTAATGTTTATATTTTTTTGATTATATTTTAAAGAAACTGATATTTTTTGAGTAAGTTTGTAATGATTTCAAACTTACTGAAAAGTGCCAAACGTAATATAAAAACTCCCATCTATTCTCTTTACCCACATTCACCAAGGTTTAACTGTTTGCTCCATTGGCTTTATTTTTTGCTCTTTCTCTCTTATATATGCACTAATTTTTTTCTGAGCCATTTGAGAGTTAGTCATCGACTAATGGTTAATAATTTCAATGCATATCCCCTAAGAACAAGAACATTTTCCTTGTAACTTCTGTACAGAGATAAAAATCAATAAAATTTACATCCAGTATATGTAGCTATGAACCTTATTTTTCAAAAATTGAAACTTGTGGTTACCATAGGTCTCGAGGGGAGGGCAAAGGAAGAATAGAATAGAGGGAACATGGGCATTTTTAGGGCATTGGAATTGTTCTGCATGATCTTGCAATGACGGATATAGGCCATTTTAAGTTTTGTCAAAATCTATAAAAGTGTATGGTATAAAATGTAATCCATAATGTAAACCACTGACCATGGTTAATAGCAGTGCTTCAATATTTGTTCATCACTTGCAACAAATGTACCATACTCACATTAGATGTTATCAGTAGAGGAAAATGTGAGAAGGGGAGGGGGTGGGATATAAGGGAATCCCCTATATTGTCTGTGTGACTTTTCTGTAACCTAAAGCTTCTTTGAAAATAAAGTGAAAATAATACACTGGGGGAACATACAGAAGAAACTGTCACTGTACAAAAAAGATAACATATCTTATGGTAATAATTCACTCTTTAAGCATCTCCTTATTTTCATGCACAGCATGATGTTCCAGGCTCGTCTTCTACCTTCTCTGCTTCAGCCCTGAAGTCAGTTACTTCTCCAAGGAACGCTGCCTCCTTTTAGTGGGGAATGGTATTTAGATCATGGTGCTTGGTGTGCTTATTGCTACCAGGGTGTTATGACTTTTAGGCCCTTTTGGAGGTCATCGTTAGAAAAATACATGCACACGTATGTGTCCATATTTACATTTCTCTGTCTCTTTATCCATTACAAACCATGAATTCATACCGATACCTTCCAATTTCCATCTAGTACCACAGGGTTCCTTCTAGCATTCTCCCTTTCCATATTTGTAACCACACACCAATGAGAAACCTGGCTTCCATTATTCTCAGTATATCTACTTAATTGCTCAATAATAAAAAAAAGTATTTTTAGAATTTCTAACCCATTCTCCTGTGAAAAAGGGACTTAATACCTAGAGTTCAATATTTATCTTTCTTTTAGTCCTTAGAACGATGGTATGCAGTCACGTACTGTGTTCAGAAGTTATTTGGGTTACTTGGGTTGGTTCTTCTCTACCGCCCTCCACCCCCATTCAAGGTAGTTGTGTTATTTATTTGAAATACAGTTAGGTTTATATGTCTCTGTTGTATTCCATGTTAGCACCCCTCTCCCCATGCTTGTTGATTTGTTTGAATATCTAAAACATGAAAATGGATTCAAAATCAGAAATATCATGATTCTAGTTCTTTCCCATCATTCCCACCTACTCCTGTAGGTAACTAGTGTCAATAGTTTGTTTTTAACTTCCTGTATTTCTTTTGCAAAAATAAGCAGGTACATATATATTTTTTTGTACCATTCTTACATAAAAGGTAACACTACATATGCTTTTGAACTTTGCTTTCTTCACTTAAGAGTAAATTATGGAAATCATTATGTATTAATTCACAGAGATGGTCCTCTTTCATCTTTACAGTTGCATAGTATCCGTTGTGTGGATATCACATGATTTATTCAGCCAGTTTTCTGAATACTGGCATGTAGGTTGCTTTGCAGGAATTTGCAATCACAAACAATGCTATAATAAGTAATCTTGTGCAAAGATAGATGCTCTCAATATTGGAGGCTTATATTTAGAGTAGATTACTGAAAGTAGGATTGTTGGGTCAAAAGGTAAACAGCTGTGTAATTCTGTTAGATACTGTCAAATTTCCCCCACAAGGGCTGTCTGTACCAGTTTGCATTCCTACCAGCAAAGTATGAGAGGCCTGTTTCTTCACAGCCTTGTCAACAGAATGTGTTGTTGAACATTTTAATTTTTGCCTGTTTGAGAAATGAGAAATAGTGTTGCAGTATAGTTATTTGCATTCTTTTTTATGTATTAGGTTGGCAATATTTTTTCACATGTTTAAAGACCATTATTATATCTTATTTTGTGAATTGCCTATGTCTTTGGCTATTCTATTTTTCAAAAAGTTCTTTTCCTTCAGTTTTAAATGTTCATTATATATAATATATGCATGAGTATGTATATGTGATAATAACTCTTGAACTGTGATATATGTTGCAAATATTTTTCTGCATGTTTGTCACTTTCATTTTTTAAATCCACCCCTTTAAGTACAATTCATTGTTCTTTAGCATCTTCACAAGTTTGTGCAACCATCAACACTACCTAACTGCAGAACACGGTCATCACTCCAAAAAGAAACCCCCTACTCATAGCAGTCACTCCCTATTCCCCCATTCCTCAGCCCCAGGCAACCTCTAATCAATCTACTTTCTGTCTCTAGGGATTGTCTTTCTGGACATTTCATGTAAGGGGAATCATACAATGTGTGGCCTTTTGTGTCTGGTTTCTCTCACTTAATATAATGTTTTGAGGCTCTTGTTCATGTATCACTACTTCATTCCTTTCTTTGGCTGAATAATACTCCATTGTATGGATATACCATATTTTGTCAACAGTTCATGGCAATTTGGGTTGTTTTTACCTTTTAGGCTATATTTAATAATGCTGATGTAGACATTTATGTACAAGTTTTTGTGTGAACATATGTTTTCAATTTTCTTACATATCTAGGAATGAATTGCTGGGTCATATGTTAACTCTATATTTAACTTTTTGAGGAACTGACAAACTGCTTTTCAAAGTAGCTGTACCATTTTTCATTTCTTACCAACACTTGTTATTGTTTGTCTTTTTAATTATACCCATCTGAGTGGGTGGAAAGTGGTATCACATTGTAGTTTTGATTTGCATTTTGCTAATGACTAATGATGTTGAGCATCTTTTTAATGATGTTAAGCTTCTTTTCATGTGCTTCTTGGCCATTTGTATATCTTGTGTGGCAAAATTCATCCTTTGACTTAAAAAAATTGTCTTTTTATTGTTGAGTTGTAAGCATGCTCTATTTATTTTGCATACTAGGCCCTTTTCAGACATATGAGTTACAAATGTTTTCGCCTATCCTGTGGGTTATCTTTTCATTTTCTTAATAATGTCCTTTGAAATTCAAAAGTTTAAAATTTTGATGAAGTTCAATTTTCCTTCCTCACGTCCTCTTTTTGTTGGTTGTCCTTTAGGTTGTCTTTATCTAAGAAACCATTGCCTAATCTAAAGTCATGAAGATTTACCTTTTTGTTTTCTTCTAGGAGTTTTGTGGTTTTAGCTCCTACACTTAGGTCTTTGGTCCATTTGATTGCTGCATATGATGTGAGGTAGACATTCAACTTCATTCTTTTGCATGTGGATATCCAGTTATTCCAGCATCATTTGTTGAACAGATTATTCTTTCCCCATTGAATTGTCCTGGCATCCTTGTTGAAAAATCAGTTGCCCATAAATGCATTGATTTGTCATTTGTCTTTTGAGTTTGCTTATGATATTTTTTCCATGCTAAAGTTTTTTCATTTTTGTATTGTCAAATATATCAATCTTTTATCTTTTTCAATATGCCTGTTCAGTTGTCTCAGCATCATTTATTAAAAGACCGTTTTTTTTCTTTGCTACTAATTTGACTACATCTGCTAAGACCCTGTTTACAAATCAATTCACATTCACAGGTACCAGTAGTTAGGATTTCAACTTATCTTTTGGGGGGCTATGATTTTGAGGTGGCACCTTTACCATATACTACATTTTGATGTTTATGTGTGTCTATTTCTGGACTTTTTACTCTGTTTCTCTGCTCTATGTACCACACCATGCTTTAAAAAAAACAAAAAAAAAAACAAAAAAACTTGGAGATTATTGCAGATTCACATGCAGTTGTAAGAAATAATACAGAGAGATGCCCTGTACCATTTATCTAGTTTCACCCCAATGGTAACATCTTACAAGACTATAGTACAATATGACAAACAGGATATTGGTATTGATTCAATCTGCAGATCTTATTCAAATTCCTCCACTTTTATTTGTATTCATACTTGTGTGTGTGTGTATATGTGTGTATTTAGTTCCATCCACTTTTATCACATCTCTGTGTTTGTATATTTGTCACCACAGTCAAAATACAGGACAATTCCATCACCACAAGAGTTACTTCTGTTGCCATTTCATAGCCACATCCACTTTCCCCTTCACCCTGTCCTGAATCCTTTGTTTCCTGTAATCTGGTCTTCTTTTCTATAATTTTGTCAATTAAGTATATTAAAAAATGAAATCATACAGAATGTAACATTTTGAGATTGGCTTTTTCTCAGCACAATTCCCCTGAGAGTCATCCGAGTTGTTGTGTATATCAATAGTTTGTTCCTTTTTATTGCTGAACAGTATTCCAAGGTATAGTTGTACCATAGTTTGTTTAACCATTTGCCTATCAAAGGATTCTGGGGTTGTTTCCAGTTTTTGCACTTACAAATAAAGTTGCTATGAACGTTCATGTACAGGTTTTTGTTGGAAATAAGTTTTCATTTCTTTGTGATAAATGTCCAAGAGAGCAGTTGCCGGCTTATATGATAATTGCATGTTTAGTTTTATAGGAAACTGCCAGACTGTTTAAATTAGAGAGGCTTTTGGGTAAGTTTTAATATCTGATTGACTAATACCCCTTGGTAACTTTTCTTTTTCAGTGTTTTCCTTGCTGGGATGGGGAGCAATAATTTTATTATGTCAGTAATACATCGTTGTCTAATTACCCTGCTTAAGGAATTGTAAGTGGACACCAAGTAGCATTTCCTTTGTTTTCTCAACTTCAACTGTAGCTACCTTTGGTTCAGTTTAGCTTGGCAAATAGTTTAGTATGTTATATTTATTTTGTACCATTTCTGAATTCTGGATGTTGCTTGAAAAAATAAAATTACATGTCTGGGTTTGAGTCCTCTTCATATTCTTCTTTTATCTACTTGAAGCAATGGGACTGTCATATACATTGGTGATTTTCAAGTTCTAGTGTGCATCAGAATCACCTCAAGGCCTTGTTGGAACATAGTTGGGGGTACCTGGAGATTCTGCTTCAGTAAGCTTTTGCATTTCTCAGATCCCATATGATGTCGATGCTGCTGGTACGTGGGCCACACTTTGGAACCACTGGTCTGGCATTCAGGTGTCATAGCTTATGGAGTATCTTAGGGAATTCTGCTAGATCTTATGACTATTTGAATGCATTTTTTAAGGAAAAATACCATGATGTCTGAGCCGCTGAAGAGACAAGATAAACAATGCTGCTATCTAACAGACCTTCAAATTTTAGCACTGAAAAGGAGCTAGAAAAACCTAGCCTTAAGTCATCCATTTATTGACTCATTCATTTATTCATCGGATTTCTCTAGTCCCATTGATATTCGCTAGGCAAGTGCAAAGGCCTCTATTTTACATATTGAGGAATTTTATTCTAAAAAAGTTAAATATAGATTCCAAGATCTAACATTTAGGAAACAAAAACCCTTGACTTCAGGACCCCCTGAATACCCTTGAAAGTTCTGGGCTCTGTTCTGCACATAATTGACTTTTCTGCTAGTGGAGCTGAGAGTTAAAGCTGTAATTTAATTTCACAGACTTAATGGCCTTCATAACTGATAATGATATCTTGCTTGTCTTGAGATAACCGGCCTTTCTTTAGGTATTTATCCAACCTCCTAACAACTGTGTTACTTATTCAAATATTTGTACCTATATTTCACTGAAATGAAACCACACTGGTAAAGTACTCCCATTTAAGTGTATGTAGAATCCACGGGGTGCATCCACCAATTAATTTCAGAGCCTGCTATGTCACAAGAGATCAAACTGGAAACTGATCTCAGCAACCTGATGTTTTATATCTACCTAAATTTACTCTGGCATGTAAGTAAATAGTTATTTAGAGGTCCTGAAAATATAGGTGTTGATTTTGCTTATTTTATAGTTGAGGTGATACACATAAATATTAAAGTTTGTGGTTTGGCAATAGTTAACATTGGGAGCAGAGAAGGAAAATTTTAAAATCTTGGTCTTCAAGCAACTGAACGTATAATACCAGTTCTGTGTACCACTTGTTTGATGTTAAGATGCCCGAAGTATAAATAATTGATTGACCAGAGACTAAAACAGCCATTGTAGTCGGTTGAATTCTAAGCTCCTTGACTTGAGCTCATCATGGTAAGGTTAGGGAGGAAGAGGTCTAGTTCTCCCACAAAAGGAGCCCAGAAACTATCTCTAGCATGTACACGAATGTTGAAAATTAGTTGGATTTAAATAAGCATTTAGTTTTCAAGCTTTAGATTAGCAGATATAAGGGCCCCAATGCAGGAATCCATCCTGCAAAGTCTTGCGGGGGTCTGTCTGGCAGAGCCTGTGACAGCACAATGAAGTTACTCTGAACACCAAGGTTGAGAGAGGTGGGGGGAGAAGAACAGCTGAAGAAGCTATCCTCAAGCTGATCCCCAGCATGCCTTTTATTAAGGACTTTTTCACAGTCAAGGTCAGGGTGCACCTGTAGAGGAGTAGGCAGGTATGGCTGCATGTGAGGGATGTAAATAATCTTGTAAGAATTCCAGGCTGATAATGGGGAAGCAGGATTACAGAAACATTTAGTGATATACTTAGGAGATAAGGTGGGAGATAAGGGAGATAGGATAAGCAGGAGTGGTGATTTCTCTGTGTGGGCAGAGAAAACAGGCCTCCAAGTATTTCTTGGATGTAAAGATCAGAGAGTTCCCACATCCCAACCTAAAATCTACCAGTCAGTAAATGAGCTTACCAGAGCTGTAGATTCTCCCCTCCTCCTAAGAGGCAGCTCCCCTCCCCCATATAGTGGGCCTAAGGAGCAGTTGTTGTGTTTTTCTGTTATTGTTTTGTTTTTTAATTTTTTAATTTTTAAAGCTTTAGATTACATATATGTTACATTAAAAATATAAGGGATTCCCATATGCCCCATTTCCTTCCCCTCCCACACTTTCCCACATTAACAGCATCCTTTATTAGTGTGGTACTTTTGTTACAATTGATGAACACATATTGAAGCATTGCTACTAACCATGAACTATAGTTTACATTCTGTCCCACCCAGTTTTGTAGGTTATGACAAAATACCCAAAAATGCCCCCATAGTACACCTCCCATCTTTCCTCTCCCTTCCCTTAGAACCTCTGGTAGGCACTGTCTTTACATCAATGATAAAAGTTCTTCCATTGCTAGAATAATAAGTCTATAGTAGAATAATAATAAGTCTACTTTAGTCTGTTGTTCACTCCCCAATCTTGAGGATCTGGGGATGGTGACGCCCACTCTGCTTCTAATTGAGAGGGGGCTTAGATCCCATGGGGCAGATGGATGGAGCTGTCTTGCTTGCAGTTGTAGATCTTGACCAAAAGTGGGGGAAATGGAAAATATAGATGAGTTTTTATGGTTAAGATATTTCAAAGTGAGTCGGGAGGTCATTCCAGAGGCCTTATGCAAGTCTCAGCAGGACCTCGTTGACTGCCACAGTAGACAGTGCCTCAAATAGCAGAACTCCTGAGGGCTCTAGAGATATCCAGAAACTATAAGCAGGGCAGACAGCTCAAGAATTCGACACTCTGTCGGTGGGCCTTACTTTGGAATTTATGCTCCCCAGTGTAACAAAGTTAAACTCATTTATAGTTTCCCTACACATGACTCTTCTGCCCCTTTTATTTGAACCAATAATTAGCACTATACTTGTTAAATATATGTCCCAGAGACTTAAATCTTTGGTCCATCCATGTGCCAATTGAGTCCTGAATTTCAGCAGAGTTGCAACACCTACTCTCCAGTTCATTGGACTCACACAGGACAAATAACAAGGAGATGGTGATGGACAATGCCCATCCAAAGGAGCAGTTGTTTTTATAAAAGATACAGAGAGTAATATACCTTACATTCTTTACAACCCTAAAACACCTTTTATTTCTAGTTCTCTGAGATATCTCCTTTTGCTCTAGGAGCTTTCCCTGGATAATTTCATCCACACTCATAGTTTTACTTATCCATTTACTTGTGCTTAAATGGATAACTTCCAAATGCAATCCTCCAGTTTTATTCTGTTTCTTGAGAATTTAAACTCATATTCAAATACATGCTAGGCATTTTAACTTTGCCACTCATTGGTCACCCTCAAAATGTCCTACAAAGATTTTATCTCTTACCTATCCTTTCTTCCAGACAAGACTACTCTTCTTGCTAGGTCCTATCTTGGGGTGATGCTTGGGGGTTTCATTGGATTCTTCTATTTCCTGCCTTCTTACCTTTACATCAAGTCATTCACCATAGCCTGTCAATTCTGCCTCAACAGTACTTCTCAAACAAATCCACCCTCTCTTTTCTTCTTATGGACTTTCATCTTGACCTTTGCAATAACTTCCTGACTGGTCTCCCTGTCTCTGGACTTGGCCCTCTCATGTTAATGCTGTAATCATAATAACCTTTTAGAAAAAAAAAAATTTCTAACCATGTTAACTTCCCTGCTTTAAACACTAGATGATGATAGATTCCTCACAGGATAAAGTTCAAGTTCCTTGGCTTGACCTAATAGCCTACCACGACCTGACTCTTGTCTATCTGCCCTTCTCCTTACATATGTTAGAGTATAGTAATTCAGAACTGCTTTTAAGTTCCCTCGAATCACCATGATGTTTTACACTTCCTTGCCTGTGATTGTGCTCTTTCCTGCTGACACATGCACTTCTCTTAATACTTCCGTTTTTAAGACTACTTGGTAGCCTCTAGGATGACTTCCTTGATTTCTTTTGCTCATCTATCCATTAACATGCTAGATTATGTCTGACCCTTCTTTAAGTTATTCTTAGGGAACCATGTATATATCTCTATGGTAGAACTTTGTCCACTTATTAAATTCATCTCTAAGTTCCTTGAGTGGAGTATGTGTTTGTTTCTCTTTGTATCCCTCTTGCCTGCTCTGAGTTCTCAAATCACTTAGAAATTGATAATTGTTTGCTTATGAAGGTTGTATTAGTCAGCCAAAAGGGGTGCTGAAGCAAAATACCAGAAATCTATTGGCTTTCATAAAGGGTATTTATTTGGGGTAGAAGCTTACAGTTACCAGGCCAAAAAGAATAAGTTACTTCCCTCACCAAAGTCTGTTGTCTTCTGTTGGAGCAAGATTTATTCTTAAGGCTTTGTGGTCCCAGCTTCTTCCAAAATCAGCTGTAGGCTGGGATAAGTCTAGTATCTCTATCAGGGCTCATTTCTGTCTGGGCTCAGCTGCTCTGCCCTTTCCCGTGTGTTTACTTCCCTGGCTCCAGCTCAAAACTCCAACCTTGCCTAAGGGGGCGGGGACTCAACGTCCTACTGATGTAGCCCAATCAAAATCTTAATCATTATTTAATCAAGTAAAAGTAAAACCTCTGTATCCAGTATAATTTAATATGCCCAGAGGAAAAGACCAATTCACAAACGTAATCCAATATCTATTTTGGAATTTATAAATAATGCCAAACTGCTACAGAGGTATACAGAATCAACTGTGTGAAGGAGACTTTGCCTTTTCCTTCATTACCACTGAGAGGTGGTGACATAGTCTTGGTATTAATCTCAGGTATCTATTGCTGCATATCAAACCATCCCATAACTTAATGGCTTAACAAAATTTGGTGGAAAATCATGGGCTCCTGGGCTAAGCTAGGTGTTTCTTCTTTTGGACTCATCTGTGGTTGCTCAGCTGTAGGTGTCTTCCATCATCTGGAGGCTCAACCTGGAGCTGGATAGTCTATAACAGGGGTTCTTAATAGGGGTTTCATGAGCTTGAATTGAAATTCAAAAAAACGTTATTCTTATGGGGATATGTTGTTGTGGGTGTGATATATATACAGTATATTGTGGACTTTGGCAAAGGGGTCTGTGGAACAAAAAAGGTTAAGAAAGCCTGGTCTAGAATGACCTCACTCATTTGTCTGGCAATTTGGTGCTGGCTGCCAGCTCTGCTCCTCTCATCATTGTCAAGAGGGTTGGCTCAGGCTTCTTTACAGAACAGCCTCATTGCAGCAAGGGAATTGGAGCAGAAGTGGAGGGCCTTTGGAGGCCCAGGCCCAGAAACCACAGAGTGGCACTTCTGTCACATTCTGCTGTTTTCAAAACAGGTCAGCAGAATTGGAGGAATTGGTGACTTCTTAAAAAATTAACCATCTAGCACAGAATTCCTTGTGAGAACTGGATTGGCACCTCTACTTTTAGAGCTCTTTTCCAACATTATATTACTCCTGTGGTAGTCATTTTACATACTTCAAATTTTGTATGTCTTATTTCCTGCTTTAGTAGGCCATATTTGTTCTTTAGTAGGTCATTTTTAAAATTTAGGAACAGTATAATAAACATTTATTTCTCTTATAAAACATACCAGATTTTTTATGTGGCATGTTTTCAATCAATACTTGTGAAGTATTTTTTAAAAATTTATAAATAATTCAAGTCTACCAAAAGTTATGGGAATAATTCAATTAATACTCACCTGCCTACCACTTTGAACATCATTCCTGAGAGAGAATTAGTGGTGATAACTGATAGCAAAAATAACATCACCTGTTTAGTTAGATTGTGCATTATACCAAGCTATGGATGGTTGACTTGAACATCCAGCCAGCATTTATGACTTTGTTACAATGGGAGAATGAATTTCAGATTTCAGGCACCCAGCCTCACAAATTTAGTTGTCATTATTTGGGGGCTGCCTTTAAAGCTAAGGAAATACTCCTGCGTGTGACTATCAGAAGCATATGAGTAAAAATCAGTATTTATCTGAAAATAATGCACTGATTACGGAGTTCAAATTATATAGAGGATTTTTTCCCCTAGAACTTCAGAATTCTTGATAGAAGGGAGGGAAGGTCCCAAGAAGTAGATAAAGGTCCTTTAAGGATGTCAATATGCTGTCTCTAGTATTTATTTGTTACCAGTAAAACCCTGATAAAAATTTTAAAGCTTTTATTTGCATGTTGGATTTGCTTCAGAGTTGACTGATAAAACCCAACAGAAATTTTAAAGCTTTTACTTACATATTGCATTTGTTTCATGGATGATTTTTTCCAGAGTGCTTAGAAGCTGTGTGTATACTGAAGGGGGCTAAGGAGAGAGAGATGATGAAAGGTTTAGTGAGAAGAAAGTTGAGTTTAAGGGCTGTGCATACTGTTAAGTTCATTTGCCCTGTGTTATATCTGATAAAAATCCTTGCTGTCAGTCTTAATTCCTGATCTTAGTCTCTAGAATCTCCCCCTATTTCTTTTCGTTCTTTTTTCAGACTTTATTAATTTTTATTTTGAATTAAATTCAAACTTACAGGACAGTTGTAAAAATAATACAAAACCTATACAGATAACTCCAACATACCCCCCCCCCCCAGATCCACCATCTTTTAACATTTTGCTACATTTGTCTTATCATTGTATCTCTGCCCACCTAGCCATCTGGTCACTTAGCTTTCTACCAGTCTGTCTGTCTGTGTATCTATTTTCTAAACCTTTGAGAGTAGTTTTCTATATATCATGCTCCTTGAAAACTTAATACTTCCATGTATGTTTCCTAAGATCAAGGGTATTCACTTATGTAACCACCTTAATTGTAGTTAACGAATTGAAGAAATTTTAACATTGATACAAAACTTAGATGCTATATTCCAGCTTTGGGGAGAATCATTTTTTGCCAAAATTTTAAAAAGTAAATCACAGGCATTACATTTTCTTCCTTAGTACATGATTATGTATATGTGAAAATGACGTTTTCCTATATAGCCTGAAAATAGCTTTAACAATTCCGTTTTTCCTTCTTAAAACAAGGATGATGATGTCATCTTCATTGATTAAACAAGACTGTAGCTAAGAAGTTCTGAGACATAACAGGTGCTTCCCCAGTTTGCTTTCCCATCTTTCTAGTTTCTTTCCTCTCCTTTTTCTTTTATATCCTATTTCCTTTTTATACCTCTGCCTCCCCCTTTCTTCCATGGGCTCTCTTATTGGCATCCCTACATTGTGTGTCAAATATGCCTTAACCCCTCTGTCTTGGCTCACTTCCTGAGAGATGAGTGGGAGTCATTGCAGTGCCAGGGCTGCTCAGAGGGGGATCACAGCCCACGTCCAAATCGGAACCCTTCGGAGAGGCCATCCTGCTTAACCATTTGCCTTCAATCCCTCCTGCATGCTTTGGGATTTCTTTTGGGGTGAGCAAGATCCCCTGTCCTAAAAGAAACCAAATTTGTATCCTGACCTTTTCTCCAAGAAGATTTTAAAAAATGTTTTCTGTAAATATACAACTGTGTCCATTTATGCAAAACTGGAATCTATTCATTGTTTTCTCCTTTTTGCTTATTGCCATGTTAATATTCACTGGATAATCTTGTCTTTGGCTTATGTTTGACCTTTACATATACTGAATGGACTGGATAATTTTTCTAGTGATGCAGTGTTGAAATTTTATCTATTAGAGGCTTTTTGCTTTTTATAAACTTCTCCCAAACAATTATTTGGGGGTCCACAAAGTTTCTTTTTAGGTGTTATGGGAATGAGTAGTTATTTCATACAATTCAAACAATCTTTTAGCTGCTTCTGCCTCTACCAGCCTCTGAGGAATCTATAAGTGATGGTATTAAAATGGAAAACATATGTGGAAGCTTATGATGGAATCACAAGTCTTTTCTTTTTTTTTTTTTTAACTTTTAAAGAAATTATTGAATTTATTAATTGTATATAATAGCATTAACAATTTTTTAGCAAATTTATGTGATACATATTAATAAAACATAAATCTTTCAAAGTGTACAATCAGTGGTATTTGGTATAATCACACAGTTTTGCAATCATCACTTCAATCATTTTTAGAGCATTTTCATTATTACAATCACAAGTCTTTTCTAAGAAATGTTGTGGTACTCTTAAGGATGAAAGTAAGGAGGAAGAGATGAATGGCAACAAATGTTAGTGTAATCATAATGGGGACTGGAAACCTAAACTGTCAGTGACAGTGAATGACACCATTACTGATTCACACTTGTCTTTTTAATGTGCCCTCCCTTTCATTGTATTGCCCTCTGGCTCCTGATTTACCAGCAAACATATAAGCACATTTTAAAATTTGCTTAGGATTTCCTGTGACACAGTCATATGTCACTGGAAAGTCTGCTGGCTGAGTAAACATATTGTCAAATGGGAAACAAGATATATTACTCCTTTGAAAAACCCAAATGGTTTGGATAAACTCTTTAGTTTTTATTAGAGAAGTTGTGAGTTTACAAAAAAAAATCATGCATCAAATACAGGATTCCCATATACAGTCCTATTATTAACACCTTGCATTAGTGTGGTACATTTGTTAGAATTAATGAAAGCATATTGTTATCATTGTCCTATTATAATCCATGGTTTACCTTAGGGTTCACTGTTTGTGTTGTACAGTCCCATGTTTTTTAATTTTTAATTTTTATTTTAATATATATATAACTTAAAATGTCTCCCTTTTAACATTTAAATATATAATTCATTGCTGTTAAATACATTCACAATATTGTATTACCATCACCATGATTCATTACCAGAACTTTACATTCAACCCAAATAGAAACTCTGTACAGTTTAAGCATTAACTCCCTATCCCCTACACCCACTTGGTCCCCTCCTAACCTATATTCTAGATTCTGACTCTAAGAGTTTGCTTCTATTATTTACTATCAGTGAGATCATGCAGTATTTGTTCTTTTGTGTCTGGCTTATTTTACTCAACATGATGTCTTCAAGGTTCATCCATATTTTCACATGTCTCGGGACTTCATTCCTTTCTTACAGCTGAAAAATATTCCATTGTGTGTATATATCACATTTCTTTATCCATTCATCAGTTGATGGACACTTAGGTTGCTTCCATCTTTTGCCAACTTTTGGTAACACATAGATATCCAGTTTTCCTAGCACCGTTTATTGAAGAAACTATTCTTTCTTTCCCAATTTGAGTGGCCTTGGCACCCTTGTTAAAAATCATTGGGCCATGGGCCTGGCCCTGCTGCATCTCCCACAGAGGAGAGCTGGAGAAAGTACTGTGGGTAGGTGGTCTTGGTGCTGCATGCGTCTGGCTTCCCGGGGTCCCTCCAGCCTGGGCAGCAAGGGAGCCCGGTGGTCCATGAATCCACCACTGGCCACCGCCACAATGTATTTGTCAGAACATCCTGTTCAGCTACATGGAGGACCTTCAGGAGCTCACCATCACAGAGAGGCCAGTCCACTGGAGCCTCAAGACACCAGAAGAAACAGAGACTGACAGTTGATGAAGACCTTAGTGATATTGAAAGGGCTGTTTATCTGCTCAGATGTTCTGTCCAATGATGGGAGTGGTTTGTTGAAGTTCCAACTATTATTGTAGAGACATCTGTTTCTCACTTCTGTTTTGCCAGTGTGTGCCTCATGTGTCCTGGGGCACTCAAGATATCCAAGGTACAAGTGTGATCGCAAATCTTCCATTTTTGATGCGACAGAATCCTGCTGAGACACTTTGGTGAGTTTTGCCAAATGTCAGATGTCTTCCAAAGTCCATGAGGATGCACACTTATTTATCCAGAGAGTATGGATCTCACAAATGTTTGTCTAGAGGGCGTGGCTATGTGGAGGAGAACCCTTATTGGAAGTCCTGCATGTTGCAGGAATGGAAATGCAGTTAACGGCCACAGTGTTGTTTTTGACCATTCCACAGGAAGAATCAGTATCAATTCAAGCATAGGCCCACTCCTTCCTACAAGTCATTCTTCTGCATCTGGAGCACAGGGACGCAGCTGTCAGCAATGCATGGCTAGAAACTCTTCTATCAGCAATGGAAGCATTGCCAAAAAAAACCCTAAGGCATGAGATTTTGAATCCACTTGTTTACAAGGCACAACTTTCCCAAACAGTCCAATCTCATTTAGTTAGTTGTAGGATTTTTAGGAAAATTGGCCAACAAATTTGATGCCCATACCATTAAAAGAGAAATACTTCCCCTTGTAAAATCACTCTGCCAAGACAAAGAATGTGAAGGTTGATCTTGTATGTGTCGGCAATTAGAAAATACAGTTTAGGGCATTGGGACAGAACTTACAAAAAGTGTGGTGCTCCCTGAATTAGTAGAACACTCTAGGGATGAAGGCAGCAGGGTACAACTTGCAGCTTTTGAAATTTTGGTTAATTTGCTTGACATATTTGATACAAATGACAGAAGTCAAACTGTACTTCCCTTAGTGAAATCATTTTGTGAAAAATCTTTCAAAGCAGATGAATCAATTGTTATTTCCTTATCTTTCCATTTAGGAAGACTATGTCATGGACTATATGGTATTTTTACTCCAGAACAACACTTGAGACTTTTGGAATTTTATAAGAAACTCTGTACCTTGGGTTTCCAGCAAGAAAATGGACACAATGAAAACCAGATTCCACCTCAAATCCTAGAACAGGAGAAGAAATATATTTCAGTATGGAAGAATTGTGCTTATAACTTTCTGGCCATGATTGTTTCTGTTGATGCTAAGAACTTCCACATGGAACTCTCTTCTACCTTCTTTTGCCTTTGTCACAACCCTGAAGTACCAGTCAGATACACTATTGCTATTTTCTTTTATGAAGTGTCCAAACTTCTGAATTCTGGAGTGTATTTAATACATAAAGAACTAATAACACTATTACAAGGTAAATCACTGGAGATATTAGATGCCCTTATAGATCATCTTCCAGAAGTTTTGGAACTTATGTCTACTTGTGGAGAAAGCAGTGTTCAAGAAAATAAAAAAATAAGTTATTAGCTCTACCAGACTTGATTCCAGCACTCACAGCTGCTCAACAGTGGGCTTCAGCCTCTTTAAAAAGGAAGACTCATGAGAAGCTTCTACAGAACTTTGCCTTTCTGCCACATATCATATCAAGTGATTAGATTTATTATTGTTTCTTACAAAGAATGTTCACCATCATGATGACAAATAACGTCCAAAAGGCAGTGTCATGAACCCTATGCATTTTTCTACATTATAATTATTGTATTAGGCAGGGTTCTCTAGGGAAACAAAATCAACAGGAGATATCTGTCAATAACATGAGATTTTATGAGTCTCTCACGTGACTGTGGGGATGCACAAGTCCAGGTTCCGCAGGCAGCCTGCAAACCAGGGGCTCCGATGAAAGTCCAATCAAAGGTCCTTGATGAGTTTCTGGGAGAAGTTGGCTGTCCAACGACGAGATGGGAAATTCTCTCTGAATGTTGAAATCACTTCTCCTTTTAAGGTATTCAATTGATTGGATAAAAGCGTCACCTATTGCTGATGCAACCCCCCTGACTGATGCAGATATAATCAGCCATCCACCCAGTAAACTCACTGGTGGCCAAAGTCCATAAATGTTCTTGTATTACAATTTGCCCAGTGCTTGCTGGACCAAACACCTGGACACAATTACCTGGCCGAGTTGACACATTAGCCTAACCATCACAATTATAAACAAGATCAGAGACATGAGGCCATTCAAAAGCTAATTAAACAACTGGGCCAAGGAAAATGTTACTAGAATAGACTTGGATTTTTTGGATACTTGTGAATTTATTGTAGAGATGTTTTCCGAATCATTTTTCTGTAAATATTTCTTTCTGCCTACTGTTGAACTAACACATAATCCAGAATGTGAGAATGAACTTTTGCTACTTGTTGGCCAAAGTGAAATCTACTCTGACGATCCCTGCAGATAAGCATCTACCTCAGCAGTTAGAGATGTGTGTGAGAAAAGTCCTGTGTCAAGGAAGAGATAAAGATGTTCTGGCTATTATAAAAAGAACTGTGTTAGAATTGGACAGAATGGAAATGTCTATGGATGCTCTTCACAAAAAAGTGATGGACCAAGAGAAAGAGAAGAACTTCTTCTTTTGGAAATGGAACAATTAGAGAAAGAGATGCAACAGAATGATGGAAGGCCCCTGAGTGATAAAATCTTTGAAAAGAAACATTAAGACACTAAGACACTAATACCTCTGCCCAAGAGCATCCGTGATTTTGTTCCTGGATCCTCTTCTGCCACCCCATCGACAAAACAATCAGGAAATCCAAACTGATTCAAAGCCAGTCTTTTAATAATCAAGCTTTTCACCCAAAATATGGCAACTTAGACAAGTGCATTAGTAAAAGTTCTCCGTCAGTATGTATACCTTCTGTCTCAGGGTTAACAAAGACTTCTGTGATTTCACTAACGGATGAATCTGATGAATCATTCTGGATTTGGAATGCCAGTCGTGTTCTGACTTCCTATTCTCCTAATACTCTCTTACCAAGCACCTCCCATGGAACAAGTAACTCAGTTGATCCAAACAGCAGTGGAAACAAAGATTTGCAACCACAGAAGGATACCTTAAAATCTGAAAATCCAGTCCATACATCATCAGCTTGATGAAGGAGACAAAACAAAGATAGCTGGAGATGATGAGATTGATGGACAAAAGCTAAAACAATAACAGGGGCTTTTTATCTTAATGAATGGAAAAGAGAGACTTAATGGCATCTGATGCTGTTAAATTAGATTCCCTAAGAGGTATAATTTTTAATATAATAATGTAGTTGCAGAATTCCAATGTTATAGTGAAGTGCAATGAAAAACAGTTTTAGGTATGTGCTTTACTGCTGCAGAAGAGACAAGTCTGCCTTTATTTGTGCAAGGAACCATCTATTTAATTGTTCTCATTTAGAGTTTTAGCATTTAAAAATTGTATGAAAATCCAAATCAGCTGAAATTGCCTTAGCTAGATAATCATTTGGAAAGGGACTGGGGAAGTAAGGCAGATACTCCATTTTGTTAGGACTCTGCAAGCCCAAGTGAAAAGTCATACTGAAAAGGGTACAAACAGCTCCCCAATTTATCAGTCCTATGATTGCATTGGCAGTGTGTTGTACCTGGACAATCACAAATTTAAATTTGGCAATGAAAATTCTATGAAGATTTCCAAAAGCTTTTAGCTACTAGTACCTGAAAATAATAGATTATTTCCTAGAAAATTTATTTTATAAATATTTTGTTTACATTTTATATTGTATTTCTTTACTTAATTTAAAATGATGACTCTAGTTTGAATCAGCTTTCTTCCAAGCTATCATGCTTAAGCTATGTCAAAAGCATTTGTTTGTATTGATGTTAATATTTCCATCAAAATTTGCCTTTAGAACGTATACCATTCTTTTTTTTTTTTTACTGGGAGGTCCCGGGGATCGAACCCAGGTCCCTCCATATGGGAGACAGACGCCCAACCATTTGAGCCACATCCGTCCCCCATATACCATTCTTAATTTTTTAAAAATTCATTGTTTAAGCCAACCCATTACATGATATTTTCTTGAGCAGCCTAGGAAACTAAAGCAAAGTTTTCATTCTTTCACCATTATATGTTCCGACTTCCTGTGATGTTAGCTGCCTGTTTTTCATATACCATATTAAGGAAGTTTTCTTCCATTTTTAATTTTCTACTTTTTTTTTTTTTAATCAAAAAGGGATGCTGGTTTTATCAAATGCCTTTTCTATATCAATTTAGATGCTCATGTGTTTTTTGCCATCTTTCTGTTAATATTACAGTACATTAATTGATTTTCTTATCATGAAACACTGTTGCATACCTGGGATAAATCCCACTTGATTGTGGTGTTTAACTCTTTTAATGTGCTGTTGCATTTGGTTTGCTAGTTTTGTATTGAGGTTTTTTGCATCTGTATTCATAAAAGATATTTATCTGTAATTTTTCTTTTCGTC
Organism: Tolypeutes matacus; assembly: GCA_026826555.1. Classification (NCBI taxonomy): domain Eukaryota; kingdom Metazoa; phylum Chordata; class Mammalia; order Cingulata; family Chlamyphoridae; genus Tolypeutes; species Tolypeutes matacus. The sequence continues at coordinate 3,919,501 of JAKSZT010053764.1, read as the reverse complement.
TGGTATCTTTATCTGGCTTTGGCCTGAGGGTGATGTTGGACTCAGAATGAATTAGGGAGTGTTCTGTCCTCTTCTGAGTTTTTTGAAAGAGTTTGACTGGGATTGGTGTTATTTCTTCTTGCAATGTTTGGTATTTATTGGCATACAGTTGTTCATAGTATCTTTTTTTTTAAAGATTTTATTTATTTATTCATTTATCCTCCCCCTTGCTGCTTGTGCTCGCTGGGTCAGCTAACCATGCCGTGCGGGCGGGCTTGCCTTCACCAGGAGGCCCCGGGAACCGAACCCGGGGCCTCCCATATGGTAAACAGGAGCCCTACTGATTGAGCCACAGCCGCTTCCCCATAGTATCTTTTTATAATCCTTTTTATTTAAGCAGGGTCAGTAGTAATGTCTCCCTTTTCATTTCTGATATTAGTTATTTTTATTCTTTTTCTTCAGCTAATGGTTTGCCAATTTTATTGGTCTTTTCAAAAAACCAACTTTTTGTATGTTGATTCTCTCTATTGTTTTTTTTTTTTTTTTTAATTCTATATTTCTTTTATCGCCACTCTAATCTTTGCTATTTCCTTCCTTTTGGTTGCTTTAAGTTTAGTTAGCACTTTTTTTTCTGGTTCCTCCAGTTTTGAGGTTAGGCCTTTTACTTGATATCATTCTTCTTTTTTAATGTAAGCATTTAGAGCTATAAATTTCCCTCTCATCACTGCCTTTGCAGCATCTCATAAGTTTTAGTATGTTGTGTTTTCATTTAATTTGCCTCAAGATATTTCCTAATTTCTCTTATGATTTCCTCTATAACCTGTTAGTTGTTTAAGAGTAGGTTGTTTCATTTCCACATATCTGTGAAATTCCTTTTCTCCCTCTGTTATTGATTTCTTGTTTCATTCTCTTTTGGTCAGTGAATACATATTGTATGATTTCAATAGTTTTGAATTTATTGAGACTTGTTTTGTGACCTAAGTTAGCTATCCTGGTGAATGTTTTTAAGAGCACTGGAGAAGAATGTGAATTCTGTTGGGTGAAGTGTTCTATATGTTTGTTAGGTCTAGTTGGTTTAAAGTATCATTCAAGTCTACTATATACTTAGTGATCATCTGTCTACATGTTATATCCATTATGAGAGTTGACAGTGCAGGACGTTCTTATTCATTTTGCTTACCTAGTTTTTGTAATTCTTACACCTTTTTGACCTTCAATTCTTTGGTTAGTGCCTATTTCCATATTTATTTTTTATTTCTTTCTGGATATATTTTTCATGTATTTTCTTTGTGGTTACCATGGGGTTAATATTGAACATCCTAAATATATAAAATCACATTTGGTACCAACTTTATTTCAATAGCATACGTGTACACTATTCCTATACCCTCTGTTCCTTCAAATTTTTGGTGCTTGTTACAAATTATCTTTATACATTTTATGTCCAGAACCATAGATTTATCATTTCTTTTTATGTATTTGCATTTTAGCACCTGTAGGAAATAAGAAGTGAGGTTACATACCAACAATAGACTACAATAATACTGGCATTTACAGTTATCCAGATGGTCACATTTACTGCAGGTCAATATGGCAAAAGTATTTCCTAATGCTGCTTTGAACTACTGTCTACTGTTGTTTCCTTTTAGTCTGAGGAACTCCCTTTAGCATTGCTTGTAGGGCAGGTCTAGTGGTAATGAGCTCCCTCAGCTTTTTTTCGTTTGGGAATGCCTTAGTCTCTCCCTCATTTTTTTTCACAAATGTAAGATATAAAATTCTTTGTTGGCAGTTGTTTTGTTTCAGCACTTTAAGTATTTCAACCCACTGCCTTCTTGCCTCTGTGGTTTCTGACAGGAAATCAGCACACAATTGACATAAAATGTTTCATTTCTCTTGCAGCTTTCATAACTCTCCTTGTCCTTTGCATGTGATAGTGTGAGCAGTAAGTGACAGGGTATATTTTTCTTCATGTTCAACCTGTTTGGTGTTCTCTGGGCTTCTTGGATGTGTATACTCACATCTTTTGCTGTATTGGAGAAGTTCTGTTATTTCTTTGAATATTCCCTCTGCCCCACTTTCTTCTCCTTCTGACACTCCCATAATGCATATATCAGTACTCTTGATGGTGTCTCATGGTCATCTTAGTCTATTTTCACTTTTTATAATTCTTTTATCCTTCTTCTCCTCAGCCTGATTCTTGTCAAGTGTCTTGTCTTCAAGTTCACTGATTCTTTCTTCAGCTCCAGTTTGCTCTCGAAACCTTCCTGGGTATTGTATTGTATTGAATTTATTTATTTATTTATATTTTAAAATTTATTGAAGTATATCACTCATACACGACCATACATAAACAATAAGTGTATAGCAATAGTTGTGACCTTACAAAACAAACATACATAACATACAGCACTCTCATACCTCACCCTACCACCAATACCTTGCATTGTTGTGAAACATTTTTAACTAATGATTAAAGAGCATCCTCAAAATATTACTACTAACCAAAGTATTTCCCCCCAACACACCCTATTATTATTTTTATATCATTTATACATGAACATACATAAACAATAAGTGTATAGTAAAAGTTGTGAAGTTACATAGCAAACATTCATAACATCATACAAGGGTCCCATACATCAACCCTTATCTTACATTTGGTGTATTTTTCCCCCAACCCACACTATTATTATTTTTTAAATATGTTTTTATGACAGAAATTGTAAACTTACAAAACAATCATGCACATGTGCAGAATTCCCTTCCTGGGTATTTTTCATCTAAGTTATTGTGGTTTTCAACTCCAGTAGTTCTGTTTGGGTCCTCTTTAAAATTTCCATCTCTTTTCTAAGATTCTCATATTGCTCATACTTTGTTTTCCTTACATTCTTTGTTCTTTCTCAGTGTTTTCCTTCATCTTCTTGAGCAGTTTCAAACTTTTTAAAGGCTTGGCTCAGTAGGTTCACATTTTAGTCTGCATCGTTTTTTTCTGGATTTTCATCCTCTTCCTTTGGATCTGTCATTAATTCCTGTTTCTTTGTTTGTATTGTAATCTGTTGTCACACACTGCAAATTTTAGTATTGTAAAATTTTCGCTCTGGGATTCATTCCCTGAGATATTTGTTTCTTGAGTTTTTTATCTAGCTAGCGATATGACAGATTTTCTTGAGTGTCAGCAGCTAACAAACACAAAATCAAGCAAAAAACACCTAAGCAGAAAACACCTTTCACAATCTTTGAAAAAAGTGACTTGGTGTTGGCTTGTGTTCTCCTTCAGAGTTCATCCCTCCCATGAAAAAGGTCAGCCTAAGGCAAATTCAAAATGCAGGGCTCTTCCTGTCTTTTCTGGGCCTGTGTCTCATCCTGAGCTCGTGCTTTCTAGTGGCCTTAGGACAGGTGTTCTTAACCTTTTTTGTTCCATGGATGCTTTTGCCTGTCAGGTGAAAACCACAGACCTCTTACTAAGTCCACACTATACTGTGTATTACTTAATAAATATATCACACCTGCACCAACATGTCCCCACAAGAATAATTTTTTTTTTCAATTTCAATTCGAGCTCATGGATGCCTTGTTAAGAACCCCTGCCTTAGGAGCTCCCCCATTTACAAGAATTTGCCTTCTCTACACCCCAAGAAACAGATCTCCTCTCCCAGGTGTTTCACTACAGGTCTTAAAGCTGGCAAGCGTTTCTTACTTTGCTATCTATTGCTCTGTCAAGTTGCTTTGGCCTGATGGGCAAACTCTTCCAGAGGGAAAGGAAGGGAGGGAGGGGATTACACTGGAGAGGAGTTTTCCAGTTCAGTCTTTCCCAGCCAGAGCAAGGCCAGTGACCCACAAAGGGAGAGCTGGCTGCTCCAGACTGCCCTGGAGAGGTGGTGAAGGAGGGACCAAGAAGGGAGCGAAGACCTGCAGTTTCTTGACTTGATACCTACCCAGCAAATACAACCTTTCACTTGCACTCCACAGCTCTGAGGAAGTATACCGTCTTTAAGTTTCCTCCACTGCCTTTGTCTGGGGTGGGCTGTAACAATGGCTACCCCCAGAGCTGGAACCCCAGCTATCAGAAGTAACTAATCAAAATCAGTGCTCAATGATCAGATTCGGTATCCCGGATCTTGGGAAACTAGGTCTTTATGTACCAGGGGCCAGGTTAGAGTTGCCTCACTGCTGCCAGACACAAGACTGGGCGATGGGTGATGGTAGCCACAGCCCAGAGCCTGCACTTTACTGGTATTTACTGCAGCTTACCAACCTCTTCCTCCCATTCTTCCTGGGATGCTGCACAGTGTTCTCCTGGACTCCAGAGTTTCAAAACAGTAACAGGAACAAGATAGTTCCTGCCTGTTTAATAGTTGTACTGGTAGAGGGACTGATTCTTGGAGCTTCCTTCTCCACATCTTTCCACAGTCCTCCCTGAAAGAGATCATCTTAATTTGAGTACTAAGCACTTGCTCACATACTGCTAATTGGTGGTGTGATAGGCATCTGTGTATTTCATGCTTTGAAGTTTGCTTGATCCTAGTACATGGTTGTAGATTTGATGGCTTATAAGGGTAATATGTTTGGCATCTTTTATTAAAATTAAAATCTTTCTTTGTGGAAAGATTGATAATGGAGTCTTTGTAAAATGATGGAATTGCTATAATGGACTACATCATGCTCAGTTTGTATTTAGGGGGTTAATAAGAATGATCCTCAATGAAGAGGCACATAAAATAAGCTGGTAATACTAAGAATTGAAGATATAAACTAGCATTAAAATTTCTAAGGCTTTAAGTGTGTTCTCTAATATACTAAGTTTATACTTTGCTCTTCTCAGAATAATTTAATATCTAGAGCCACTTAAATATTTTGAGGTTTATATGCCTAATTTCAGATATTAAATTTGTCTCCCATTGAATGTCATCTGATTAACAAAGTTGATATAAGGCAGTGAAAGCTGACAATTCTCTCTGACTTCATCTGCTAGTGAATAAGTAATAAACTGACTATAAATAACATGGGTATAGTTAAATTGCAAATCTTGTTTCCTATAGAAAATATTTTTCTGCCCTGGTGACATGGAAAATCTACAATGAGAAGTTATGTGTTCCTCTGCAATCATTGTTATGGTGAATATCTCTTATAGTTACACTTATTAAGCTTGACAGAAATAATGACATCAGTTTTCAAGGATTCATGAGGAAAGGATCCCAATGATTACTTATATCTGGGGTGTGTAATTTAGAAAGTGATTTTCATAGTTGAGACTGTGGCAATTAGATGGGAATAAAGAAATATTTTTGCCTAAAGCTAGTTCTATTATATAACAAAATTCATTTAAGAGATGGCTGATAGTATGTTTCTATAGTTCTCTAGTAGAGATTTCTTTGCATAATTTAACATGGTAGTAGCAATTTTTCTAGTACATGAGTTAGCTTTCTGCTATCTGTACTCCTGAAATTAATCTGTCCCAGTCTCAGTCTACTTGGAAAATCCAAATACCTCTGAACTTGTTATACTAATGGAATGCCCATCTGCCTATTGTAAAGTGGTGCCAATATTTTCCAGTTCTGTCCATTGAGCTCTACTTTATAGGGAGGCATAGATGCTGTATTTGGTTAGCAGTTGGGGAAAAAAATGCAATTTGGGCTGGAAGTTGAGTGAAAGGAAAATCTTGGATATATGATAAGTAGCATATTCTTCAGTAGATAAAAACTTTAGATAAATTATTTATAAGCAAGGGAAGAAAAAAGGAAAATAAGATCCAGTGTAAAAAACAAACAAAAAAAAAACAATAGCAAGGGTCAAGGGCACATCTAGTGCCCAGATCTTGGTTCAATACCTTTTTCCAATAAAAGGAACCAGGGTTTCTTGGAGAAACGGTTGATTCTTGGTGGGGGACAGGGAGTATATAATATGAGCCTGGAGCAGTGCCAGAAAGTAAGGAAGTGCTCAAAAAATAAAACAAAATAAAAGACAGACATACTGATGGGGCATATTAAAGGTGCACAAGAGGCAACTCATGCCAGGGGCCAAAGCTGGAACAGTTTAACCCAAAGTATAAACGGAATACCCAGCAGTCTATACTGATATAGGTCAATGATTGAGTGTATAAATAAATAGTGGAGAAGAGACAAATCTGTGCAGAAGCATTCCAAATAATTTATTTAGATAATCTACCTACAGGAGGGGGAGCAGAACTCCATACTCCTTAAGTGGGGATTGCACATAGTGGTTTTCTTCTAAAGAGTACCGTACGGAATCAGGAGAATAAATAGTAACGTTATAGTGGAGAAACTTGACAAACATTGCTTCAGCCAGGTGATCAAGGTCAACCTCAGCAGTCATAAATCATGTTGAAGGTATTTATCCTTGATATAATGGGATGAAAATGACATGTCTGGTCTTCCTCCCTAAAGCCCGTAACTCCAGTCTAATGATGAGAAAAACACCAGGAAAGTCCCAATAGGAGGACATTCTACAATCTATCTAACCAGTACTTCATAAAGCTCTTAAGGTCTTCAAAAAAACAAAGAAAGTCTGAGAAACTGTCATAGCCAAGAGGCACAAGGAGAATGACACCTAGATGTCATATGGCATCCTGGATAGGATCTTGGAATAGAAAAAGAACCTTAGGTAAAAACTAAGGAAATCTGAATAACCTATGGACTTAAGTCAATATTGATGATACGCTTTTATTAACTAATCAGTTGTTTCAAGTGTATGATACTAATGTGTAAGATGTTAATAGGAGAAAGTGTGTATGTGTGTGTGTGTGTTGTAGTGAAGGAAGAATGGAGAAAGAATTATAATATGGGAACTCTCTGGACTGTCTTCTCAATTTTTCTAAAACTGCCCTAAAAATAAAGTATATTTAAAAATATCAGGAGTCTAACAAAATGTTATCCTAAGCAAAAGGGGCAAGGAAAAAAACTATTCTCAAGGTTCATTTTCCATGAGGAGTATTTTGGCAGCAAGTTTTAGAAAATTGGACAGCAGCTTTTCTTTTTTCCTCAGAGTAGAGTATAGATTAAGGTAAAGTGATCAAAGTTACATAAAAAGCAGTTGCTCCTTAAAGTAGGGTTTAATATTACATACAAAGTTCAAAAGAATAAAAATCTGTGAATCAAAGGAAATTGTCAGAATAGCAAAGGAAGTTTTTTATTGCTATGATTTATTGTTGCTTTACTTTACAAATGACATAGTTGAACATTAAACAAAACCAAATCAATCAAACAAAATATCCAAGAGAAAAAGGGTAAAATAGCCCTAGTACAAATAGTGGATGACCAGAATAAGCTACTAGCATTGGGTTGGCCATCCTTGGACATGGTGAGTTTGCTGGAGAGAAGCCTTAAAAGTTGAAGAAACTGGTTGGGTGACAGATGTCTGGGCAGTAGAAGTAAAAGGAGTGCTGACTTGGAAATTTCCATGTTTTGCTTGGAAGTGGGATCAGGAAAGGGCTAGATATTTCTATTCAACAATATCCAAAGTATGTCAAGCAAGTCCACAGTGAGATTCCTGTAAATCTCCAAGTAGTGCAATAATTTTCTTCAGTTTTTACTTTTAGCCTCTAGATTATTGTCTGGAAGATGCTGCTGAAGCAGGCTCAGCCATCGTTGCTGATGAATAGTAACATAGGATCTGAGACCCCAAAAGAGCAGGTCATGTGACCATTTTGGGAATTTACTTCTTTAATGTAGAGACCAACAAGCACCATGGACACTTGGCTTTGCTTTCTATCCTGATTTCTTTGCATTTATTTGAAGAGTGGTAGAATGCATTCATGCATTTGTCTGCTATTTATTGACTTCCTCCTGTTTGTCAAGTACTGTGCTAGGTGCTATTGATACAACAGTGAGAAGCCCTATCTTCCAAGGATGTCAGCCTAGAGGGGATACAGGCCAATCAACAGTAGAAGAGCAGTTGGCAAGGCACACAGACCTGCTGGCTGACCACCCAAGAGGCAACCTTATTGAATGAATGAGCTGTTTTAGTGGGGAGGGGTAGGTATTGGGACACAAAAATGAGGCCTGATTCCAGTTCTTTCAAGTTTTTTCCAGAATGGACTCAGCCTACCAGTTTTGCAAAGCTTTATCTCATTGTACTGTGATCTTCATCTTGTTATTTGTGTTTCCCTTGGTTCAACCACAGGTTGCAGGGAGTTTATTGGGGACAGGAACAAATTCAGGCATCTGTCAGAGACACTTTGTTGCAGGCATGAGGGCTGCAGAGCCCACCTACCTGGTAGCAGAGTCCAGATCTACTTTCATCATGCTTCTGCCCAAAGGAGCTTTTTTCCTCATGAGGAAAACCAGCCAAGATATGCTGTTAGTGATTAGCTCATCACAGAGTCAATCCAAATGTAGAATTTGAAATTGTTAGATTACATGGAGTTCGTGGCTACAAACAAAAAATAAAGTTACTAGAAATGAATAATAAAAAGTCAAGTGTTTTAACTATAAAGATCTGTACAAGTATAAGTAGAAAACCTAAGGGCTTTGAAATGGTATGGAGTAGGATAGGAAGGGCTTACAGTTGCCGGGCTTTGTTGATTCCATCTGTAGTGTTTCTTTTGCATGCAACTTCGATAATTTCCACTTCAATTTCCCTAAATTCAGATGCTTGTTGTCTTTCATCTAGGTAATGGTAATAATCTTCTTCCTGATTTACCTACCCCTTTTAGTCCAAAGTAATGTTTCAGAATTCTAACTTTGAATGACCGTCCAGTACCTGAAGATAAAGCCCTAGCATTATTCAAAACTCTGCAAAGCCAGGCTGCAGTTGGTCTCTTTTCACCCCTTTAAAAGTCCTGTTCTCTAGGACAGTACTTCCCAAACTTTAATGTGCTTGCAGATCAGTAGGGATCTTCTTAAAATGCACATTCTGATTCAGTGGGTTGAGGCCTGAGTGTGTAATTCTAACATGCTCCCTGGTGATGGAGATGCTCCTGGTTTATGGACCACACTGTATAGCAAGGGCCTAGGCAAATTTTCTTTCTTACTCTATGAACTCGTTCTTCCTCTTGAAATGCCTTTGGATTACACAGACATTTTGAAGCCCAGTGCTCTTGGTCCCTCTTTTAGAATATCCATGACCTCTAAGACCCCCTGTGATATGGTCACTTCTTCCCTCTTCAATTCCATTTCATAGCTCCAGCTACACTGGCTTTGTTGCTTTTCCTTGAATATGTCAAGGTTGTTGCTGCCACAGAGTCTCTACCTTTGCCATTTTCTCTGCCAAGAATTCTTTTTCCCTAGATCTTCCCACATATTGTTCAGCCCATTCAGGTCTTTTGGCAAACATCATCTCATTAGAATAACCTTTCCTGATCATCCTACTTTTAAACTAGTATCTCCTGCATTCCCAGTATAGTCACAGGATGTGTTCTTTTTCTCCAGAGTACTCAACATTTCTTGAAATTATTTTCCTCTCTCCATCCCTCTCTGAAGTAGGTCACATGAGGTTAGGGACTTTGTTCAAGTTGTTTACTCCTATATCTGAAACAATTAGACCAGTCCCTGGCAAGATAGTATGAACTCAGAAAATATTCATTGTGTGAATGAAAGAAGAATTTTCAGATTCTCTCTCCCTTTTCTCTGAATGCTTACAGCACATTATATGTGCTTCTCATAGAATTGGTTCTCTGCTATGCACTCTAGTTTTGTATGTGTGAGATTGTTTGCCTTCTAGAGTGCTAACACTGCAGCAGTTGTTTATCTTTGATTTATCTCTGTACCCACACAGTATCTAACAAAGTGCTTGGCAGGGAATTACTGCTCAATAACCATTTATGGGATAAATATTGTGTTTGCTTTCAAGGTACTCCACAGGGAAGCCTTTATCTCGTAGGCACTATATAAAAGACTGGATACACCTGACTTGTTTGGGGCCTCCCCACCACCTTCTGAAGTTTTCCAGGCTTCAGCTCCATTGGTTTGGATCTGCTTATGACTTTGGTCTTGGCTCCCCCTGCATAATATGTCCTTTTTAGAATTGGAGATAGAACTCATAATTTTTTATCAAGGCTGACCTAGAAATTCTGCAGGATACCACCTCATCTTCTACAAAAATTGTGATTATGAGGCACAGAGCTCCTCTGACCAGCTCAAGTTCCAAGACATCACCAGCTGGATTGTTAGTGTTCCCATATGGGAAGGAAGCTCTACCATGAATGTATGCTGGAGTTGGCACGAGACAAGAGTGACACCCCCTCCCTCATTTATTAAGACTTCCAGGCAGAGTGTCATTATTGGGGACACTGAGGTGAATAAAATACAAAGATTTGAAGAACTCAATGCAAACAAATAATCCCAATAATAATGTGAATCATTACTCACCCTTATGGAAATCCAGGATATTTGTTTGTGAAGCTTGACCCAGGCACCTCTCCACATACTAGAGTTTGCCTGAATTAGTTGTAGACAGAGATTAGCCAGAAGTAAACAGACTTCTGGATCCTAGCCTCCCAAACCCTACAAAAGATGGCGACTGTTACACTTTTAGATAAGCTCTTCCTACAGAGAAAGAGGTATGCTTTGGGAGTGGAGACTTATTGATGTACTTTGTAACCAACCAGAGTCTTAGCATGCTAGTTAGGGTCTGTGCAGAATCTGCCCAGACAGGTGCCACATAAATGACTTTCTGACATCTAACATTGGTATTTTTTGTTTTCACTTTATTCTGCCAAGAGGTTGGTAGTCCTTTTAGATTTCTGAAGGGAGATTGACCAAATGATTGAGACTTATATTCACTTATCCCCTCTACTTAGGGATGAATTTCCCCAAGAAGACCTCATTACGAGTTTCAGTAATCTTAAACACTGTGTTTTTCCAGTCTTTTGACTCAGGAGTTTTAGAGAGTGATTCCTTAAACAATTTCATGACTGTTAGGGGTTGTATTAGTCAGCCAAAGAGGTGCTGATGCAAAGTACCAGAAATCTGTTGGCTTTTATAAACGGTATTTATTTGGGGTAAAAGCTTGCAGTTATAAGGCCCTAAAGAGTCCAACTTAAGGTTACTTCCTTATCAAAAGGTAAAAAAAAATGTATATATATATATATGTGTGTGTGTGTGTGTGTGTATGTGTGTGTATATATATGTATATGTATATTTTATATATATATAATATACATTAAATTTTTTTATATGTATCCATTACATTTAATTGAGAAATATATATTTATTTATCTGTGTTTACTTTTTAGTTTTTAATTGTCTATATTTTCAATTATTAAATGTACAAAATAAAGTAAAAAAAAAAACCAACAACAACAACAAAAAAAAATCTCTTGCTGTGTGTTGAAGCAAGATGGCAGGTGATATCTGCAAGGGTTCGGCTGCCTTCTCTCAAGGCTCTGTGGTCCCAGCTCCTGCACATCGCAGCTGTAGGCTGGAGGGCTTGTTTCTTTCCTGACTCAGCTGCTGGCTTCTCTTCACAAGGCCAGCTGTAAACTATCAGGCGAATGGCTCATCTCAGTCTGGGGACCACAGGATCAAAGTCCTCTTCTGTGTCTCTGGAGCTCTCTTTTCACGTGTGTATCTTGTTCTGTGTGCTCCTTGAGTGAGTGTTTATATAGCTCACCAAGGTGGCGGGAACTCAAATCTGCATGCCTAATGATGTGATCAAATCAAAGCCCAAATCTTAACATAATCAAGTAAAGTAAACCCTTTGAATTTAATACAATCAAAGGGTATCACACTCAGAGGAATAGATCAGTCTACAAACATAATCAATATTTCTTTTCAGAATTCATAAATATCAGACTGCCACAGGGGTCAAGTTTGATTAAAAATATTTTTGTCATTCTGAAAAGCAACTTCATTTGAACATATCTTTATTTTTTAAAGCAGGGGATTATCATTTGATAAAGCTCTGAATTCTCTTAGATAATTGCTTTCCTAGATGATTTCTTTGTCAGAATAATTACTTATTTCCAATTTACAGTCTTAGTTCTTAATTCCTTGTGTACCAGCTTATTTAAAGTGTGGAAATGGCCAAGTTTACTTTTAAAAGAAGGCATTTTCTCCTTACTCATATCTTTGTATAAAATAAACAAAACTCCATTTCCTTTTGCCATATGTCTCATTTCTTTTATTCTCATCTGCTTAATAGGTATATTATCTTCTCTGACAGCCTATGGAGAAATAGCTTAAAGAGTCTATGTATAATCTGTCTTCTTTAAGACAAAATTGAAGGCTTTTTGGGTAGCAAGTCAAGATAGGTATTTTTGTCTCCCTACTCCTGCAGTTTCTTTCAGGTACCTGAAATATCAGCCTTTGAGTTTTACTTTCTAGGGTTTTTTAAAATATCCTATTGGTGGTCATTTGTATCTTAGCATAAATTGAGCAGATTTATTGTTTGAATTGACCAGGCACCTATACGGTAGAAGTGTTGATGAGGAAGAATATAAAAGTATAATTTGGGGCTGTGGAATAATGCTTAGAGAGAAAACTCTGCAATGGGCCTATAGTGGGCAGCCTGAGGTTCCAAGAAGAGATTCACTTATTCTTTCAGCAGTTCTGTCTTGAGCACCTACAGGTGCCAGGTACTGTTCTGGATGCCGACTTACATGTAGAGAACAAAACAAAACCTCCTGACCTCATGGAGCCATGTACCAGTGGTGGAGATTTTGAGAAGACGCTCATTCAGGGAGTATGCCTAGAATTCTTTGTAGTGTGGCCTCAGACTCAAGCTGTTCCCCTTTCTTCTCCACCAGTTTTGCACTGTGGTATTAATTGTTCTGCAGTGCACACTGGGTTCAATAGAGCTATGGACTGTTAAGCTTTTTGCAAATGGAATCATGTTAAGATATTTTTTTTCAATTGTTCTTCATTTCTTGTTCCAGTTGCTGCTTTATAGCTTTTTGCCATAGTTCTTGACCCTTTCCTTTGAGACTTAAATGGTTCTTTCAGTTTCTTCCTAACAATAAATCCAGTGTTTTATCTCATCATTCATAAAACATTAACACCATTGTCAATAAAAACATTGGAAAGATGTGCTGTCTTGCCCTATTTTTTTTATTTGTTGGGCAGATAATAGAAAATTAGCATACTTAGTATGTTTCTTGCTAAACCTTATTTTAGGGGAGTCTACAGATGGGTCCTTATGTAATGGGTTTTGGTCAGAGATTATAACATTTTAAGCATGTACTTCAGTTTGTTTGCATATGATTCTTACATCTGAAACCTTAAATACTTAGTCTATTGAAACATGAAAAATAACTAGATATGTAAAAATCTACAAGTAAACTAGGTTGCTTTCTCCTTAATTTGCTGTTCTTTTGTTAGACAAAAATTGATGATGGGGAGCGGGTATATCTCAGTGGTTGAGCACCTGCTGCCCATGTATGAGGTCCCAGTTTCAATCCCTGGTACCTCCTAAAAAAAAAAAAAAATTGATGAAACTTGCTGTTAAAGAAGGTTTTATATCAACATAGTTCATATATTTAAATAAAAAACAAACTTGTACTATTCTAGTAACAATAGGGATTATACATTTTCTCATTCTTGATTGTTATTTGGACTTTTTTTTCCTGGAGCAAGATGAAAAAATCTTGTCAGTATTTAATTTTTACTTTATTAATGCTTTTAAATGTTTTTGATAGTTATAAAGTACTACACACTCCACATAAACTACTTGATGATCTTTGAGGGCACTTCCTGAAGGGTTGTTGTGTGGTGGATTGAATTGTGTACTCCAGTGTGAACATGTTCATGGTTTTGATTCTCATTCTGGTGGGTGTGGACTCATTGTAACTAACATCTCTTTAAGTTGTTACTTCATTTAAGGTATGGCCCAGTTGAATCAGGTTGGGCTTTAATCCAGATTACTGGAGTCCTTTATAAACAATGAAATTCAGACCGAGAGAGAAGCCATGGGGAACAGCTAGGACCTGGAAGCCAGTGGAACAGAGAAGAGAAAGAGAAGATGCCGCCATGTGTGTTGCCATATAACAGAAAAGCCAGTTGCCATATAACAGAAAAGACAAGGGCCGGGGATCGCCAGCAGCTGGCCTCAGAACCCCACAGTCTTTGGGGAAGAAAGCATTGCCTTGCTGACCCCTCAACCAATAAATTCCCATTGTTTGTTTGTTTATTATGCACCAGTAAACTCCCATTGTTTAAGCCATTGTATGGTATTCATTTTGGCAGGTAGGCAACTAAACAGTTGTTTATTTCAGCCATAAGAAGAAATGGAAGAATAGGCCTTAATTTGACAATATTGATCAAAATTATAAATTTAATCCAATTTCTGGTAATTTGCTTTCGGGGTATACCTACTGTATTAGTCAAAGGGGTGCTAATGTGAAATACCAAAAATGGGTTGGTCTTTATAAAGGGTATTTATTCGGGGTAGAAGTTCACAGATACCAGGCCATAAAGCGTTAGGTTTCTTCTTTTACCACAGTCCATTGTCACGTGTTAGGGCAAGACAGTTGCCAGCGTTTACCAGGGTTCAGGCTTTTGGGGTTCCTCTCTTCCCGGGGCTGCGTTTCTCTCCAGGCTTAGCTCTTGTTTCTTCCACAAGGTTAGCTGGCTCCTGTTTCTTCCACAAGGTTAGCTGTAGACGATCAGGCAAACGGCTTGCTTCTCTTCTCCTGGGGCCTTCTTTCCAATATCAAAACTGCTTCTCAAAAGACAGCTTCAACTGTCCTTTGCCTTGCCTTTTATATTCAATTCCCCACCCACCAAGGGGTGGGGCTCAACGCCCTAATCCTAACCTAATCATGCCCAGATTAACAGATCAGTTTACAAGCATGATTCAATTATATTTTTGGAATTCATAATTACATCAAAGTCCCCAACGGTTACACCTACTTATGTATGAAATAACGTGCAAAGTTATTAATACTAATTATTTATTTACAGTTAAATATAAAATCTTTGAAATGACAAAATATTGGCAAGAGACCAAATAAGTGTCTATTGAGAGGGGATAGACTGAATGATGGGTACATCCATGCAAGTGTTAAAAAAACAAAACAAAACAAAACAAAACAAAAAAAGCAGAGGAGGTCCACTGTGTATTGGTACAGTGGAAAGCCAGGTGCAGAATATTCTGTTTATTATGTTAGCTTTTGTGCAAGAAGAGGTGAGTGATGTGTACTTGCTTTTGTTGTTGTTGTGGCCTCAAGAAACCCTAGAAGGATATCCAGGAAATAATGTGATTACTTGTATATATTACGTGAAGGAAGTAGGGCACTTGGAGGCAGAGATGGGTCAGGAATTGTTTCACTCTATATTTTATAGCTTTGTTGTTTTGAACCATGTGACTATATTCTCTGTTGAAAATAAAAATTAAAAAGATTTTGGGAACTTGAGAATTTACATGCATTACCAGTATTGATGATAACGGTTTAGGAAATTTACTGTTTTGAGCAAATAAAAGGTGATGTTTGGCTACTTGGATTGGGGTGCTTCTTTTGAGATTTTTGATTGCTGATTAACTTTCCTCATTTGGCAAGTGCCTCAGCATTTTTTCTCAAACAAAAATTCCACTAGTAGGAAACCTAATGGATACTCTTTTGTTGCATTAGATACATGAGGAAACAGAGTGATGAACTAAACACACAATTTCTGCTTTCTACAATTTACCATTGCTTCTCTATAAAATGGGGATTGAGGTAATGTTTTTGTATTATTTTGATTTTGGCAAATGGAATGTTGTAAAGGGTATTCAAACAAACAGTCATAAATAAAAATGATGCTTTTTATTTTGCTAATTCTATGTGAGCATCTTTCCACACACATATAAAGGGACAATAGAATTTCATCTGAAAATTTATAATTTTTGTCTCTAGATAATACTATTTTGCAAGAACTGAGCTGAACTTGTTAAGAAATAACTGGGTTCCTTGTTGGATGAATCAAGCAAGTTGTGAATGGAACACACGGCAAAGTCATTGATTGGGGTGGGGGAGGTATTTCATTTTGCTTTGGTATAGGTACTGTACATTGTATATTTTCAATAATAACAACCACTTGTATCTTTGGTTAGAATTTACATGTTGATAATTTCTGTTAATAATATTGATTTTTATTGAATTTATGGTGGAAATTTAGAAAGCTTACTAATAATCTGAATATATATGAAGTATCTGATAGACTGTATTGTTTCTACTTCCTTTGTATCTACTATGATTTCTTAAGATTTTCATTGGTGATGGTTCTCTCTTTTTGCTAGCTGGAAACTTTCATATTATCCAGAAAGGAAAAATTCTGGTAAGGAAACTGGAGATAGAAGCAGAACTTGGGATATACCAGAGTCTGGTGTTGATTGCCCACGTTTTATGCCAACAAAGAAAACATTAGTTCTTTTTCTCTAGGGGAGTCTCAAAAACACTATTCTAAAATCAACCATTGATGTATTTTTCCATAACCACTAGATTTGCTATATGCTAGGTATGATGTGCCTGTAGCTGTGACTATCATTTAGATTTCAGAATTCAATTTATAAAATTTCGTTTTGTGTGTATATGTGTCAACTGAGATAATAGAGCTGAATCCAGGAGAGAAGAAAGCAAATATTTGAGGGTGTGAATGCTGTAAGAGTGTGACAGGTGACAAGGAAAATATCAATCCTTAGATAAAGTGAGAGAAACCTTCATTATTTCTAGATTCCTATGTGCCAACAAAATGAGGATGGTAATTTCCCTATGGTGTTGTTATGAGGGTATTAAAATAATTAGGTTAAAAAACAAACTTCATATTAATAGAATCTCCTGAAATCTTTGGCAATGGGGGTTACATAATGGCCTTTTTTGTAGGGGGTGGTGTGGGGGAGGCAGCAACACACTTCAGTGATATACAGCAATCATGATGCTTAATTTGGAGGAAGTCTAATAAAAATTATAAAATGCTCTAAAGGGAATAAATAATTATGAAATAATGGGAAAGTAGCCAGAGATTGCTACAGGCGAAAGAGGCACTGGAAAGGCTACCAGAGGGAATAACAGAGGAAGAAAATAATTCTAGAAAGCAGAGAGTTAATTAGAAATGTCATCCCAGTCTCTCTCCAGGCTGTTTTTTATGTCTTTGGTCACAGTGTGAAAATTCTGGAGTGTTCACTAGTGGTAACTCTTACCTCAACATCTTATCAAATCGTTTCATTTTCTCAAAATGACATGCAATCCTAATGCCTCCTTAAGATGACAGGCACATGATGAAGGATGGGGAAGGAATTCAGGAATCCCCTGAGCTTGATATGCAATAGATTAGATGCCTGAGGTGTCAGTAAATATTGGAGATTGTTATTTCTCTAAGGTTAGAAACCTTACCTGCCTCCTCTCCTCTACATATGTAAGGAGTAATTGGATTATTTTCACTGAGTCTATAAGGTTTTTTGTGTCACTGTAACCTCACTGAAACAAATGCAGTTTCTCGAGGCTCAATATACACCTAAAGATGGAAACTTTCTGTAGCCAGGAGGAATCTGAACTCCCTGTGTGCTTGTCTGGAGCCTTCTGACCTTCTCTCTCTCAAGAGCCCTTTCTGTATTGATGCTCTCTGGTGGTGGCAGTGGGTCAAATGGCAGTTATATAACCACAGTCGCTTTTTCAGTTAGGTGGCCATTATGCAGAGAGGTAGGAATGGATTTCTTTTTGGCAGGAATAAGCAAAGAAAAATCCATTCTAATTTTTTTCTTTAATGGAAACGGCATGAAAAAAAATTCTCCTGGCTCTGAAACTGGAGAATGGTGTTTTATCTGAGGGAATTGGTGGAGCATATCAGGGCCATTTTTGAGATTTGACCTTAGTAAGTAATAGAGGACTTTTGTACTGATGTTGCATTTTTTAAAAGGCATCTGACACGTTGGGGGTGGAAACACCAGACCATGGTAGGCGGGCCTGGGTTTACTGCTGTGTTGTCTGAGTTTTGTGTTCTGATACAAATCACATGACTTCACTGGTCTCTCCTTTCTGCTCTCTTCAGTGAAGGCCCTCTGTAATTCCCACCTCCCTTCTTGTTCTGAAATATTGTTTTTCTCCTTAGAGGCATTTTCCTAACTCTGAGAGGCCCAGCTACAGAAATTAAGAGGCCATTTTTCAAAGCTGGCTTTAGAACTCAAAGAGGGATATTTTAAATACAAATTGTTATTACATTTGTGTTTTGTAATGATGGTTTCAAATTTAGGCTTGTGCCCTGAAGCTGATTGTAAAGAAAACAAAAATGTATGGTTGCATCATTTTACTCTCAAGGATTTGGGTCCTTCCCATCTTTTTTTTTTTTTTTTTTGGACTTCTTATGTCACATATTTTGTGTGGATGCTAAAGCTAAAATTGACCTCCATGTACACAGTATCTCTATGAGCCTCTTAACTTCCTTTAATTCCTTGGACTTACACTCATTTGTAGGGTGATTTTGAGAGACTGAACACACAGAAGCCTCAGTGCCTCTTACATATATAACAGTTGATTTTTAGAAATATATGGAAGAGGACAGGGACCAAGTCCAATGTGAAGAACTTGATGCCTTCACAGGCTGACTTCCCCTCAGGAGTCAGCTACCCACACAAGTACGAGAGAAGTTACGTGGGATTTGGAAAGTGGGCATTCTGGGTTGGTCAGATACATTGCTAGCACTTGTACAGGCAGTCTGCTCTCTCATGTTTGTAGCTGGCTTTACACTTTCAGCTTGGGTTCATTTTCAAATGAATTTCTGTAATCACAATAGTGGCCAGTTCCAGCTCTTGTGCTTAGGAATTCAAACCAACATTTAGCCATCTGGCTTAAATACCCTATTAGCAACTTTATTAGTAATCCCCTAGTGCATAATTTCTGTTAGTGACTTTGTTGGGGGAAACGCCATGATTGCCCACCAAACAGCCTTCTAGACTACCAGGCTTGGAATGGACTAAAGGAGGTGTGACAGTTTGAAGCTTTTGTGAATTCTGGAAAAGATCATGTTCTTGGAACTAATCCATTCCTGTGGGTATGAGACCCTTTGATTGCATTAGATTTCAGTTAAGGGACCTTTTGATTAGATTACTTTTGATTAGGAGGTACCGGGGAATGAACCCAGGACATTGTACATGAGAAGCAGGCACTCAACCATTGAGCTACACTCACTCACCAATGATTATTGGTTTTAATATCATTTACACAAGTAGGTAGCTTTCGAGACCTGCTGTCAATTCTGGATTACATGAATATATGAGCTTCTGTATATCTACAGGCCCCAGGAAAGTGAAATGTAGCTGGTACCACTTTTGAACTTTGTTTAAACTGGCTACTATTTTCAGTTCACATAACAGTGAATCCTCTTTTAGGGCCAACAACATATATTACTATCTCCTGGTTTGTTCTTAAATCTAAAGATTGGTTGAAGATGGGCCCTTCTGTATAATTGAGGAAAAATGGAAGTTTGGACCTCCCAGGGTCTGTAGTCTTCAACCATTAGGTCTATGTCTGAGATCAGGAATGAGGAGGCAGGAATGAAACGAAGTCAAGATTTGTAGCTCTGACACAGTGGCTCCATAAACCCTGCAATTCAATTCATTTCATCTTTTTAATTTTGTTAATATCAACTAAAATGTTCTGTACAACTTTAAACCCTTTTACTTTTTTATGTTGAACAGAAAAGCCTCATGATCATTGACCCGTTAAGTTAGAACATTTGACAGGATTTAGGGATTGGTGGGGAAAGCAGTGTAGCTGTTGCATGCTGTATATACAAATTGTAGGAAGGTTCAGACAATGCAGAAAGGCCTAGGGAAAAATGCCAAAATTCCCTGAAGTGTTTCCATCCATATATAATCACTGTCAGTCATTCAGTGGAGATACCATTAGACTGCTGTGCACTGTAACAAGAGTGGCCTGTTTCATAACGTTCTAAGTGAAGGAAACAAGTGTTTATGTGTTCTATTCCTTCAAACTAAAGAAAATTCATTGAAATACTCACCTGCCAGATTGACAGGAATTTCAGTATCATCTTCTAGGTTCCCTGCTCTGTCCCTCACCTACTGCTAAGTTTACCCAGTCCAAAAACGAATTTCACTGACGTCTCTCAAGGAAGAGCATTGACATCTGTCTATTGCTGCTGTCTTGCCTCCTAGCCTTACTGCCATGTGGGACCACTGTTGAACACTGGCCCTACTAGCCTGTCCAACAGTGCCTGACTGTGTTAGTGAAGCCACATCACAATGAGATCTCAGCAGAGACAACATGGCATCTCTTTTGGTGTTGCATAGTATTCCATTGATGACATGTCATTTAATTAGGCAGTCATCAAATGGTGAACATTTATATCACTTGTAGTATTTATTTTAAATAATTTTATGATGAGAACACACATGGAGATTTGAGAGTGATAATGGTCTTTAACTGAGACTTTTTTAGAGATGGAAATTATAAAGGGGCAAATACAATCAGAAATGAAACTAGAGAATAGAAAAATAGAAATCAAATAGTTATAGGAATATTCTGGCATAAATTATTTTTCTTTAACCAGTAATAAAAGTCTTTAAATGTATCTCTCAGATCCCAATGAGCTGCTGCTAGTGAGTTAGGGTCAAAGAAGATTCTTGCACTTATGTATTTCAATAGTTCTGGGTGTCCTTTGTTAAAATAGGAAAAAAAGATTGAAACTTTTACCTGGGCAGAAATGCCAAACTGATCGACTTTTGTGACTATAAAATGTTCATTTTAAAAAAATAAAGATGTAAACAAATGACTAATATTTAAGTTGATGTTGCAGTAGCAAAATACCATGCTATCCATCCTGTACTTTTGATTGTTGCTTTAATAAAGGGTGTGTGCAGGTGGGTGGGAAAAATTTATATATGGACATAGGTATATTTTTGAGCATCTTCTCAATTGCCTCTTTAGAGTTAATACCTAGAAACCATGTTGCTAAAACAAAATGTAGTACCTGTTAAATTTTGACCCTTCCTGTAAATATGCATTCCAGAATGGTTGCACCAATTTACTTTCCCAACTAGAGTGTATGAGATTGTTCTTAATTGTGAAAGAATGAAATATTTCTGGCTACCACGATCTCAGAAGAGGAACATATGGCCACACACAAAGGGAAAATTATCTCCAGAGAACTCAAGTTCTTCCATGTATTCAGGATTCTTCTGCTAGTGAGTTATTATTTTTGGTTTCTTCATACATTTGTTTTGATTGATCATCTTAGCCTGTTTAGATGTAGAGGATGGGCTATTTATCTCATGTTCTCTTACCATATTTGAAGGAATGCCAGATTTTTCTCAGCCTTTTAAACATTTCTGACCCTTCTGTTGTTGTTTTTCCGATATATGCATGATTTACTCAGCATAAATGTAAATTCAAGGCCTCTGAGCTAAAATTTCCCAGAATGATATCCTAAAACCCAGTTGTGAGCTGAAAATTCTACAAGACTCTAGAGGAGTTGAAGATCTCTGCTTTGGCCGTTTTCCCTGGAGGTTCCTGATGCCCACAGTTAGGTTAGTCAATTAAGACAATCTGTCTTATTGTTTTTCTAAAGGAAACAGTTATTGTCTACCTTTGTTCTTCAGCCAGACTCACTTGCCATTCTGAATTATTCATATTGCCCTATATTTTACCTTTATTTCTTTAGAAATTCCCCTATATTCTATGTTTGTGTTTAATTTGAAGGGTCTCCTAGAAATTTCAGAGGCCCGTGTTCACATCCTGTCAGCCATAAGACCATGTGGTTTTGTAGATCTTCTGAAGACTAATGAAAACACTTATTCTGATGTTTTGAATAAAACTCTGAGGACTTAAATATGTGCTATGAAGATACCAGGAAAATGTTTTTTATTTAGTTTGGGGGTAATTATTGTATAATTTTATTTAATAATGAGATGTTTGTTTTCATATATATTGACTGCCTTAGGTTTTTGAAAGTGGTGACAAATCCATAGGTAACCAATGTGTAGAACTTGTTTGGTGGATCTTCATCCTCATTATATTTTCTAGACAACTGTACATGGATATGGTGTCGGATATCCCTTTTTCCTTTGGCCCAGACCCTTTGTTGAGCTTGTTGTCAAGGTGCACATCTGGCATTCCTGTCTCCTTCGTAGCATATTTCTGGACTGACTGTCTGAGGAGCATGCTTCTTGAAGCCCACTCCATGGATCACTTATGAATGTTGATGGCATACTCTCTGGTCACCACCTTGCAGGTGGCAGAATGCCGCCTTCTTTTTGCCATCCTTCTTTCCAGGAGCCATCATGCTGGGACCAGGTTGGAAAGGAAGAGTGTGGAGGACTGCTGTCATATCAGGTTTAATATTAGAACCATGTCAAACAGAGTGGCAGATGAACTCATTTCAAAGGGCTAGATTAAAGAGATGGATGTAGGTTTCAGCTATGTCTCATTACATAATCTGGTGTGTGCCTGCCCTGGGGCAAGTAATTTCTTATTGGACCTTAGTCCCTCATGGATAAAATGAGCTCTTACCTCCAATCATCCCATAACCTTTAAATTTGAATTTGGCCTGCAGAAACAGAGAGGGAGGCAATGAAAATGGAGTCATGAACCCAGCAAAGAATTTTCCTTCTTGGTGCCTGAATGAACACAACCTGTACACAGGTTAATCTGTACATAGAATCTCCCCATAGGTTAAGACAGACTAGAAAACTTGAAAAGCTTTTGCTACAGAACACCTAGAAATACTGTATAAAATATAATAAAAATATGTTATAATGCATATCATAGGTTACCTGAAACTAAAGGAAATATCAGGGGCCAAGAATGAAATGGAAACTGAAGATATTAGCTGTCCTAGGAGGAGTGGGTGGAGAGGTGAGGCAGGGAGTGAGGGTAGGGGCTTGAGTTTTATCTTGTATGATTTTGGGCCCCTTTGAGGAAAGAAGTTGGAACTGAGACACCCTCTCATAAAGTCTGGACTCAAAAACTTGAAATTGTACAAGTGCATGTCTAGGCATAACAAGGTAAAATAACCAAATTGTGAAAAATTTAGAAAGCTTAATAACAGTTTTACCTAAAATATGATAGAACGAAGACCAAACCTATGTGGTCAGTCTGCCTTTAATGGACTTGTTAGAAAGATGTTACTTTGGTTCACAATGCAAGAACAAATTGTATACTCTGTGTAAAAAGTACACCTAAAATAGAGTGATTCAGAAAGGCTGAAAATAAATGGATCAGCAGTAGTATACCAGGTGAAGGCAGACAAGAAGAAAGTTAGGGTTCTTGAACCTACTATCAGACAAAATTAAATTGAGGGTAGAAAACATTAAGCAAAGAATGGCTCACTTTTAACAGAAGAATGCTACGTGGGAAATATATAAGGAATGATAGACTTAGAAAATCACCATGCTGCAAATTCTAATGGGAAAAAAAATGATTCTGGCAAGAGGCAAAAAGGCCATCAACTTTATTTGCATGGGTCCAAGGTGTCAGCACATAAAATTCTTGCTAAATAATAAAGGTGGGAAGGTATCTCTATAGTGGAGAAATCTGGTCATTATCACCTTAACCAAGTGATCACACTGAGCATTTGTGTTAGTGGAACCATCTGGCATTGTCTGCTTCCTTGTATAATGCAACTTTAAATGCTCATCACCTATGAAATAATCTTCTGAAAAATAGTTGACCTGAATAAAATTACGCCTTTACTTTTAACATTGAGATTTCAGGAAATGCAGGGATAGAGGAAAAATTTAAACAACACCATCAGGAAACAAGTAGATCAATCCAAAGTGTGGAACATTCTCTATGCTGATTGGCCTAATGTTTTCAACAAGTTGATGTCATGGGGGGAGAAAAAGAGGGGCAATTTAGTATTGAAAGACTAGAAGGATGTTATAACCAAATGCCATACATGAGCCATGACTGGATTCTGACTTGGAAAATGAGCTTTGCAGACAGGCAACTTTGCATATGGACTATGTATTTGGATAATATTAGGAAATGCTTAATTTTTAGGTGTGGTATTGGTATGTGGTTGAGACAATATAACTTATTTTTAGGATATGCTTAGTGAAATATTTAGGGGAAAGTGTCATGAACCATAATTTACTTTCAAATCATTAGGCATAGGTATATGTGTATGTATAATATGTCTCCACACATATTAAGGACATATAGAAAATTGGTAACTTTGTAATCAAGATGATGGCTATATGGATATCCTTGTACTGTTCTTTTGAAGTTTTTCATAACAAAATGTTGGAGTAAAAGCATATTGGGCTTGTTCCAGATCTGCAACAATGGTTTGACTTTAGGGAAGCTGCTGATGCAGTTTACCATTATTAGGTCTAAGGAAACATAAAATTAGCTCCATAACTGCTGAAGACATTTGGCATATTCATTGTTCATTCCTTATAATAATTATTAATAGGAATAGATTGATTCTTCCTTAATTTTATGCAACCCCACAAACTGGAATCATTCCAAAACATTAAAATATTTCCATTAGGCAGAAACACGGCTACCTGAATTATTGTTTAACTTTATTCTGGAGATAATTTATCACCAATATTGTTAAACAAGGGAAAAAAGGGGGTAGAGAAATTGAAAAAGAGAAAGTAAAATCATCACTATTGTCAGATGATATGACTGTCGACTTAGAAAACTGTATAGGATCAATTGAAAAAAATTAAAACCATAAGCAAATTTACTTTAACATAGAAATATTAACATAGAGAAATAGTTTACATAGATCAAACAACCAGCAGTTAGAAGATAGAATTGCATTTGTAGTAGTATCAAAAAATATAAAAGCCCAGAAAGAAACTAGGAATAGAATTTTAGAATTTTTAAAAATAAAATTTTTCCTATAAGAAGGCATAAGGAATAGAAAGGCATGGAACTTACGAGAGCAGCCCAGGGGCCAAAAGAACTTGCAATGTGGAGTCTGGCAGAGCTCTGTGCCTTGGCTGCATCCCATATGCTCTGTGACCTCAGGCAAGACTCTGGACTATTTGATCCTTGATGTCCTTACTGTAATCTCATCAGGCTGTTCTTTAGGGCTGTCTGTTGTCCTTTATGTATTTGAAAGTTGTATAATCGAAAGACAAATGCAGACAAAACATTAGTAAGCTGGAGGTACCTTATAGCATTATCTATGATCTACCTGTATTTTACTGTGTCATACTGAGTTGATGCTATGCAAACAGTTGAAATTGTGAACTTGATGTATTTATGAACAGAAGCTCAAATTAAATTGTTTCATGTAATTCATCAACTAATGTGAAACAAATTTCACTGTCTGTATGAAAATAAATACTGCATTTCAGCATACAAGAGTGAGACTTGTCATTGACACCAAACATTTACTTTACAGCTGTGAGAGTTTACCTTAACACCTTACCTCTAAGATTTAAAGCCCAAACTATACATAGCCAGTTCTACTTGCCATTGAGGAGCAAAATCCCATCCCAACCCAAACTAGTATTAAAGTATCCCATCCTCATGCATATACTATTTCACAAACCCTCATCATGTGTAGTCACTCTTCACCTTCCTCCCCAAATACAAAGTGAGGTCTGGAGAGACACATTTCCACTCTTGTCCCACTTGGAAGCATGTAGACTACATGCATGTCTCCATTATATTAGATGACATACACAAAGACAACTCAGCAACTTTTTATCTCTTCAGACCTCGATTAGGTATATTCTGGATTTGCTGCCTTCCAGTCCTCTGAGATAGCTAGGGAAAAGGCTGCCTCCAGATTCTGGGTTGTTCTCATTGGCTTGGCTTTTCTCTTCTCCTCGTATTCATTGTTGCTCTCCCCAGTCGCTGGGCCTGCTTCTTGACACACCACTTCTTCCACTCCTTTTCCTTTTCTGTTTTTTTTTTTTTTTTTCTTTTTTTCTTTTTTTCATTTTTCTACTATTATACTTGTACCTGGGTTCAGCTCTCATAGCCAGTGATACCAAATTTTGCTTAGGTGTGATAGTCATACTTCATACATTTTATGTTTTGAGTTTGGCTTTTCTTGTCCCTCTTTCATGTCAGATATTTCTAGAGAAATTTTACCTTGAGTAATCAGGAGCCTAGCATAGAACAATTCCAGTTTGGCAATATTCTAACTTGAGTTTTTAACACATGTAAAGTTTGAGGACAGAATTATTACAATTTGACTTTCTTAGTAATTTGTCAACAAATACATCGTTAGAAAATACCCATGATTGTGTTACATTCCACTTGTAAATTTAATCTTCTTTCACCATGAGCCCACAAAGGTGTCTCTAATGACTTTAACAGACCACTTTACTTACCCTCATATGGCTAAGATAATGTTCTTTGTAGTGCTTCAACATTTTCTTAAGTGAAGGAGGCCATTTCTGAGATCAGTTTAAAATGTGCTATTTAAAGGCTGTTCACATGTCCCCATTTCAGAAATTAGGCTATGCAAATCCAGCCTGATTTCAAGATTCAGGTTTAAAGGAATTTGAAAAGCATTTGAGGCTGTTACCATAGATCTTAAAGTTTACTGGAACTAAAAAACTGCTGTTTAGATTGGGTTTAGGTAAGAAAAATTCCATTTCCAGCATCAATGTTTCACTTTTATTTCTGAGTCCTCAATGACCAGGCTATTATTTTTCTTCATCATCAGAAATTGATTCTGATGCTTTGATATCCTTTTGTTTATCTATCATTTTATTTCCTGCTGCCATGATTCTTACTCCTATCAAAATATTTTATTTATTTCTAATTGTAGGTAAATTGTTAGCCCTGAGGTTCTGATGATTCATAATGTTCCCTGTTGTGCATGTGGGAATGTTTTCCAGGGCGTACTCATTTGGGCCCATGCAGAATGCACTTGGCCTAGTGAAAGTCTATTTTTGAAGAGTTACTGCATCTTACTTGCAAGAGAACTCACTCCTTTACACTGTTGTGGATGGAGTTTGAGGCTCAATATCTCAAGGGTTCTATTCCCTTTTTTAGTACCACCTCACAAATAGAAAGCCCAATAATGCCGTCTGTGACTTTTTTTTTCTGCAGCAGTTGCAGCCTGGAAAGCCAATGAATTCTTTTGGAAAATATGACATTTTACTTTACTAGGAAGATTGATGGAGCTTGAAAGAATAAAAGAGCAATCATCTATTGTGCACAGTTAGAAACTGTTATTTATTTTAGTTTGAATAGTTGCTTGAGGAAAACCATTATCCATAACCTTTCATTTGGCATGAATGCCGAGATACTCTTCTAAAATCCTCTTATTAGGCAGTGAGACCATCCTTGGTCTTGTGTAAAAGTAAAACAGAAGCATACTAAGATCTTTAATCAAGCAGTCATACCTGATTTCTAATCTATGATACAAGAACATCTTTCCTGTACAGAATGTCCATAAAATCAAAGGCCTACTCCATGCACAGAGGGGTATGAACTTTTCAGCAGAGAGAGACCCCCAGGTTTTAGCCTTTTTCTGATACAATGTCTGACGTGCAAGATAGGTATTATTGCCTCTTTTCTTTTACCATTCTTAGCTGGAGACCCAGAACATCATCAAAATGAGCCAAAATGGAAACAAAAATGAGAATGACCATATGAGAAATCATTAAATATAAAGAGATTCTCACTCCCTTTTCTCTCTCCCTCTTTTAATGCACACACTCTCTGTAAAAATATGGTTAGCTGTAAATATGATTCATATAGTAATATATATATTTTAACTTGCATTCTGATTCCTCCATTACTTTGCTAATAATGGAAATATTTTTATTCTTTGGACATACATTCATCCGTTTAACAAAAATATATGGGGTTCTATCTATGTTCTAGGCACTGTGAAGAGGGTTATGGGAATGTAAAGATGAATAAAATGTAGATCTAGTTATCAAGTAGCTGTTAGTCTAGTAAGGAGGATAGAAGTACAAACCAGTAATGACAGAGTGAGGGAAACAGTAGAGGTACTGTGTGGACATAGTACTTTGGAATCTTGGGTGGGGGTGGAATTGTTGGGAAGGACCATAAAACCAAGTTGTGGAGTCTGAATTTACCTTAAAGTCACTAGGAAACCATTAAGGAATCAAGCTTGGGAGGATATTCTAGGAAATTCACTCTGTGGAATACAATATGAGAATCAGAGGGACAGAGAACAATTGGAGATCCAGAGGAGGCATTTGTAGTAGTTCCAGTGAATAAGAATGAAGGTTTGAACTAGAGCAGTCAGTTGTGAAAGAAGCAAAAGAAGGTGTTTAAGAAATATTAAGGAGTTGCCACATTGACTTGATGTTTGGTGGTTTATGATGGAACATGGAAGGAGGAGTCAAGCATGAATGAAGTTTATTTCTGTTTTGCATGTTGTGTGAAGGTTCTTTAGTGATGAAGCACAAACACAGATAGTGAGCCTGCTAAGAAAAGGTGAAGGATAGCTTGTTAGCTCAGAGTCTGGAGGAGGAGAGGGGAGAATAAGGACAGTGGCGGGGCCCTGTCTTGCCTTACCTGGGCTACTGCGAGAGTCCATTGGGGTGGAGGGAGGGACACATGTGGGTCCTGGGCTCTTGCCTTTATTGTGACCAGAAGGTAGGGATAGGATTTTCCTGTGGATGCTGGGGATTGGAGGTTTCAAACTTTATACGACAGGCAGAAGGGCAAGGGCCGTTTGGAGAAGCTGGAGGCAACTTCTTACCTTCCAAACCATATGGAAGTACCTAACCTGCTAGTAATTTGTGCAATGCAAGAGGGCAGGAGTGGCAAGGGGCCCTTCGGAAAGGCTAGGGGCAGCCCATCGTCCCAAATAATATAGAGATGCAGACCTTGCTAATAGCAACTATGCTTCAGGCAGGGCTAACTGGGATCTTCCTGGGATCCTTGGAAGGGAAACAGATGACTGGGCCAGGCAGGATGATGAGGCACATTAGTTTCTTTTGTGTGATTATAATTTCCTATTGAAAGATTTCATTTGTCTGCTTTATCCAGGGGAAATAAATGTGCTAATGTGACCAGGCAGTGCTGCCCTATCAGACTCTGTGGAATGGGCTTCTGTAGGTCTGGGTCACTCCCCTGTTTGTTTATGAGTAGTGATTAATTTGGAGGAAAGATCACTTCTGGATGACAGTAGTTTATAGTTTGACCACTATTCTGCTTACTGTCAACAAATATTGTATTGTAGCCAATCCCCAGATCACTGGTGTTTGCTAATAATGTTTTTGAGTTTTACAGCATTTTATTTAGGATCAGGAGAAATTGTGTAAGCACTCTGTCCTGGGTAATTGTGCTTTTTGTCTTTATTTCAATTCAATTCATGGCTTAGTTATAATTGCATTTCATATTGTGAAATCCCTCAAGTATTGCCAGATGTTAATTAGGATATAAATAATTCTGGGTACTTTAGGTTCTAACTAGTAAAGTGTGTGTTTGTGTGTGTATGCACATACCAGAGTATGTAGATGTGTGCCTCTGAAATTTAGGACTGAGATTTAGCCGACACAATAGAAACTACCATTCAGGAGAATAGCCTGCTTTAATAGCCTTCTTTGCTCTACCCAAGGGATATTGACTTCTGATAGAGGTTGTGTCTATGCACACAGCTACTTTAGAGCCTTTGTGAAAAGAGGGAGGAATCCTAAATGAAGTCATTGATATACATTGAAAGAGGAAGAAAATGTAGGCTTGGTACATGCAGAGTAATGACTTTTATTAATAAGAGAATAAATGAAGCTCAGTGGTTTATTTTAGGAGAAGTTTGATCAACTTCATAGATATTCTAGTTTGGTAAATACGTAGGGAATATTAACACACTTGAATAAAGTATTCTCCATTTGATTTTAAAACTTTATGTTCTTGAAGAGTTAACCAATAAAAGTGTCAGTTTACATATTAGATTTATATAATGGATATAATGATCATAGCATTTTATACTTGTAATTATATTTCTGTATCTACCTTATGCCAAAAATGGTACCCAGGAGTGTGTTTGCTCTAGAAAAAGAGATAAGATCGCTTCATGGTTGTATTAGTCAGCCAAAGGGGTGCTAATGCAAAATACCAGAAATGGATTGGTCTTTATAAAGGGTATTTATTTGGGGTAGAAGTCCACATTTACCAAGCCATAAAGCATAAGTTTCTTCCCTCACCAAAGCCCATTGTCATGTGTTGGAGCAAGACAGCTGCTGATGTTTGCCAGGGTTCAGGCTTCTTGGGTTCCTCTCTTCCTGGGACTTTGTTTCTCTCCAAGCTTAGCTCCTCTGTTTCCACCACAAGGTTAGCTGTAGACTATCAAGTGAATGGCTCCCTCTGTCCTTTTTTTCTTTTGATTTGTGATTTTAGCATCATATCTATAAAACTTTTGCCTAACCCAAAATTGCAAAGATTTTCCTCTATGTTTGTTCTTAGACATTTTATATTTTTAGATATTATAGCTAGATCTGTGATCCATTTTGAGTTCATTTTTGTATATGGTGCAAGGTATGGATTGAAATTTTTGCTTTTATACATGGATATACAATTGATCTAGCATCATTTTTTAAAAACTCTATTCTTAACTGAATTGTCTGTATACTTTTGTAAAAAATCAGTTGTCCATATATGTACCGGCTGTTTCTGGACTCTATTCTGTTTCATTGATGAATTTGTCTATCTTTTTTTTTTTTAAGATTTTATTTATTTATTCATTTATCCCCCCCTTGCTGCTTGTGCTCGCTGGGTCAGCTAACCACGCCACACGGGCAGGCTTGCCTTCACCAGGAGGCCCCGGGAACCGAACCCAGGGCCTCCCATATGGTAAACGGGAGCCCTACTGATTGAGCCACAGCCGCTTCCCGAATTTGTCTATCTTGATGTGAGTACCACTCTGTCTTGACTTCTGTAGCTTTATAAAATGTATTCATATCAGGTAGTGTTAGCCGCCCAAATTTGCTCTTTTCCTTATTTGTTTTGGCTATCTATGTCCTCCATATAGATTTTAGAATCTGCTTGTCAATTTCTATAAAACAAAACAGAACAAAACAAAAAGTCCTGCTAGGATTTTTATGGGAATTGCATTAAATCTATAGATCCATTTGGGGAGAATTGACAATATTGAGTCTTCTGGCCTATGAATGAGGTATATTTCTTCATTTATTTAGATCTTTTTAAACTTCTTTCAGCAGTGTTGTTTTCAGTGTACATCTTTTACACATCTTTTTGTCAAAAATATTTTGTATGTTTGATACTGTTATGAGTGGCATTTTTATGTCAAAATCTGATCATCCATTGCTAGTAACAGAAATAGAGTTGATTTTTGCATGTTGACTTTATAGTCTGCAATCTTTGTAAACTCAGTTATTAGTTCTGGTAGCATTTTGTAGATTACATTGGATTTTCTGTACAGTCATGTTATCTGCTTTCTTCCTTTCTAACCTCAATGCCTTTACTTATTTTTCTTCCCTGATTGCACTGGATATACCCTCTAATACAATGTGGATAGAAATGGTTAAACATCCTTATCTCATTCCTGCTCTTGGGTAAAGCTTTCAGTCTTTCACCATTAAGCATGATGGTAGTGGTAGGTTTTTCTTATATGCCCTTCCCTTTTTAAGTTTTAGGACATTCCTTTGATTCCTTGTTTGCTGAAGTTATTATCAGAAATAAATGTTGGATATTGTCAGATGTTTTTTATGCATCTGTTGAGATGACCATGTGGCTTTAGCTTTTTCTTAATATTAAGAATTGAATAAAAAAATGAAAAGAAAAAAAAAAAAAACTAAAAAACCCTAAGATAAACTATGGGCTATAGTTAATAGCATAATTATAATAATAATTGTTTCATCAACTGTAACACAGGTACAATGCTAATGCAAAGTGTTAATAACAGGAAAACTGTGTGTGAGGTTGGGGGAGGGGTATATAGAAACTCTATTTTCTGCATGAATGATTTTTCTGTAAACCTGCAACTTCTCTAATAAAAATAAAATTAAACCAAAAAAAGAATTATATTAATTTTTAAAATGTTAATCCAACCTTATGTTCCTGGGATAAAACATGATGGATGTATTATACTTTTAATGTATTATTGGATTTGATATGATAAAATTGTTTGGAATTTTTGCATCTGTGTTCATGAGGGATATTGGTTTGTAGTTTTCTTCTAATGCTTTTGTTTGGTTTTGGTATTGAGGTAATTTTGGCCTCATAGAATGAGTTGGCAAGTATTTCCTCTTCCTAACTTTTCTGGAAAACTTTGTACAGAATTGTTTTTTTTCTTCCTGAAATGTTTCATAGAATGGGTGAAGCCATCTGGGACTGGAAATTTTTTTTTTTTTTTTTTACCTGGGGATCGAACCCAGGTCCCTCCATATGGGAGACGGACGCCCAACCAGTTGAGCCACCTCCGACCCCAAGGGACTGGAAATTTCATTGTGGGAAAGTTTTATACTAGAAATTCAATTTCTTTGTTAGATATAGGGCTCTGAAATCTATGTTGCCTGATAATATAGCTACTCATTTCTTGAATTGTGTTAGAAGAGTGTAGCTTTTCCCACCCTTTTACTTTTAACCTATTAGTATCTTCATGTTCAAAGTGTGTTTCTTGTAAGCAATTATAGTTGGCTCGTGCTTTTTTTAAAATCCAACCTGACAATCTCTGCCTTTTAATTGGGATGTTTAGACCGTTTACATTTAATGTGATTTTTGTTAGCTTTAGATGGAAATCTGTCATTATGCTTTCTATTTCTTCTATCTGTTCATTCTTCCCTTTCTCCTTTTTTTGTTCTGCCTTTTTTTGATTATGTTTGTATCCCAATTTATTTCCCTTGTTTTATTAGCCATAGCTATTTGATTTGTTATTTTAGTAGTTGCTTTAGGTGGTGTATAGCATATATCTTTAAATTATCACAGTCTACCTTAAATTGATACTTACTACTTCACATGTAGTACAAGAACCTTAGAGAAGTATACTACATTTCTCCACCTCTTGGCCTTTATGTTCCTGTTGCCATGCATTTTGCTTTTACATGTGTTATAAACTCCACAATACGTAGTTATTGTTTTTGTTTTTAAAGTCAATTATCTTTTAAATAGATTTTAGTAATAAGAAAAATGCCATCTGTTTACCCGTGTAGCATTTTCAGTGCTTTTTATTCCTTTATATGCATCCACATTCCCACCTGGGATCATTTTCCTTTTGCCTGAAGGACTTCCTATAACATTTCTTCTAGTGTAGTTCTGGTGGTGATGAATTATTTCAGCTTCTGTATGTGTTTATGTTGCCTTTGTTTTGAAAGATGTTTTCACTAGGGTATAGAATTCTTGAGAGATTTTTTCTCTTAGTGCTTTAAAGATGGGTCTCCACTGTCTTCATTTTGTGTTACTTATGCTGTAAACTAGAATTTTCGTTCCTTTATTTCTCTGTATGTAACTTATCCTTTTTCCTCTGGCCTGCTTTTCACTGGTTTTGAGCAATTTTATCATGATTTGCTTTGGTGTAATTTACTTCATGTGCCTTATGTTTAGAGTTCATTAAGCTTCTTAGATTTTTGGGCTTATAGTTTTCATCAAGTCTAGAAAAGTTTCAGCCATTATTTCTTCAAATATGTTTTCGATTTCCTCTACCCCAATTTTTTTTCTCCTGCACAGACTAATTGCCTTGATATCAGACTCTGATTACCCATATACTTGGCCATTTGAAGTTGTCCCACAACTCACTGATGCTGTTTTTTTAAGATTCTTTTTTTTTTTTTTTCTGTTTCACCTTAGATGGTCTCCATTTTTATATTTTAAAGTTCACTAATCTTTTCTCCTGCAACGTCTGATCTGTTGTTAATACCATTCAGCGTATTTTTCATCTCAGACATTGTGGGTCTCATCTCTAGAAGTTTGACTTGCATCTTTTTAATATCTTCCTTATCTCCATTTAACTTCTGGAACATATGGAATATGGTTATAATTCTTTTAATGTCCTAGGTCCTTGTCTGCTAATTTTAATATTTGCATGAGTTCTGGGCAAGTTTCAATTGGTTGGTTTTTCTCATTATGGATGTTTTGTTGCTTTCTTTGCATTCCTGGTTATCTTTAATTGTTTTCCAGACATTGTGAATTTTACTTTATTGGCTGCTGGGTATTTCTATAAAAATGATTGAACTTCATCCTGGGATGCCACAGTTTGTTTATCCATAGTAAACTGTTGATGGACATGTGGGTTGTTTTCAGGTTTAGGGTTATTACCGATAAAGTTGCTATGAATATTAATGTAAAAGTATTTGTATGAACATATGCTTTCTTTTCTCTTGGTAAATACCAAGAGAAATGATTGAACTTCATCCTGGGATGCAATTGCTTGAAAACAGTTTTAATCTTTTGCGTATTGCTTTTAAGATTTGTTAGGCAGGACTAGAGCAGCATTTAGTTTAAGGCTAAATAACATTCCTCCCCATAACTGAGGCAAAAACTTTTCTGTAGGCTCTTTTAAGTATATTAAGGACCATTTTTTTTAAAAAAAGTTTTTATCTGGTATTTTCAAAGTCTGATCCTCCTTGTTGATGGTTTTTAAGTGAGATCAAATCTTGTATGCTAGAGGCACTTTGTAACTACTGATTTACTACTTTACAACTCCATCTGGTGAATGTAATACTTCAGCATTTACCAAATGGAAAAACAGAAAGCAACTTTCAGAAGAAAGCAGTGGTAGAATTCAGTTACCATTTTTTTTCCTTTGTAGCAGTAGGTCATGCTGTGTCTCCCTCGCTGGTCATTAGAGATTCTCATGGTGATTCCTGTCTCCTTATATTATCAATGTAAAAAATTAAATCCAGAGGAAGAGCTACATATTAATTATGCAAGACACTGCTGAGTTCGGGATTTGGAAGGCCACATGGTGTGATAGCATTTCTAACACTTGATTGGTGTTAAAAATGTAGGTTCTCAGTCTCAAGTTCCAGATATTCTGATTGAGTCCCTGGGGGTGGTGGTGAGATGGTTCCAGCCCAGATGATTCTGGTGCAGGTGGATCCCACTTTGTGATTGGCTGTGGAGTCAGCTGGGATGAGGGGAAAGCAGATCTGCTTCCTGCCCTACTGCTGACCCTGTTGTTTATCCTTTCAGTCCTTCCCACTGCTAACTTCTGAGGGTCTACTTTTTAATCAGAGTTTAAATCATGAGGAATAAAAAAGATGAGTTACACATTTTCTGTTCTCAAAGACTCTTCAATGTAGCCTGTCTTGCTACATAACTTTGAATGGGTTTCTTTTAAGGCCACTAAGTTAATCAGGATAATAAAACCTACCTATTCTTTAGGGTTGTGAAAACTAATTGAAAACCAAGAGCCTTTGCACAGCTATGGCAACTGGGTGCTCAGAAAATGTTACTTCATTCTTTCTTAGCATTAAATATGTTGAATGTCACTTATTTTCTGAAGTGGCTAAGATAACTAAACAAGATTCTAAAACATATAAAGCATTGTATATGTGAGTTAACTAACTCTAGACTTTAGGAACTGTTTCCAGGTTTATTTCCAATTGATATTTTCGTGATCTACCAAAGTCAGGATAGCTTATAAATATGGAGAATCAGCAGAATCTTACCCAGAATACAAAACTAAGATTTTGGAGTCAAATACATCATGTCTTTCTCAGTACATTTGAAAATTTAAATGCCCTTGTGTTAATTGATAAAGTATAGTATTGTGTGATGACTCCTTTCTACACTTAATTTTTTGTTCCTCCTATGGATAATAAAATATAAATTATTTTTCATTTTTTGATAAATAGAATTTCTTTTGATTTCTATTTAGATTATTTCAAAAAATCTTATGTATTGGTGATATGTGGAATATGTTGTTTGTAAAGTTGTGGTTGGCCAAAAAAAAACAAAAACAAAAACAAAAAAATCTTCAAAAAAACTAAAGTAGATATGAATTAACATTTATCAGTAGAAGGAAGTGTTTTAACTTGTTCTTCTTGGTTCTAAAATTATAATTCTAGCAGCAGCTCTCCTCACAATTAACTTCTTACCAAGACATGATGCAGTAACTAGATTAACTTCCAAATGAATTAATTGCATGATCTTCTGCCTATTTTGTGGAAGGAAATAAAAAATAAACCAGAAACTATCTTTCCAGCATTGTTTTCATTAAGTGAAGTGAGATAGGCGGAAATGTGAGAAATAAAAATAATACCCCGTTTTCTAAATAAAAACAAACAAACAAAAAACTGATGTGTTGGGGATTAAACATGTAAAAGTTTGTTTCATAGCCCTTTTTCATCTATTCCAGAAGAGTCCGTATTGTTATAAGACTCTCCAGGCACCAAGAAGTAAAAATTAAGAAATCGGAGATATGGTAAATGAATAATAAAAGTTAAATTATTTAAACCTCCGGGTTCATATTTGTACTCATAAATTTAACCTCAGGATTTACTTAAGCAAATGTATGAAAAAAAAAAAAAAAACCTATATGCCCAAAGATGTTTATTGTATCAATTACCCAAATTAGCAGAAAGAGTAGAAACATTCTGCATACCCAGATTAGGGGAGTAGCTTAATGCTTTTTCACACGTTGATTGAACTGGGTGATTGTCACAGTGATGTGATTGATAGAAGACAGTAATAGTGGATTTCTAGTTTCCTTAATGGAAAGAGTCATGGAAACAGATGTAGGTGGCTCTATCTGAGGCAAGAGACAATATAGCATGCTCCCAGAGAGAAATGCAAGAATCCCATATCCCTTGTCCCATTTGGTGGACAGCCTCTGAGGATACTATGGATCCTGATTGAGGATTCTGCCAGGTCGGAGAAGTGTGCTTTTGTCATTCTCATGAGGGAGTTTCTTCCTACCCCACCTCCCACACCCCCTCTTCCTTCCTGCTGTGACTGTTCTAGAGGTCCTGACCACCTTCCCACTTTCAGATATTAATGCTTTGGAAAGCACTCTTTAAAAAGAAAAAAAACAACAACACATTGAAGGGTGCTATTATTTGTTTACCTGGAAAAATATTCCTATTCGGTCTGCAAGAGAACAGAACAGCAATATTTATTTTTTATGGGCATTACTGAATGCCACCCTGATATAACTGTAACTAAAGAGGTAGTATGAACAGTGAGAAAATGTTAGAACTAAAAGGGACCTTGGAATCACCATATGTGTAGGGAGGTGTGGGAGGTGGACAACATGGGAATCCCAGGGGGTTCTGTGTAATATTTTTGGTAATCTAAGCACCTCTTAAAATATATTTATATATATATATATAAAAAAAAAAAAAAAGAGCAAAGGAGAGATAAAAAATTATATTCAACTGTATATGTATATATTTTTTTCAAAATCTTCTGATGGGCATTTTCTAAGTCCACAGGGGATCTAAATTTATAATTTTTCAGGAAATCTATTTAAATAATAAATGGATATAAACAACAAAACAAAACAAAACAAACAAACAAACAAACAAAAAAGGGACCTTGGAGATTTTCCAGTTCATCAGTTTTCAAGATTTTATGTTTTATATAGAGTCATCTTTTTTCCAACCAAAATTTTGCAGAAAATGTAACATATAAAATAGAGCTAATTAAGAGAGGTTCCTGGCCTCTGAGTTATCTTTGCTGTGCCTGGCACATAGCAGTTGCTCAGTAAATATTTGGATAAATAAATGGATTCTGGGGTTCAGCAGAGTTTAAAATGTTCTTGACTTAACTATTGTCCATTTTATTGATTTTTTAAATTTATGGTTAGTGCTTTTTGTTCGTTTTAAGGGATCATTGCCTGTTCCAGGGTCATGAAGTTTATCTGTCACACTTAGATCTATATTTCATCTGGAATTGATTTTTGCGCATGGTTTGAGGTATATGGGACAAGATTTGTTTTTGCTATGTGATTATCCAGGTGACCCAGAATTGTTTATTGGAAATAACATCCTTCCTCCATATTCACCTTTCTCATAAATCAAGTGATCATATATGTGAGGCCTGCTGGCTCTCTCTCCTCTGCCTTTTGTCTCTGTCATCCCACATTGTCTTAGTTACTCTTAAGACTTGATGTCTGGTGATGCAAGTTGCTCCTTTCATCAGAATACAGATAATATCTTACTAGGAAGATAATGAACTTTGTAGGCTGAATGAGAACCAGAGACTCTTCTCTGTGCTTTTCTTAATTAATAATAAAATAATTGTAATAATAAGAAACAGAGTAATTGAATAATAAAAGTAATATGATTATAATGATAATCAACACTTAAAGCACTTGCTGAGTGCTGGTGACTCTTCAAAGTGCTTTTACCCACATTAGCTCATTTAATCTTTACAACTATCCTATGTCAGCTGTGGATCTTCAAACATAACAGTATAAGCATATTTCAAATTATTAAACCATAATCCAGATGTCTTTGGGAAATAGAAAATGAAAGTTTTTCACTGCTTTAAGACTATATAATATGCAATCGAAAGTCTCTTGAATAGGGATAGAGGACAGCATGCCAGTAGTTAGCTGATGTTTCTGCACGGAGGCGTCTTTGATGTAGTTATTGCGTCAAATATTTACTGCAGTTAATCCAACAAGGGAGGACAGCAACCAGAAAGTTGAAAATATAAATACCTCATTAGCAGCATTAGCAGTTATTTTTAAGTGCCCTACTTAAGAAGGGCCACATTTTGCATCTCTTAAAAGGAAAGAAAATTCTCATGATGTGCTGGTCTAGGTGGGGATCTTAACCAGTGGCCCTTTTCCTGGTCACATGAAAAGTAGTCCAAGCGTCCTAACAAGGATTCATTCTCCACCAGTTTCCATATCTACTTGGAAGTACAATCTATAGACTTTGTTTTTCAATGAAGAATCTGAGGATATAGATAAAGTGAAATACCTGCCCAATGTCATATAACCAGGAAGTGGGAGGATTGGAACTCAGGAAGTGACAGGATCAGCACCCAGGAAGTGTAGCTTTCAGGCTGATTTCTCTTTATTTAAGTTAACCTCTGACCTGTTCTGTACCTGCTAAGAAAAGGCAAATGTGATTAGGAAAATATTCTTTTTGGTGAGCTTTTTTAGTTTCTGCTTTTAAACAAAATGATAGCTCTTTACATATGCAATTCCAGCTTATATGTTCTCCTAGGTATTTGTCTATCTTCTCCATGCTGAAAAAGAGCTTGTTGAATATAGTTAACACCCCATTATACAAGAGAAAACTTTTTTTCTCCATGGCATCATAAACATTCATTTTCTTTTGGATATATTCATTGTGTATTTGTAATCTGATCCTTTGACTGTTGAGCAAAATATTGGTTTTTAAAAGTTCCTTCTATTTACCAAGTGGCCATCAGGATTTACACACCTCTGGGTTACCTGCTTTCATTGTTTAATGGAGCTACTTCCATCACCACATATTTTCTTTGTAAATTTGTCATTTTCTTCTGTCATTAATTTGTATCTTAATTGACTTAACAACTAGGATTCCAGTAGGAAGCAACAGATGTAGGTTAAGGATGCATATCCAGGGCACACTAAATATAATTAGCTGGCTCTTTTTGTTAGTTCATTATCACAGCTTCACTGATGCCCCATGCCCCTTTCTCTTCATAGATGTCTTTTTTCGAAATCACCAGAGCCTAATTAGTAGTTTTGTTTCAGCTGTGAAATATAAACAGTACTCTACATTTAAAATACATTCATAGGAAATACACACAAAAAGCAGTGTTTCTTGTATGCCGACACATTACTTTTATCTATAGTGTCACCATGTGATAAGTTGTTGGTGGGAGGAGTATCTGCTGAGCGCCTCAGACTGCCCTTCTGGAGGTTCTACTCTTTGTTCCTGATTTTTTTCAGGGTTTGCACAAAGCTAAGTGACATCTAGCTCAGCTCGTAGACTAATGCTTCATTGTAGTTGAATGTGCTCCTTAGGTTGTGGCCTCTTTTGTATTTATTTTTTTACCTGTTCAT
Organism: Tolypeutes matacus; assembly: GCA_026826555.1. Lineage (NCBI taxonomy): Eukaryota > Metazoa > Chordata > Mammalia > Cingulata > Chlamyphoridae > Tolypeutes > Tolypeutes matacus. The sequence goes on along the minus strand of JAKSZT010053764.1, from coordinate 3,879,776 downwards.
GGTAATGTGCCAGATTAATAGTAAGTGAATGAATGACTGGATGCGTACCATATTTTCCAGGAGATGTGCTTATATTTACCCCAAAGGCCCTGATATGAACAGTGGGGTTTCAGATACTGCGGGCCTCTGCTCAGTGTGAAAGTAGGATTAGACTCTACTGACACAGCCCAGGCATAACCAGAACTTTTAAAATATAAAATGAGCATGAAGAACTGCTTCACATGAAAGCACAAAACAACCCTGCAGCGAAACCCCAGTAACAACAAAAATGTAGGAGGACGTGATAGGCATAGAAAAGGAATCATAGAAGACCACATAACACGAAAGACGTTCAACCTTTGTGTTAAACCAGGAATATGAAAATTAAAACAATGATGGGATATCGTTTCATAACCATCAGATTTGCAAAAATGAAGTCTGACAAAACCAAGTATTGGGGACAATGTGGAGAAACAGGAATGTTGTTACGTTGCAGTTGGGATTATAAATTGATATAACTACTTTGGACAGTTATTTGGTAATAAGGAAGCTGAAGATTCACATATCTAATGACCCAGTAATTTCACTTCAAGGTCTATATATCCTTGAGAAAACTCTCTTTCAAGTGCACCAGGAGATACTCATAGAATGATATTCATTGCAGTATTGATTGTAATAGTGAAAAATGGAAAACAACCTAAATATACATCAATAAGGAAATGGATAAAATGTGAGCTATTCTTCCAGGATATATATTGGAATTAAAATGAATGGTCTATTTATACATATAGTAATATGCATAAATTTGATGTGTTAACAAGAAGTAGAATAATATATATAGTATAATACTATTTATGTAAGTTAAAAACTAATCTTTATATTGTTTATGGATACTGTGGCTCAGCAAACTATGGCCTGGGACCCAGGAGCTAAGAAATGATTTTTATGTTTTCAAAGGATTACAAAACAAAAGAATAATATGTGACATAGAATGTATTTGACCTCAAAGCCTATTTGCCTGTTTACCAAAAAAAAATTTGCAAATCCCTGGCATGGTAACTTGAATGATATTAATATTTTATGAGAATAAAAGGTGTCAATATTTGTTAGATGCTTGGTGTGTCCAAGGTCATGTTCCCTCAGCCTAGCCTCTGGGAGAGCTCCAACATCCCACCTCTGGCCTTTCTCCCTCAAGGATATCTCCCAAGCCTTGGAACTTCAGTAAGTCATAGGTGCATCCTGAAATATCAGGAGTTAAAGCACTTAGAGGCAATTTTTAACCAATGAAAACATGAAGCAGCCAATAATTACCCTAGTTTCTTCCTCTTTGCTGAGATGTGTTCTACATGGTTCTTCACAGGAACCCAAACTGGACTAAGACACAATGCCTCATGTGGTAACCAACTTCTGAAAACATCCTTTACTGGCCTTGTCTTCCCCTGCCCCACTCTTCCTGCTCCTTACTCTGGTTCCTGGGACCTGTCACTTAGTTCCTATCCCAGGTTCTCCTCGGGGGAACACAAAACTAAGACAGATCCATGGACAGTAATATAAAGCTGCCATTGGGGAGGAGAGTGATTATCTCAGGCAGGGCAGGGAGCATAAAGGGAATTTAATTATATTAGTAACATTTTGTTTATTTTAAAGTGTCTGTAACAAATATGACAAAATGTTACCTTTATAAAACCTTGATGGTGCATACATGGGTGTTTACAGTTTCAAATTTGAATAACTTGCCAGATTTCTATATGAAATATCTTTCTCCTTGACTTTTAATTTTTCTTCAGAAACCTGATTCTTATGATACTTAAAATCCAGTGTTTACCTTGGCATGCTTATCATACCTACTCGAGTGAAATTAATTCATGATGAGGGTAAAAGAAAGGTGCCTGTATTTAACTAGAGTAGAGAAGATGAACCAAGGTAAACAAGTTGACTGAGGCTTCCCTCTCCCTTTTTAAAAAATATTTCACAGCATAACATTCTCCTCCAGCAATAATACTGTGATATCTCAAATCTTCTGCTTTTTTGAGAGATAATTTCCTGAGTTTTAAATGACAGATTGCGCATGCTCTGAGTTAGTGAATATTATGTATGAGTGGATGGTAATTCACTCAAGAGACATAATTTGCAGGAAACTATAAAATAATTCATTGGGAAATTTTCTCTTAGGTTCCAGAAAATTAAATCCTTCTGTGTATTTTCGAAAGCTGTGTGGGGTGAGGAACCAAAGCCAAAAGGAAAAAACAACAACAACAACAACAACAACAACAAAAAGACAACAAAACAACAAAAAACTGTATTCACTAAGCTCACTTAGAGAGCAGGATGTTTTCATTAGCAAATTTGAGACTTTATGTGTGCGGACTTCTTCCAGAGAGAAACCATATGTTCTCTTGTGCCTGCCAGCCTTGTGACAATCACGATTCTGTGGTTCTGCGAAGCAAAGAAAAATGTTGTGTAGCCTCTACAGTGTCCTTTTGTAATGCCAGCCTCTCATTTGGCTAAGTGGCTTTATGTAAGTATTTTGAGTGATGTTTTGAAATCATAAATCCTATCAGGTGTCTTCCACGTGGCTCTTAGGATGAAGGCTTTCATTTATTCCAAAATACCCTGCTAGGTCTGGCTCCTATTGGCATCTTAAGCTTCTTCTTGGGTGTTTCCTCCCTTCCTCTCAGCTCTTCTCCTATGCTAACTCCATACCCTTAGGGCCTTTGCACATCCTCTTCCCAGTATCTTCAGTGAGATACAGAAAGGCATTAGTACAATTTGCCAGATGAATGAATGGCAGGATTAGAAGGTAGCCTGATTCTAACATGATGGTGGTGGTGGAGATGGTGAGGGGAAACAAGCACATAAAGAAGGTCTCACCTGTGACTGCTGTGTCTGATCACAACTGTTGTAATTGGGCATCGAGTAGGCCAACTTTGGCTTTCAGTTTACTTTCTATAATATCTTTCCATCATATTCTTAAGTCATGCTATTATATTACCTTTAAAAACTGTTTAAGATCGTACTGTTGAAGAGTATGCCCAGAGATGTAGCTAATTACCTTCTTTTTTCTGACCACATTTTGCCCTCAAGCTTTGCTTTTGGCGGAGAAGTATTTGGTGAGAGAGAAGTAAAGGGAAATACAGTGATTTTTCTTAGGGGAATGGCAATCAAAGAATTGAGTGGAAAAGAGAAGACGTTGAAGGGGAAAATAAGCAGGCCGAATTAGTGCAGAGGGCTTGGTGCATGGTTCTACTGCATTCATGTCTGTCTGCACATTACAGGACAGCAGTGAGCCAGGAGCTGCACTGAGCTTTGGGATATAGAGATGAACAAGATCAAAACCACTGTCCTTAAGGAGGTCTACAAAGTTAGAGGCAGTCAGATAAATGCACAAAATACAAGATAACAATTGTTGAATAGAGGTAGATCTGGGGCTATGTGAGCAAGGGGCTTTGGGAGTCTTCACAAGGGAGGGGACAGTTGAGCTAGTAGCAGCATGATTCAGTAGGGATATAGGCAAAGGAAGGTAGTTATGGATTTATTATTGAAGGGAAGTAAATTCTAACTGATTTTTTTTTAACATTTTTTTAACTTTATTTTGTACATTTAATAATTGAAAATATAAACAATTAAAAACTAAAAAGTAAACACAGATGAATAAATATATACATTTCTCAATTAAATGTAATGGATACATATAAATTTTTTTTTATCAAACAATATATTACACAATATATTTGGTTCACAGTAACGCATTCATACAGTATTTGTCCTTTGGTGTCTGGCTTGCTTCACTGAACATAATGTCCTCCAGGTTCATCCATGTTGCCATATGTTTTATAACTTCATTTCTTCTTACAGCTGCATAATATTCCATCGTGTGAATAGACCACAGTTTGTTTATCCATTCATCTGTTGATGGACACTTGCGTTGTTTCCAACTTTTGGCAATGATGAATAATGTGGCTATGAACACCGGTGTGCAGATGTCTGTTCGTGTCACTGCTCTCAGTTCTTCTGGGTATATACCCAGTAGTGGTATTGCAGGGTCATGTGGTAAGTCTATATTCAACTTCTTTAGGAACTGCCAAACAGTCCTCCATTGTGGTTGTACCATCCTGCATTCCCACCAACAGTGAAGAAGTGTTCCTACCTCTCCACATCCTCTCCAACACTTGTAGTTCTCTGTCTTTTTAGTAGTGGCCATTCTGATAGGTGTGAAATGATATCTCATTGTAGTAAACGGGAGCCCTACTGATTGAGCCACAGCCGCTTCCCTCTCATTGTAGTTTTGATTTGCATTTCCCTAATCATGAGTGATGTTGAGCATTTCTTCATGTGTTTTTTTGCCATTTGTATATCTTCTTCGGAGAAATGTCTATTCAAGTCTTTGGACCATTTTTTAATTGGGTCATTTGTCTTTTCATTGTTGAGTTGTAACATCTCTTTATATATCCTGGATATTAAACCCTTATCAGATATGTGATTTCCAAATATTTTTTCCCATTGAGTTGACTGCCTTTTCACCCTTCTGACAAAGAAAGTCCTGTGAGGTGCAAAAGTGTTTAATTTTGAGGAGGTCCCATTTATCTATTTTTTCTTTTGTTGCACGTGCTTTGGCTGTAAGGTCCAAGAAACCACCACCGACTACAAGGTCTTGAAGATGTTGCCCTACATTTTCTTCTAGTAGTTTTATGGTCCTGGCTTTTATATTTAGATCTTTGATCCATTTTGAGTTGATTGTTGTATAGGGGGTGAGATAGGGGTCCTCTTCCATTCTTTTGGTTGTAGATATCCAGATCTCCGACACCATTTGTTGAAGAGAGTGTTTTTTTCCCATCAGCGTGGTCTTGGTAGGTTTGTCAATAACCAGTTGACTGTATAGGTGAGGGTATATTTCTGGATACTCAATTCTATTCCACTGATGGTTATAATTATCTTTATGCCAGTACCATGCTGTTTTGACCACTGTAGCTTTGTAATATGTTTCAATTACAGGCAGTGAAATTCCTCCCACATTGCTCTTCTTTTTTAGAATACTTTTGCCTAGTCCGGTGCACTTACCCTTCCAGATGAATTTGGTAATTGCCTTCTCTAATTCTGTGAAGTAAGCTGTTGGGATTTTGATTGGTATTGCATTGAATCTATAAATCAGTTTGGGCAAGATTGACATCTTCACGATATTTATTCTTCCAATCCATGAACACAGGATGTCTTTCCATTTGTTTAGGTCTTTTTAAATTTATTTTAGCATTGTTTTATAGTTTTCTGCATATAGGTCCTGTACTTCTTTGGTTAAATTAACTCCTGGGTATTTGAGTCTTTTTGTTGCTATTGAAAATGGATTTTTTCCTCCTGATTTCCTCCTCAGATTGTTCAGTACTAGTGTACAAAAACATTACTGATTTTTGCGTGTTGATCTTGTATCCTGCCACTTTGCTGAACTCATTTATTAGTTCAAGTAGCTTTGCTGTGGATACTTCAGGATTTTCTAAATACAGGATCATGTCATCCGCAAACAGTGAGAGTTTTACTTCCTCTTTTCCTATTTGGACACCTTTAATTTTTTTGTCTTGTCTAATTGCCCTAGCTAGAACTTCTAGTACAATGTTGAATAACAATGGTGACAGTGGGCATCCTTGTCTTGTTCCTGATCTTAGGGTGAAAGCTTTCAACCTTTCCCCATTGAATATGATGTTGGCTGTGGGTTTTTCATATATGCCTTTTATCATATTGAGGAATTTTCCTTTTATTCCTATCTTTTGAAGTATTTTTATCAAAAAAGGATGTTGGATTTTGTCGAATGCATTTCTGCATCTATTGAGATGATGATGTGTTTTTTTCCTTCAATTTGTTAATGTGGTGTATTACATTGATTGATTTTCTTATGTTGAATCAGCCTTGCATACCAGGAATAAATCCCACTTGGTCGTGATGTATAAGTCTTTTGAAATGGTGTTGGATTCGATTTGCAAGTATTTTGTTGAGAATTTTTGCATCTATGTTCATTAGAGAGATTGGTCTGTAATTTTCTTTTCTCGTGGAATCTTTATCTGGCATTAGTATTAGGATGATGTTGGCTTCATAAAATGTGTTGGGTAATTTTCCGTCCCCTTCAATTTTTTGGAAGAGTTTAAACAGGATTGGTGTTAATTCTTTTAGAAATGCTTGGTGGAATTCACCTGTGAAGCCATCTGGTCCTGGACTTTTCTTTGCTGGGAGATTTTTGATGACGGATTCAACCTCCTTAATTGTTTTTGGTTTGTTAAGTTCTTGTATTTCTTGTTGTGTCAGGGTAGGTTAGTTATGAGTTTCTAGAAATTTGTCCATTTCATCCAGGTTGTCTAGTTTGTTGGCATATAGTTTCTCATAATATCCTCTTATGATTCTTTTTATTTCTGTGAGGTCATTGTAATTTCCCCCCTTTCATTTCTGATTGTATTTATTTGCATCTTCTCTCTTTTTTTCTTTGCTAGTCTAGCGAGGGGTTTGTCAATTTTATTGATCTTCTCAAAGAACCAGCTTTTGGTTTTGTTGATTTTCTCTATTGTTTTTCTCTTCTCATTTTCATTTATTTCTGCTCTAATCTTTATTATTTCTTTCTTTCTTTTTGCTTTGGGATTGGTTTGCTGTTCTTTTTCTAGTTTCTCAAGTTGTTCAGTTAAATCTTTAAGTTTAGCTCTTTCTTGTTTTTTAATATAGGCATTTAGGGCTCTAAATTTCCCTCTCAAGACTGCCTTCGCTGTATCCCATAAGTTTTGATACGTTGTGTTCTCATTTTCATTTGTCTCAATATATTTACTGATTTCACTTGCAATTTCTTCTTTGACCCACCGAATATTTAGGAGTATGTTGTTCAGTCTCCACACATTTGCAAATTTACTTTTTTCCGGTCTGTTATTGATTTCTAGTTTCATTCCATTATGATCTGAGAAGGTGGTTTGTATAATTTCAATCTTTTTATATTTATTGAGAGCTGTATGGTGACCTAACATGTGGTCTATCCTGGAGAAAGATCCATGGGCACTTGAGAAGAATGTATAACCTGCTGAGTTTGGATGCAGTGTTCTGTATATGTCTGTTAGGTCTAACTTGTTTATCATATTGTTCAAGTTCTCTGTTTCCTTGCTGATCTTCTGTCTAGTTCTATCTAATGATGTGAGAGGGGTGTTGAAGTCTCTAACGATTATTGTAGAAATGTCTATTTCTCTCTTCAATTTTGCCAGAGTTTGTCTCATATATTTTGGGGCACCCTGGTTAGGTGCGTAGATATTTATGACTGTTATATCTTCCTGGAGGATCGTCCCTTTTATTAATATATAATGGCCTCCCTCATCTCATCACTTTTTTGCATTTGAAGTCTGTTTTGTCTGATATTAGTATAGCTATCCCTGCTCTTTTCTGGTTACTATTCGCATGGAGTATCTTTTTCCAACCTTTTACTTTCAGCCGGTTTGTATCCTTGGGTCTGAGGTGAGTTTCTTGTAAGCAGCATATGGATGGCTCATGTTTTTTTATCCATTCTGTCAGCCTATATCTTTTGATTGGGGAATTTAATCCATTCACATTCAATGATATTACTGAAAATGAACTATTTATTTCCTCCATTTTATTTGGTTTTCATATGTCATCTTATTTTTGTCTCTCTTTTTACTCTTTTGCTTATCCTTTCTGCTTTTCTTTCTTCTATACTCTCCTCCAAGCCTCTCTCTCCTGTCTTTTTCTTTCAGGTTCTAAGGCTTCCTTTAATATTTCCTGCAAAGGTGGATTCTGTTTTCCAAACTCTCTTAATTTCTGTGTGTTTGTGAATACTTAATATTCAACTTCATATTTGAAGGACAGTTTTGCTGGATAAAGAATTCTCGGCTGGCAGTTTTTCTCTTTCAGTTTCCTAATTGTATCATACCACTGTCTTCTCGCCTCCATGGTTTCTGAAGAGAAATCTACACTAAGTCTTACTGGACGTCCTTTGTACATGATCATTTGCTTCTCTCTTGCTGCTCTGAGAATTTTCTCTTTATCTTTTACATTTGACATTCTGAATAATATGTGTCTTGGCGTAGGTCTATTTGGATTTATTCTCATTGAGATACGGTGTGCTTCTTGGACATGTAATTCCTTTCTTTCATGAGATTTGGGAAATTTTCAGCTATTATTTCCTCAGATACTCTTTCTGCCCCTTTTCCTTTCTCTTCCCCTTCTGGAACTCCCATGACACGCATATTATTGTGTTTTGTGTTGTCATTCAACTCTCTGAGCCCCTGCTCAATTTTTTCCATTCTTTTCTCTCTCTGTTCTTTTCTCTCTTCAATTTTAGCTGCTCTGTCTTCGGTATCACTTATTCTTTCTTCTATCATTTCAAGTCTGCTGTTGTATGCTTCAAATGTATTTTTGACTTCACCTATTGTGTCTTTCATTCCCATGAACTCCATTACTTTCCTGTTCAGGATTTCAAATTCTTCTTTGTGTTCACTCAATGACTTCTTGATGTCATTTATCTCTTTAACTATATTCTCTTTCATCTCATTAATTTGATTTTGGAATTTGTGCTCATCTCACTGATTAGTTCTCTCGAATCTGCATCTCTTCTGGGACTTTGCTATATTACTTTTCTTGGGCCATGTCTTCTATTTTCTTAGTATGGCTCGTAATTTTTTGCTGGTGCCTAGGCATCTGGTTAGGTTGTATTTTACTTAGATGCTCTATCTCTTTCTCTTTTATGGGGTTTTAGTGGCAGGAGGCTGTGAGTTATCACAGCTCTTTGATTTTTGGCTCAACCTTGATTGTTAGGATTGTTCTGCTGGTTGCTCAAAACTAGGCACTGGACCCAGTAATTAGTAGTATAGTCGTTTCCTAGGGCCTTGGGCAGGGAGGCTGTAGAGTCCAGGAAAAGCCTCTCTTACTTATTAATTTTCTTATGTGCACTCCCTTGGTCTGCCAGGAGATGGCGCTTGTTGGCAGCTCTCAATTCAATGCCTGGTTGGAGCGTATTTGTTGTGACACAGACCAGATCAATGTGATAGAGCTTCCCGTCTGGGGGCTAAGAGCCCTGTGATTCAAACTTTCTGAAACAGTTCTCCAGACTTCTCTTGTAGCGCCCCATTTTTCCCAGCTAGGAAATATTTCCACTCCCTTCTGAATCCTCAACAATCAGTCCCTGTTAGTAGAGGAGGAGATTGGGAGGTTTGTATTTCTTTAGCCCCTTGCAGGCTCCAAGGCAAACAATGGCGCAGCCCCACCTGGCCTGGAAGGTCTCTTGGGACAGGGCAGACCAAACCTGGGAGTCAAAAGCAGGGTCAGCCCCAGGCTCTCTCTCCCCTTTCCCGTGGAGTCCTCAACAATTAGTCCAGGCTAGAAGAGAGGGAGGTTGCGAGGGTCAGATTTCTCCAGTCTTTCCTAGGCTCACAGGGCAAATTGCTGTGTGGAAGAGTCCATGGGGCTCCGGTGCCCAAATTTACAGGTCAGAACCTGAGTCAGCCTAAGGCTGTGTCCCTCTCTCTCCCTTTTCCGGGAGTGGCAGATCCCTGAAGCCCCCTTTGTCTGTGGTCGCAGGCCCAGAGGCCCGAGAATTCTGAAGTGTGTGGGGGAGGGTGCCGGCAGCAGCAGAAGCTGCTACTTTCCAACTCACGGTTCCGTTGTCGTGATTTCCCTCTTCTGTTCCTCTCTCCTCTAGGTGGTGTGCAGCCTTCACCTGCTGTTCTAAACCCTAGAAGATCTATTTCGGGGCTGTTTAAGCTTGTCCTCTAGCTTTTTTTCTGGAGAAGAGATTCCCGCGTCTTACTAGGCCCCTAAGTGATTTTAATCAGTTCTTGTTATCAAGAAAGTGTTCATCAACATCAAGCTATAGAAAGCAAGTAAATTTCCAAAGAAAATTTTCAGAATAAAGTAGCCTCTGATGCTGATGAAGTGTCTTATTTGTTACCATCAACTCAAGTAGAATCTTTCATGGGAAACAGAATTTTTACTGCGTATGGAATCTGGAGACTTGGTTTCTATCCCATTTCTGGTACCATTTGGCTGTCTGACCATTAACATATCTGTTCATCCCACCCCACTTCCACCGTGGTTCTCATCCATGCCCCTCTCACTTCTCATCAACACACATCGATACATTTGGGATGGCATATTCCCCATCAAAAACAGTTCACTACTGCTGTGATACTTTTCTGGTGGATAGTCAGAGTTCTTCTTTCACAGAACCCACCCCAAATCAGAATTGGAATCCCTCATTTTGCAAGCAAAAACAAAAAACAAAAAACAAAAAACAATCATATTGCATAGGCTCATGAATGTATTCATTTTCCTGTCACATTCTCCTACTTAACCTCTACTTGCTCACCAGTACACTACAAAACACCAGTAACCTGAATTGATTTGTTTAGAAAAGTTAAGAGGTCACTTATGAAAAATGTTTTCTCAGTACAGCATTGTGTTCTGAGATGTAAATCCCTAATTCATCATTAACTAGTAATAAGTACCACAGACATATCATTTTGCTTTTAAAAATCCTCATCTGGAATGATGCCATATAGAATAATGTCAAAGTCTTAAATTTAGTGTACAAATTGTTGCATCAATGAGGATACTTTTTGGTTGTAAGAGAAAATCCAAATCAGACTGGTTTGGACAATAAAGGTAATTTATTGACTCATATAACTGGAAAACTCAAAGCTGGGGGAAGTGCTGGATCTTTAGACTCAGAATTCCAGCTCCGATTCTCTGCAGCTCTTTCTCTCTCTCCCCTGCATGCACAGCTCCATTCTCAGGCTGGCTTCCTCAAGGTCAAGCAGAATGGCTGTCAGCAGATCTAGACCTATCTGCCGCCAACTGCAAGTTCAGAAGGAGAATAAGTGGCTGTGTCTCAGCATTTAAACAAGAGTCCTGAGAGTCATTCTTATTGAATTGGCCTAGGTTGCAAACCCACTCCAGGCACAATCAGCGTGGCCCAGGGTACTTGAATGTGCAGAGTGAACTATGCCAATCAGGCCTCAGCAGTAGAGGTAGGGAGCATGAGTCAGCTTCCCCTGGAACACATGTCCACATGGGAGAGGGGTAACTCAGGGAAAAAACGAGGATGCTGTCAGGGAGGAGAGAGTAAATGCTGAGTAGGCAGTCAGCAATATATAGTGCGTTTGTATATAAATATATAGTTGACTTATTCTGCATCCCTTTATGGAATGGTGGTATGAAAAGGAAGGCAGTGCCCAGTAGTTGGGAAATGGTGTAGTAGATTATGGTGTAGCCATATGCTGGATTATCGTAGCACCATTACTAAGACTGCTGCTTCCACCTCAGCTCCCACCACCACCAGCAGCAAGTGGGCATACCATGGGAATTCAGGTCATTTCCCATTTGATTTTGGTTTTGATCTTTACGGTATTGTGAGGAAATAGGGTTTGATTTTCCATGACACTTGTAAAATAGGTAGGGGAGAGATTACTCCTCTTTTACTTTTTAAACAGGTAAGAAATCTGAGGCAAGTAGCTTATTTAGACTTAAAGTGACCTGATGTGTAAGCTGCGGAGCTGCACTTCCACATCCCGGGCTTCTGACTCATATCCATGCATATAACAGTCCACAAATCCTCAGGGAGCCCTATGCTGTGGAGGCATTCAGGATGAAATGATGAAAAAGACAAGTCGTCTGCAGTCCTCTCGGAGATGTTCAGATGTTATTAAGCAGCAAAGGAAATCATTGCATGTTTTCCTAAGTGCACCAGAAAAACATGCCTAAATAGAAAAGGATAGTAAGTCCAACCAAGGAGGTGACATTTAAGCGGAGATCTAAGGGAAGAGAAAAAGTAACCTGATGAAGAGCAAGAAAATAGTGGTTGAGAAACAGGGAAGAGCTGAAGTCAAGTCCCCAACCTCCAGAGTTTCTGATTCAGTGTGTCTGAGATGGGAATGGGGAATTTGCATTTCCTACTCTTTCCCATGTGGAGGCTGATGTCACTGGCCAGTGGACCACACTTTGAGACCCGCTGTGGTAGAGCATAGTTTCTAAAATATCTTTTCCCAACAGATTCCATAAAGTCAAAATAATAATAGGCCCTAGTAGACTTTCATACTTTTAAAAAATTGGTTTGATGAGCAACTCTTTCCTCATTGTGCTTGCTTGCAGATTGATAGGCTAGGTTTTCTTTTCACTTTTTAACGGGCATAAACAAACATCCTGGATTTTATTGTAGAGTGAGAGGTAAAAAGTTTCATGGTCAGTACCTCTGTACCTTTTGTCAAGAGTGTTTACATTCACTGCCTTTAGGGTTTGACTTTGGTTTCTTTTTCACCTGAGAAACGTAATCAGGACGTCTGTCCTGCCCAGTGGTTGGAGTGACCTCTTGGGGCAGTTTGAAAGGAAGCCAGGCAAAGCACTATAATCTGAAGCCACAGCTGTGTCCTCCACCACTGCTGGACATAACTGAAATAATGCCACCTAAAATCCTCTTAGGAAACGTGGATTATAGGGTCAGATGTTCAGTGAAATTCACATATAGGGAATGAGAAAAAGAAAGTTCCTAGATAACTATGAAAGGTAGTTTTTTTCTGTTATGTTTCTACATGTCCATAGTGAATTCATGTAAGATCCAAGTTGGGAGCTGAGAGTGATTGGTGTCTTATCAGCAGCTTCATCATTATTAAACAAAACATTAGTCTTATTCTCCATATAAGCAAGTTTCTGAACGTCAGTGTCTTAGGCCTTACAGGTTGTAGATTTTACTTTTTAAATTGAGCAGTTGCTTTCTGTCCTGTTAGACACAAATGGTCACATCCATATGATGATGCTATTTCTCTGTTCATTTTTTCCTCTACTCTCCCTTAGTTTAGTACAGGAAGCAAGCCACAGAGCAGCCTCTCCAGCAGCAGAGGGAAGTGTCAGTGCAAGCTGTGGAGTGTAGTACTGTCCAGCAGGAATATTTTGCAAAGCACATATATGATTTTAAATTTTCTAGTAACCACAGTAAAAAAGTTAAACAGAAATTAAATTTAATATTTTATTTAACCCAATATATAAAAAATAGTATCCTTTCAAAATGGATATAAAAATGAATGAGATGTTTTATGTTCTTTTTTCCCATACCAAGTTGTCACAATCTGATGTGTATACTTCACATATGGTGCATCTCAGTGCAGACTAGCCACATTTTAAGTGCTCAGTAGCCACATGCGGGCAGTGGTTACTACAATGAATGATGCAGCTCGAGGGGATTAATCCTTTCACTGGAATATTTCTACTTAGTGCAGATGCTCTGCTACTCAGGGGCAGACTCTGCTTTAGATAATGCAGATTATAGCTTTTCCTGTCTCCATTTTCTCTATTCTTGTCTTTAACATTTTAAGCATTTAGAGATAAAACAGCCCTTGTTTTCTCTTATAGTTGTATAACTGGTGTGTCCTTTTTAGTTTACCCACTTGAAAGGCCAATAAGGACCCTGAAGAAACTCGTTCTTTGGCCAGAATTCTCCAATCTGTCTAAATAGCCCATGACCTCCCAACAGTTGACTCTTCATTATATCTGTATTGTTTATTTTCTTCATTGGAATTATCTTCATCTGAACATTTTTTTTTCTTGTTTTAAAAAACTTTGTACTGTCTGTCTTCTTATCACTAAAATATAATCTCCTAGAAGGTTAAAACCTTTTTATCGCTCACCACTATATTTTTAGCACTTAGAAAAAAATGTCTGGAACTTAGTAGCTGTTAATAAAAATATTCTGAGTGTATTAATTGAGGAGGGCATAGTACTGTGCCATGTATAAGGAAGCTCAGATGGGAATGAGGGACCATAATTTTTACCTTTTTGTTACTGTGTTGAACAATGGAATATGTTTTTGAGGGAAAGGACATTAAAACTATTTTTTAAATCCCGATTTAGACTTAAATATGGATATAATTAACTGTATTCTCACTGTGGCCCATTGGTTTTTTGTTAAGTTATAAAGCTGAAGGATTTTTTGTGAATAATAAGAAATACTAAGGAGGAGGTCACAATGATAATAATATTGAGAACTGGCTGCTACCTGGAAATGTACAAGCAGGATGGGTGGAGAATTGGGGCTGTGGATGGAAGGACCATCTACTGACTGGGCTAAGGAGATCCTTTGTTCTCAACAGCCCTCAATCCTTTAAATGACCTGAATTTAGGAAAGTGCCTGCTTTTCTTCCTTCTACTACCTGTTAGTCCCAAGCAGGAGCATTTCAGTCACCATGTCCATGAGTTTCCATGTTCTGTCACCTTGAAATTCTTAGGTAACAGGGTGGTGCTGGTGGTAATAATGACACTCACTAATCCCTTGCATTGGTGAACTTTATAGTTGACAATGCACTTGTTCAGTTATCTTATATATTACTTACAACCGGTCAGTAGCATAGCTTTTAAATTATCTGCATGTGAAGAGACTTAAAAAAGGTAAAATAATTTTCCCAAGGTTACCAACCTAAAAAATAGCACAAAACGTCACTGATGAATGGATTTTAAAAAGTGGTGTAGCAACACAATGGAATATTAATCAACCATAAAAAGAATGAAGTGTGTATCAACATGCTACAACATGGGTGAACCTTGAAAACATTATGCTAAGTAAAAGAAGCCAGGCACAAAAGTCATTTTGTATGAAGTGTCCAGAATAGGCAAATCCATAGAGACAGGTCAAAGATTGATGATTGCCAGGGCCTGGGGAGTAGAGGGTCATTAAATGGGTTTGGGAAAGTAGGACTGAAGAGTGATGGCTATTTGGTATATTTTCTTTTGGGGATGATGAAAATATTCTAAAATAAGATTATGGTGCTAATTGCACAAGTCTGTAAGTATACAAAAAAAATTGTACACTTAAATTGTGGATTTTTTGACATGTAAATTATGTATAAATAAGGTAAGATTTCAACTCATTGTTCTTTCCCTGTATCCCAGAGCTTTGCCTTAACAGACAGGTTATGTCCAAACAACTGCTACTAGGCCGCCTTCTTTTTTTTTCCCCCCAGTGTTTTCATTGCTTATTTTTTGTTTTTAAACAATTTATTAAAGTGTATCATTCATATATGAACATACATAAACTATAAGTGTTCAGTAAACATTGTGATCTTACAAAACAAACATGCATAACATCATACAAGTCTCCCACACATCATCCCCCAACAAACATCCTGCATTGTTGTGAAACATTTGTTAACAAATCATGAAAGAGCATCGTCAAAGTATTACTACTAACTATAGTCCGAATCTTCCTCCCCTATACATTAGGGATTTATTTATTTATTTACTTTTAACCAGCCCCCCCCCCCGTTTTTGCTGTTTCTGTGTCCATTTGCTGGGCAACTCTCTGTGTCCGTTTCCTGCCCTCTCTTCTCATCCTTATCCTCCTGTCTTCACTGTGATTTGATCCGCAGAACCTCTGATGTGGGAGAGAGGCGTCCTACTACCAACTGTGTCACCTTAGCTCCTGGTTTTTTGGTGCATCTCATCTTGGCTATCCCTTGTGTCACTCTCCTGTTACGTCATCATCTTGCTGCGTGGCTTGTGGTGCCTGGCGGACCACCGTGGACGAGGCCTGGTGGCTCACCCACGCACGGAGCCTGGCAGCCCACACGCCTTCTATATTTTTCTTTTTTTATGTTTACCAGGAGGTCCCGGGAATTGAACCCAGGTCCCTCTGTATGGGAGATGGATGCCCAATCACCTGAGCCACATCTGTCCCCCTGCTATATCTCTTAAGGTTGACCAAAGATACCCAAAGTTACAGTCTTTTCCCATATAGGATGGTCATGTAATAAATCAGACTTAGTTTATCGCCAGCATTCTAAAAACCAGACCTAGAGAGAAAAACTAGGTCTGGGGACACATGCATGGTTTCTAATATAGCGAATGATTAGCCTACCCTGATTATCACAAAATCAGGACAGTGAGCATATTTGCATAGGCCTTCTTCTTCCTATGTGTTTGGCTTTGCTTTTGTCCTACCAGAAGAAGAGGTATCCAGCCCCTTCTTAAAGGTCTGTCATCTCCAAATATTCCTCCATTCTTTCCTCTCTCATCAGTGAGCAGCTTTTCAGTCTGTATTCACTCCCTCTTGTAGCAGATGCTGACATTAGCACATAAGTAAAGCCTGAGCAGAATTAAATGGAGAAATATTCTTTCCAGTCTCCTTTCCCTATTTTATTTTTTTGGTGTATTTTCATCAGAGCTCTGCAAGGAGTTACCTCTTTCAAAAGCAAGTCTCTCACATGTCTTGAGAAGCACTGGAAAAAAACTTGAACAAAGAGGAAGCCATAATTGTAAGTTTGGAATGCTGGAATAGTATATAGGGCCTGACCCCAATTTATTGCATGACTGTGATCAACTTTAAATATGTAGAAAAGTCAGAAATTTCCCTTTTGCTTGTAAAATGTTATGTATGATTGTATAAGTGAGTGAAATATAACTAGAGTTGACCGAGGCAATAGGAGATAGGAAGGTAAAGCAAGTGGTTTCTCTCCATGCATTGAAAGGATATTGGGAAAGAAGGAATCAAGTTAGCTCTTAAATGGTGTGGGATGTAGTGACCTTACATCGAATATATAGTCCATCTCTTGAAGTATTCTTGAAGACACCTTAAGTACTAGTAGGAGAGACTGGGTTATAAAAGCATACAGGAATTACATGATGGGGAGCCTCCATCCTTCTCTGACTTCAGCAGGAACCCATGAGGCATGGGTCTCCAGAGGGAGTCTGCTGCAGAGCAGGCAGCAGAATGCGCGGCTCCGGCTGGAAAGCAGAGGGCTGCATCTGTCAGTGCACAGCCTTCTCAGGCAGAGAAGGGCTGCTGAGCACTCAGGAAATTCTGTCCAGGATTATAAATGGAAAAAAGTCCCATATATTTGTGTTGCTTTGTCTTGTCACTAAAATACTTCTAAAATTTTTAGCTTTGGTTATGGAACTTCTGCATATAGGACAGTTATCAAATTTGGTGTCTCAGACAGGGATCCATCTTTCTGAGTTTTGTGATTATTATTTTGGTCCTAACTCAATTCCTGTGTTGGTAAACAAGTGTTCTTATTTACTCCACAGCAAGGTCTGTGATTTTCTGGGTAAGATAGTGGGTTGATCTCTCTTATATGCACATCAACTTTTTCCACTTTCATGACTATCCTTAAAGTCTCCTCACATCTCTTCCGAATTATTTAAGATAAAGCTTATCATTTCCTATTTCAGCTTTAAGCATGGTACTAGCTTCCTTTGGCTTAGGAATAGAAGAGCATTTGCCTCCGGATAGAGCTTGGCTGCCATATTTGGTGACAAAGAATGCAGTATGGAGAGCTGAATATATCAAGGTATGAAATATGTGTTTAAAGTCTCTCAAATATCTTCAAGTACTCATTGGCTTACAATTAATCCTTGAGGTTTACTTTCTGCAAAGCCAAAGCACCTACTTTGCAGGGATGGAGGAAGCCTTTGTGATGAATGTGGAGTGTATCCTGAATTGCTTCGCCTGCAGCTGGAACCCAGCAGCTGTCAGCCACTCCAATTTTCATGTGCATTTGCTACAGTTCTGGATATATTTCCATAGGCAGAAAATTATATAGAAGAGAGAAATACTATACACAGAAAATATGAGGATTTTAGTTCTGATGTCTGATTCCTGGTATCCTTTAGAGCTCATATCTGTTGCCTTTGAGCCCTTTGTACTAACCTCTACCCCATATAGAGCCATTTGTTTGAATGTACACTGGACTGTCACACCCTTCAATTCTGCTCTGGAGTGATTGTTCTAAGCACCCCCTCACTCCCACCCCTCATCCATCCTCTGTAATTACTTAGACTCATTTAAGAAACTACTGCCTTAGCTGCTGTGACCCTTCTCTTTCTCAATTCTCCATCTACCTTCTGACTGGGTTTTCTTGGCATTTTTGGTTGATTCTTTCCCTGCCAAACTTTACTTGTTGGTGATGCTCAGAGTTCCCTCCTTCATCCACTTCTGCTTTCTTGATAGGTGTTCCGCCTTAACAATCTCATCTGCTCTTAAGGTTTACATTTTAAAAATATGCTGATGGCCCATAAATCTGTCTCTCCCCTCGACCTCTCCCTTGAGGTTTGGAGTCATACAGACACATGCACATGCACATACACACACACACACACAATTGCCTACTGGCCATATTTACTTGGACTTCAAACCCAGTAGGTCCAGAGCTGAGATCTGTTCATTTATATCCATCAATCCATTTGCCAATGCATAAAACCTAGGAGTGATACTAGAATTCTCTGATTCATCCCCATATACAATCAAAGTCCTGCTTATTTTATGTTCTAATTATTTACCAAGTTCATCCTTAATCCTCAACTTTGACCTGAATGATTGTAGTAGCATTCTGACTGGTATCCCTGTCTCCAGTCTTGCTTTCCTCAAGTCAGTCTTCACTCTGTAATCAGATGATTTAAAAATTAATTTACCATTGTCACTTCCCAGCTTAAAGCCTATTAATCTCTTCCCATCTATTCTAGGATAAAAATCTAAGGTCATAAGTTTCAGCCACTTAAGAAAACATTTTGGAAATTTCTTTAAACGTTAAATATACACTTAACAAAAGACCCAGCAATTCCATTCCTAGGTTTCTATGCAAGAGAAATAAAAACATGTCCATATAGACTTGTATGTGAATGTTTATGTCAGTATTATTCATAATAGTAAAAAACTGGAAGCATTTTAAACATCCATCAACTGGTAAATGGATAAACTAGTTGTAGTGTAACCATTCAATGGAATACTATTCAGCAATAAAAAGGAACTGTACTATTGATACATGTAACAACAAGGATGAATTGCAAATGTATTACACTAAGCAGAAGATGCCAGATATTTAAAACTATATATTGTATGATTTAGTTTGTATGAAGTTTCTAGAAAAGATAAAATCGTAGAGACAGAAAACAGATCAATGGTTGCTTAGGGGGTGGTATTGGGATAGGCCACAAATGGTACAAGGAAATCTTTTGGAGTGATGGAAGTGTTCTAAAGCTGGATTGTGATGGTTGCACGACTGTAAGTTCACAAAAACTCAAAAAAAAAAAAAATCTAAAATCTTTAGCATGGCATATAAGGTCACAACCATTTGATATCTCCCTGCCTCTGCTGCCTCGGTTCTCACCATTTCCTGCCTTATGTCCTGCGTTCTAGCAGCACTGATATGTGTATACTTTCCCATACATACCATGTTTGTTGCTTGTTTGCTTTTGGTCGTATAGAGGCCTGATAAAGCTTCTCCTATATCCAATGTCCATCTTCTTGGCTTAATTATACTTATTTGAGAATTAGCCCAGTGTGAAGGAAGCTTTCCCCAACCTGTCTTCTCACCCAGCTAGGGCTCTGAATTGTCCATCCTGCACTCCAGTGATACTCTACTTTTAAGTACTTACCCCATTGTATTGAAATAGTTTGCATATCCCACTAATTGTGAATTCTCAGAGAACATATGTCATGTATTATTTTTATTTGAAACCTATTCTTGCTAAGTCCCTGGTATATAGAAGGCACTCAATTTGAGTTCCATGGTATTTATTCTGAATGGTTCCTTTAATCCTAAAGATGATTTGTTGTCTTTCTTTTTTTCCCCTTTTTAAAAAAAGAATGGGGTGGATATGCACCAGAATAACTTCAATTTATTGCATTTTCTTTTCAGGCACTTTACCTGCATTTTCTCTTTTCCTCTTTTCCTGCTTTATGATCTGCCTTTGGTATACTATAAATAGCACTGCAGCAGTTAGAAGCAGACATCAAATTTTGAGTTAAATGGGACCTTGTAATTCTGGCTATCCAATCCTACCCCACCTTATTTTGTGGATGCTTTATTTTGTGGATGAGAAACTGAGATTCATAGAAGTTCGTGGTTTGTTTTTGGGTCACAAAACCAGTTAGTAAAAAGAAAAAGAATTCTGTGTAGTCTGTCTTAAAAAAAATGAAAGCCCACGGTAACTGCCTCTTGCCTTATCATAGTCGTAAGCATTAAGTCCTAAGGGGTTATTTATTAACCTGAAATTTCTCATTAATTTTTCCTCTTTGTGAGTTCCAGTGTTGTGGTCTAATTTTTCTCAAAGGAATTTATAACTGAGCTTTAAATAGAATAACATAAAACAAAAAATAAAAAAAAAACACGACATGACATAATTCTAGCCCCAATTCTGAGAGTCTATTATTAGCAGACACTTTTTATGTTTTGTTCACGTTCAGTGACTTACTGCAGTGGACTATTAAGATGTACTCATTTTTTCCCATTACCCAGGATGGAAAACTATGGAAATATCACCCCCCTCTTATGCACACTCTCTGAATAGCTCCTTACCTTAGGAAGAACTGGGTTATTTGGGGGAATCAAAAAATAGAGAAATGCTGGTTGCTTTCTTTTGTTCTGTGCATTGTACATACCTTTTAATTTTTTTCTAGAAGGCAAAAATAGGATCACTTGTAATTGAAATTATGGGTTATAATTATGAACCAATTTTCCAGTGAGGGGCTGATATGATACCTCTATAATAAATTGTACCAACTTTCTCTGAAGGTTATGTAAATAATTAACACATATTCTATGGGAAATTCTCACTTTGGGGAGAGGGAACTTCAAAAATTTATGATTTTTAACCCCATTGAACCAAACTAGGAACAATTAGAGCATCATGCAAGTCAATGTCTGCATTTCTAATATAGTATTTGGTACGTAGCAAAGATAAGCTGGAAGCTGGGAGAAAAGCAAAGTGCTTATTAGCTCATCCAAACTCATTTTAAAGTTTTCAGCTTCAGGTGTTCAAGAAAAATCAGTCTTCATTATGTTTAATTTTGAGGAGGTGGGGGAGAAATAACTGGATTAATATTATGTAACAGGAACCTTTTTACTTTTGTTCAACCTACAAATTCCACTGGATAGTAAGAAACAGTCTGAGTTAGCTCAAATAGGCAAAAATGACTTTTCTCATTTTCTATGAAAAGCTTACATCTCTGAATGAGAGAAATAAACATATTTAGTTTGAAATCCATTTTCAAAACATCATGACATTTAAGCATGCCAGTTTAATGACAGCTGAGAAAAACTAGTATGAGACTTAAATCCCATAAAGTGAATCTTCCCTGCCTTTAATACATGGGAATATCACCATCTGGAAATACACCATCTACTTCTCTTTAGCCAAATACCAAGAAAATACTGCTGTAATTTTGACTCTCCTTGTTACCTCTGAATATTTGATAGGTGATCAAGGACTGTCATCATAATTTTTAGTTTTTTGGTTCCTTTCTAACGAAGTCTAATGAACTTCATGAAGAGTCTGAGGATGGGCTTCTTTTATTTATTATCATAGGTAATGTGTTTCTGCACATATTGGGAAAACAATGCACTGACCCATCAGGATAGTAATTATGACTTCTTCCTACAGAGCTTGATCTTTAATAGTGATTTTAAATTGCACTTTCAGTTATTTTTCTCAGTGTAAGAAACCAATTTAAAAACCCACTTTTCATGTGAGCAAACCTACTTAAGTCATAATAATCCCTTTAATGATTTTTATAGTTTACAAAGTGTTCTCACACATAAGTTCTAGTAAAATTCAGCATAAGGTGGTGTTGGTTTGCACTTTTTCACGTGAAGAAGTTGAGACACTAAGAATTTATGTATTTTTTCTTTCACACAACTAGCAGGTGATACTGTTGTCAGGACTGGAATCCATATCTCTCGACTCAATCCATTGTTGTTTTTAGCTCAGGTGACTTTCATTTACAGAATAGTCAATGATATTTCACTATACACATAAATTATATGACTGGTTGTTCAGTGATGCAGATTGATCAGGAAAATGTATGAGTTTTAATTTCTGCTCTTAGCAAACTAGCTATACTCAATTTATGGAATGTTAATTTTAAAAATTATCTTTTAATGTGGGTAAACATGAAGTGCAGTACTTAAAATTATTTTTTAAAAAGTACTTTGGAAATGCATTATATTTACTTCTATTCTGTGTCACACGTTTGCCCACATGTGTGTTTATATACATATATATGTACATATACATATGAACTAATATACATATATATTTAGATATAACCAGGAATAATGGGAAGAATATATGTCATTAATACTCGTGGTTTTATGAAAAATTATTTGGTAAATGAATGTAGAATGGTTCCAATTAAGATAGCATTTCTTCACCCATAGCTATAAATAAAATATCACATTTCATAGCTTGCTGAATTTTCCATCTTTTTGGCCTATTGTTGATAGAGAAAAATATATTCTAGAGGGGAGATTAAATTCTTAGAAAGGAGATAAGAATCAGTATTAACTCATGATTAAGGATGTTCTTTGTATTTATGTGCAATTTTTTGGCCTTAAAATAATTCATTGAGATAAAATTTTTACAGCTGATGGTTAAAAGTTAGCTCTGCAAGCAGTATCTTAGGTACTGCAGTCTCAGACATTTTCAAACAAGGAATCATATCAAATGATGTCTGCCTTGAGTGTCTTGCAGTTCAGATGAACAAAGATACTCAGCAATACTACTCAGCAAGTGTTTTTTTCCAAGTAGTCCAACTGATGATGAGTGTTATTGAGTACTAAGGAAGTCTGCCAATTTCCGTCTGATGTAGACAGTCAGAGATGATGGAAAAGGTAAAATGTGGGAGAGTTTTTTAGACAATCGATAGGATTTAAAGAGCTGAAAAGGGTAGAAAAGGGTGTAGGTACAGAGCAAAAGGAATGAACACAGCACATCTAGTGGATGGTGTGGGGCTTTGTATGGTGATTAGGAGATAAAGCTGCATACCAACAGGGAAATTAGGAGGCAAATAACTTTGTGGGTGTGGGGAACAGGAATGAAATTGGTCTTGTCTATTAAATTTCACTGAGGAGGTATTTTCAAGGAGACCTTTCTAAAAGGCATTTGGAGATATGGTAGATGGCTCCTAATTGTTTAGTAAATGAAATGTAATGCTGGGAAGAATCAGCTGCAGCTATAGGGTGGAGCGTTTCTGCCTAGAGATGACAGTTAAAGCGGGGGCGGGTGAGTCACTGTTGCAAAGCAGTGCTGCATCCTTTGAGCTGGGAACAGTGGTCATTTATTTAAACTGTCGCTGACTGCTGGTTCCCTTTGACATTTTTCTTATTTGGGCTATGGAGAAAAATAGTAAGACTGAGACAGTGGCACTCCAGACTCAAAATTGGAACTATTTTAATTTAAAACACGAGTTGATCATATTATTTATTTTCACTTTCTTTTTCAAAAGTGTTCTTTGAAAGACCATCCCAGAGTGAGGTGATCTGCCTTATTTACCTCTCTTTATGCCACCTCTCCTCCATCATCTTAACATTAATATTCACAAAAATACATTGCAGTTCAGTTCAACAAATCTTTTCTGAGTAGCCACTATGAGGAATACAAAGAAAAATAACATAGAGGAAGGTGAGATATTTGATTTGGTTTGAATAGAGAACATGTAATGACTGATAATATTAGAAAAATATATTCTCAATGTTGGGCTGATTGGGTGACATTGAGGGTTTTGAACAGAGGAGTTGTTTTTAGGTTTTTAGATGGTACGGTAGAACATATGTACTTTTCTGTTTGATTCAAAGACCTTTCACTGGCCTTCATTTAATTAGATGATCATTTTCTCAAATGACAGGCTTATTAGCCAAAGTAAACTAAACAGCATCAGAAAATATTTAGTATTATGAAGTCTTAGTTATAGGAACCACCTCCCTGGAAAACAGTGGCGAAACTATTCTTAAGTGGTACCATGTAATGAAAACAAAGCTCCCCATTTTTCAGCCACTTGGGCTCAGGGATCCTATATTCCTCTCCTTGGTTCTTATACATAAAACTATAGGGAGTTTAAGTAACATTATTTAAAGAGAAGGAGGGGAAGGTATTTGCCATACTCCTAAGGAATGAGTCAGTCGTTATTTAGCCAACTGTTTAAATCAGTGCCTTGATATATTTAGATCTTTTGTGACTTTGGGAAAAATAGCTCAGCAGCCAATCTAGATATCACTTTAAATATCGTTGTTGTTGTTGTTGTTGTTGTTGTTGTTGTTGTTTTTGCAGGAATTTAGTTAGATAAGAAATTTTTATATCAACCAACCAATCAGGCCAGTACTGGTATCAAACTGCTTGCATCTTCATTATGTTTGTTGAACTATTTCAGAGCAGCTCAAATGTCAGCTTTTATAGAGAAGAGAAATGATTTCTCTCTCTCTCTCTCTCTCTCTCTCTCTCTCTCTCTCTCTCTCTCTCTCCAAACACACGCACGTGCACACACACACACACACACTGATCTCTTGGCCTCAGTGTGGGTTACTAGGACTAATTCATAATTATTAATGTCCAGAGTGATATTTTTTGATATAGTGAGCCAGCTACTGTGGTGCTGAGTTGGTGGATGCAACAAAGGGAGAAATGAAAATCACTGTTAGTCAAGCAGTATAACATTTGGAAGTTTGAT
The DNA here is from genome assembly GCA_026826555.1 of Tolypeutes matacus. NCBI lineage: Eukaryota > Metazoa > Chordata > Mammalia > Cingulata > Chlamyphoridae > Tolypeutes > Tolypeutes matacus. The sequence goes on along the minus strand of JAKSZT010053764.1, from coordinate 3,855,349 downwards.
ATTGAGGCAGGATAGAATAGGGACCTAAGGAGGAGAGGCAGAAAACCTAATAAATTTCCATACAAACTCCACCCAGTAGAGAAAAACTGGAACAGCATCCTGCTAGACTCAAGTAGGCAGGTTATCAGTAGGCAGCTGGTACTTGCTGACATGATGGGAAAGCAGCTTGCAGCTTCCACCCATCAGCTGCGGAAACAGCACCAGCAATATGTGCCCACTGACTGCATAAACAAGTCACGGGTATGCAGCTTGCAATGTCCACCCACCAAAAATTAGAAGAAAAACAGGACATCTCCATACTACTCACCTACTTCCATAACCCCTTGTGGAATCAGTAGCCAGGAGTCTGTCCCCACCAGACAGCACCCCCTAAGAGAATCAGATCACCTAATAGAGCTTCCCTGCTTTGTCTCAAATATGCCAATTGGCACAGATCCTGGAGTCCTGTAACCTCCCCCCTCCAGTAAAACAGGGGACCCCAGGGCAGAACTTCACGTTTCTCTCCCTTGAGAATGCCTGCCTTATACCCTAAAGGTGTATTTCTTTTTTCTTGCTTTACCCTGCCCCCCAAATAAATTCTCAGCTTGCCTAATTAATTGGCTCGTCCTTCAATTGTTTCTCGTGAAGAAGCCAAAAACTTAGATACCAGTTCTAATAACAATATCACCTCTTGTTCTTTTGTTAGTATTGAAATTTTTTTGTTATTTTAGTAACATAGGTTCTTGAGCTTTTGTGAGGGCTGTGTTTTATTTCCTAGAGATTGTCAAAATGTGATTGAGCCAAGGTTATCAGGATTCTCTAATGTTTTTTTAAGGGAAAATGGGGACACCACTCAGCTACCTGTTTCTTTGCATCAATTTGGAAAATAAAAGTAAAAGTCTCCATTATAACTCACAGGAGGGGTCTGTCTATACTGCTCCTCTGACAGTAATGGGGCTTTGGGATATAGTAAGTTTCCTGACATTGGATACAGTCAAATGGGAATGAGATGACAATGATTTTATGTAGCAAATACTTTGGGGTGGGAGATTGATTTTACTGTAACCTCATGTTCTGCAAAAATAAGCCATAAGCAGGGCTGAAATCTGAGCTAAAACTGCTGTAATTGAGCAAAGTGATGGGGGCGGGGGTGGAGTCTGTGTGACATAGTGAAAATTTACTTCACTGCTGCCCAGCATGGTGACAGGGAAAACTTGGCATTAATGACCTTTATGGCCTCTTCTAACTCTGATTTTCTATAACTTAAACCTGGACATGCAGGGCAAGTCATCGGCTCTTGGAATTCTACTAGGAGGTAGAATTCTATTCAGAATTCTAGCCCTATCCCTGTTTGCAGTTTGATAAAAAAAGTTTTTAAGAATGCAGCAACAAAGCTATCTGCTGAATCTAGATCACAGATAGACAGGCTTTAGATTAGGTTGTATTGATGATGAGCAAAGTCTGGATCTGGACAGACTGCTGACATAGGTGATAATCACCTGAACCCTGGACAAAGAGGGTGATGGACAAGATCAAGAGATAAGGTGGTACCAGGAGATCAAAAATAGTAAAGAATCAAGTGGAAACCCCCCAAATAAAAAAACAATTAAAAAAATACTGCAACAGAAATGAAGAATGTCTTTGATGAGGTCATTATTAGAATGGAAAAGGCTGAGGAAAGAATTAGTGAGCCTAAATATAGGTCAATAGAAGTTTCCCAAACTGAAATGAAAAACAAAGAAGAATGAAAAATGTACAGTTTCAAGAACTGTGGGATAATTTCAAATGCTGTGACATATGTGTAAGTAGAAGAAAGAAAGAGGAAAATAATTATTTGAAGCAAGAATTGCCAATAATTTTCCAAAATTAATTACAGACGCTAAACCCCACAGATTCAGGAAGCTCAGGGAACACAATACAGGAAAAATAACAACAACAACAAAAAAAAAGAAAAAGAAAGAAACAAATCAAACAATAAAAATATATCTAGGCAAATTATGTTCAAACTATTTTAGTTTTGAAAGAATTGAAAAAAAGTCAGGTAAAGAAATAAACAAAAAAGTTTACCTATAGAAAAACAATGATAGCGCGGTGCCGTGCGCGCTCCCGCCTCCGGGCGGCCTGGCCGCCGCCTCGCCCCGGCGAGGGCCGGGAGGTCACAGTCGCTGGCTGTGGGGGCTTTAATGTTCTAGAACCTTCGTGGCCTGGCCCCGCGCGACCCGGGTAAGGGCGAGGCCCGAGCTCCGCGGCCGGGGCTGGCGTGGGGAGGCCTGAGCCGGGAGGCTCCCGGGAGGCGGCGGCCCCGGCTGCTGTGGAAGCCAGAGCGGTGCGGCCGGCGACCCCTGGCCCTACCCGGAGGCAGCCGGATCTCGTGCCCAGGGACGCCTGGAAGGGTGACGCCAAGGGGCCGGGGGCCCGAGTGGCTCGCCATTCGAATACTTAGGCGAATATGGTCATGTGTGAGCGTAAAAGCAAATAACTCAAAAGCTACGCAGGTGGCCAGCAGCTCCACTCCTGACGATATGCCCGAGAGAGCTGGAAAAGTCCACGCGAAGGCTTGGACACACGTTCAGTGGCACTATTCCCAGCGTCCAGGGCTTCTGGACGGATGAGAGGTGGCGCGTGCACAGAGGAGCACTCGCCGTCCGTAACGTGGGCTCAGGTGCTGATTAGCACCGGCATGGCTGGACCTGGAAAAGTTTCAGTGACAAGCCAGACCCGGGAGGACAAATAACGCATGATTCTGCTTACACAAAATATCCAGAATGAGCGAATCCACAGAGACACCAAGCAGATAGTGGTTACCAGGGCCTGGGAGTTCCTTTTGGGGTTGAAGAAAATGTCCTAAAACTGATGGTGGTGGTGATTACGTGACTCAAACTTACTAAAAGTTATTGACTTGGGCACTTGAAATGGGTGAATTGTAGGACGTAAAATGTGCCCCAGTAAGGCTGTTAAAAAGCAGTAGAATTAAACGGAATTAGCTGTTCGGCTGGCCGCAAAAAAAAAAAAAAAAAAAAGAAAAGCAAGATAGGATTGCAGAAAAAAAATCCTGGAAAGCCATGCAGTTAAGAAGAGGGTTACTTATAGTATAAAATGTTAAAAAAATTCAAGTACTATATATTCAAAAATCCTATATTCAGAGAAAGAATGCGTCACGTCTGAAGGATAAATAGTTTCCTAGGAAAAAAAAATTAGGGGCCTATTGCTAACAGCCATGCCCTAAAAGAAACCTTCAAAAATGTGTCAGGGAGAAGGAAAAAGATATAGGTCAGAAAATTTCAGCCTCTATATGAAAGTTAGAGCATCAGTGTTGGAGTAATGAAGTTTAAATAAATTTTCTTTTCTTTTCTTTTCTTTTTTTTTTTTTAAGTTAATGTTGTGACTCAGACTTTGGCCATCTGAATCTAGAGGACCTTCAGCCAGAGAAGGCCAGCACCACGGACAGTTCTTCAAAGCTGTGGTGCAAATGCAAAGAAGCCTAGGGCTTAGAGTGGGAAAACTGCTTTCACATCCTGGCTGTACCTCTTCCTAGCTGAAGGTCACTACCATGGGCAGGCAATTTAATTTATACAACCATCAGATAGGAATAATATATGCTTTACATAGTTCTCAGAGTACACATACCAAATGATAAATAGCAAGAGCTGTATGGCAGCTCTACAAATCAAAGATGTTAGAATGGTTTTTATTCACTTTCACTTTTAATTATTGACCTTTCTCTACATAATTATATTATGTTAATGAAAATTGATAGATTCTTCTCAAGGAGATAATAAACTTCTCAGCATTTAAATAAACTTATGGAAGAAATCAGAATACTATAAACAGACACTTTATTGGTGAGAGAATGAGCATTTGTTGTATACATTGTAGGTTCAGACATAACAACTCTGTTATGCTGTCTAATTTTCATAACAACTCTGTTAGAATATTACACAGCAAATAGTAGAGAGTAAGTCCATGCCATGCTCTTATGTTTCTTCTGTTACTATGAATGGCATCTTGTATGTTGGCCTAGAGTGGTGTCAAAACTCAGACTCTTGACTTTTCCAAGAGTGGTCTCTTCTGGAGGTTTTCTTGATTTCAGGAGCCATGAGTGAAGGACAGAGAGGAACAGAGTAAGGAAAAAAACACCTCAGCTCTGAGAAGGGAATATATGCGCTTTCATGACCAGGAGATAGAGCCTAGGTGTCCAGATGCCCCTTTTTCCTAAAGATCTGGCCATGGTGGGGATTTCTCTGCAAAGACTCTCGACCCAGTGACTATTGAAGGAAATTAAAAATCATACTTTGATATCTGTGTGATACCTTAGGTAATGCAGGGACATATTAGTGCAAAGCTTCTAACTATCTTTACATTGATAGTTAGAATGAAGTCTGAGTCATTAACACTTAATATTCTGTCTTTGAAACCAAAGTGTTTTTCTTGTGATCCCTTTATACTTATTATACTTAATTTTAATCTTTATTTCAGAATAGAATACTATATCTGAATTTTCTATGAATATGAATTTTACATGTGGAAAATGATTTTGCATATGTAAGTTAATATAAAATGTCTGATAATGGGAAATGATTTGATAGCAAATAAATGCCTCTACATCTTTCCACATGGTTTATCTTATGTTTATAAGGATGGAGATAGTTACAAGGAGCTTTATAAGATGACTATTCATAAGTGATCAGCTGGGCTGATTTTTTTAAAAATTCATTTGATAGATGTCTGTGATTATCTGTTCAATAGCCCATTGAGGAATAGGTTGAAACAGTAGCAGTTTTCTACCTAGGTAGCATTTTAGATCTGTTATCAGAAGCAAGGGATTAATGTATGATGCATTTATCCCTCAGAATTTTCAAAAGGAAAATGTTAGTTATTAGTTATATAATGATTTATGTAATAGATCACTGTACTGGACTTGGATTTAGAAGATACAAGTTTGAGTCCTTCCTTGGTGATAAGTTGTTTAAACTCTCTGAGCCAGTTTTATCCTATGAAAATGGGACTTTCCACGTATGTCATAGAATAATTGTGAGATTACATTAGATGATGTTTGTGAAAGTGCTTGAAATTTTTAACATGTTTTTTTAAAAGAAATCTTATTTACAAAACTCTTTTTTTGGCTATTTTCTACAGAAAGTGAGTGAGAAGGTTGGAGGAGCTGAAGGAACCAAGCTAGATGATGACTTCAAAGAAATGGAAAGGGTAAGTTTTTGTCTACTCAGAGTTCCTTTTGACATAGAAACTGTCCACCATACTAAGAGGAAGGAGAAGAAACGGAAGAGGAAACTGTTCTCTACTTCTACTTGAGAATACATTTAGTTATTAAAAATACTCTCCTTTTAGTATATATTTTAAAACATAACAGGTAAATCTCCTAATTTTTTCTTTGAGCTATCCAGAGAACAAAACCTCAGTGGTGAAATGTTATAATACACTTTTCCTGTTGGATTTTTTTTTAACACTCTTACAAGTAGGCACAAAGTATAGCTTGTGTTTGAATTGGCATGCAGTGGGGAGAAAGGAGGAGAAGGTAGGGGAATGATGTCCCAAATGTTTTCTGGAGAGTTGGCCTCTCTTTGGCTTTAGAGGATTTCTCTGACAGGACTGAATCCCTGGTGGTGGTGGGATGAATTAAAGAGAGTAGAGTTTTTGAACCCATCAGACCTTGGCCCAAATGCCACTTCTGTCACTTGTGGAGCAAGCCAATTATTTTCCTGAGACCGCAGTTTTTATACATATAAAATGGGAATATTGATACCTATTTTACAGGTTTTTATGAAGTATTAAAAATAATATAAGTTGGATGGTTCTGGGAAGATGGTGTCCGAGTAGACAGGTAAGGCTCAACTCTCTCACAGAAACAATGGAGAAAGGGCCAAAAGCTGTGAGAGGGATCTGTTTTGGGGATCAGCAGACCAGGACAGTGCTGCGCAACTCCAGCAGGGTGAGGGACAGAAAGACAACCTAAAACAACAAACGTGATTCACTAAACCCCCATGGCAACTGGGAAGGGGTCCCACCCCCCACCATCAAGATATTAAGCCTGGATAAAACCCCTGGCTCACTGTGGCTGACTGAGAGGGAAACAGACATCTCCCTCCCTGTTAGCTCTTACAAGGGAAGAGGGAGGTGAGTCAGAGGGCTTCTCTTCAGTGAATTCAGCCAGCAGAGCCCTCTTTGACTCTTGATTTTGGCCAGACCAGAAACACTGGAAAGCAGAGGTTGAAAGAAACACCTAGGTTGAAAGGTTCGCCAATGAGTGCCATCTGCTGGCCATCCTGGAAATTGCAAGGAGAAAAACTGCTTTTAGGTCTCTCTCTATCCCACGCCTGGGAGAAAATCTGTGCCCCATTAGTGAGTCCCTGTCCCAATTTTGATAACTTAAGCTGGGCAATTTTAAAGACTTAGAATAAATTGAACTAAAACTCAAAGAAGAACTGTGGGGGAAAAAAAAAAGCAAATGGGCAAGAGAGAGAAATTGACCATCAGAGTAAATTCACCAACATATTGAGATGCCTAGACATCAACAAAAAATTCCAAGCCATACTAGGACACAGGATGAGATGGCCCAGCCAAAGGAACAAACCAAATATCCTTAGGAGATAGAGGATTTATGACAACTAATCAATGATAATCACACAAATCTCCTAAATCAATTCAAGGAGTTGAAGGAAGATATCACTAAAGTGATAAAGGATATTAAGAAAACACTGGGTGAGCATAAAGAACAATTTGAAAGCCTTCAAAAAAGTAACAGAGCTTTATGGGAATGAAAGACATGATGGATGAGATTAAAAATACATTAGAGGCACATAACAGCAGATTTGAATTGCTCAAAGGCAGGATTAGTGATTTCAAAGACAGGACACCTGAACTGGAAAAGACAGGGGAACGGAAATAAAAAAGAATGGAAAAAATGGAACAGGGTCTCTGGGAATTGAATGACAATGAGAAACACACAAACATATGTGCTATTGGTGTCCCAGAATGAGAAGGAATGGGAAAGAGGCAGAAAGAATATTTGAGGAAATAATGGCTGAAAACTTTCCAACCCTTATGAAAGATATAAATATCAATGTCCAAGAAAGAAAATGCACCCCAAACAGAATAAATCCAAAGAGACCTACTCTAAGACACCTACTATTCAGAATGACAAATATCAGAGTTAAAGAGAGGACTCGGAAAACAGAAAGAGAAAAGCAAAGCAACACATAGAAGGGAACCTCAGTAAGATTAAGTGCTGACCTCTCATCAGAAACCATGGAGAGAAGAAAGTGGTATGAGGTATTTAAGGTACTGAAAGAGAAAAACTGCCAGCCAAGAATTCTGTGTCTGTCAAAACGGCCCTTCAAAACTGAGGATGAGTATAAAGTCTTCATAGTCAAACAAAAACTGAGAGTATGTTACCAAAAACCAGAATTACAAGAGATACTAAAGGGAGTGCTGCAACCTGAAATGAATAAACAAGAGTAAGAGACTTGGAGAAGAGTGTAGAAATGATTATTAGAAAGGGTAAATTAAAGGGTAAAGAGACAGACAGTAATAAGATATGACAACAGAAAGCCAATGGACAAAATGGACGAAGTAAGTAATGCCTTTACAATTGATAACATTGAATGTGAATGACTTGAACACCCCAATCAAAAGACCTAGACTGATATAATGGATTTTAAAATGTGAGCCATGTATATGCTGTCTACAAGAGACTTACTTCCATAAATAAGGCCACAACAAAGTTGAAAGTGAAAGGTTGGAAAAAGATATTCGATGCAAATAGTAACCAAAGAACTGGAGTAGTGATACTAATATCAGACAAAATATATTTTAAATGTAAAACTGGTCTCGGGGATGAAGAAGGTCATTATATATTAATAAAAGGGGAAATTCACCAAGAAGAAATAACTATAATAAATATTTATACACCTAACCTGCATGCCCCAAGATGCATGAGGCACATACTAGCAAAACTGAAGGGAGATATAGATGTCTCTACAATAATAGTTGGAGACTTCAATACACCACTCTCAGTACTGGATAGAACATCTGGACAGAGGATAAGTAAAGAAATAGAGCACTTGAATAATATGATAAATGAACTAGACCTAATAGACATTTATAGGGCATTATCCCCAAAACAACAGGATATACATTATTTTCAAGTGCTCATGGATCCTTCTCTAGGATAGATCATATGTTGGGTCACAAGACAGGTCTGAATAAATTGACAAAGATTGAAATTATACAAAACACTTCTCTGATCATAACAGAATGAAGCTGGAAGATAAATAACGGATGGAAAAAGACAAAATCCATAAACATACGGCGATTAAACAACATACTGTTAAATAATGAGGATCAAAGAAGAAATTGTGAGAATTCAGTAAATATCTTGTGACAAATAAAATTGAGAACACAACATATCAAGACCTATGGGACACTGCAAAAGCAATGCTGAGAGCGAAGTTTATAGCCCTTAATGCTTACATTAAAAAAGAAGAAAGCATTAAAATTGAAGATCTATTTGCATACCTGGAGGAATGAGAGAAAGAAGAGCAAACTAATCCCAAACCAAGCTGAAAGAAATAGTAAAGATCAGAGCAGAAATAAATGAAATTGAGAGAAAAAAATAGAATCAACAAAACCAAAATTGGTTCTTTGGACAAAATCGACAAACCTTTAGTAGACTGACAAAAGAAGAGCGAACACACAAATAAATAAAATCAGAAGTTAGAGGGGGAAGTTATCACTGACTCTGCAGAAATAAGAGGGATCATAAGAGGATACTATGACCGATGTGTGCCAAAAACTAGACAATATAGATGAGATGGACAAATTCCTATAAACACGAATAACCTGTACTGATCCTAGAAGAAACAGAAGATCCCAACAAACCTCTCACAAGTAGAGATTGAAACAGTTCATCAAAAACCTCCCAAGATGAAGAGCCCAGGACCAGATGGCTTCACAGGTGAATTCTACCAATCATTCAGAGATGATCTAATACCAGTCTTGCTCAGCTTGTCCAAAAAATTGACCAGGAAGGAATGTTACCAAACTCTCCTATGAAGCCATCATCAACCTACTATCAAAACCAGATAAAGATACTACGAAAAAAAGAAAGTTACAGCCCAATTTCTCTAATGAACATAGGTGCAAAAATCCTCAACAAAATACTTGAAAACCAAATCCAAAAGCACATTAAGAACTATACACCACGATCAAGTGGGTTTTATCTCAGGTATGCAAGTGTGGTTCAACACAAGAAAATCAATTGGTGTAATAAAATACATTAGTAAATTGAAGAAGAAAAATCATATGATCTCACTTGATGCAGAAAAGACGTTTGACAAAAGAGAGCATCCTTTCTTGATAAAAATACACCAAAAGATAGGAATAGAAGAAAGCTTTCTCAATATGGTAAAGTGCATATACAAAAAACTTATAGCTTGCATTGTACTCAGTGGTGAAAGACTGAAAGCTTTTGCGCTGAGATCAGGAACAAGACAAGGATGCCCACTGTCACCACTGTTATTCAATATTGTGCTAGAACTTCTAGCTAGATCAATTAGGCTAGATAAAGAAAAGGCATCCAAATAGGAAAGGAAGAAGTAAAATGTTTGCTATTTGCTGATGATATGATCCTGTACCTAGAAAATCCTAAAAAAAAAAAATCCACAACAAGGCTACTAGAACTAATAGATGCATTCAGCAAAGTGGCAGGATACAAGATTAATATGCAAAAATAATAACATTTCTATACACTACTGATGTGCTGAGAAAGAAATCAGGGGAAAATTCCATTTTTTAATAGCAACTAAAAGAATCAAATATTTAAGAATTAATTTAACCAAGGATATAAAGGACCTCTATTCAGAAAACTAAAAAACATTGCCAAAAGAAACAGAAGAAGACTTAAGTAAATGGAGGGACATTCTTTGTTCATGGACTGGAAGACTAAATATCATCAAGATGTCAGTTCTACCCAAACTGATTTACAGATTCAACACAATCCCAATAAATATCCCAATAGCCTTTCAGTAATGGCAAATGCAATTATCAAATTTATTTGGAAGGGTAAGGGGACCTGGATAGCCAAAAATGTCTTCAGAAAGAAGAACGAAGTCGGAGAACTCTTACTTCCTGACTTTTAAAGCATATTACTTAACTACAGTAGTAAAAATAGCATGGTACTGGCATAAAGACAGTCAGATTAACTAAAGGAACCAAATCAAGAATTCAGAAATAGACACTCATATCTAAAGTCAAGTGATTTTTGACAAGGAAATCAAGCCCTCTCAGCTGGGCTAGAACAGTCTGTTCCAACAAATGGTGCTGGGAGAACTGGGTATCCATATCCAAAAGAAAGAAAGGGGACCCCTATCTCATACCTTATACAAAAATTAACTCAAAATGTATCAAGGACCTAAATATAAAAGCTACAACCATAAAACTCCTAGAAGAAAATATAGGGAAACATCTTCAAGACCTTGTAGTAGGTGGTGGTTTCTTGAATCTTATATTCAAAGCATGAGCAAAGAAAGAAAAAATAGATAAATTGGAACTTCCTCAAAATTAAACACTTTTGCACCTCAAAGTACTTTGTCAAAGGGGTGAAAAGGCAGCCAAATCAATGAGAGAAAATATTCTGAAATCACTTATACAATAAGCGTTCAATATCCCTGATACATAAAGAGATACTACAACTCAATAATAAAAAGACAAACTACCTGATTAAAAAATAAGCAAAAGACTTGAATAGACAGTTGTCCTAAGAAGATATACAAATGGCAAAAGAAAACACATGAAAAAATATTCACCATCACTAGCAATTAGGGAAATGCAAATGAAAACTACAATGAGATATCATTTCACACCTATTAGACTGGCCACTACTAAAAAGTCAGAAAACTCTTAAGTGTTGGAGAGGATGTGGAGAGATAGGAACGCTTTCTCACTGTTGTTGGGAATGTAGAATGGTACAGCCACTGTGGAGGACTGTTTGGTAGTTCCTAAGGAAGTAGAATATAGATTTGCCATGTGACCTGGCATTGCCATTACTAGATATATCCGCAGAAGAACTGAGAGCAGTGACACATACAGACATCTGCACATTGATGTTCATAGTTTTGTTATTCACAATTCCAAAAAGATGGAAACAACCCAGGTGTCCATCAACTGATAAATGGATGAACAAATTGTGGTGTATACACATGATGGAATATTATGCAGTGGTAAGAAGAAATGAATACGTGAAACCTATGATAATATGGATGAACCTGGAGGACATTATGTTGAGTTAAACAAGCCAGACACAAAAGGACAAATGCTGTATGTGCTGTATGATTGTGCTATATGAACTAAATATATTTTGTAAACTTATGGAGCTAATGACTAGAATATAAGTCACCAGAAAATAGAATGAAGATAGAGAGTGGAAAGTTGAGGGTTAATCAGTGCAGAATTGGTAAAAAGGTTGTTTGTAAATCTTTGGAAATGAAAGAAATGATGAAAGCATCATAGTGTTTTTAACCAGCAGAACTACTACATGGGCTTGACAGTGGTTGAAAGGGAAAGTCCAAGAACATGTATGTTACTAGAAGGAAAGCTAAAAAATGTAATATGGGACTGTAAAATATAGTAAAACCTCATGTTAAATACGAATATTGGTAATACTGTATACATAAGACTATTTTTACAAAATATAAATACAAATAAACTAGAGAGATTGAAACAGAATAGCAAGTATGAATGGCAGGGGAAGTATAGAGATATTGAAAGGTGATGAGTTTTGTTTTTTATTATTAATGGAATAATGAAAATGCTCTAATAATGATTGAAGTGATGAATGCACAACTATGTGATTATACCAGATTCCATTGTTGTACACTTTTGATGGATTTATTCTTTATTTTTAAGTATCAATAAATTTGATGTTAATATATGACAATTTTATGTGAGACATATAGGAGAAATAGGAGTTTTTTTTAAAAATGTTTAATGAATATACTATTTTAAATTGAAAACAACCTGAATACGAAAAAATACAAATCATTTAGTGTGCTGGTAAAAATAGCTTCTCAACAAACAATGTTGAGGGTGGTGTACAAAGTATCTCATTTCCTTGTTCTCACAGCATAAGCTATGTTTTATCTTTCATGTTTCTTTTACTTTGAGACTGTTCATAGCAATTGATATTAAGCTCATTTATTGCAGAGATATTTTAGGTGTTAAGTGGCTAATGGATTAATGGATCTGGGGATACAGATCCTGCATTTGAATAGAAGAGAATGTTGCAAGCCGAGGGTACCTAGAAATGACATTTATGCATTAAGAATAGTACTTTTGTACATTATTGTAAGAAGGTAAACTGTTTTCTTTATGTTCTGCTTTTGGCTTTACCAGAAGTTTTTTAGCAGCCTGATTTTTTTTTTCTTGGTCCATGTCAGCTCCAGTGTGCTGCCTCAGTTTTGCTATTTTTCCAATGTTTGAATAAAGAGTCAGACAGAGAAAATTCCTAGATGTTCCCTGCCTTACTTTTTTCAATTTTTCTTCTGGTAAATTCATAGATGAATTCAATACATTTTTATTGAGTGCCACTCTGATCCGGGCACCTAGAGCACTTTGCGCAGCAGTGAACAGTAGGCAAAGTTCCTGACTACATGAAGTTCACAGTCTAACGGGGAAGACAGACTTTTTGCGAATAATTGCCAGTGTGGAGAAGTTAATAAATCCTGGTGTTAGCGAAGCCTGGAACAGAGGAAACTCACCCTGAAGTCAGTCTAGGAGGGTGGATCAGGGAAGGACTTCCTGATATTTAAGTGGAGATGGGAAGAATCAATAAGGGTGAGCAGAGAAGAATCAATAAGGGTGAGCAGAGCCAAGTGTATTCTTGGTAAAGGAAACAGCATGCAAGAAGGCAAGAGAGAACAGGACACATTCAGATTCCTGAGTTGCCAAGAGGCAGCGGTCTTGTGAAATGAGATTGCTTGGTGGTGGTTACCAAGCTGGTCATCTGGCTTACTTCTCACGATGGGCCACACTGAGAGGTTCGCACTGGTGAGGAGCCAGCCTTTTACACCTAATTCCTGGCAGCCGCTTGCCCTCACTGGACTAAAGTCTGCATTGGTCGCCATTTCTCATGTCTGGACCATTCTGTATCCCACTTAGTTTTCAGCCAAAGCTGGAAGCCACTACTGTTCATAGTTCTGGAAACAATGCTACCTTATCGTTCTCCTACAGCATCTGAGTCTTCCAGACATTAAGATATCTGCCCAGAATGATTTGACCTTGACTCCTCCATTCCCCATCATATTGGAATTCCCCCCGTCATGGAAAGCCCCGTGGATCTGTGAATTTGCACCAGCCTCCATCTACACCCTATCTTGCTTGCCCCACCCCCATACTCCCCATCTCACCCCCACCCTGAGGAAATTTATAGTATGCTACGTGGCCCCAGGGCCATATCATTAATGACAGGCTCAGTAGGTCTTTAGGAATTTAGAATTAAGAACGAGGCGTCAGAATTTGAATCCAGCTTTCAGCATCTGCCAGGACTAAAGATAATAAGCTGGGTAGCTCACTTGAAACTAAGGCAAACTGACTTTCTGTTTCTTAAATGAGACTAAAAAGAATAGGATATTTAGAGAATAGAACTCTACTCTGTAGAGTTTATCACTGAACAACTAATGAAGTCTTTGTAAATTGATTTTTATATAAGATCTGTGTCAATCTAATGAACTAATTAAAAGAGTATCTTGGGGGATGGATGTAGCTCAAATGGTTGGATGTCTGTCTCCCATATGGAGGGACCTGGGTTCGATCCCCAGGACCTCCTGGTCTAAAAAAAAAAAAAAAAAAAAGGTATCTTGCAAGTATTTTCCTTTAGTCAGATATTCACCTAAACCCTTCTAAGTTTGAAGATGAGGTAGGTTTATTTCTTCTATATCCTAGAAAATAGTGTTTCTGAAGATTTTATTTCAAAATCCAAATATTCCCAAAATAAACTTCTGGTTGTGTGAAGAATACATCTGTAATTTTGCAGATCAGCTTATACCTAGTAAATTGAGAGATTTAGATTTCAGTACAGTATAGAAATTGTCTTATTTTATTTTAATTCCACACATCTTTTTGTCTTATCTATGGCTTGGTTGCAAATTTTGTATTCTCTACCCTTGTTAATTTGCATTTGGTAATTGAAAACCCATGCTTTGAATTTAGAATCTTGTCTCTCCTTTTGATTTATTACTTGCAAAATTATTTTAGCTTAACACCCCTAAGCCTACATACATTGGAATCACCTTTCCACAGTGCGTTTTCTGATATTCAGGCATTTGGGGTTAGAGAGACCTTTGCTCAGCTGTATTTTCAGAGGTGCAATTAGACACTAAAATCAAACAAATTAGAGGTTTTTATCAAGCAGCACTACTAGGAGAAAGAAGTCAGGATTCCTAGGGGGTGGTTTCTCTAAATCACCTACTCCAGCTATACTCTGCTGCTGAGATGAAGTAAAATCATGGTATGAGTCTCTTAGCCCTGGAAGTCTTCTTTTCCTTGAGTTGATTGGGTGGACTCCTGTGGCAATGCTGTCTCTGTAGGAACCCTGCCATTACAATTTCTCTCTTCTCTTAAGGGCCTTACGTGGAATTTTTTCTGTCTTAAATATCATCTGCTGCCTAAAAGCATCATTAAACATGGGCTACTTCTCTTACTATGGTTACAGAAATTAGGTGAGTTTGTTCATTGAAAACCTGCAGGCTTTTGGTCAAGAGAAAGTTCTGAAATTTGAGAGACCTCTGGTTCCTTCTCAAGCTTCCATCAGTTGCTGCTGTGTTTCTTTCTGTGTCATTATGCTCATGAATCACTTGGAAAATCCATGAATGCCTCCCTGTGCTAGGCATTGTGCTGGGCACTAGGAATATGAATAGGATTACAGCACAGCTTTCAAGGGGCTCCTGGTGTGGCTGGAAGAAGGAGGCATGTAAACCAGTGGCTCCCATGGCTTGGTGCCCAGGTGAGGATTCCCATGGAAGATGCCTAAGGCTGACTGGGCAGGTCAGTGAAGACTTCCTAGAGGAGGTGGTGTCTGAGCTAAATCCTGAAATTTATTGTTGTTCCTGCATACGTAGGCAATGCAGAAGTCCAAACCAAGGGGTAGAGTGGGTTGTTTATTTTTGCAGTTTGAAAAGTGGCCTAAGAGATCCATTCTGCTGAAACTAGAAGGGGTCCTAGGGTAGGAAACTTGGCTATAAACCATAAAAAAAATAAAAATAATAAAAAAAAAAAGGCATCCTTCTTAAGCAGCAGGCTTAAGTTCTAAGAAAGCCAGGATATTGAGAAAGAACAGAAAAAATGCCGTTCCACAAGAGAGCAGCCTTACGAAAGAGAGCATTGTTCAGGAATGGGGGTGCAGGAGAGGCCTGTAGGAAAATGTCCAAGATCATTATTTTTATATACTTGATTAGCCATTGTGTGGACAATACCATACGATGTGCTGTAATACCAAGTGTTAGAATTAGAATTTGATGAGTAGAAACTATGGAGAGATAGCCAGAAATTCATTCTTAATGTTAAACAAGAATCTATCACAGCTGTGAATAATAAAAATACAACAATAATCAGCCTCAAGAATTAGTGGTATGACTGCCATCGATAAGAAGCTACCCCCAGTGTTCCCACCTATCATGTGGACCACAACAGCCTTCATACCTTTTTGAGTTTTGTGCAAGTAATTTGTTGTTTATAATGTCACTTTTAATAACATCACTGTTACTTGGATTCTAGTGATCCATCTAGAAAAAGAGAGAAAGGATTGCAGTTCCAGCCAGCATTCTCGGAGGACCACATATCCCTGAGTGCATCCATGGGCTCCTGCTCTGCCCATGAGTGTCTGCTTCATGGGTGAGGTGGTGGATGAGAAGCTGAGTTATTACACTAAGACCATCACTTGCTGGTGTAGAATTGTAAAAAGGGCGAGTGCCCCAAACAAGATGAAATCAGTGCAAACAAGTTTCCTCTCAATTACTTGTTTACCCTGTATTTCCATGTATTTCTTGATGTCCAAGAAGATTAGCAAAATAATGCACTGAGGCAACCTCAGCCCAATGCCTTGTTTATTTTTGTTTTTCAACACTGTTTATTAATCAGGCTTTCTGAGTTCATAAGATAACTGCTTTAAAGCAAAGCAGTTGAGGCATGGGTGAATTAACTCTTCTGACTCAGTGGGGAACTATTAAAACATTCTTATTGTAACAGCCTTTATCTCACTGCCAGACAAACTTTCCTAGGATGATGTTTTCATCTTGTCTTTGTGCCTGGTTTATTAGGCTCTTCTGGTTCAGAGTTCTCAGTACGTTAAGTTGGTGTGTGTTCATTCTTAACAGTTGTATTTTCTTAACTTTGACAATAGGAAAATTAAGAATTTGAAAAGATTTTAGTGTTTCATATGACATTTTTACATTTCTTTTGCTTAACCACTGAGCGTTATACCATGTCTAAGTGAATGCTTAATTCATCTATTTATTATTGATGACTAAACCCACAAACTATCTGTTCCATTTTTTTTTTAGGAGGTACTGGGGATTGAACCCAGGACCTTGTACATGGGAAGCAGGTATTTAGCCACTGAACTACATCCACTCCCCTGTTCCGTTTTTTTTAAGGTGTCTAATCTTTCGTAAACTCTGCCATTGCTTGCCTGTGGTAACATCTGGTATAGTGTAGTATCTGACATGATGAAATCATATCTTCCAGTACTTTTGTTCCTCCTCAAAGGGTGCCATGTGGTTCAGGTATGCTACAGGTGTGCTTCCAGCTAAGTTAGGGAAACTGATTTATATTTACTGCAGTGGAGAAAGGTAATCAGACACCTCTTGAACATTAATCCCATTCTAGTCAATTCATTGCTTTCCAGTTTTCTTCCATCTTTTCTCTAAAGATGGATATGCCGGCGGTGAAATGGTCAGCAGCATCATAGGCTCAGAATGGCCTACTTTCGTAAAACTAGCACCTCGGCACAGGGTCAGCAAGCTTTTTCTGTATTTTAGGCTTTGTGGGCCAGATGGTCTCTGTGGTCTCTGCTGCAACTGCTGAATTGCTGTTGAAGTGTAGAAGCGTCATTGACAATATCTAAACAGACATGCATGTCTGTGTTCCAATAAAATTTTATTTAAGGTCACTGAAATTTGAAATCCGTGGTGTTATTATGTGCAATGGAATCAGTCTACGTTTGAATTTTTTGAACCATTAAAAAATAGAAATAGGCAGTGGGCCTATTTTCGCTCGTGAGCCATAGTTTGGCAACCCCTGCCTTAGCATGAAGAAGAAATGGTAAGTGAGTAAAGAAGTTGAGGGAGCTATTTTTTCTCCCTACCCAATGTTGTAAATTTCCACACTGGGTGGTGGAGAAAAGTGCTGAGAGCTGCTTAAATCATGGTATTGAGAAAAGACCAGAAGGATATATGCCTACCATGCTGTCTTAATAAAAACACATTTCACACAGAGAAGTTATTTTCTAAAAACATGTCTGTATTTGTATTTTTTATAGTGTCACCTCCTCTAAACAGCTTTCCCTAATGCTTACCACCTATACCCCAAGCAAGGATAAGAAATGGAGACCTCAGGAGCTCACAAGAAGTTGTTCTTATTTAGGACTCATCAAAGCTTATTTTCAAGGAGTGGGGAAAGTTGAGCATTGAGGAAGTCATCAGCTATGTGTCATAAATTTAAACTTGTACTTTTCTCAAATGGTAATAAGTTCTTGCCAGTTACAGTAAAACATTTTAAGTGAAAACCTTCTTAGTTCATGCTGATTTTATCAGGCCTGTTAATAAGAGACTATCTGCTTGGATGTTGCCAGTTCAGATATATAAACAGCTTTCTGAGCAGGGGCCTAGCAAGGTGCATTCAGGGCTTTCACAGGGTTACGTCTGAGGTTGATACAGTATAGTTTAGTGAAAAGAATCCTGGACTAGGACTAGGACACGATTCTGGCAGGACACTGTGTAATCTTGGGCAATTCATTTCCCTTCTCTAGACCTCAGCTTTCCACATTTGAAAAATTAAGGCTTTGTACCAGATGCCCTGTGGTCTTTTCCTCTTGCGTTCCTTAACTTTATCAAATGATTATCTTTCAGTACAATCAAGAGCAAAGTCAGTTCCCTGTTTGTTGTGGGTCCTGATAAAGTAATACACAAATAACAATGTTAGATAAAGTTGTTTTCAGAGGTATATTTCAAGTGAAGCTTATTTTTCTCACTGATCACAAGTGTTTAGATATAGCTTGTTTGTAATAAAGCCTGGGTTAGGTAACCAAAAGTGTTGGAGTAGACCAATTCAGTGGTCAAGTTTCTGTAAGTGTCTGGGGTAGTATGGGCTCCTTCCTGGGAGGCTTTGCTCAAGCTACAGGGATTCCTGGGGAAGTCTTTTTTGTTTGTTTGTTTTTGTTTTTTGTTTTGTTTTCATGCTTGCAAAAAAATCTTTTTTAAAGATTTAGATTACATAATTGTTATATAAAAAATATAGGGGATTCCCATATGCCTCACCCCACCCCCACCACACACTTTCCCACATTAACAACATCTTTCATTAGTGTGGTACATTTGTTACAATTGAATGAGCACGTATTGAAACATTGCTACTAACTGTGGACTATAGCTTACATTATAGTTTACACTCTGCCCTGCATGATTTCATAGGTTATGACAAAATGTATAATGGCCTGTATCTGTCATTGCAGTGTCATGCAGGACAGTTCCACTGTCCTGAAAACACCCCTTGTTACACCTCTTCTTCTCTCTCCCTCCCTTCAGAACCTCTAGTGGCCATTGCCTTTATATCAATGATAAAATTTCTTCCATCGCTAGAATAATAATAAGCCTATAGTAGAATAATAATTAGTCTACTTTAGTCCATTGTTCATTCCCCAATCTTGAGGATTTGGGGATGGTGATGCCTACACTGTTTCTAATTGAGAGGGGGCTTAGCTCCCATGGGGTAGATGGATGTAACTTTCTTGCTTGCAGTTGCAGACACTCTCTGTTCCTTGGGATGGACATTATCCATCATCGTTTCATTGATAGTTGTGAGTCCAATGAACTGGAGAGTAGCTGTTGCAATTCTGCTGAGATTCATGGCTCAACTGGCACATGAACAGGCTTAAGTCTCTGGGACATATATTCATGGCTTAATGGGCACATGAACAGATTTAAGTCTCTGGGAGATATATTTAACAAGTAGATTGCTAATTATAGGTTCAAATAATAGGGGCAGAAATGCCATGTGTAAGGAAACTATAAATGAGTCTAACTCTGTTACCCTGGGGAGCATAAATTCCAAAGTAAGGCCCACTGATAGCGTGCTGAATTCCTGGGCTCGTCTGCCCTGCTTATAGTATCTAGAAGTCTCTATCACATCCAGGAGCCCTGCTGTTTGAGGCACTGTTTACTGTGGCAGCCAGTGAGATCCTCCTCCTGAGACGTGGATAAGCAGAACCTCTGGAACGACCTCCCGACTTACTTTGAAATCTCTTAGCTATAAAAACTCAATTGTGTTTAATATTTCCTCCTTTTGGTTAAGTTCTTTTTCCAGATGCATTACTAGTTGTTGGTTGGTAATAATCTCTCCGTGCCAGGGAGGCTTATCCCCGGGTGTCATGTTCCACGCCGGGAGGAGGTAGTGTGTTTATATGCTGAGTTTGGCTTAGAGAGAGGCCACATTTGAGCAACAAGGAGACTTTCAGGAGGTAACTCTTAGGCAATATATAATACTAGGCTAAGTATTATTTCACAATTTCACAAGAAAAGATTCTTAAGTACAATCATCAATATCATGGGCCTGGCATAACGGCCTGACTTCCTTCACTAGGCACTGACCATGTACTTGGGGGATTCTTGCCTTTCTATTAGAGAATGTAGCAGTACTCCCCAGGATGGGAATTAAATATTCTTTTGGTTATTGTATGGGTCTCCACCCACCCAGACCATGCCCCATAACAGTTGAACATACTCATATACCTTAGAGGCATGTCCCAGGTGTGCTCCTCCTGGGTTAGTCTTTATACCTGTTTTTCTTCTAAGATCAAATCCCACTCTGGGCACCAAACGTAATGTTCTCATATTGGTATCTTCAGGGTACCCCAAGACCACTGGCTTTAGCCAAGCCAGTGGCTTCATCTATAGAGCCTGAGTAGTTGGGTTTCCTCTTTTCAGAGCTCAGTATAGGGGAGAGGTCCTGAACCCCATGAGAACCACTCTTCATAGTCTTCCTTACTGACTGTCCTTATAAGCACTGCTCACCACCCAGCCTCTGTGTAAAACCCTGTATACCTGAGGGTAGTTGTGGTCAAACAGGTCAACATGGGACAGCCTACCTTTCGCAGAACCTCCAGGTATAGTAGTGCTTGTGGATGGTGCTTCCACAGGCTTCAAAGAATTTCAAAACAAAACAAAAGATTGGATGGCTGGTATTTTCTAATAAATGTGTCTGGGGCAAAATGTGATTCATTTTCTGCACTTTGTTTTTGTCAAGAGATAATGAAGTGTATTTTGGAATAAATTTTAGGAAATTACCAGGTTCCTCTTTGGATCCAGTGTTACTGAATGCAAAGCCATGACTACTTTTCGCATCTACTCAGCCTCCCGCACCTTCTACAACAGGACTTGTCATCACTTTGTTGCTCCACCAGTGGGTATAGATATATTCTAGTGAAAACTAAGGTTCTAAAGCTAATAATGTTTGTCAAGAATATTTATTGTCTCATTTCAGAAAGTGGATGTAACCAGCAGGGCTGTGATGGAAATAATGACGAAAACAATTGAATACCTTCAACCCAATCCAGGTAAGAGTTCATCTTATACATTCAGGGTATCCCTTCAAGGTAACTTTTAGTTTCTTTTTGATGGGCAGTTTAGATTTGCTGTGCTTCTACTTCAGCATTCCACTTTTCTGGAGGTTCTGTGACTTCGTGTCTAACATTTGGTCATTGGAGGGGAGTGTTTAAGTCTCACATTGAAGTAATTGGAGGCTCCTGTGGTGTTTTTTTCTGACTGTTAACAAAGAACATTGTGTGGACAGCTTGGATGGTACATAGTACATAATGTCAAGGTAGCTGCAGTGCAAGCTGTTATCAACTGAACTTAATTGTGAAGGGATAGTAAGAAAGAAAATTGTGATAGCTTTACAGTAATATGTAGTAATTCTGAGAAGGTGTGAAAACATAGGGCATTGAATACAGAAGTTTTCTGTTTATACTGTTTATAATGCACAGTCTTTGAGCATTGTCCTTAATCCTGGTTCTTCTCCAAGGACGTCTGAAATCAGCATTTGTCCCTGCTAACCTGTTATACTCTAGGAGAAAGGAGTTGGAATAGAAGTAGTGGAGTTATACTTTGAAAAGAGAGCCAAGCAGAACTAGGGTGATGCCTCTAGGCATCAGGTGTAAGAGAGCAAAGCAGACTCTGTCATAGACCTCCTCACAGTTCTCCCTCTATTTCAGTTCCTAGCTTGCTTGAAGCAAGGCTGAATGTATTTAAGTGAGGTAGCAATCAAAATGCTATATACGGGACTGTTTACTCTTGAGATTAGTTTCCTTGGGAGTTTCAGGTTGAGGTTTTAGTGTCTGGATTGTCCTCAGGAAAATGATCCAAGTGACTCCATCCGCCCCAATGTGTTTGAGTGCTTTTGGATACTTGGCATTGGCGGGGTGAGAGAGAAACAAGGGGAGCGTATGGGATAAGAAGAAGCATGGCGACTACAGTGAGAAGCGCTGGCTGGCTCTTTACTGTCTCCTGCAGCTGGCTGCTGCTTTCAAGCAACCTTCACCTATGACCGCATAGTTGCTGTTTTGAAGATGAGCAAAATACTTGGGAATAGCATTTTTAATTTCTTTCCTTCTTAAAATATATCATAGATGGGAGAATGTGATTGAGAAAAATGTGGAAGTAAATATGGTAAGCCATAACAGCCAGGATTTTAACTGACTGTTCACCAATACATTTTCAAATGGTTGGCAAATTAGGCAAGAAGGAGCAAAAATCAGGCTTCTGCTTTTTACCCAGAGCCTCCTTTCTGACCTTTATATTCCATAGAGACACAAGGATCTCTCAGATGCACATCTTTTCCTTATTATTTGAACAACTGTACTATATCAAGTTCTGAAAAGAGAGCCCCCTGCCTTACCCAAAGAAATCATTTTATGTGTCTGAGAAACTTTTCTCTTTTTCTCTGTGTAGAGCATTGAAGTACCCTACAATTTCCTGGTATTTATAAATGAATTATCCTAGTAACTTAAGCTATAGGGCTAAGATAAATATAGGGAAGGGGAGCAGAAATATAATATTTATTGAGCACAAATGCTTTTTCTACACAGTTTCACTTTTAAAAGTAACCTTTCTTTCTGATTGTAAAAATAAAACACAATTGAACAATTCACAGTATAGAAAAGAGACTAAAAGTCCAATCCAGGGGAGCTGATATATAGCTCAGTGGTTTGAGCACCTACTTCCCAAGTATGAGGTCCCAGGTTCAATCCCTGGTAGCTCCTAAAAAAATAATAATAGTGATAAATAAATAAAGATCCAGTGTAACACCAGTTGTTAGTGGGGAGCCCTCAGTGTTCCTGAGTATAGTGTAAATATGCTCTGGAGTAGGTGGGCAAGGCTTATTTTAAAAGGAAAATACATGGGCCAGAGAATTTAAGAAACTTTCCCAAAGCTGCATGGCTAGGAGGGAATGAAAGCAGGATTTGAACCCAGGTCTGACTGCCTTCTAAGTCCATATACTTCCCGTTGCACAGTCCTGCCTCTGAGAAGAATGGTCTTAATTTCATTTACGTGGATCGGGTTCCTCACTTTCACAGTGGGTACAATAGAAATTCATTAAGGAAACAATTGTGAGATTGAGACTTATTTTTTTATTTTAATAAAAAAGATTACAGGAGGAAGTAATGGAGGCACTTAATTTTTTGAAATGACACATTTTTAACAGAATGCTGAATGTGCTAATCAGCTGCCAACATAATGGTTTTATGTTTATTTGAGAATTGAGTTGAATAGATATCTGCCACCAAGAAGAACAATTTAGGCTATCAGTCGGCAGTCCCAAGTTGGTTTCAGCAAAGCAGTTGTATATGGGCAGGCCACATACTTAGTCAAATAAGTGCCACCCCAAAGAGACCAGAACAAACAAAATTTCATATAATCATTCAACAGAATTTAGATAATGTATATTTTATTTGGTTGTGATAGGCATGATATTTTCCCTTCATGAATATCTCACCCTAACATACACTGGCTATAGAGCTGCTGAAATGTGGCTGGTCAAGAACATTTGTTTAGAGCTTAGGTGCCCTGCAAAAGGGCACTCAGGAATCTGGTCAAAACCCAAGGCACTCAGTCCTCTGGCTTAGAAGAGCAGAAAGAATATACCTAAATGTGTGTAGTTTCCTAAATATTTAGCCCACTTGGCCTCTCTGTGACCCCAGGAGCTGGGTCAACCACTGTGGACAGCTGGCTTGGGTCAAGGCAGGGGCCAAAGCCAAGTAATAAATTTACAAGGACAGGCCAGGAGAATCAGTGGAAGTTAATGATTGGAGGGTACTTTGTGAGCATCCTTTATTATATTAATATTCTGGGGTTCTTGCTGACTTTTGGATCTTGTAGTTGTGAGAATATATTTCTTTAATATTCTAGAAGCTCAGTCCTATTGAAATGACCAAAGAGGTTTTAATTTATTTTCATGAGTCCTTGGATATGTTCTGTGAATGCTTCACACCCACTCTTGTCCACCTCCAGAGTGATATTTTTCAAAGCAGATATGATCATTTCATTCTCTTGTGTCAAACCCTTTAGTGGTTTTTAATTGGTTTTAGGAATGTATTTTACATTCTTTTTTTTTCCTTTTCTTTTAAAAGATTTTATTTATTTATTCATTTATCCCCCCCTTGCTGCCCGTGCTCGCTGGGTCAGCCAACCACGCCGTGCGGGCGGGCTTGCCTTCACCAGGAGGCCCCGGGAACCGAACCCGGGGCCTCCCATATGGTAAACGGGAGCCCTACTGATTGAGCCACAGCCGCTTCCCTTATTTTACATTCTTAACATGGCCTAATGAGTACTCCCTGCACAGTTAGCCTTCCCTTTCCCTTCCACCTCGCTAGGCTAATACCTACTTCTCCCTCAGGGCCAGTGTAAAGGTCACTTAGAAGCCTTCCTTGACCCCTTGGCTACATTAGGTTCCTCTGTGAATTCCCCTCTCATAATTGCAGCTACTACTTGTTGTAATTGTCTAGTATGCTTTGCTCTGTTTGCCGTCCCTCTGAAGGCAAGGCTGTGCCTGTCTTGTTCACTGCTGCTGACACCCAGCTCACTGCTGGGCAGCTGGTAGGTACTTGGGTATTTGAATAAATGAATTATGAAGCACAGTTGGAAATCAGTGATGAATGGGATAAAACTGCCCTAATAAAAGAAGAGGAAAAACAACTCTTTTCCCCCTAAACCTTCAAATTCACCCATGTAACCAATTAACAAATGCATTTACCGTTTTTTAAGTTGCTTTTTAAATTGTAGTAACATATATAAGAGTTGGCATTTAAAGTGTACAATTCAGTGGTATTAATTATATTTACAATGTTGTGCTACCATCACCACCATCCATTACCAAAACTTGTTCACTCCTGCAAACAGAAACTTTGTACCCTCTAAGCAATAACTCCCCATTCTCCTACACACTTACCCCTACTCCTGGTCATCGCGGATCTACTTTCTGTCTCTGTGAATTCACATGCATTTACTTTTATGCAGAGACCAAGTCTAGATCCTACAGAAGCCAGAAATAAGAAATTAAGCCTTGCTTTCTTGGGACCTTACAGTCTAGCAGTATAAATTATACACATTATGAAAGGAGTGACCCAAAGGGCTTCCCAGCTAATTTCTTCTGGAAATTCTAGGTAACCAGTGAGGCAGGGAAGGGTATTTGGGTCACAGGCCTAAAGAGCTTGCCTTATGAAGCAGGGCTTTCTAGAATAGAAAACAGAGAACTCTAAAGGCTTTCAGTTTGGAGTGTGGAATTATGGTGACAGGAACAGTATAAACCAGTAAAAATGTCCAAACTGCTTAGACAAACAATGATTTTAACATGAAAAATAGTGTCATCAGTTCCATTCTGCTGGTTATAAACTGCTATCCTCATGACACCCAAGAATGAAGATCACTGGAGAAGGCAATAAATCAGTTTTCCTATTTGAGAATTCTGATGCCTTGTACAGAAGAAAAAGGCACTAGATCAGTGTTGTCCAATAGAAATATGATGAAGCCACATTCATAATTTTGGATTTTCTCATAACCAGATTAAAAAAGCAAGAAGTAAGGTGAAATTAATTTTAATAATATATTTTATTTAACTCAGTATATCCAAACTATTAATCAGTATTAAAAATTGTCAATGAAATATTTTACTTTTTTTTTTTATTTTATTGTAGTAAGTCTTCAAAATTCAGTGTGCATCTTCTCACTAAAGCACATCTCAATTTGGACTAGCCACATTTCAAGCACTCAGTAGTCCCACGTAGCCAGTGGTTCTCATAATGGACAGAGCAGCACTGGACACTTTGCTCTTCATCCTACTAATTATAGTTTCATTTATGGTAGATGTTGAGCTCCGTGGTTTATGTATGGTATAGTCATAGTTTTTTTCAGTAGAGAGATGGAGTCTTGATGTAGGAGCAGGATGTTACTTTAGAAGAGATTTTCCCCTTGAATAGAATAACAGACCGGTTGGATTGGGTTGTGTTTCTGTTCCAGCCTTAGCATACGTATTGCAGAGAGCTGCACAATTTTTCATTTTACAATCACAAGTTATTCTGACCCTGATGTAATCCAGTATGAATTTCCAAGCTGCTTAGATAAAAAGCAGTTCAAACATGAAAAATACCATGCATAGTAGGAGTTCGGTTCTCTACAGAAATGTATATCCCTTCAGTGTCTACATGGTGTAGCTTTCTCCACCATGCCTGAGCTTGGGGTGTTAAATTGAGTTTATTAGATGTCTGTTTAGAATTTTTAATAATAATTTCATATCCCATTAGTGGAATGTTACCTGTGGAAATAAAAGCTAACTTTTTGATAGTTAAAAAATATTTAATCAGTCCCTGGAAAGAGATCATATCAACTATCTTAGACTTTTTCCCCACGGTCTGCCCTCTTAATCATCTCCTAGAACTGCATTCTCCTGGCTTTCATAATGGCAGCTCCTTCTCTTCACTCCACCTCTAATCAGCTGTCATCTTCTTATGCAGTCCTTCCCTAGTCACCCTATCTAACAGAGCTCCCAGCCCTCTCATGTCCCCTTATGTTATTTCCAGGCACCATTTTGAATTATCTTCTCTTTTATCTTTTTGTTTATTATCTGCCTATCTCCCTTATTTCCCATATAAAATATAATCTCCGCAAGGGTGGGAACTTTGTTTTATTTACCATTGCTAATATCTAAAACTGTGCCAGGCCCTCAATAAATATTGACTGAATGAATGCTGTGTATCTCTCCCACTGTAACACAGACTTCTCGAGGACAAGCACTGTGGCTATTTTTGCTTGTTTATATATACCAGTGCATAGTACAGTGTTTGGAACTTAGTAGGTACTTACTTTGAAAGAATGAATCAAATCATGTTAATCCTAAGCTCCATATTTTAGAAGTAGCTAACCTTTCAGGTAGAATCTTTGTCTGCAGGCTTCTAGAGGCCAGGATAGGAGCTGTTTCTCTCTATATGTCATATCTACTTAGTGCCATGCACGATTAATACATTTCACAATTGATTTTGAAAAAGTGTGGATGTGCATATTTTCATGCTTAAGATCATTGGACTGAAGCTTTTGATAGATCATTGATATTTACAGACTTAGATAATTGTCCCTATTTTCAGATGGGAAAATTGAAGTGTGAAGAAAGGCTATGTACTTTGCACAAGGTCATGCAGCAGAACTAGAATTCATATTCAAATACGATTATCTCCAAAGTCCATTTTGTTTTCACTGTTTCCTACTACAAAATGTGAAGGTACCTTCAGCTTTGGTATGCATGACAAATATATTCTAGAGTGACTCCCCCATACCCCAATGATTCAGTATACAATCCCCGCCCCCTTGGTGTATGGGTGGGAACTGTGACTTGCTTCTTGCCAGGAGAATGTGGCAAAGGTGACAAGATGTCACTCCCTTGATCACCTTGTGCCATTTAAGACTCTGTCTTCACATTGTGGAGTGAGAGACCTACTGGCCTAGAAGAAGCAAACCTCCATCTTGTGGAGACGGCCAATGGCAGGGAATCGTGGGTGGCCTCTGGGACCTAAGCATGTACTCCAGCTGGCAACCAATAACAAGCCAGAGCCCTCAGTCAAACAGTTGGAAGGAAATGAATTCTGCCAACAGCCTGAGTGAGTTTGGAAGTAGATTATTTTTTCCCACTCAAGCTTCCAGATGACAAGGCAGCCTGGCCCAAGCAAAGCACCCAGTTCAGCTGTGCTTGGACTTCTAAACCTGCAGAAACTATAAGATAATAAATATGTGTTGTTTGAAGCCACTAAGTTTGTGGTACTTTTTTACACAGCATAGACAACTAGTACAGTATGGCTGTTTAGACCCCAACCAGAGCTCCTATTTCAAGCACATAACTGCCTTCTTGGGCCATGGGTCCATTTGCCCCAGTTTTGCTTTCTAGATACCTTACATTGAATAGAGAGGTAATTTGGAAGTACCATTATTTTTTCATCCTACAGTGAGGTCTTCTGAATCCCCTAGGGAGTGGTGAGGGCTGGGCTCTGCTGGGAGGCTGAGTGGGTCCTTTGTGGCCCTGAGCACTCCATTACAAGGCTGAAGGTATCTTTGTATCTTGAAGCATGAGACAGTGAAAAGTACCTGTTCCAATGACTGCAAGTAGAAGCTCAAGAAATGTTACCTTCTCTTCTCAGAGCCCTGGAGCCCTACCTGGAGATATCAAGTGCTTCCCCCACAATTCCTTCACAGGCAAGACCCCTAGGGAGAAGTCCCACTGCAGGACTCTCCCCACAGCAGTTTCCTAGTGTCAAGCTCCTAACCTCTGTTTGCTCTGAAAACCCAAAGAAGTAAAGACTCATGATGTTAGTTACATAGAAGGGTTGTGTATTTTTCAAATCACACAAATCATTTTATGTCCCTCAAGTAATTGTCTCCTTTCCCAGGACATGCTGTTGAGCTTGTGCCTACACCATGCCACACCTATCCTTAAATGGGAAATGTTTATCATCCCATCTCATGGGTTCTTAGGGCTGCTGATTATGTACCACATGCAGTGTCCTAAAATACTGCTGCCGCTTCCCACTCAGGGCATAAGAGAACTTTGTCGCCTTGGAGAAAGTGTTACATAAATAGCATTATTTGGGTTGAGAGTAGCATGATCCAGTGCTAAAGTTACATATTTGTATGAGTCAGCAGGCAAATCTTCCTCTTCCCGTTCCTCAAACCTTTCTAATATGTAGCTTCAAAAGAAACTGCAGAAGCTTGAGGAAGTTTACTAAAATCCTCCTTACCATATACATCTTCTGAGTCGTTTAATAGTTGTTAGGGTGCAAGGCAAGGGAGCACCTTGCTCACAACATACCACACACCCCAGGGCTACATTCAGACTTGTAGGTGTCCTTAGATTTCACCCAGGAAAATTAAGCTACCATATGCACGCACCACAGGTTGCCAACATGAAAAATATGCTAAAAGTTTCTATCATACCTTTTGTTGCAAGTATTAAGCCCTGAATATAATTTACCATGATTTGGGCATTTATATTCATATTCCAGTTGTAATATCTACATTAGACTTTATAAATTTAGCTGAAATAATTCAGAATTGTTTTTTTCCCTCCAAATAAAGATATCATTGAGCTTTGATTCTATAACTTAAACTTTTAGTAAAGAGGTAAATAGATTTTTGACTTTTGATGGTTGTTTTAAAAGTGAAATGGCCAACAACTACTTTTCTCTGGCCAGTATGGAGAAAGAGGAGAAAAGAACTAACATTTGTTTAGTACCTGCTTTGATTACACACATCATCTCATTTCACCCTTAACACAACTCTATCACTAACTATTGTCTCTTCCTTATAACCAGGCAAACTGAGGCTTAAGATTACGGTATTCACATTCCCTTCCCTGCCCAACCTGGCGATCAGCGTTTAGACCTCAGCCTGTGTTAGTCCCTTGATACCATGTGCTCTTGAATTAATTAGTAGGAAATGGTAAAAGATTCTCTCACTGGAGAACACAGTTTTAATATTTTCCATCTTTAAAAAGAGGCTGTATTTTCAGACTTAAATGTCGCCATGGTCCTCTGTATTTTAATAATGCTTATTCATAATGCTTGTTGTCGTTAGCAATTAAGTATCTTTTATAAAAGTTGACAGTTTTCTACCAGAAAGGGGAATAAGTTACTTTTTCCCCCTTGAAGTATCTATGATCTTTAAAAAGAAAAAACAGCTATTTTTGTAAAGACCCATAAGCAGACACCAGATTGTCAGGAAATGGTCTGGCTAGAGTATGTATATATCTTGTAGAATTTTTTTTAACAAAAAGGATTTAAAAACTAAAATCTTTCCATTGGAGTTTTAAAATAAGATTTAATAGTTTTGCTCTTAGGAATGGTTTTGCCAAAGAGTGAGTATATCTGGTTTTGAAATTTTACATAAGGGTTCTGTATGCACTGGGATGGATACCATTTATTCATTTGCAAATCATCTAGTCCTTTTCTCCTTTGGGTTCTTATGCATGTATTAGCAACGTTTAGATTTGAAAGGCTTCACGGAAATCTGGTAAGCTGGTGTTCTCACATTGGGGGTGAGGAAGTAGAGGCCCAGAGAGGTGAGGCGGCTTGCCCAAGGTCATGCAGCAAGATGGAAAGTCCTCAAAGTCCCAGCTCCAGGTGTGGTGCTGCTCCGGAGGAAGCCGCAGCACCTATCTTGCTGCCTCTCCTCTGCATTTTAAACACCTAACAAGTGTAATTATAGATAAAGCTCTGAATTTTACTGCTGACAAGTCTTAATTCGACCTCTTTTAACAAAGATGCAATAAAGTAACCAGCACTGATATAGCATTCTGGGAAGAGAACAGGTTTTTGAGACACAGCTAGGATTCACGTTCTGGCATGGCTACTCCTTGCTGTGTCCTTATCTGTGAAATGGGGAAATCAAACCTCCCTCTTGTGTTATTGTGAGAATTCAAGAGGTGATGTGTGTGAATTACACCTAGTAGATACTTCTGAAATGATAGCTATGGGATGAAACGGGGTCCTGATCTTCAGCTTCCAAAGCTGTCCTGGTAGCATTTATGAATACTTGCACAAAATAATTAGGCATTTGTCCTACTAGAGAATTGTCCTCTTTTTGGGCAACTGGATTTACTTTTGTAAGATAGGTAGACATGACAAAAGAATTTAGTTCCTAAAAGCTGTGAAAGGCTTCTGGAAAATTTGCCCCCGTATCTTCAGATTTCCCTGTACATGAAAACTAGTTTGTTAGGTTTCCACTAACTTTTCCCATAGCAATTACAACACAAAGACGTGACTTGGAATAATGTGGCCACTTGTTCTGCCTGAGATGTCAACTGTGTCCATCAACACAAGCCTAGGGCAGGGGTTGGATTTTCTTCTTCCCTGTTGTGACAAACAGATGCCCTCTCAATATGTTTTCTTATTTGAAATTTCACAGTTGAAGAGGGAAAGAAGCCACTCTTGAGAGCCTAATACAACAATTTTAAGCAGTCATAATGTTTATTTGCAAAAGGGAAATTGGTCTCTACCCAAACACTTCTGTCATGGTCATTTAGGTTGGGAAGAAGATGGGGTGCAGAAGGACAGACTCACTGCTCGTTCTTGCTCCCTTTGACAACGAACATTCCTTTGTACCACCCATGTTCCCCTGCCTCCCACACTGTGCTCAGATTTGTGCTAGGCCGGATCTTTCCAGTTTCCCAAAGACTGCTGGTTTCCAGAATCACACAAATCTCATTTGTTATGGATCCTGGTTTCGAATTATAGTAAATGAAGCTCATAAAAGAAGACCTCAGAGCTCTCTGTTTTTTCCCTTAGGAAAAGGAATATTCCATCATCTGCCATCACGGTCTCTGGGACCAACCCCCCTTAGAAAACACCACTTCTCATCATTCCCAAAGTCTTGTGATCCAACTGTCCTGACATTTCATGGAATATTTCTAGAAAAGGAATCTGAAGGTGCTTTTCTCATGTCTGCCCAAACCTCAACAAACATTCCCATGAGTGTGCACATTCATGTTTTTTATTCCATTTATAAATGGAATAGAAATGCTAGCACAGAAGTACCTCTTCAGAGATTGTCAGGAACCAATGGTTGAGCCTGAGATAAAAAGGGTTGATCATCGTTTTTAACAAGAACAAATCTGTTATATATGAGTGTGGAGTTGTTCTCTGTATTTCTTCATAAATTTGAAATATTGTCTTTTAAAGGGAAGTCATATAATACTACTTTTCTTGGCTACCACAAAGGAGAATTGGAGTGCAATAAGTTTTCTCACAAGCTGGGAGGATTAGCCAGGGGGTGTACTGGTAATCATTTAAACAACTCTCTCTCCAGAAAAAAGGCCTGATTGTAGTGTTTCCCAATATCTGTGTTGTAAAGGCTCCCAGGACCATTTTCAAGCTGTCAGCGTGACATCACTAGACTTGGGAAGAGAGGTTCATAATTGGCTCCTGCAAGCCTTTGCTAACTGGATCCAGCAATCCATGGGGTGAAACACCAAGGAAAGAGTAGCTCCTATAGGTAGGTAGATAGTAAATGCTCATCTGTAGATGGACGGAAGACGTTTAAGAATGAAAAGGGACCTGACTCCTATTTCTGAAACTCTTGGATTACACATTTATCGGTTGATTTCACATTTATGTACTTATGAAAAGAAAGCACTCTTCATCAACAAAACATCTTCACCTGAAAACTCAATAAACCATGCAGTCAAAAACCTTTTTATTTCTTTTAGGCTTCTTTTGATGTTTATGTTTTTCTCAGATGACTTTATTCAAGAACAAACCCAGGTGGAGTCTACAAAGAGCGAGAGCTTCAGAAATCCATGTGAAATGAAAAATATTTAATAAATGATTTTCTCATAAATGTAGGAATTCAGGTAGTTCTTAAAACTTAGCTTGATGTAAAAATTGTTACAATAATCGGATATAAAAAGATAGTAATAAAATATTTATTTCAAATTGTTCCTGAGTCTCTGTAACACTCACTTTGGCAGTCTTCATAGTCTCAGATAGACAATTAGTCTCATATGACTTGAGTAGTAGATTTCACCTGGCATTGCATTCATTTAGAAGGATATTAAGACCAGGAAATGCAGCGGGGTCTTGCCATGCATTTTCTTCAGCGAGGGTTATCTCAGCAGTCTGTACTGCAATTAGAGGTTATTTTCTGGGACACCAAGTGATAGTTCCGGTTCTAGAGAATGAAAGCACAATTGGTTGGGGGTGAAGGTAGTCATCCTGACTTAGAAGTCCTATGTCCCAACAGGAATAGATATCACCAGTGTCGTTTGTTACAACATAGCTTCCGGGTCCTGGAAAGGAAAATGCTCAGTCACAAGAGTCATTGCACTTATGGAAGCCCAGAGCTAAGGCTTTCCACTAGGTTTTATAGTTCATCCACAACTGTCCAGTCCAGATGTAGTTATCAACCAGGAGTCATTTTTACAATAAGCAATTTTTCCTAGTAACAACTGACTTTCCACCTTTTATCAAGTTTCCAGGGGCACAGAGCTAGAAAGTTAACCTGAGATCTTATTTGTCCATTGAGAAAGAAAAAGGATTTTTATCATTTTACTCATCATCCTTGGCCAGCATAGTAAATCTAGACCCAGAACTTAGTTCTTTTGTCAACTCTACAGCCTTTTCAAATTTAATCCACAGACAGAAGGGTCTGTGGTGGGGAGGGAGGAAGGAGGTGGGAATGTAGTTTCCTGAATCTCCTCTGGTTCCTTCCTCCTCTCTTTTACCTCATCACTTACTGACTCTATTCCTTTGGCCCAGGTTGGCTCTCTTGTTTCCTCCCTTAGTGTTGTACCAGAGACAGCATTAGATATTATATCTGAATCACCAACTCTAAGAAGTTTCCCCTTGTCCATGACAATCTGGGAAGGCCATATTTATTAATTTCAATCTAACTCTTGGCTGAACTTTCCCATATAACAGTTTATCCTTATAGCCTCCATTTTATTATTTCCATTAATGCCAAGCACAATGCCAGGCATGCTACAAACACCATTCCAATCATCATAATAACCCAGCAAAGTGGGTTTGATTTTCTTCATTTTATAGATGAAGACTATCACTTATTTATTCAATTTTCTGGCATATTTATTCTAAGACAGTGGTCTAAGCATTCAGCAGTGAATGAAGCAAGGCTCTTCCCTCATGGAGCCTGTGCTTTAGTGGGAAGAGATTGATAGAGACATAAATACTTAATGCCAGATGGTGATAAGTGGACTGAACAAAAATGAAGGGGAAGGGGGAGAGAGGGTGGCCGGGGCCAGGATGGTGGAATGCTTGATGTTTTCAGGGAATAGCAAAGAGCTGAGATGGGGGCAGAACACATTTGGCCTTGTCACTATTGTCAGGACTTTGGCTCTTAACTCTGAATGACATAGGAATACCTGAAATGATGTTGAGGAGAGTGGCATGATCTGACTTTCACTGAAAAGGACCACCCCTGATTCTTGTATGGAGAATAGATTATAGGGGGCAGGGCAAGAGTGAAAGCAGGGAGCCAGTTAGTCCTATTTTAATCATTTGTGGTGCCTGAGACCAGAGTGAGAAGTGATTTGCTATTTGGATATGTTATGAATGCAGAGCTGGCAGAATTTACTAACAGGTTGGATGTGGGGTATGTGATAGAGTGGTATCAAAGATGACTGTAAGGCTTAGGGCTTGAGCAACTGGAAGAATGAATGGAGTTGCATTCACTAATATGGGAAATACTGTGGGAGGGGAGCAAGTTTGGGATGATGGTGGGAAATCTGGAGTTTAGTTTGAACATGTCAAATTTCAGATGCCTAAATGTCCTAGTAAAGTCAGTAGGTATTATAATATACGAGTCTATAATTCAGAGGAGATATTCTGGGATGGAGAGACAAATTTGAGAGTCATCAGCTTATCTACCCAAACAGGTTAAGTAATTGTCCACAACCAGTAAGTGATGGGACATGTCTAATCATCCTTGGATAGTTATTCTAAATCAGCACAACTGATGTGGGTTCCCCAAACCTATATTTTTAAAAAGTTTTCTAAGTAATTCTGATACACACCACATTGGTAGCCACTGGTAAAGGTCTTGAGATGAAGAATTATTTACTCTTTGATCTTTGTGGAGACATAAGGGTTTCCACCTGCAACTTTTAGCCCCACAGGTAATTTGATAGAGTGAGAAGGAAAATGGGCTTTTGAAGTTGCTCTGAACTGAGTCTGACTGCCATCATTGCCTCTTTGTAATGTATGTGAAATTGGACTGATTTTCCAGCTTCTCTGAGCCTTGATTTCCTCAATTTATGATACAGGCCATCAGTTTGTCTGCAATGGAAATAAAACAAGCAGATCCACAGGGTTGTTGTGGCAATTAAGTTCAAATATTTATGTAAAACTCCTGACTTATGATAGGCACTAATTAAAGGTTAATTTTCACCTACCAAATATAAATTACCTGAGGACAAAGAAACCTTTTTAGAATTTTGTTTCATCTTGATTTGTTTGGTATTTTCTTTTTCTTCCTGTATTTAATGGCTTTATCCCAAGATTTCACATTTTATTAGATAAGTTACCTCTCTTAACTTGCCCCAGGCATCATGTATGTTACTAAACTATAACATACATGCAGAAAAAGGCAGTGCACAAATCATAAGTATATAACTCAACGAATTATCACAAACTGTCACTCTTGTACTGGCAGCTAAAGAAACTTGTGACCCAGAAGTCTCCTTCCCAGACTCAAGCACCCTGACTTTTTTTTTTTTTTTTTAAAGATTCATTTTATTTATTTATTTCTCCCTACCTTGTTGTTTTTCGCACTTGCTGTGTCTGTTTTCCTTGTTTCTTTGGGAGGCACTGGAAACTGAACCTGGGACCTATGATGTGGGAGAGAGGCACCTAATTGCTTGAGCCACCTCCACTTCCCTGCTTTGTTGTGTCTGTCATTATGTTTCCTCTGTGTGTCTCTTGTTGCGTCATCTTGTTGCATCAGCTTCCCGCGCCTGCCCATCCTGTCAGCTCACTGTCTTGCTTGTCTTCTTTTAGGAGGCACCGGGAACCTCTGCTCTCTGCTTTTGTTGTGTCTCTCGTTATGTTTTCTTCTTGTGTCTCTTGTCATGTCAGTTTGCTGCACGTGCCGGTTGCACCAGCTCACTGTCTTCTTTAGGAGGCACCAGGAACCAAACCAGGGACCTTTCACATGGTAGGCAGCTCAGTCTCTTGAGCCACATCTGCTTCCCCGCCCTGACCTCTTATACCCTACAGTTTTGTCTGCTTTAGAACTTTACTTAAAGGGAATTAATGAACATGTACTCTTTTGGTCTAGCTTCTTTTGCTGAACATTGTTAGTGTGTATAGTTGTAGTTCTTTATTTGCATTGCTGTATAGCATGCCATTGTTGAGAATATAGCACAATTTATCTATTTTCCCACTGATAAATGTTTAGGTGTTTCTTTTTTATAGATGTTTTGTATAGCACAGTCATGAACATTTTAGTCCATGTCTATTGTACACGTACACATTTTTGGTGGAAATATACCTAGAAGTAGAATTGCTGGGTCACAGAGTTTATGTCTGTTAAGCTTTGGTAGATACTATCAAATTGTTTTCTAAAATAGTCCTACCAATCTATACTCCCACTAGCAGTATTGAAGTGTTCTGCTTGCCCTACATCCTCTCAAACACTTGATATTTTGTTTTTCTTTTATTTTTATTTTCATCTCAGCCATTCCTGTGCATATGTTTAGTTGTGATTTTAATTTGCATTTCCAAAATGACTAATGAGGCTGAGCACCTTTTCACATGCTCATTAGACTATCTGAGATCCTTTTCCATGACATTTCTGTTCAAGTCTCTTGCCCTTTTTTTTTTTTTTTTTTTTTTCCTTACTGGTTTATAGGAGTTCTTTATATATTCTGGAATACAAGTCCTATTTTGGATTTTGAATATCCAAAATATTGTGAATATCTTCACTCACTCTTTTGGTTGCCTTTTAACTCTTTTGTAAGAATCTAATATAGTCTAACTTACCAGTTTTCCCTTTTATTTATAGTGCTTTATGTGACCTATTTTAGGAAATCTTTGCATACTCTGTAGGTCATGGATATGTTCTGTATTATATTTTTTAAGTTGTACTATATTTCTTTCCATTTTTCGATCTGTAGTACACTTGGAATTGATTTTTGTGTATGGTGTGAGGTGCAGTCAAGATTCTGTGTTTCCCTCAGGGAATCTGGTTGACCCAGGACCAATTTAGAAGAAATTGATATTTTTAAAAGCTCCCAGGTGATTCTGATGTGCAGCCAACCATTGCCCTAACATTTTCACAGATGGCCCCTCTTCTAATTAGTTAACTGGTCTAATTCGATCCCCCAAAGGACTCTAAAATTCATCTCTCTTTCCCTCTATTCCTTACAGTTTATCTGTTACAGTATTCTTATAACTGGTCTTCCTGCTTCCAGGGTCTTCCCATTTCATCCAGTCACTTACATTGATGATAGGGTTCTCCTTTCCAAACCTAAATCTTACTAAATCTGAATTAAAGCCCTTTTATAGGTCCAGATCTTACATAATTTTCTGTCAGAAACCTTTGATGGGAATCAGTTTTCTGCACATTAGAATCCAAGCTCCTTAGCATGAAATTCTTAGCTCATCACAACCTGGTTCCAACTTTGTACCCTCTCCACCTGACTTGTTCTTTTGCCCTTGCACCTAAATCTTTTGAAGTTTCTAAACATCAAGCACTTTTCTTTGCCTTTCCCATAATCTTCAAATGCTTAGTATGGCTTTTCCTACCTTCTCTGTCTTTACAGCTCACTCATCCTGAAAGCCTCAGCTCAAGTGTCACCTGTCATGAGGTTTCCCAGCCATACTCTTCTAGGCAGAATTCATTGCTCTCGTTTATGTGATGGAAATAGATGATCTTATCCACCGTATAGCCTGTGCTCTGCTTTGAGTTGCATTTAGGAGAGCACTTTCCAACTCTCCAGCCAGACAATAAGCTCCTTGAGAGCAAAGGTTGGACCTTGCTTCTCTCAGGGTCCACTAGTTAACTCTCACTAGCATAGTCCCTTTCACATAGTAGATACTTAATAAATTATTTAGTTCATTTTATTACAGAGAAAATCTTTTTAAAAAACAAAACAAAATAGATTGTTGGAAAATACCAATTCTATCAGGCAGTACAACTTCAGAATTTTCTGTATAGAGTACATAATTGTTTCCAGTGCAGCCTATTTATTGATTTTTTTTATTAATGTGATCTTTTTTTCACCTTAACTAGGGCTTATAATATTTAACTTAGGAATCCTCTTTTGCTGGGGGAAACAAGAGCCTTTTCCCTAATGCTGGTTGATTACATGATCACTTTCTTGTCATTCTCACATGAAGCATGTTTTCATGGCATAATTTAGAGATGAAGTGCTACCAAAAAGCCAGTGTAAATAAGGGAAGTTTGGAGTGAGTGGGGTTGCAAATCATGGCCCCTTAGACTAGTCTAAGAAGTAGGACTCCACCCTTTTATGTTTTAAGAAATAGAGTGAAGAGAAACAAAAAGGCCTCGTGGTCTTGGAAGTCAAATCTCATTAAGGTAAAAGAAGGAAAGACTGCCAACAGCACTATCTGCTCTCCCCAGCCATCCTGCCCAATCACAGAGTTAGTGGCATAATCAGGCCTTACTAGCATCCTATAGCTCCATTTCAGAGTGCAATAGGAAGTCATGGTGCATTTGAAAAGAAACATTGTATTAGTCAGCCAAAGGGGTGCTAATGTGAAATACTAAAAATGGGTTGGTCTTTATAAAGAGTATTTATTTGGGGTAGAAGTCCACAGATACCAGGCCATAAAGCGTTAAGTTTCTTCTCTCACCACAGTCCATTGCCACGTGTTAGAGCAAGGCAGCTGCCGGCGTTTGCCAGGGTTCAGGCTTCTGGGGTTCCTCTCTTCCCGGGGCTGCGTTTCTTTCCGGGCTTAGCTCCTGTTTCCTCCACAAGGTCAGCTGCAGACGATCAGGCGAACGGCTTGCTTCTCTTCTCCTGGAGCCTTCTTTCCAACATCAAAACTGCTTCTCAAAAGACTGCTTCAACTGTCCTTTGCCTTGCCTTTTATATTCAATTCCCCACCCACCAAGGGGTGGGGCTCAACGCCCTAATCCTAATCTAATCATGCCCAGATTAACAAATCAGTTTACAAGCATGATTCAATTATATTTTTGGAATTCATAATTACATCAAACTGCCACAGACATCTTTCCTAAGGATTAGAAAAAATAATACAGAAGAGTTTTATTTTAAAATTAAGACTTTTAGGAAGCCTACTCAATGAGAAAAAAATTTGGCAATCACATATCTGATAAGAGTTTAATATCGATGATATATACAGATATCATACAACTCAACAATAAAAATACAAACTACCTGATTAAAAAATGGGCAAAAGGCTTGAAGAGATAATAGTACAAAGAAGAAAGACAAATGGCAAAGAAGCACATGAAAAAAATGTTCACCATCACTAGCGATTAGGGAAATGCAATACAAAACTATAATGAGATATATTTTACACCTATTAGACTGGCCACTATTAAAAAGTTGGAAAACAGTAAATGTTGGAGAGAATGTGGAGAGACAGGAACGCTTATTCACTATTGGTGGGAATGTAGAATGGTACAGCCACTGTGGAGGACTATTGGGCAGTTCCTAAGGAAGTTGATATAGACTTGTCATGGGACTCAGCAATACCATTACTAGGTATATACCCAGAAGAACTGAGAGCAGTGACACAGACATCTCACACCAATGTACATAGCAGCGTTATTCACGATTGCCAAAAGTTGGAAACAACCCAGGTGTGGCAGTTTGGCATTGTTTATGAATTCCAAAAATAGATATTAGATTATATTTGTAAACTGGTCTGTACCTAGGCATGATTAAATTGTGATTAGGGCTTTGATTGGGCCACGTCAATAGGACATTAAGCCCACGCCCCCTTGCTGGGCGGGGATTCAGAGATAAAACTACACGGCAGAGCAGAGGGGGGAGTTAGAGTTTTGATGCTGATTTTGAGCTGGAGCCGGGAAGTGAACACACAGGAGGAGAACACAGAGCAATAGAGATGGCTCCTTAGACATGGCAGAAGCCCCAGGGAGAGACAGAGCCGTTTGCCTGATAGTCTACAGCTGGCCTCGTGGAGTGAGCACAGCAGCTGAGCCTGGAGAGAAACCCAAGAAACCTGAACTCTTGGCAGATGTCGGCAGCCACCTTGCCTCAACATGTGGCAATAGATTTTGGTGAGGGAAGTAACTTATGCTTTATGGCCTGGTAACTGTAAGCTTCTACCCCAAATAAAACCCCTTATAAAAGCCAACAGATTTCTGGTAGTTTGCATCAGCACCTTTTTGCTAATACACCAGGTGTCCATCAACTGATGACTGGATAAACAAATTGTGGTGTATACACATGATGGACAATTATGCAGCAGTAAGAAGAAATGAAGTTGTAAAGTGTATGACAGCATGGATGAACCTGGAGGACATTATGTTGAGGGAAGCAGGCCAGACACAAATGGACAAATATTGTATGATTGCGCTATTATGAACTAAATATGTAAACTCATAGAATTAATAATTAGAATATAGATCACCAGAGAATAGAATGAGGGTAGAGAATGGAAAGCTGAGAGTTAATCTGTGCAGAATTGGTTTAAAAGGTTGTTTGTAAATCTTTGGAAATGAATAGAAATGGTGAGAGCACATCATGGTGTTTGTGACTAGCAGAGCTATTGTATGGGTATGACAGTGGTTGAAAAGGAAGGTCTAAGGACATATATATTACTAGATGGAGAGCTTAAAAAAATGTAACATGGGACTATATTAACATAGTAAAACC
The DNA here is from genome assembly GCA_026826555.1 of Tolypeutes matacus. Classification (NCBI taxonomy): domain Eukaryota; kingdom Metazoa; phylum Chordata; class Mammalia; order Cingulata; family Chlamyphoridae; genus Tolypeutes; species Tolypeutes matacus. The sequence continues at coordinate 3,815,212 of JAKSZT010053764.1, read as the reverse complement.
TCATGTAAAATATGAATATACGTGATATTGCATGTATACAGCTGCTTTTACAAAATATAAGTACAAATAAACTAGAAAGAATAACAGTTCTGTATGGTAGGGGAATCATAGATTGAGAGGTGATGACTTTTGTTCGTTTGGTTTTTGCTTTTTTATTATTATTACTGGAGTAATGAAAATGCTCTAAAATTATTGAAATGATGAATGCACAACTGTGTGATTATATGTACCAAATACCATTGATTGTACACTCTGGATGTATTTATGCTTTATTAATATGTATCCATAAAATTGATTTGTTAAAAAGTTGAAATTAAATCTATGCAAAACAAGCATCTACTGTATGGATTTTTTTTTTCAATTTTAAAAATTATTTTATTTCTATATACTAGCAATGAAAAATAGAAAATGAAAATGTTAAAATAATATACTTAGGAAGAAATTTAATAAGAAATATATAAGACCTCTACACTGAAAACTTTCCTTTTGCACTAACAATGCAAAAGGAAATTAAAGAAGAACCAAATAAAAGAAGAAATACATCACACTCATAAGTCAGGGATCTCAATATTGTTAAACTGAATTATAGGTTCAATGCAATCCTAATCAAAATCCTAGCAGATTCTTTTGAAAAAGTTGACAAGCTGATTTTAAAATTTACATGAAAAGGCAAAGGACCTAAAATAAGCAAAATAATCTTGAAAAAGAAGAACAAAATAGGAGGACTTACTTTTGATTTAATATGAAGTTACTGGCATAAAGACAGAAATCAGTGGAGCAAAATAGAGTCCATATACAGACATACTTATATAGTCCATTTATTTTTCAACAAATATGACAAAGTTATTCAATGGGAAAAGATTATCTTTCAACAAATAGTACTGGAAAAACTATTCATATCTGTGTAGAAAAATATGAACCTTGACACATATCTCACACCATTTGTTAGAATTCAGTTGAACACAACTTCTCCACTTACAGCATAAAACAGACATGCAGAAAAGAGAACGATAAAGTGTTATGTGAGAGATGATCGATGTAGGAAGAGGGCACAGTGGAGACATAAGATCATGGATGGGGTCATTTATACTTGAAGACAGCGGAGGAAAGGGATTGGGAAAGGTTTTTTAGAATAGGTATACCTGTGGCTGTCTCATATAGGGGACCAGGGAGAGGGAAGGCCATTCCAAGAAGAGGAATTCTAGCAACTTAAGGAAACTGCCGTAAGTTTCCTATGGCTAAAGACGAGGGTGTGATTTTTTTGAGAAGTTTTGTATCCAGGTTAGGGAACTTGATAGAGTTCTAGGAATCATCCAGCATTCTCCATTTATGGATGAAGAACATGAGTGTTAGAAAGGTTAAGTAACTTGTAAAAAATCACACAGTGAACTTGCTGGCATGCCTGGCACTCAAAGAAATAGCCAACATTTACTGAATGTTTTTATCATGTGCCAGCATTGTGGCATTTATTATGTCATATTATCCTTACATCAGCCTAACTCAGTGAGGTGGTGGTACCATTTAACAGATGAGATGACTGAGGCTCAAAGTCACTCAGCAAGAAATAGAGCCAGGATTGAAATCATACAGTCTGACTCCAGTGTCTGATTCATAATTTACTATAGTGATTCTCCATTCTGGTGTTCTTTCCAAAATTAGCAGCTAGCTCTTACCTTTAATCACTCTCTTTTATGTCTATCCTGAAAGCATGGGTTTGCAGAATTAAAATATTTATAGTCAGTTTTATTAAATCACTTTCAGGTCACTATACAGAATATAAATCATAATTTTCAACCAGTTGAGATATTATATCATCATACACTGTATCAGTCAGCATTCAATCGGGGAAACAAAGCTACTGTACATATTATAATATAAGGGATTTATTATAGGAATAAACAAAAACGGGTGTTACTGGAGAAATAATGGCCCAAAAGTACAGTTGAAGGACCAGAGAAAGGTCACGGACCAGCTCTGGCACAGGTGAATGAGCTGGTGCTCACAGGGGAATCTAGAAGGTAGGGAGGTCCAGCTGCTAGAGCAAGATGGCCACTACCTCTGAATGCGCAGCACATTATCTGTGAAGGGCCTAGGATCACGGTTGGTCAGCTGAGCCAGCACGTGGGAAGAACTGCACACGGAGTCAGGAAGAGCAAGGACAAACTGGAGCCCGTTGGTACCTCTGCAACCATCTCTCACCGGCTGTAACCAGTGGCAGCCTTCAGAGCATTGTGGCTGCAGCTTCAGCTTCACCTCCCAAATCTTGCACCAGCTCCTGTTGGACCACTTTTAACTTGGAAACATGTGGGAACGGGACGCTGGGAAATGTAGTTCCCAGCACAACCACGTTGACAGTAGAACACTCCAGCACTCTATACTCATAGAAAACACAAACATAACAGAAGGAAGAAGAAAATGCTTTTGTACTAGCTACTCTGTATGCTGTTTATCATTGAATGCTGACAACAACTTTATGAATTAGGTCTTTTTCTTATTTTAAAGATGGGGTAACTAAGGTTTGGGGAGTTGAGTCACTAGCTCAGGTATATACAGCTATCAAGACTTGGAGCCTATATTTTCCTTATGGTTGTATAAACTCAAAGCTAATGTTTATTTTAATACACTATGCTGCTTTCCGTGAAAGACCTAATGATTTTTTTCCTGTTTGTTCAATTGAATTAAAAAATAAAAAATGAAAACTAAGATTTAGCAGAAGTACAGAAAATATCACCATTCCCAGGTAGTTACCACACTAGATAAACAGGCTTGGGAGAGAAACTGAGCAGTGACTCCCATAGGTCAGAGGTGAGCACAGTTGCTGTTTTATGGTCAGCAGCTTTCTAACTTCCCTTCATCTGTTCCCAGAAGTAGAAATCTCTTCAGGGATGCTGCAGATTATACATTAGAGTTGGGATTTGACTGGGATTAAGCTTTGTTTGCCCCAATTTGTTTCCCTAAAAGGATAGCATAGATTTCTGATGCCAAAACAGAAATGCTGTTTTCAGCAAATGACAAAACCCCAGGAGCAGTTTTGGGATTATGTCAGCCTTTCATGGCCTTCCTAATTTCACTTCCTGCTGCTGCAGGTCACTTGATAGATTTTCTTCCAGAGTTCCTCTATATGTAGAACTTGCCAAACTCTTTCTTTTGATGGTATTTTTGGTGATGTATTTCACCTGTTAATTCTTATTAAGGTTTCTCTTCCTGGCCGGTTCTCTATATTCTGAATGTATTTTTAGTGGAACTTTTCAGTTCAAGGACCCTCAAGGTTAGAGCAGTGCCTAGAATGTCAAGACAATTGTCAACTTCAGCCACTAAATTTAGGCCTTATTTTAAACATCCTTTTTCGATGGGGAAAGTACAAAATATTTGCAACTTGTTTTAATATAATGGAAAATAATACATACATACATTATTATTTTAAGATTTATTTTATTTACCCCTTCCCCCATTGTTTGTGCTTGCTGTCTGCTCTCTCTGTCCTTTTGCTGTGTGCTCTCTGTGTCTGCTCATCTTCTCTTTAGAAGGCACAAGGAACCAAACCTGAGTCCTCCCATGTAGGAGAGAGGCGCTCTCTGTAGGTTATGGCAGGATATATAATGACCTGTATCTGTCGATGTAATGTCATTCAGGACGGTTTCCAAGTCCCAAAAATGCCCCCATATTACACCTGTTTTTCCCTCTCCCTACCCCCAGAACCTCCAGTGGCCACTGCCTCCACATCAATGATCTTTCTTCCATTGCTAGAATCACAATAAGTCTATAGTAGAATACTAGCGAGTCTACTTTAGTCCATAGTTCATTCCCCAATCCTGAGAACTCTGGGATGATGATGCCCACTCCACCTTTAACTGAGGGGGCCTTCGATCCCATGTGGCCGATGTATGGGACTCTCTTGCTTGCAGTTGTAGACAATCTTGGTTCTTTGGTATGTTGTTTGTCCATCGTCTTCTCCTTGTTAGTTGTCCTGGGTGAATCCAATGAACTGGAGAGTAGGTGTTGCAACTCCGTTGAGATTCAGGGCCCAGATGGCACATGGACAACCCCAGGCATTAAGTCTCTTAGACGTACACCTACCAACTCTAGTACTAATTATAGGTTCAAGTAGAAGGACAGAAGAGCCATGTGTAGGGAAACCACAGCTGAGTCCAACTCTGTCACACTGGGAAGCATAAATTCCAAAGTAGGGCTCACTGGCAAGGGACCAAACTCCTGAACTGTCTGCCCTGAGTATAGTGTCTGGATGTCTCTATAGCCCTCAGGAGCCCTGCTATTTGGGGTAGTATCTACTTTGGTTGTCAATGAGATCCTGCTGAGACATTCATAAGCGTTACCTCTGGAATGACCTCGTGACTCACTTTGAAGTCTCTTAGCCATATAAACTCATTTGTCTTTTCCTTTTCCCCATTTTGGTCAAGGTCTTTTTTTTTTTTTCCCCAGTTGCATTGCTTGTTGCTACTTGATAGCAGTCCCTCTGTGCCAGGGAGACTCATCCCTGGGAGTCATGTCCCACACTGGGGGGAAGTTATTGCATTTATATGCTGAGTTTCGGCTTAGGGAGAGGCCACATTTGAGCAACAGGGAGGTTCCCAGTAGATAACTCTTAGGCACCCTACGGCACAAGGCTAAGTTTCAATTTCAACAGCAAAGGCTTATAAGCATAGTCATCAATATCAAGGTCCCATCAATGGACCATCCTCCTTCACTCGTCATTGCCCCTGTACTTGGGGGATTCTTACTGTTCCATTAGAGAATGTGGCAGAGCTCCCCAGGATGGGAATTTGATATTCTTTTGGTTATTGTGTGAATCTCTGCCTATTGTGACAATGCCCCATGAACATTTGAACACATTCATATGCCTTATTTGTATGCCAGGTAAACTTCCTCCCATGTATCCCCGTCACTGACACCGCAAACCAATGATCTGCCCCTGCCACACTTGTAACCCTTCTGTGAACCAAAACTTCTTCAAAAATGAAGCCAATAAAATAGCCAAATACAATTAATAAGACAATGAAATAATAATGATAGTTTTAAGCATAAGAAATAAAATACAAAAAAAAAAAAAAAACATTAAAAAGTTGAGACATTAAAAGATAATGGAAAAATATTAAAAAAATTTTTTTTTGACATTTTGCCTTTCATCACTGTCAGATCTATTGCCCTGTATGTACACTGACTCATTTGTATTTAATATTTCCCCTTTTGGTCAAGGTCTTTTTCCAAATGCATCACTAGTTGGTGGTTGGTAATAATCCCTCAGTTCCAGGGAGGCTTATCCCTGGGAGTCATGTCCCATGGCGAGGGAGAGGGAGAGAAGGTAGTGCGTTTATTTGCTGATTTTTGTTTGGCTTAGAGAGAGGCCATGTTTAAGCAACAAGGAGGCTCTCAGGAGGTAATTCTTAGGCAATATATAATACTAGGCCAAGTTTCAACTTGACAAGAACAAGGTTCATAAGTACAATCACCAATATCAAGGGCCTGGCGTAACGGTCTGTCCTTCTTTGCTAGGCACTGCCCATGTACTTGGGAGATTCTTGCTGCTCTATTAGAGAGTGTAGCAGGACTTCCCAGGATGGGAATTCAGTATTTTTTCAGTTATTGTGTGGGTCTCCACCCACTGAGACAATATCCCATGACCACCTGAACATATTCATATGCCGTTATTCTAACAATGGAAGAACTTGTATCATTGATATAAAGGCAGTGGCTACCAGAGGCTCTGAGGGGAGGGAGAGGAAAGAATAGGTGTAACATGGGGCATTTTGGGGACATTGGAATTGTTCCGCATGACACTGCAGTAACGTATACAGACCATTACACATTGTATCAAAACCTATAATATTGTTTGGTGCAAAGTGTAAACTATAATGTAAACTACAGATCATGGTTGGTAGCAATGCTTCAACATGTATTCATCAATTGTAACAAATATACCGCATTAATGAAAGATGTTAATGGGGGAAAATGTGGGAGGGGAAAGAGGCAGGTATATGGGAATCCCCTATATTTCTTTATGTAACATACATGTAATATAAAGCATATTTTTTTAAAAATTAAAATTTTAAAAAGATTGCATTATAAAGCAAGCTGGAACTGTGGGCAGCTGTAGCTTGATCTCATTGGGGAACTGGGAAGCCACACTTACTTGAGGATTGTCCCATGGAACAAGGGAACCAATGGCTCCCTTGTAGCTTGTGGCTCCTTGAGTGGCATGCATCTGGTTGTTTGGAGTGTCAGCTGTAGTTTTCCTCTGTGCCTGATGCCCAACGACCATCTTGAGATCTCCCTTCATCATCATGCTGGGAATTCTCTTCATCTCTTTCTTTACATTGGGATCCCTATTGTCTAGATCCAATAACTGTCTCTTTTCTTGATTTAGACCCTCCTTTTGGTAGAATGCCACTTCCATTACCTAGAGAAGAAACAAAATTGAGAATTTCCTTGTATATTTGAAAATGTCATTTTTCTATCTCTACACTTCATTGATAATTTGAATTGAGAATTGTAGAGGAAATTTCTCATGTTGGTCATACTTTTCTCATGTTCAGTGACCTTCTGATTCTTGATACTTTGTATGTAACCTATCTTTTTCTCTCTGAAAGGCTTTAAGGAGCTTCTCTTTATCCCCAGTGTTGTGAGATTTCATATTGATGGTCCTTGATATACTTTTTTATCCACGTGTTGAACACTCACTGAGCTCTTTCAGCCTGGAAACTCATGTTCATTAGTTCTGGGAAATTTTCATGAACTTTAAAATTTTCTTCACATTCCATTTCAATATTCTGTCTTTCTGGAATTTCCTTTATTCAGCTGCTAAACCTCCTGGATTGATCCTGATTTTATCTTTTCTTTACTATTTTCCATCTCTTTGAGTTTTTTGTTGTGCTTTTTGGGACATTTGCCTCAACTTTATCATCTAACCCTACTATGGAGTTTTTAATTTTATATTTCATTTAAATTAATATTTAAATTTAAATTATTTTAATTTTAAGAGCTCTTTTTCTTGGTTCCTTTTTTAATTTCATGGATAAAATATCTTTTCTTAAATAGTTGAGAATAATAGTGATAGTTATTTTCCCTCTCTGAATTGTAGGGTGTTTTTGTTGTTGTTGTTGTTGTTGTTGTTTGTCTCTGATACGTTAGAGGCTCTTTTCAAAATCTGGTGATAGTTGCTGTCCCTTTCCATTCAGGTGTAGGACACTAAAGCTGTGCAGGGCAGATGGGCCTTATTAACTGCAATGGCTTCATTCTAAGTTGATCAGCCTGCTCTTGTAGTGTTGGATGCTTCCAGCTGTGAGTGTCTTCAGGTCTCTTCTTTTGGACTGGTTGTATTCCCCAGTGAAGAATCTTCCAATCATGGAAGCCTGGCTGCTAGTTCTCTAGGAGATAATGGGGAACATAGGTTTGCGAGTCTCACTATTCAATATGCAGACACCCGGCCTTGGTGTTACCTCTTTTCTCTTAACAAACAAAAACTATTGGATTACTGCACCTTTAAGTTTTCAAAAAAAGAAACAAGTTTTCTAGAGCCCATTCTCTGTTAAGCTTCAAAAAACTCTTAGATGTATTAGCCAGACAATGAGAGCTGAGCCTGCTTCTGAAAACCACTATGATGGCTGTATTTTGTATTTTTTCCCAAACTAGTCTATTCATTCATTTATTCATTCCTTCAGTAGGAAAGTGTAAAGCAGCTCCTGCACACAAGGCTTTAAGCTAAGTGTCTGTAAGAGACACATGCATGAATATAACCAAGGTCCTGCTCTCAAGGCCAGGGAGAGATTGCTGTTAGGAAGCTGTTTCTACACCCTGAACTAGGATAGTGATGGTGGGAAAGTAAAGATGATAGTGTGAAGAAGAAAAGGAGTTAGGTCCCTAGAGGAACATCCAACTTGGTGGAGCAATACTGGCTGATACCATATTATAAGAATTGAAGTGTCTTAAATTTGTATTTTCTAGCTGCAGTCCTTTGTTTCTTAAAATACTGCTTAAAAATGATTTTAAACCATTACATTAACATTTAAAGATGATTAATTTAGAGGTCTGGTAACTTTTTCCAAGAAATTTTCCTAATCCAAGATTCTTAATTAAAATGTAATGAGTTTGGGAGCAGATGTAGCTCAAGTGTTTGAGTGCCTTCTTCCCATGTATGAGGTCCTGGGTTCAATCTCCAGTACCTCCTAAAAAACAAAAAACAAACAAATGAAAAAACCAACTCTCATTGGGGAGCAGATGTAGCTCAGTGATTGAGTGCCTGCTTCCCATGTACAATAGTACATTAGTATCAATCCCTAGTACCTCCTAAAAAAACATGTAATGAGTGTGTAAATGAATTTTAAAAGCCAGTCTCTTCAAATCATGGATTAATAATTATTTTAGATGATTAGAAGAAATATACAAATGAATAGATTATGGTTTCCTTCCTCTTCTCATTGAAAATGTAGAATATACCCAAGATATTTTAAGTAACTATTAAGAGAATAAAGCTCTTCATAATTGTACAACATTCCAAATGATAAATTTGAAAATCAGCCCACAGTATATTAAACAGTTTATAATTACTTACCAGAACATAGCTCTTAACAAAATTTAGATATAAGCACAAATCAATAACCATCTTTCATGAGGGAATAAATCTTTAGAATTTGAAATGGTCATAACAGAGTTTGACGGGATTAACCACCACTTGTGCTTTCATTACTCCACTTCTTTGATCTCCATTTATCTTCTTTTTGCTATTCATTCTGTACTACTTACAGTGTTTACATTTTTTTCACTTTTATTTGTGCTGCCTTTGTGTTTCCCTAATACTTTGTGTATATTAGCTGTTTTAGCTTTTATCACGTTTGTTGGCACCCTGCTTTTTTATCTGATTCTTCACTACACCATGAGCACCTTGAGGCAGAAACTGTGTCTTTCCTGGATATCAGGTATGGTTTAGTATAGAAAAGGCTTTGAAAATATACCCTAATATTATCCCCTCAAAAATGCTGAGTTATGTGATATTTCCAATTTTTGGAATTTAACATGAGATTTAACATCTGATAAAAAGCAGAATAAAGAAAAATGTAATCTTGTATATTTTCCATTCACCACCATGCTTTGCCTATCCTATTAGCCTAACTGCTACTCATTATGCGGTTCTAAGCTCAAAGGTACTTCCCTCCAGGAATCCTTCTGTGCAATGCCCCACTCCCATGTATTAGAATGGTGCCATATTTCTGTGACTTTCTGTAATCCCCCATTGTGGCACTTAGTATATCTACTTTCTTCTAATAGCATTTTAAATAAACTCTACCCTTGTTTTACTATAAATTTTGTGAAAGTAGAGACCACAGCTGTCTTGCTCATTGTCATATCCCTGGGATGGGCAGGAGGCTTAGGTAGTACCCATATGACACCTCTTCTCATCTCCAGTCTCAACCTGTAGGGCCTAAGTTTAAATAAAAGCCTATTTGAAATAAATGTGAAAGATTAAATGCCAGCCATTGATTGCTCAAAGCACCTTTAGCTGTAATTCTATCACGGGTTTCCATGCAGTGGGCTCTTGGGTCCAGTCCCAGGTTAATGTTCAAGCCAAACTCTAATGAACCTGGGGGACCCATAAAAGCATCCTGGCCTTAATTAAATCATTGGCATCAACTGTTAATAAAACTGTTTCTTCACTGAAGCTATCTAGATCTATCTTCTATAAAAATAAAAGCAAAACATAAATTTAAATTGTAGCAGATATTTGCGGCACTAAGCTTTCACATGCAGTTATGAGCTAGAGAAATGATTAAGTCTTTTTAATGAGTGCAATATTTCTGTTCTTCATGGAACTGTTTACCATCAGAATCTTAGTTGAGAAATTATTTTGAAAATAGTTCTATTTTATACATGATGTGAGTGAAACATGGCATAATGCCCACACTGTAAGAATGCCATTCATTTCTTTAATTCATGGTCTCCTAGAATTGAAATATAAAACTAGTATCCTGAAATTTGGAGAGCACACAATCCCATCATTTTAAAAATGCTGTCCATGTAGCTACCCAGTCCTGCAGTGACACTGCTGGGGTCACCACAGTAAAGTGAGGATGGTAAAGGGTACAAGAAAATGGGGTCGGAGTCCTCCTTATTCAGAACAGCTTTGCCTTTCCTGCCTAGTTCTCCATAAGATTTTTTTTTTTAAGAGGTACCGGGGATTGAACCCAGAACCCATACATGGGAAGCAGGTGCTCAACCACTGAGCTACATCCGCTCCCCACTCCATTAGATTTTGAGGAAGAGTTAAGTGTCTATAAAATATAAATGTGAATCAAACAAGTCCAGACACTTAAGCTATACTTTTGAATACCTGAGTTAGTTTGTAGGCTGGTTTAAGGCCCGATTCCCCATCTATTCCCGTTTCCACACTACCCCATTGCCTGCCTTGAAAACCTGTTACCTCTTCACTTTCAGCTTCCAGAGCTAAACTCAGCATGATCAACACAATGTCAAAAATCCGCGGCCAAGAGAAAGGGCCAGGCTATCCTCAGGCAGAAGCGCTGCTTGCAGAGGCCATGCTCAAGTTTGGAAGAGAGCTTGGAGATGACTGCAACTTTGGTAAGGAATGCTTGCTCACATATCAATTTTTTTGTTTGTCCATGGGGATTTTGGAACTAGTAAGAAATCTTGAGGTAGTTATTCAAATCATTTTACATTTTGATTCTCAGCTTTAAATCATGCAAACATGGTCCCCAAAATTGTTTTCAGAATTGTTTAATCATTTTTAGTGTGATTTGTCTTAAGGGCTTTTTTTTTTTCCTGATAAGATCTTAATCTTTACCAAAGCTTTAGTTGACGTATTCAGATGCCTGAACACTTTCTAGTGGGTTTGTCTGGCCGTAACCAGGTACTAAGGCAGAGTGAGCAGTCAAAACACAGCCTGCTAGATTCACCTCCCTGCCCCATGGGCTTTCTCTTAGATCTCTGTGTTTTCTTTTCTTGGTACCTATTTCCACTGCCCTCCATGAGGCCTGGTTTATTCCTTCACCTCTCTCTCCTCTGAGACTCAAATACTCAGCTACCATGCTAAGTACATTCTATTTTCACACCTTATGAGGTATGGATTCAGCAAATAAATGTCCTTCCTGGCAAAACCTGCTCTCTCTTTCTGGTGTTTGCTTCTGTTCAATGAATTGGCTGTAAGGCGCGTCACATCACTAATTAGGAAAAACTGGCACTTAGAAGAGAGGGAAGGGAGCTTCCCAAATCCTTGAAGAAAAGCAAAATTTTATTTTCTTTTTAATAAGGAGTGAAACCCACTTAGGAGGCATTAAGTTGTTACCATGTATAAACCACAGTGAGTAGAAAATGCACTGTTCTCAAGAGGCCATTATATCCTCTCTCTTGTCTAAGTTGTCTTCAGAAGACAAGCAGTAAACCCTGGGTTTTCCTCTGTGCAGAGCCCTGTTATTTCAAATGCTTTTCATCTTTGTTCTTTTTACATAAAAGAGATTCGTTCTCCCATTGCAGGCCCAGCCCTCGGTGACGTGGGAGAAGCAATGAGGGAACTCTCAGAGGTGAAAGACTCTTTGGACATGGAAGTGAAACAGAACTTCATTGACCCCCTTCAGAATCTTCATGACAAAGATCTGAGAGAAATCCAGGTATCTACAACTAGTCTTCTGGGAAATGGGCAGTTTAAATTGACTAGATGCAGGTGCCCTTTTCCTTTAAAACAAAACAAAACAAAACATTATTTAGCCTACCTTGCTTGCTGTCAGCACTGGGGACATGAATTACAAAACAATCTTGTGAGATAAATTGAGAGAAACCAGAACTGTAATATCTTTTGCCCCCTGTTGAGATGTTATGACTGTACCATTCATGAGTATTACATTTGACTTCTCTCCATTCAGTGTTCACCTTGAACTTTTTGCTCCAGAAGGATAATTATCCTTTTCATGAAAATACACAATTTGATTAATTATTCTATAGTTCTCTGGGTTAATTTTCCTTCTAAAATGCTATCTATACCAACTTTTAGCATAAATAAAATTACTTCATCTAAAACTGCAAGTTTTCATATTTTCATGACTGTTAGGTTTGAGGAAGAATAACCAACTGTCCTGTTTCTAAAAGCAAAATAGCTCAGTTGAACTATTTCTAATAAATAAACTTTAACTCACTTTGCCTCTAAATAGGTATACAGTATTTATTTGCTTTTTAATTCATTTAACAAATATTTGTTAAACCTGTCCAAAGTTTAATTTTCTTGTCTGTGAAATGGACTGCCATAACTCAAAAATGAGGTTTCTACTAGATTTCCTTCTTCCCAGCTTAAATCTTCTTCAGTCTTAAAACTTGCTTAAGAGCACATAGTTGCTAAGTGGCAGGCTCCTTATGCAAAACATAACTCTGACTCCACTGAGTTACCCTACACATGACTGCAGTTCAAATGTTTTAAAAGAATTGGGGCATAGGATGGCATGGAAGGGAATTTCTGAGATATAATTCTTCCTCCTTGACATCTCATTTCTTCAACACATCCTATGGTGTGTTTTTCATTTCTTTTCCATTCCATACACACCCAGGAACAAGGAAGAATCTGGCATCTTGGCTCATCTATTGGTATTGAAAGACTACAGCCCTCAGATGTGGGAGGGATACTTTGTAGCTTTGGGAAACTACTTTCCCACCTGGTCACTAGACATATTGGGCAGAGGGTGGGCAGCCACTCATGGGGATAATGGGGGCGGGGAAGAGTAGATTGAGGCTAAGGATGGAGCATTAGATGAGATCCTGTCTAAGGCACTTTCTGATTTAGATTTCATAATTGAGTTTCATCAGCTGTTAAATGGGAGCCTTTAAACTCAATCAGTCGATCCTAAGCTGCATCAGTCACACGGGATCCAGCTCTAGATATTTCGATGCAGGTGATCAGGAATCCATATTTTAAAATAAGCAACTTAGGTGGTTTTAACAGACTGGATTACCTCAAAGATCAGTCCCTTCCAACACTATCATTCTATGATTCTAAAAGCAAAAGCACTATTCTTTCTCACTTTATTTCAAGGAAAGTGTTTTTCCTCTGCCTTCTCATAAGCTACACTTTCTTTTGAAGATGGGGACTTGTGGACCCTATATACGTGTCCTTTCCGTGTGTTATAGGGCTGTGCATGCACATCCCCAGATTCTGTCATGGGATGGAAAGGCACATTCCAATTTGGCTTTGGCTTAGCAAGGCCAGAAAATAAAGGATACTGTTATTTCCCACAATTTATTTCTTCTTATTAAATATTTTTAAAATGTTCTCTTTACATTTAGCCTTGCAAATGTTTTCCTCACTGATGCATGTTTCCTTGATTCTCTGGTGACATGATATTTTAAAACTTAGCTAATCTTATTTTGGAAGTTAATGGACATGATAGAAATTCAACTGGAAAAGACCTTCTCCATAGGTATTTTCAAAACATATTCCTGCCCTTGACTTTCAGCATCATCTAAAGAAGTTGGAGGGTCGACGCCTGGACTTTGATTATAAGAAGAAACGACAAGGCAAGATTCCAGATGAAGAGCTACGCCAAGCTCTGGAGAAATTTGATGAGTCTAAAGAAATTGCTGAGTCAAGCATGTTCAATCTCCTGGAGATGGATGTGAGTGACTCTCCAATGGTTTTTAAATTAATCTTGCCATTTGAGGCACAAGATTAATGGTTTAAAGAGTCATGTAATTAAAAATGTTAATATCTGGTTACAATATGTGATGAGAACTTTAGTAGATGGTTATTTCTTTTAAATAATTTAATATTTTAGAGTAGATTGAGAAATGGCAAGCCTTTTCTGCATTCCTCTCATTTAACTAGAATTTTGTCTACTAATGAATTTTAAAGCATTGCCAATAGTGGGGAGGTAAAGAATGTTTCTCATGATCTATGTAAAAGTCCAATGACCTAACCATATACTCCGTTGAAACACAGGGCAGATTGACTTCATATTGTGAAAGAATATCACCTAAAATACATTCAACATTGAGGGTCCAACATAGATTAATAATTTGTTTTGAAGTGAAGTTGGCATTTTCTTTCAAAAATAACTTCTATTGAGATTGATGATTATACCATAGAAACTACATTTGGGGCAAAGATTAAACAGCTTAAAAGTTGCTTGCACAATTCCAGAGTACTGAATTATTATGCATGACTTCAAGTTTCATTCTGTTGAGTTAAGCTTGAAGCCATGAGAACAGTTCTTCCTTCCCGCACTCGTGTAATAGGACTTACTAACCAGCTTTCCCATCCTTTTTCATCTTCACTTTCCTCCTGCACATCAGTTGCTGACCAACTTCTGCCAAGATATTATGTAGCCTTTGTACTTATTATTTAGCTGTCTTGGCCCTGACAAGTGGCAGGGGAGGCATGTTGAACAAATTGGGATTTTTCTACTACCCAGAGACATGGCCTGGGGTGGGAATGTGTTTTTGTAAAGCAACTTGTGTTTGCCTGACTACTCTGGGGGAACACAGTAGGCCTAAGGGGTGACCCAAGTCATGGTGCTCCTTCCCTGTTGGGCTCTGCTCCAACACCAAACTCAAAGGACAGCCTCTGTGGACATTGAGGCTACTCCCCAACTAGAGCACAACATGAGATACAGCATGAGGGGTACCAAAGATGCTTAGGATATTCAAACTGGAATAAGTCCAAGATTTCACCTAACCCAAACCCCTTACAGAACAGATGAGTATCAGAGAAGACAAACGTTTTCCCATCAAATCACACTCACGTCCTTCCATGGTGCCTTGTGTGAGGAATCAGAATTCACATTATTATTAACAGCCTTAAGAGTAAACTTGAGTGAAAGCATGGGCAGCAAAGAGGCAAGTGCTTTATGCAACACCTGTTTTTCCTACAGGAAATCAATAAAAGAAGCCAAATACAAATCAGCAGGTTGTAGGTAAGCATGAGAGTATTTAACAAGAGTTAAGTGATCTTCATGAGGATTCTTACCAATTTTGCTTCTCCTTATGGTATTGGAGTTTCCAAGGAAAGGATGCTTTCTTATCCTTTACCAATTTGGAACCGTAGAGCTATCTGTCTTAGCCTGGCTCACCACACAATCCTCAGCATCACCAAGCAGTGGACTGTGTGTTGGGAGCAGCTGTGTTGTATGAACTGGGCAGTAGTAGTTGCTTAAGAACAGTGACCTGGTGACTAAGATTCGTGATTTCCCACATTGATCTGCAGATTGAACAGGTGAGCCAGCTGTCTGCGCTTGTACAAGCCCAGCTGGAGTATCACAAGCAGGCTGTCCAGATCCTGCAACAAGTCACCGTCAGACTGGAAGAAAGGTATTTTGCAGTTCCCTGCATTTTAAACTTGCATTTTCTTCCTATAAAGTGATGGGTAAAGAAATGGGAATAAGGGAAAGAATATATTTGGAGGCAAATTTCTGCCCAAATTCCTGCTGATACTAACCTGGCAGCTTTTGTATTGTTTGTTTTGATTTTATTTTTTCTTGTGCTTTGTTTTGCTTTGCTCCGTTGAATCTTGTGTTTATGAGAGGTCAATACTTGAGTTATATTTTGGCTGCCACATGGGACACCAGGATGCTTCCAATGATAATGGATATGATTTGCTGAGCAGAAATACTGTGTGGGTACCAAATATATTTTATCAGTAATCCTCAAAAACTGTAAGCTATGTAGTATTAGTCTCTCTTAAAGAATGAGCAAACTGAGGCTCAGGAAGGGGAAATAACTAGCCCGGCGTCACAGAGCTATGGAACTGGGGATTCACAATCGAGCCTATCTGATGGGAAAGCCTATATTTTTTCACAGCTTGTGTGAAAATCCTCTACCATCAGAGCTGCCTTCATCTTCCTCTTCCACCTCCTTAGATGTGCCCCGCAGTGGTGCTGGAGCAGTTTTATTTGTGAATAGAGCTCCCTGGGGTTGTGAGGACACAGGCTGAACAGCCAAATGCGGTGGCCTTGTACTATAATGCATTATTTTCTTTAGCCAGATGAAACAGGATGATTTTGCTCAACATATATACATCAGAGGATCAATTGAGCAGACTTTATTCTCAGATTATGGCCAGATTAGACTCCTATAGCTGAAGAAATGGCTGAATGAATAATGAAGATCACAGACATTGTGCTATGCTACTGGAAGCTTCCACAC
The DNA here is from genome assembly GCA_026826555.1 of Tolypeutes matacus. Classification (NCBI taxonomy): domain Eukaryota; kingdom Metazoa; phylum Chordata; class Mammalia; order Cingulata; family Chlamyphoridae; genus Tolypeutes; species Tolypeutes matacus. Next base: position 3,799,066 of record JAKSZT010053764.1, on the reverse strand, counting down.
CTGCTTCCATGTCAGTATCTTCTCTGATTAGTGCTTTGATTATGCATCTTCCTTTAGAGCGAAATGTGTAGACATTTCCAAAGCCCCTAGAAAGGTCTAAAATTGTACGCTTCAAAATACTTTGTGACATCTGTGGAATATGAATGCATCACTTTGCTTTTTTTCACCTGAAATTTGTTTCTGCAATTACCATTCCCTAAACACCTTCCACCCTTGCAAACATGGTGTATATTTTCCTTATTGCATACCTAAAACCGTGGAATATACTTTGGAGTTGTGTAGAATATATTTGTTGGTCATACTTTCCACTTCCCTCCCCTCTTCCTCATTCCATTCCCCCTCCCTGTATCTCACACAGCTGGCTGTTCCCACAGCACAGTGTTTCCTCTTTCCTTCCAAACCTTCTCCTCGTGCTCTGCATGGAATGGCTTTCTTCCACGTGTTCATCTGGAAACAACTCCCACATATCTTTTATCTCTTTCCTTAAACATTCTTCACCTTCCCCTGGAGGGCTAGTCTCCATCCCCCCCACTCCACCCCTCCCACCCAGTGTTCCTAGAGCACCTCATAGGTCTCTATAATAGCACTTACTACAATTTATTGTAGCCAGGTGTTTATGTTCTGTCTCATTGCAGAGCATAAGCTGCTGGAGGGCAAGAACTGTGTCTTATTCATCATTGTGTTCCTGGCATTCTGCAAAGTACATAGTTGCATAGTAAGCATTGAATAAATGAGGGAAGAAAAGGGATTGAGAGGAGTAAATGAGGGATTGAGAGAAAGAATGAAGACAACGAGTATATGAACATAAAGGGACATCAGCAAAAGCACAGTTACACATGCATAAAAAATCTAAAGGTTCTTTCAGATTTCCCATGCTCTGTAATGATAGACTGTAGGTGCCGCTGGCATGTCCTGGATTTTACTGCTTTTCTCTTTGCTTTTTATTGGCTACTTATCTTTTTTCTCTTTTCTTTTCAATGCAGAATAAGACAAGCTTCATCTCAGCCTAGAAGGGAATATCAGCCTAAACCACGGATGAGCCTGGAATTCCCAACTGGGGACAGTACTCAGCCCAATGGGGGCCTCTCCCACGCAGGCACCCCCAAACCTGCAGGTTAGGAGCTTATACCTTCACCATCACATGGGCCCAGGGCACATCCCATTAACACTTTTCAAGAAATCCTAGAATCATTGCAATTGGGCTACACAAGAAATGTACAATAAGATATTTCTTACAGAATCATTTTGTCAGGTAGAAACTCTTTTAATGGAATCCTTTCTCCTTTTTTCATTCATCATTTCTTTCCCTATTTTTTCCTCTTCTTTCCTCTCCAAAACTTTTTCTGCATGCCCATTATTTTCTCGCTCTCAATCATCATCACAAACTAACATGCTTACCACATTTGATTTTGACTCTTCTTTTTGGTAGTAAATTATATTAACATTTCAGCGTGGTACTGGGAGTACCATCTTATATTGTCTTCTGTTTTTTCCCCTTTTCTATGAGTCCAACATGGGTGAGAGTGAATGCCCTGGGAGCACGTGTGCACATGCATATGTAACCCACATGTTCCAATTCCAAGGATGAGTTGGGTTGGACTGTTTCAATCATGTAAACATATGGGCTTGCAGATAAATGTACTTTGAATCTCAACACCTGCTGAGTTTCCTTCCCACCCTGCCCTCCTCAGTTCATTGTGCTATTATACTGGGGTTGGTACAATAAAAGCCAAATTTATTTTCTATCAAGAATATTGATACATATACCATAATTTTCAGATGGCACTATTACTCTGCACGCCCTTCACAGATTAGACAAGAGCTTGTGTTTGAGACATTTTAAATCGAAATGTGCGTGATTGAAAAAGTAAAAATATTATTATACTGGGTATGACTTTTAAAGATATGCAGCTTTCTCCTATATTCCCTGTACTCCCAAGGCTTGTTTCTCTTCTATAGTAGGAAAGTTTTTAAAGATGTTCTCAAGAGACTACAGAGGGTAAAAGTGAGATCTGAGACAGAAGTTGGAGCTCTCTGCTCACCTCCAGTACTTAGAGCCCCTGTGTGGTGGTAATGTAGGCAGCAGTGGTTCTTCAAAGTGAGTTGACCACAAGGACTAGCAGTATAAGTTATTTATAACTGTGCTTTTCCCTGCCCAGAAACTAAGCATATATTTTATTTTTCATTTATTTTTGTTAATTTGCTGCATTCTGTAAGTCAGAAAAATAAATGAAACTGTTTGCTTTCAAAGCCATCTAGATGGCGTGGGAGCTGTATGCACTTGTCTGAATCTATTTACTTATGTTTATGCATACTATATTAATTTATTTGGTCATTTTAAATAGATCCTTTTTAAGATATAATTTCATAAATTAATTTACTCAAGATAGAGTAAATTATTTTATACCATAGTTTTTATACACATTTCATATTATATATGCAAAAATTTACCAAGTTGTAAATTATATAATTTTTTTAAACATAATCTCATTTAATAGCCACAACCATCCTGTGAAGTAAGTTCTGCTATTTCCACTTTTAGACAAAGATACTGAGACCGAGAGTGAAGTGCTTGTCCAAGGACACACAGAGTAAGAGCTTGAACCCAATGTTTTATATCGTTTTGTTTTCACTACATTATAGCTATTTCCCAGAGGCTGGTGTCATTATTTTTTTAAAGTGAGCTTTTTTTAACTGAGCTGTTATTCGTAGGTTGCAAAACATCATTCTTGTAATGAGCTGTACGATTCCAAATGTGCAGAGATTTTAAAGTGCTTACATGAAAGAATTCTGGCCATGCTGTGCCATTAACTTAAATCTCATTATAAACTCCAGAAGCCAATGGGTCTTCTATCTCTGGGCATTATCAGGAAGGCAAACTTGGCTGAATAGTTCTATGTAACACAAGAATAGATGTGGTCATTTTTCATGCTGAAAACGGAAGCAGGACTATCCAGCAATTTCCAGAAATCTGAGAAAGCTTCTGAAGACTGGCAGCTGGCAGGGTGCCTGTGAAGTGGACACCTGGGGCCTATTAGCAAGAGGCAACTCCAGCAGGAAGAGGATTGAGAGAGGAGAGAAGAGATAATGGCTATCCAGGTGGGTACAGCTTGCAGTCGACACTGTGAAATTAAATACCCTTGTCCTTTTGTGTTCTTCTCTCCCCTTCTTACTCCCAGGTGTCCCAATGGATCAGCCCTGCTGCCGAGCTCTGTACGACTTTGAACCTGAAAATGAAGGGGAGTTGGGTTTTAAAGAGGGTGATATCATCACGCTCACCAATCAAATTGATGAGAACTGGTATGAGGGCATGCTTCATGGCCAGTCAGGCTTCTTCCCCATCAATTATGTGGAGATTCTGGTTGCCCTGCCCCATTAGAATGTAATGCTGGCTGGCTCACCTCCTTTTGACCCAGATAGTTACGTTTAACCACTGCTTTGGTATTGCTGCTTACAACATATCCCAAGCGCAGGCCGCAGTGGTCAGAGTCATCAAGCCCCACCAAGTATCTTTGGTTGACTTGTGTGATCCCACAAGAGTCATGGTGATGGATGGTATCTTCTCAGCCTTCTGGGCATGGCATGTGCTTTTTAAACACCATCTGAGACCAACCAGTAGTCAGAGAACTGCTGTTTACACAGTTCTCAGGAGGTAGTGACTTCTTAGAATATATGACCACGAGCCACATCCTGAAAACCCATCCTATTGAAGATATTGTCTGTCACCCAGAGGCCATCTCGAGGTCTCAGGTTCTCCAATTAAAGAGGAGATAGTTCTTCCTTTCACATTGCCCCCTCCCAAATAAGTGAGCACAGAATTACGAAAGAAAGCCTCCCTCACCAGCAAATTGTCTTCTAGTCTGAATGAGTTTCTCCCTTGATGCTATCAGTAGAAAAATATTGAGTGTGGGTTCAAAGCCTTCTCTGTAAGCAGTCACCTTTGTGTTCCCCCACTCATGCCTGTTTCTGAGGTACAGCCAGTTTTCTTCCCTCCCTGCTATTAAATGGATGGAAAGTTCCATTTTATTTCTAAATAAGTTAATTAGCAATCAGTATATTATGGCAAGGACTGGGAAGAGAAAATTCTCCATTATGTGGAATTGGCAGATAATCTGGGTTCCAAGCATAAATTTCTTGCTTTACAGAAACAATGTATGTATTTAAGACATTTCTTAAGGTTACAAGAATGAGGAACAAATATCTTCACCTCATTTTTATTTATGAATTGTGTGTTTCTAAATCCATTTGACACAGGGACACAAGGAGAAAAACACTGGAGACCATTTTCATGCTAGTTCATAGACCAAGAAACAGTGAATGTTGTTCCTTTCCACCTTTACCTTGTGTTCTTTGAACATCATTTGTGCATATTCTGCCCTCAATGAGGACCAAATAAAGATGATTTTTGTGCTTAGCAGTTTAAGATGTGTGGCTGCATTTGCAAAACTCTTTCCCAACTCAGTTGTTACTTTTACTTCTGTCTCTTCTATCCATCTTCATTTTGTGTGTAAAGTGCTGTGTGTAATCTTATCAGTGTTGCTTTTTTTGGTATCCGTCATGAAAGTCCTACTCGTTATCCAGAGTTCTATTTATCTAGCTGTACAGAGTCTTTCAGAGGTTTACTGTGCTACTTCGGATGTGCCACCTGCAGTAGTGGATCATGTGGAGTGAAAGGCAAATCTTACTGCTTAATGTATAAACTCTTACCATGGGAAGCATTGCTGTTTCCAATAAATATTGCTGAAGAGAGAACCAAAGACTCCAGTCCTTTATTTTGTGTCAGTTCTTTGGGTCTGACAGGTGGATTAGAACTCATTGCGGTCTCATTGACTTCTGATACAATCAAATCAGACCTGGTTCCAACCTCAGAACCGTGTTTCTGTAAGTAGTGGAAGTTTCAGCATTAAGGAGTGAGCTAGCCTGGATACCCGGAACCCCAGAAAGGAGGAGAATATGGGGAAGAGGATAATAAAGTGAGGAGTGGAGAAGGTGAATGAGAATATCACCATGGTGATGCCATCAAAAGAATATCATGTTCAGAGGGGCAGATGAAATACATAACTTCAACCAGTTTTTTTATTTTCTCTTGTGCTTGAAGAGAGGGACATAGACACATAAAATTTTTTCTCTTGTTTTGTGTATTGGTGGGGGAGGTGATCATACAGAATATGTATTTCTCAAACTTGGAAAATAAGCATGTTCTTTATGTATTAAATATATTTGTATTCTTTTACACTAAGGCCAATAGTCCAAATGTTCTAATCTAATATGAATAGTTTTAAGCAAATAACTATGCCTGTATGGGAACTAGTCTAACAAGTCTTATCTTTTTTACTGGCTGCATGAACTACAGTATTACAGATCAATTCTTAAAACCAATTTTAAAAATGGAAATTTCCAGTGACATTGTGAATGTAAAAAATCCTAAAGAATTCACAGATAAACAGAATCAAAAGGTGACTTTAATAGGATTACTGGATATAAGACCAAAATTCAAAAATCTACTTTATGTCTATATACCAGTGTTATGGGTTGAGTTATGTGCCTCCGAAAGACATATTCAAGTCCTAGCCCCTTGACCTCTGAATGTGATCTTATTTGGAAATAAGGTCATTGCAGCTGGAATTAGGCAAGTTAAAATGAGGTCATCATGGAGTAGTGGACCTTAATCCACTATTACTGGTGTCTTTATAAGGTGAGAGGAGACACCCATGTGATGGAGGGAGAGATTGAGTTAAGCCACAAGCCAAGGAACACCATGGATTTCCAGCCAGAGCCAGGAGAGATGCACAGAACAGATTCTTCCCTACAGATTTCAGAGGGAGGGCGTGTGGTCCTTCCAACACTTCAGTTTCAGAACTGAAACAACAAATTCCTGTTGCTGAAGCTACCCAGTTTGTGGTACTTTGTTACAGCAACCCTGGAAAACTAAGATAATAGTAATAATTAGAAAAATGTAATTCTAAAAACCATTTACAAAGGCATCAAAGAATCAGACACACAGAAATCTAAGAATTGTACAAGATCTCTATATAGAAAATTATGAAGCATGTTGGAGAGAAAATAAAGAGCTTAGTAATTGAAGAGATATTCTATGTTCATGGATTGGAAAACTCAGTATTGTAAAGATGTCACTTCTCCCAAGAATAATCTATGGATTCTGTGCAGTTTCCACCAAAATCTCAGGAAGGTGTGTGTGTGTGTGTGTGTGTGTGTGTGAGTGTGAATGTGTGTGTGTTGTGAGCAAGCAAGAGGAATTGACAAGCCTATTCTAAAATTTATATGGAAATGCAGAGATACTTTTTTTTCTTGAAGAACAAAGTTGGAAGACTTATTCTTTTTAGATATTAAACATTATAAAGTTATAGTAACTAGGATAGTGTAGTGCTGGTGCAATGATGGGAAAACAGATAAACTGTACAGAATAGAATCCAGAAGCACCATGTATGTATTCAACCAAATTTAAACCAATAATATTTTCTTTATTACACATTCATATGTAACTGTACCTATGTAATAACAGTTCTGTAGCCCGGAAGAGAGAAACTAAGCAAGATCCTGCACCAAATAGGATAATCTCATTATGAATCAATGTCAAATGAAACAAAAATGCCATATCCACAGATGCCAGAAAGAACTTAAGAATATTTAAGCAAGTATTTTGAAGGCCATTAATAAGACAAGATTTAGAACAGTCTGAATTCCTTGTTTTTATTGAAATAAATTCCTTTTTTTATAAAACTGTGTGTGCAAAAAAGAACGGCCAACTCTGTAGGCCACCACTAGTCTACCCTAAAACACCTCTTCCTCTAAGTCTAATCAGAAGAGCAAGCGGAATGTACTGGAAATGGAAACAGAACTAAACAAAACAACTAAAATAGAAAACAAGTTCAATGGGGGAAATTATCTCATTTTATTTTTCTAATAGTTAAAATGAGAACTGTGGGGAAAGAATTATTTACACTTAGTTTCTCTTTGCTGTAAGTAGGTAAAAGAAATAATATGATCAAGAAGTGAAATTTCCCTGGGACTGTGTAGAGTAAATAGTATATATCATGGAATGTGCCAAGTCCTGTTCTGCAAACATTGCTTAAGAAAGGAGGATTATCACAAGGTTCAGTTTTCAAGGCAGCCTCTAGTATGCTGGATGGAAGAGCATCACATTTCAAGGTTCTCTCAACCGAATTAAGAACTACTGCTCAAAATGTAGATTGCCAAGGTAAAGTAGGAAAGACTTATGCTGAAGGAGGAGGCAACCTGAACCCTCTTTTCAAAATCAGGGTGATGGTTGCTAAAGACTTACAGTGTGACACAGAGGGTGGCCCTACCAGCTGTTGGGGACGGGGACCTGTTACAAGTCCCTAGACTAATGGAGCTGCTAAGGGAAAGAAAAAAAGCTATGTTTGAGGGCCCAACAAATGCTCACCACTTAAAGGTCAGGCTGTGGAGTGTCACTCAGAGAGCTGTCACTTATGCCTAAATGATGGTGGCCTTCGGCTGAGGGCAGGAAGAATTGTGATTCTTGACAGGAGGAGAGCAGGCTGTCAGCTCTGGAAACAAAAGAATGGAGAGTGGCATCTCAATACCATTTTCTCAAAAAGGAAACCTGTATGTGATGAGGCACTGATAATCACCCATTTGTACTAAGGCTAAGACATTGGGGAGTAGCTTCTGACAACATATAGCAAAAGAGAATAAGTAGGGGGCGTGTAGAGAATAAAGTTTAATACCAGGAAAGTTAGAAGTTATTTTGAGGCCTCTCTGTAACCTAGGTTCTTCATTATTTTTCCCCATGCCAAATATGGTCATACTTAACCTCAAATATATTTGCAGCATTCACTAAGCCAGGATTTTTCCTTCCTTTGTATTCTAGGCAGGTGAAATGTAAATTTGTTCACCTGTTGGAGCTTCCTGATTATAGGCTTTTATTGGCCTTTAAGCAATAAAAATAGCTATTTGAATTCCCCATATCTCTTTATTCACACCAGGGAATCAAATTCATTCAACACTCTTAAAGGATGATACTTGTATTTGAAGAGGGAAGAAAGGGAAACCAGCTTATTGAATATCTACCCTGTGTCAAGCCACTGCGTTCAACTCTATGTATGTGACTCATTGATGACTACTGTTAAGCCTTCAGCACTCAGCTTCTTGGAGTTGGTACAGTGGAACGAGGAGAGCTTGTGAATGGGTTGATTGTTTATCCTGCATAGAGTCAAGTATCTGGGACTTGAAGAAAAAGGAACAAGGGAATTTATCAACAATATTAAATATCTTAGTAGCAAGACAAATCATGGGCTTGATGGCAAAATAGGAAGACGATCAAGACTTAGAAAGGGCTAACTTTTTAGAATTGCGATGTAGAAAATAAAGCAAAAGGATGAAGTAAGGAAAATTTTTAAAGCACCACTTTTCACATTTTATTTCCCTGCTAGTGTTTTGGTTTTCTTAAAAACTTTCCATGTTTGACTGGCAATAGAAATATCACAAATCATTATTTTTCTAAACCAAATTAAGTGTGGCTGCCATCCTCCCTCCCATCAGAATTGACAGGCAGTAGGAAGGGCCCTGGTCCTCAGCCCTGGCGGAGCTGCTGCCAGGCTGTCTGGCCCAAGCCCTCATGGTCTACTTGAAAAGGTACCACTTCACCTCCTGCACCCAAGCTTGGTGCCAGGACCCCAAGCTTGAGCACCAACACTCAGCCTCCCTAAGCACAGAGCCAGCCCATTACAAATTCACCCCTTCTTTAATAGAAGTCACTTATTATAGGGGAACACAAATTATTTATAACAAGTTATTCTACCGCCTGTCCAGAATACAGGGATTCACTAAGATTTGGGGAAAAGCCAGAGAATCTATATTTTTACAAAGCTCTACCGGTGATTCTGATGTGCATCTTATGAAAACAACTACTTCAGTCAAGACTCATGGAGATGAAGAAATCAGCGAAGGCCCTAGACCAGTTTCCTAAACTTACAAGATCCTAGGAGTTGCCAGGGGTACTTGTCCAAGTCGGATTTCCTGGTCCTCATTTAGGCTGCTCAAAATCAGAATATCAAGTGGAGGAGCCTAAGAAGCTGTATCAGAAAAGATTGGGAACCAATCTGTTACAGTGCTCCTAAGACTCTAACATGCATCAGAGTCCTCTGAAGGGCTTCTTAAAACACAGGTGCCTGGCCCCACCCCCAGAGATTCTAATTTGTTGGTCTGGGGTGGAGACCAAGAATTTACATTGCTCTCAAGCTCCCTCATGATATGATATTATTGCCTACCCTTAGACCACCACTGGGACTAGGACTGCTCTAAGTAAACTTCTTAGGAAGGGCCAGCAGCTTCCTGATATTTATTCAGGCCCTTTAGTGTCGAGAACAGTGACGACACATAGACACATTATTCAATTATTTTCCTCAACTAAATCAGTCTTTGTGCTTACACGCTAAATAGAATTTTCTGTGGAGAATGATGGCTAGTAAACCCAGGCATATTTTTGCACACCTGAGAATTCCCACTTCAGCTGTGCTTTGGTGGCTACTTAAATGTGCTCAGCAGTATTTTTTAGCAAGGGACTCAGATTCAGGCAAGCTTGTGAAGCACTCATTTGTATAAAAATGTTTTAATAAGCAGTCAGCTGTTTGCTGACTTTGTATTAGTTTCTGTTTTTGCTTGGATTTTTTTAAAGACATTCACATATATTGATTGTTTAACTGACATTTGACACACTCATTTCCACTTTGAAAGTGATCTTGCGATTCTAGGGCATCGAAATGTTTTTCCCCCCAACTTTGCTGATGACTGGAAAGACGTGCTAGATCTGAATCTGTGCTGACTTGGAATTCCCGCTGCCTTTCGATCATTCCTTCAGGCTTTGCTGCACGCCTCATATTCTTCTGAGGAATCAGAGGGAGGTATGTCTACAGTTAAATCTGTCAAAAGAAACTGTCACCAATAATAATCAATACAATGGTGTTATTGAAAGAAACTGCTCAAACACGGAGAACTCAAACCGAAGTAAGTTTCAAATGGTTAATAAGTCACATTGGCTTATAAAGGCAATTAGAGGATTGCCAAAGGTGCAGTTACAATAAATCGTTGCCATTTAAGTTCCTTTTTATAAAGGAGGGTCTTACAAAAGCAGAGAATTGTCATAGGTTGGTTATTATATCATGCTTGTCTATGTCTGATAGGTCATCTCTACTGGATTGAAACGAGATTATTTTTAATTGTTGCCTAAACTGCAACTTTTGCAGGGTACATTTCCGCGCACACACACACACACACACACACACACCCAGAAAGCCCCCACTTTTATTTTTAACTCTTTAGAAAGTCCCTATCACTTCTTGGAAAAAAGGGGTCGCTCCTTACACTGCCAATGTAGGCAGCTAATTTATTAACAAATCCAAGTGCGTCAGGTGGGTTCTTGCTTCTCTTTAGATCAGTGGGTCAGACACTTCAGTTCACCTCAGAATCATGAGGGACACGTGCTGAAAAGATTCCTGGGTCCTGACACCAGAGATTCTGATTCAGTTGTCTAGAGTAGGCTCAGGATCTGCCTATTTAAAAAGCAGCCTGCCCAATCCCACCGTCCCGATGTAGGTGGTCTTCAGGCAACCCTGAGAAACCCTGTTTTGGACTTGGGATTCTTGGATCTGTGAGTAGCATGGAAGAGGAACAGTGGAGAGACATGAGCTGGCAACTAATAGGAGGAACCAGCTTCCTTCTTGTAATGCAAGCACTTCGCATAAAAATAGACAGTTTGAAAGAAATACCTGATGTTAATACTCTTGCCTTATATTTTTTCTTTTTAGGAGCATCAGAGGATTTAAATTTTATTTTGTAGGAGATAGGGATGGGAGGAAGAAGGCAGACAATGGGAAGGAGTAAAGTGGCTGATGAGTCTGAAGAAATCTAGACATTAATTTCATATATTCAACAAAATTTGGAGTGCCATTTGATTATTCTTCCTTTTTTTTTTTCCCCCATCTTTTTTTCTCTTTCCCAGAGTAGTTTCATGGGACCTACATTGCCCTCTGCTGGCTAAAAAAAAAAAAAAAAAAAAAAAGATTTTAATCCATTAAAAATCTCATAAATTTCCTTGGGTATGTTTGTTTATTTTTAAAAGCAGCTTTTGCTAGTCCTATAATCATCATATATATGCAGAGCCTAAGATCTTCCTCTTAAGCAGTATGAAGCTTAAGATCTTACTCCTTTAATCAGTAAGTCATTTTTAGCACTTCTGTGTCAGATTGATAGCCAGTGAAATAATGTGTGCTCTGCAGGAAGAGAACTGAGTTCCTGCTCTCCTAATTAAAGCATGGTTGTGGCTGACAAGTGACTGGCAATTTGAAATGGCTGCGGGTTTGGAGCATTGGAATTATCCAAGCTGTCTGAACTGGCTGATACTTGATAGGACTGCGTTCTTGCCTCAGCTTTCTGAAGCTAAGGTGAAAAGGAAGTTCTAAGTCACAGTATTTCACATTGGACAACAGCCTGGCTTGGTTCCTTCAAGAAATGTCATCTCTAAGATCACAATAAAAGTTACAACAGTATTCTTAGAAGAAGTAAATGGTTTTATTAGGGTATAATTTATGTTCCATAAAAGCCACCCATTTGATAGGTACAGTTCAGTAATTTTTAGTAAATTTTTAGAGTTGTGCAACCATCACTGAAATGCAGTTTTAGAACATTTCAGTCACCCCAAAAAGATCCCTGGTGCCCATTTCCACTTCACCCCCACTGTCAGGCAACCACTAAATCTGTGAGTAATGTTCTCAAGCAAGCAAACAAACAAAAAACAAACAAACAAAAAAAGGGCATTTTAGTCCAGTGGAAAAGAGAATGGTTTAATTGTACTGGCAAAATTGTCAATCTATCTGGAAAAAAATCCCATCTAACTTCCTCACTTCCAAGAGTCTTCTCACCACTCTACAAGGCAGTTCCATTTGCTGTAGAACATTATCATATCCAAGCTTCAAGGGTCTTCCAACAGCATATTGGAATGGGCTCTAGGGATTTAATGCTCCAACAGAGGAGAATGCTGCCTTGTCAATAAATCCCCTTTCATCCTTATCTTCCTCACACCCATTCCCAGCTCAACATCCTCGAAATCCATTCCTACTCATCATTTCCTAGTTCCTTCTAGTACATATTAGCCTACTGTTCCCTCAGTGTGCAAACCATTTCTCTGAGAGCAGGGACTACATTTATCTGCTCTGGGTGTACTGAGCTATGGCCCAGAGTATCAGCCTAGAGGAAATGAGATACAGTAGGGCAGAGCTTGTGAAGCACAAGTCTCTTTGCAGTCTTCAAAGCACCGGAGGCTGCTCGCCTCTAGCAAAGTGAAGGGATTTGCTCCTTTCAGATGGGGTGGTACAGGGGCATCTTGGAGTTTAAGATTCAGAGCCCCGTCTCCCTAGATGGCCCCATTCTAGTCATCTGGTGCCCATTCTTCCTGACTTTAACATGAGAGAGCAGTCAAGACTGTGTATTCCAGTATTTTCTTTGTAGCTCTGCTTCCCTGACAGATACTGGAGCTTGACTTCCAGTACAGTCTACTTTGCAGCTACAGGAGATAAGTGTCTCCTAAATGCATCCACAGAGGACCTCTGGTTTTCACAGTTTGTTTGGTGGACCTGTAACTCTCACATCCTTTTTTGCAAAGCAGGTACCAAATACAGTCAATCCCACAGTCACTATAATTACCATTGCCCTATATGTTCAAGTGCCAGCCCTTCACTTTACACCTACATCTACCACTAATCCTACACAAGTAAGGGTTAATAATTGTGAAGCCATGTCCCTCAGTGACTACCATAAATAGGATCCTTACCATCTGACTGGTGGATTATACAGCTGGGAAAATCCCATTCTGAGCACCTGCTTTATAGATCCAGTTCTGGTACCAACTGTCTTAGCCTGGCTACCCCAAAGGCAGAGACTGATGTATGTAGAGTTTTGGGAATTATGATTCCAAGAAGCAGGAAATTAAGACAGAGAAGCAGAAAAAGCCAATTCTGGATTTCACATGGCTGAATACAAGAGTGGTTCCCAGGAAGTGAGAGGCAGTTCTAAGCCAGGGCGAGATACTGACCAATGCATCTGTGCAAAGCCAAAGCTTGCGTGGAATTGGATGTTGCAGCTATGGTTGGATAAGGATTGGAGCCAAGAGGATGGAACTGGTACACACTATAACCCACACCCAGCTTCTGCTCAATCCTTTTCTGCCCTCCCCACACCATTTTCTGCAACTCTTGCTATATTCAAGTGATATTTACCTTTCACATCAGGTAAACCCCTTACTTAGAGGAATTGTATTCTTGCTGACATCTTTTGAGCCTCTGGGCCAGCTCACTAAGAACTCTCCCCTTCACAGCTTCTGCTGCATGACATTTTTGAGCCTGAGCATTGTATCCCTCTCCTAGTTTTGCTGAAAATGTTATTGCCCCCACCCTTTTTGCTTCCAGTAATCTTGTTTTATATGACATCCAGGGATTGAAATGGGAAATTTATGTCTCACACTGCCATGTTAATACTGGAATTCCTACTCCACTCCAACTCTTTTAATCACAAGGAGATAGAAGTGTCCAGCCTCTTAGAGACAAGTCAGAGGGTTTTCCTTTCTCTTGTCTTATTATTCATGTAAGGCCAAACTATTCAGATATTAACATTGTTGGTTTTAGACCCCTGCTGATGGCAGGACTTCTCAGTTGTCTTCATGATCCTGACTGGGGAGCCAGCATGGCTCCCTTGGTGATGACCATGGACATAAAGTGGCTTTGCACACACAACCAAGTCTCTGTGATGGCCACTAGGTAAGTATTCCTGGGGGAGGGAGTTACATGTTCTGATGCATTTTATCATTTTTCATCAGGGTGGAAATTATAAGCCAATGGTGATGTCTAATTGCAACTATTCTTACTTCATTTGTGGCAGATATCTCCTTGTGCTTTTATAGAATCATAAAAATCAAGCTAGCATGATTTCTAACCAAAGAGGGACTTTTTACATTTTTCTTCTATTGCTGCATATGAGTGGCCAATTTCCTAGGAAAGGACTCAAATTCTTAAGTATCTTGTTTAAAAATCTATAGGCAATGTAGTCTGCTGATTCCATTTGCTTGGAGAGATTTTCCCAAGGGTTTTCATAATTGTTTGAAATATATTACCTCATTTAATCCGCACAACAAACCCAGGAGAAAGGTGCTATTAGTCACTTTTATACATGAAGGGACTGAGGCTCCGAATTCTAACCCAAGATTTTCTGACACCAAAGCCCATGCTCTCCTTGCACCATCCCACACAGCACTTCAAAACTCATATTTTGTTGATTAGGAACCCAAGTCCCCAAATTCAAAATGCATGGCACACACACATACCCTTATTAGCTCCTTTATGTTGGGAAAAATATTAACTTAAAAGCTTACAATTCTAAGGCTGAGAAAAATGTCCAAACCAAGGCATCAGGTGAAAATCTCTCCCTGAAAACTGGCCATGGGCAATCCTGGACTCCTCTGTCACAGTCTGCCAGTCTCTGCCTTCTCCGGACTCTCTTGCTTGGGGGGGGGGTATGGGGGTTTGACGTTTCTTTCTGTGTCTGTGCTCTGCCAATGCCAGTCTTCAGGGCCTGCTTGCTCAGCCTCTGAGGGTTTCTCTCTGTGTCTGCAGCCTTTTTTCTCTGTATATCCCTCCCATTTATAAAGGACTCCAATAAGTGGATCAAGACCCACCCTGGGCTATGCCTTACTGAAGTAATCTAATCAAAAGGCCCTGCCTACAATAGGTTCACACCCATAGCAATGGATTAATTCAAGAACATAATTCTCTGGGGTCCACAAAAGACTCAAACAACCACTCTTTTTTAGGACAAGACTTGATGTAGGGATGCATCTTGTCTCAGGGTTAGGGTTTATTACTCTTATTTTTTTTTTAATGTCACCTCTTAATATGTTGGCTTCATTTTCTCCTTCCTCAGACAGCTCTCTGCACATAATGGGAGAGATAAATGCTGACAGCTTCAAATCTTCATCCTTATAGGAGGATGGACCCTTTCTCTCCAATATCCATGTGGAAAAATCTGGAAGAACTCTGATTGGCCCTACTAAGATCTGTGCCCACCCCTTGGATCAATCACTATGGCCTTGGTGCTGGGATGTTGTTTTATTTTCTGAATAAACAAGAATAAGTTATTCAATTACAATGTGTATAAGCAATATATAGGTTCTGACGGTTACTAATTCCATGATAAGACTATAGATTTTCAGAAAATTTAGAGGGTATGCTTGGCAATATGGATATATTTAAAGTAGTTTTGTGGAATGCTCCCAAATTTTCTTTGGAAGGTCCTCAAGGGCTTTTCAAAGATATAGACTTATTCTTCAGAGAAGCTGAAACTGATGTGTGATGGGGGACTTATGGGACTGCTGATCATGCGAGGCATGCTAAATGAACAGAGAAATCAAACTGTGGTTTCAAATATAAGCTTAAAATTGAATCACTGGGCCAGATGCTTCACATTTCAGGCACTGATTTGTATGAGCACGCTGTTTCTCACATGGGCAACCCTATGTAATAGGCCTCAGGAGAACTGGCAGCTAGAATTTATGTATTTAACGATGGTTAAACATTCACTCAAGCACTGTGGGATGCCAGCTGGTGGGGAAAAGAACTACCACAGAGGCTGGAAAGGCCAGATCTTCCAATTTGTGTGTTCTTTGTGTAGGTGAGCTTTGCAGAAAGCAAATTTCAATCTCTGTGCTTAATCTGAGTTCATCTAGTTGATTGATCTTAATGTTCAGTTTCACCATGCTCAGATGCAATTATTTCCACCGTATGAACATTCCTACCAGGGCGTCTGGAAGTCCCTTTCCACTAGTCAAGTTGTCCCCTTCCCTGTATATTACTTGTGACTGTCCAAACTGTGTAAAAATCAGGATTCCTCTTTATAAATGAGTTAACAACACCACCTCCTATTTTTTCTTAAGAAATTGACATTTTATGATGCAAGTCAACTAGAGGAATCTTTAGCTGGGGAGTTCTAGGTCATCATGGCCCTTGAACTCAGCATTTGTTGATATTTATGAAGACTTTTGAATGGCCCTTGTCCACATGTGTGAAGAGGGCTATTGACTTTGCTTTCCACAATTGATTCACTTTATTCTTCAGACCTGAAAATTGGCAGTAGAAACTTCAAGAGAAACATCTGATTCACAGAGCTGGTTGACCCCTGGGTAAGAAACTCAAATTACAGTTGCATGTTTTGGGCTATCACCAAGGTAAAGCTAAGGATGTGAAGTGACTAAATCCAACTGATGGTCAGATCTGGGGATAATATGACATCTTATCATTTGCCAGCTAATTTTAAAACAGTGTAAATCTCAAGTGGTGACTAGACCGTGTTTATGGTCTGTCCAGCTAATACAAGGATATAAAAATCCCTGTGATATTTTTATGAGGAGGTTGACTACATGGTTTTACCTCTGGAAGAGCACAGAGCTTTCTTTCACCTTCACCTTAGGCCGATTTATATGTAGTGAGAACTTACATGTGTCAAAAATGACATAATTTGCCACCATATATAGGAGTGAAGTTTCTAGTGAACATAAAAATGAATTATAATCAACATTAATTAAGGGGATACTATATGCCAGGAACAGTGGGAAGCATTTTATGTGGATTTATGTGAATTATAACCCAATTAAGTAACTACTGTTAAGCCCCATCACATGGATGCTGAGGACTTAATATTGCTTAGCAATACATCTATGTGTTTCTAGTCAGTTTCCTTCCCCCTTCCTCACAACAGCTCTTTCAGATGCACTTCAGCAATTTCTAGTGAAAGAGCTGCTTCTCTTCTTGTGAAGGACTCTCCACCTGTATTTTGGATTCTGTCCCTAAGCTACAATAATTTATTGCAATTTACTTTGTGCTTGCTCTGTGTTCCTCACCACCTCTACCCCTTTGCCTCAGGATGCCTTGTGGCAAGGTGAAAAGCAGAGGTTGCTGGAAGTAAATAACTCTTCCTGTTCTCTATAAGTACCCAAGTTTATTGAAGAGGCTATATTGGGTGTGCTGAAGTGAGCAGGAAGATAAAAAATGGCTTATGAGGGTAAGAAGAGGGGGGAGTGGAATGATTTCCCCATTATCAGGAGGATGCTGAAGGTGAAGAGGAGCAGGGAATGTTGACTGGTAATGGGGATACAGTGGCAGTGTCCTGGAGGATACTGGGTTGTCTATGAGATTAACCAAAGGATCCTGATCCCCAGGCCCATGGGCTCCCAGTCTCCCCCAAAGAAGATAGGATCCTCTAGCCTGGGAGAGTTTGAGCTAACCACTGCAATCAACAACTGGAGTAGCCACCCAGATGTTTTGATTCTATTCTAAGGCACTGGAACTTTTGTATGATCTGCAGGAGTTGAGAGAGCTCCAATATTGACTGGGATTAAATTTTCTAGCAAAGAGTTAGATTTAAGTTGCTTTAAAAGGAAATGTGATCTGAATTTGTTTGCAAGGTTCATGCCTACAACTCTTCGTGAAACTTCAGGGATCTCACCCATCAATAATTATTGCTCTTACTTCTCCCATACCTCTGACCCATCTTGTCTGCTCATTTTTCCCCCTTGATATGTGAATAGATTGAAATCTCCCACATCTTGAAAAGATACCCCTCCCTGGGCCCCATGACCTTCCCTAACTATCCTTCAATCTCTCTCCTTTCATTCATAGGCATCTTCTTGAAAGAAAAAGTCTACTTTGGTCATGTCCATCTCATCCCTTCAACTTAGCTGGCTCAGGTTCCACACTCAGCACTTAACAGAACTGCTCTGGGTAAGGTGAACAAGGGTCCTTTTCAGGCCCTATTGCACATATCCCCTCTGAAGTAGGAAGTTTCCTTCTGGAAACTTTGTTTCTTTGCATTGGAGACACCTAGTTTTCTACTTTTTCTATCTTTGCTATTTCTTAGTTTCTATATGGCTTTTCTTCCTCTCTGTCTCTTGAATTTCGATGATCATGAGGGCTCTTCCCTGACCTGACCCTCTTCTCTTCCCTCCCTCTTCCTCTCTCTTCCCCTTCTCCCCGACCCCTCCCCAATGCCCCATACGCTATATAACTATATAAATATACCGAAAAAAAGAGCAATCATATCTATTTCCATGGTTTCAGTCACTCTGTACATGTTGATATGTTGAAAATCTTTACCTAAGTCCAGATTTTCTGAGTTCCAGATATAAGATTCACTTGCCCACTGGGCATATTCTCTTTGCTCCTCAAACTCAGTGTGTCCTCAACAGAACTCACCATTTCCACCCAATCCTTGACCTATTCATTTTCTTAAATTCTGCGTATTCAGGAGTAACCCATCCAGCTATATTATTAGCTAAGTCCCAAACTTGAGATTCATTCTCAATTCCTCCCTTCATCTCATCTTCTAGCTTCACCCAAGAATGACCAAATCTTGTCCATTTTACTTTCTAAATATGTTTTTTATACCCCTCCATTCTGCTCTTTTGCCAGGAATTCAGCGCTCAGGCCCCTAATCTTGACCCTGCCCCCCATCCCTACTTAAACTATTATAAATATTATCCTATTTGTTCATCTTGCCGCTTGTCTTGCCCTTCTCCAATTCATTCTCTGCTTGTTATCTGCCTGATCTTTCTGAAATACCAATTTGATTGTGGTACAGCCCTTCTTAAAATTGTCCATGTGTTCTTCATGTCATAGAATGTGAGTGTATCAATAAATACGATTTTGGATCTAAATAACAGAATATATAACCAAGAATGACTTAAGCCTTAAGAGTTAATTTTTCTCTCATAACAAGAAGTCCAGAAGTAGGTGGTCCCAGGGGTGGTTTCGCAGCTCAGAAATGTCATCAGTGACTGCAGTCCTCACTGTGTTGATTATGCCTCCATTCATAGTCACCAGATGGCTGCAACAGCTCGAAGGATCACATCTACACAAGATAACACCGACAAGCAGATCGAGAGAGGTGAGCTCTCATGAATGCCTCCTATTTTATTATAAAATCTCAGCCATCCCTCTAGCAAATGTCTCCTTACATCTCATTGGTCAGGATGGGTCACAAGGCTTCCCCTAACCTTAAGAACAGCTAGGAAATTCAGTACAGGTACTTAGTATTTTCAGCCACCAAGATGAAAGCAGAACAGCAAGAAAAAACAGGTCAGAGAATAGCTGAGTAGGAAATCAAAAGAAATTGCCACAAATTTCAACATCTAGAATCTCTCAAGATGTTCTTTTTCACTTCTGTGACTTTGCATACGTAAAAATGTGCCTCCTCACATACAAACCACTCACTCCCTTCATCTGGCTAACTCCTACCCCTTATTCAAACCTCAGCTCAAGCATCATGTCTTCAATAAGCCTTCTTAAACCTTTACTGTGCGTTCCTTATGAAACACCCCATACCCCAACATGCCGGATTAAATGTCCATCTTCTGTTCTAGAATGCCTCACTCCTCTTACTCTATTGTAATTCAAGATTTCTGCTCCTCATACTAATCTCAAGCCCTTTGTAAACAGTGACTGAGGCTTTTTCCCATTATAGTCATAGCCCATTTCTTTGAAGAGAATGCTTTTTGATAATCTCATTAATGGTCTTAAATATAAAGCTGCTTCCTCTTTGTGATTCCCTCCCCGCCCCCATGGTTTTGTTAGCTACCAATGGCCAATAGGGGGCACCCTGGCCTTTGCCTAGAGTGCCTTTTCGAGGTAATTTCATTCCTGTAGCATTAAGCTTGCTTTTCTTTTTATTTCTCCCTAGAGGTACTGATTTTGAGTTTCCTAATCAAAAGATTGAAATCATGCATTAGCTATTTGACGTTAGATTTGCTTATATAATTCATCTATGGAATATATTGATGCCATTTGGAGTTAAAGCATACCTTCACTTAATCTTCTGAACTTTATTGCTAAAATGATGTACACTTTAAACTCTTCTCCTTGGGCAGAGTGGGTGCAGCTGTTGAGTTCTTGACAGTAGCTGAAGTAGTCTAATCTGGTGTTTTGAAAAATGTAATAATTTTTCACTTGCTCCAGAGCCCCCTCCATTCCTTGATCATTGTGGGAAATCATGTAGGCCAGATCGGCTTAGAATGGTTTTGATAAGCTGTGAGGGTAAAGGTGACAGTAATTTTAGGGCTGGAGGGGGAAATGAGGCTGTGTTAGGAATTGAGGATAGCATATATTCATTCGGCCAGTTTTTCATTCATTAATAAGTATTTGAGAGCCTACTATGTGCCTGGCATTACTCTAGGCACTGGGAAACAGTAATTCAATCCTTGACCTCATGGAGCTTACTTTTCATGGAGGGAGACAAGCAATTAAAAGAAATAAACAAACGTTTAATAAAACATCAGGTAATGAAAAATCCTGTGGACAAAAAAATAAGGCATGATAATGGTTTAGAGAGTGGGGGAGAGTACTGTTTCAAATAAGTGCTACAGAGAGAAAAAGAACATTCTAGACAGAGGGCTCAGCATGTGCACAAACCCCAAAAGATCCCAAAGCAGGAGAGTGCCTGGCATGTTCTAGGAATTGCAAAGAGACCAAAGGCACTGGAGCAGCGAAGTGAGGGGGTATGGAGGAGGTTAAGCTTGGAGAAGTAGCATAAGTAGGTCCCTGTAAGGAATCTGCATTTTATTCTTAGCATCATGGGAAGCCACAGAAGGGCTTTGAACAGAGGCCTGACTTGATCCGATTTATTTTTAAAAGGGAAATCTGGCTGGCTGTGGGAGGGGGACCTCAACAGCAGAAGCAGTGAGACAAACCTAGAGCTATTGCAGAGTCCAGGCAAGAGGTACGTAGTGGTCAAACCAGGTGGTATTTGAAAGAGAGTACTGCCGGGATTTGCTCGTGGGTGGGTTATATGAAGAGAGTGAGAGAAAGAGAGTTGCCAAGTTCAGTCTCATTTTTTCATTTCTTTTAAGAGGGAAAAGATACTAAACTGATCTTTCATCTTAAACTCTTTTGTTACCGTAACTCCAAACCTAGCACCTAGCAACTTTTGTTTATGCTATTGTTAACCACAAAGATCTCTGATTTCAAATAAGAGAGCCACAGAATGGGGCCTTCCTTCCTTGTTTTATGACTGACAGCAGTCTGTTAGGTTTGGATGTTCTGCAAGATAGAACTGCCTTAATGTCTGTTTCTCCCCCATGCTGCTCTTTTATCTTGCATGGCAGCATTTCATTTTCAAATTTTCATCTCTATATCCCCAGAAAAAAACATTTTCTACCCCCTGTGAGAAAGTACAATGAAACATCAGAATGACATTTGTCATTCCTTCAAAACCGCTGGTCGGAGCTGATTATAAAGCCTTTGGGTCCTATACATGTAATCCGAAGATCTGCCACCAAGTGGCGCCTGCAAACCTAACAGGCTAGACCTTCCCAGGCACAAGTACCTGAGAGCTGGTATGAATATGTGCAAAATTCAGTCACTTTTATTTTTTTTTAATGAACTTACGGTTTATAAAAATAAACTTCATTAAAAACTATACCCAATAACCTGGAAAGAATATTTGCATAATAATTCATAATGGAAAAACCGGTCTTTTAAAAGTTTGCCAAGCCTCTCACCTTCTCTACACCGCACTGCTTGGTTGGGGTCCTGTCCTCATCGTCATTCTTTCTCCTCATTTCCATAAAAAGAGCCTCCTAATTAAAGTCCCTGCCCTCACCTGTCTCATCTAGGACTTGAAGTGAGGGCTTTCATTTTTGCAAACTGAGAAAAACGCATACTTCATTCACATCTGTGCACTTTTTCATTAGCCCACAATAATCTTTCTAAATCACATATTTGATCACATCACTCTCCCCCTCAAAAATTTTGCCCCCCCCCATTGCCTACTTAATAAAATCTGAACTTTAAAGTCCTATAAAATTTGGCACTAGTTTGCCTTTACATTTGCAATTTCTCCCAACTTATCTTTTCAACTCTTTCTTCTATTGACACTGGACGCTCAGAGTTCATTTAGTAGAGATGTAAAGTCAGGCCTTTGCTCTCCATGGGCTCTCCCTTCGGCCTGGAATGCTCTTTCCTATATGACTCTTCCAACGCTCAGCTCAGAGCATCTGCTGTGTAAAGTTTTACAGTTTTCCCATGTCACGCCCTCTCTGCTACCATAGCAATTTTCAAAGCCTCGTGTTCCCCTGTTATAGCTCAGAAACTAACAACCAAAGCTATTATATTTGTTAAGGGCTTTCTCTGTCCCCAGGACACTTTTAGGTCCTTTCCAAATACAATAATGTGAATACATGTTTCCAATACTAATCTACTTGATGGTCAAGTCTTGCTTACATTCTGTAACCCTTTTTAGGGTTTAGTAATGTAGCAGATTCATAGAAGAAATGCCTATTAAAACCTAAATACTTTATTTTTGACCTTGTTAGTTCCCAAGCAGCTCCCAATGACTGTAGGAGTTCCCATAAGAATTCGAAGAAGGCTAAAATATGCCCTTTTACACTGGCATGAGCTTTTGGGGAATGCCTCTCTTTATACAGCATGGTCTACACCTCCATTTACCACAGAGGTAAAATCAGGTCATCCTTCTCTCCTGTCAAGAGTATTTCCTACTTCCTAGCTTTAATTGTAGGTCAAATATATTTTGGATAATAGGATTAAATTTAATCAGATTACGCAATGTATTGTGAAGTTCTAGTTACAAGTAAATAACTCAGTTATTGTCTTTGCTTTCCTCTCATCCTTGTGCTATTTAAAATATTTCAGGAGTTCTGGTATAAAAATAGAGAGCAAAGAGTTGCAAAGGTTACTAGGAATTTCTATATACTCTTTGAGTTAAGAATATCATAAATATGTGAAATTGTGTAGAATCAGCCTTCTTCTCATGCTGCTTTGTACCCAGAAGGTTGAAAGCATCTGTAAACACCCTCTTGTTTCTACTTCTGCAGTGGGGAAGAGGCTAATCTAAATGCCTCCCGTGGGAACACTGTGGTATGAAGGAGTCCTATTTTCATGAGAGAAAGAGGGGTTTAAAATAGATAGATGAGAGGCTGATTGATGGATGTGCAGTCAGGATCTCCAATACCTGGGTTACGTATATTGAACAATGTAGGGATCAAAATTATTCCATCTCTGGGTTGAGTGCCCTGAATATGAATAAACATCTTGCTGAGAAGCAAAGCAGTATGATCTAGTTCAGGGTCTGAGGAGAAAAATAATTTTTAGTGTAAAACTAGGTAGTATCATTCAAATGCCTTCTAAACAGCAACCCAGGAACTAAATTCCCCAAGATAAGGCACTGAAATATCAGCAGGGCATGTACCTCTCCTGAAGTGTAATAAGAAGCCATACATATTGGTATGAAAGGCAGCCTTCCCCACCTCCTTCTGAACAGGAAGACAGCTGTGAGAGAGTCAGCAGAAGCTTCCAAAGAAAACCCCAGTGGGCAAGCAAAGCTTTACATTAATGGTGGCAGGAGAACTTCACTGATCACTGAGGGACTGATCTGGGTGGGTGGAACTTCAGATGGCTTGGAGTTCCACTCATTTTACTGGGTATCCAAGGGAAACTGGAGTTAGATTTTTCATCTAAAGATTAAGAAAGCATAGAAGATGCAGAAAAACATGAAACCCTGAGAAACTTATCCACAAGCTGTGCTATTGAGCACTGCCCAGAGTTGGTTCACCTTAATGAAGCTAGTGTGTGCATGCATGTTAGGGGTAAAGGTGTGATGGTGGCTTAGGACCATTTCCTTTATTGCTCTTCCTCTGTTGTATTATGATGTGTTGTTTCTCTCTTGCTGGATTTACTAATAAATAATACGTGCTTCTTTCTCCTGGAGAAATGAGACATATTCATTTTGTGCCATCAGAACTTAACATAGATCCTGGACTGTTGGTTAATCAATAGTCCTAGTGAATGAATGGATTTATGAATGAATCAGGGCATAGTTTAGCCTGAGTCCACATGTTGCTTTCTAAAAAGTCCTTCACTGATCTCTGAGCAATTCTACCACTAGCACTATCCTTTGTATTTTAAAGGTCCAGGATTGAGAATAATGCTTTTTTATGCAGATGGAGCTGGAAAAGACTGATTCATTTTGAAGGGCCCAAGACAAAGACTGTTCTTTGACTTGTGCCTCCAGATACCCTCTGCAGACTCCACCATTCTCCCACAGCTCTGATACTAGACCAAAGAACAACCCACCTCAAATTCAACTCTTCTATCTAATATCTCACAATGATTTTCTGGCTGTGAGCTTGGGTGGGTGAAAAGGAACCTACGAAGGAAATTCACATGCAACAGCTTCCTGTGTGGAACCATAGAACCATAGGCATCTATAGCAAATTCAGTTCAGACTATTTTAAGCAAGTTACCTGAGTATGTTTTGCTTTTTTAAAAAAGCTGATCATCATTGTAATCATCACCTACATCATCTTCACCATCAACATCAAAATCTGCAGGGGCAATTTAGATTTCAAATGAAACCCAAATACAGGCAAACATAACAGAAAGTTGGTGGAAATAGTTTACACTCTTGGACCCAGTCTCTGTGTGGATGGAAAATAAATGAAGAAATTTTGGGAGAAATATCTTTTTCATCAAAAGCATCCTTGTATTTTATGGGTAACTTGGAGATAACTTACCTCCAAGTTAACTTCTCCATGGGCTATGGAGAATCTCTGAATGGGACCTCTGTTGGCAAAAAAATTCACTCTTGATTCTAGGATAATTATAATTTGATTGACAAGTTTTTCCAAAATGAGGAGAACGTTTTATCATGCTGCAGTTATTTTAACATGTTCTAGGGTGAAATTGTTTGGGTCCACAGCTGTTTTTCAGCACTTTACTTCACTATGTTGCATTGCTTTACAAATAATTAGATTCAAATTATTTAATTGTGGTGATTGAGGTTTCAGTGAGGTTTGTAAGACTCCAACATTTAATCTTCTACTAGAATACTTGCATCTTGTGGTGATTGGATGACCCACAAGCTCTAACCTTCTTGAACCTTGAAGGAAGAGAGGATGAGGACAGGAAAGGGCCTGCTGGGGCTTGACCTGGTATGTGGTTTTGCCAGCGCATTTGGACTCAGAGGATCTTTCTTGCTTAAAATGACCTGGCCTAAAGCCTGTTTCTGTAGCACAAGGGGAAACTTCCTGAGCCTCTTTTTTCCAGTACACTGAAATCTTGTGTCTTAAGCTTACTCTTAAGGAGGAGGAGGATCAAGTCCAAGGAAAAATATTCCAAGATATAGGAGGGGTCTTATGCTACAGGAAGCTTTATAAGCAAGAGACCCTCGTTCACCTTAAGAAGTCTGTGGAGTCATTTCACAATCTTGGAAAACCACAGGGTTGTCAGGGCAGGAGGACCTAATAGTGACAGACAAATAAGGAAGCAAAAGCTGCCTCCAGAAAACAAACCCTCCAAAATGTATTTGTGTCTTCATATAAGACTTTTTCATAAACACGGTGAGAAATCACCATTGAAGTATTATATCCATAGTTGATGTGTATTCAGAATGGACTTTGTATTATTTGGACTAAATCTGCTTTGCAGGAATCAGATAATTATATGGACACAACCAAATGTTGTTCCACAGTTATTGAAGCAGTGAGTGAACATGTAACATGTCCTATCTGTAACTACCTAAAACTGCATGATCAGTGGAAGTACATGGAGAGCTTTCTGGTTGGCCCTTAAAAATCTGTATTTCTCAAAGCTGCCAGGTCTTTCTGATGGTCAGCCAGGTTTGAGAACAACGTTGTGCCATGCTATTCAATCTCCTCAAATACATGCTTTGTTTATGCTTGTAATTTAAGTGACTTTCTCCATGCTTTCTTTCTATTCTTCATGTCTCTTCTCTTTAAAGCGGTCTTCTCTGAATACCTGATCAAGAAAAATGCTCGCTATTCTCTGAACACTTAAGGAATCTATTTATTACCTTATATTCTTAATCACATTTTGTTTATTTTTTTCTTTATTAGAGAAGTTGTGGGTTTACAAAACAATCATGCATAAAATACAGGATTTCCATATACCACTCCACCACCAATACTTTGTAATGGAGTGGAATACTGATTACAATTGATGATAGCACGTTTTTATAATTGTACTATAAACCACAGTTCATAGTTTAACTTAGGGATCACTGTGTAGTATACTTCCATGGATTTTTAAAAAATTTTATTCTGTTAGCATATACACAATCTATCATTTCCCCTTTTAATCATATTCAATATATTTCAGTGATGTTAATTACGTTCAAAATGGTGTGCTACCACCATCCATTATCAAAACATTTCTATCATTCCAAATAGGAACTCTGTACATTTCAAGCCTTAACTCCCCATGCCCTATTCCCACCGTATTCCCTGGTAACCCATATTCTAGATTCCGAATCTATGAGTTTGCACTATTTGATTATTTCAAATCAGTGAGATCATACAATATTTGTCCTTTTATGTCTTGCTTATTTCCCTCAACATGATGTCTTCAAGATTTATCCATATTGTTGCATGTATCAGGACTGAATACATGTGTGGCTGAATAATATTCCATTGCATGTATGTACCACCTTTTGATTATCCATTCATCATTGATGGACACTTGGCTTGCTTCCATCTTTTGGCAATTGTGAATAATGCTCCTATAAACATTGGTGTGCAAATATCTCTTTGAGTCTCTGCTGCTTTCAATTCTTTTAGGTATATACCTACTAGAGGGATTTCTGGGTGATATGGTAATTCTATACGTAGCTTTCTGAGGAATTGCCAATCTGTCTTTCACAGGGGCCACACCATTTTAGATTCCCACCAGTAATAAATGAGTGTTCCTATTTCTCTACATCAATACTTGTAATGTTTTGATGTTTTGATAGTAGCCATTCAAATGGGTGTGAAATATCTCATTGTGGTTTGTATTTGTATTTCCCTGATGCTTATGATGTTGAGCATCTTTTCATGTGTTTAATGGCCATTTGCTTATCTTCTTTGGTGAGATGTATATTTGAGTCTTTCGCTCATTTTATAATTGGATTGTTTGTCTTTTTGTTAAGTTGAAGGATTCCTCTATATATTCTGGATTTTAAACCTTTATCAGTTATATGGTTTCCAAATATTTTCTCCCATTGTGTAGATTGTTGTTTTACTTTCACGATAAAGTCCTCTGAGGTGCAAAAGCTTTTAATTTTGAATGTGTTCAATTTATCTGCTTTTTCTTTTGTTACTTGTGCTTTTGGTGTAAAGTATAAGAAACCGTTGCCTAACACAAGGTCTTGAAGATGCTTCCCTATGTTTTCTTCTAGGAGCTTAATAGTTTTGGCTCTTATATTTAGGTCTTTGATCCATTTTGTGTTGATTTTTGTATAAGGTGTGAGGTAGGGGTCCTTCTTTGTTTTGCAAATGGAGATCCAGTTTTACCAGCACCATATGTTGGAAAGACTATTCTTTCCTAATTGCCCCCTTGTCAAAAAAACAATTGGCCATCAATGTGAGGGTAGATTTCTGAGCTCTCAGTTTGATTCCTTTGGTCTATATTTCTGTCCTTGTGACAGTACCATGCTGTTTTGATTACTTTGGCTTTGTAATAAGTTTTAAGATGAGTAAGTGTGAGTCCTCCAACTTCATTCTTCATTTTCAAGATGCCTTTAGCTATTCAGAGCCACTTATCCTTCTTAATAAATTTGATGATTGACTTTTCCATTTCTGCAAAGAAGATTATTGGCCTTTTGATTGGGATTGCTTTGAATTTATAAATTGCTTTTGATAGGATTGATACCTTAATGATATTTAGTTTTCCAATCAATGAACATGGAATGTCTTTCCATTTATTTAGGTCTTCTTTGATGTCCTTCAGCAGTGTTTTTTGTTTGTTTGTTTTTTTTTTTTTAATTTCTGTGGATGAGTCCTTTAAATCCTTAGTTAAATCTATTCCTAAATATTTGACACTTTTATTTGCTATTGTGAATGGAATATTTTTCTTTTGATTTCTTCTTCTGATTGTTCATTGCTTGTATATATAAATACTACAAATTTTTGAGTGTTGATCTTATATCCTGCCACTTTGCTGAATTCATGTATTAGCTCTAGTATCTTTGCTGTAGATTTTTCAGGACTATATAATATATATAGGATCATGTCATCTGCAAATAGTGAAAGTTTTACTTCTTCCTTTACTATTTGGATGCCTTTTATTTCATTTTATTGTCTTAACTGCTCTGGCTAGATCTTCCAGCACAATGGTGAATAACAGTGGTGACAGTAGGCATCCTTGTCTTGTTCCACATCTTATAGGGAAAGCTTTCATTCTTTCACCAATGTGCCTGTTGTTAGCTGTGGGTTTTCATGTATGCCCTTTATCATGTAGAGGAAGTTTCCTTCTATTTCTAGTTTTCTAGGTGTTTTTTTTTATCAAGAAAGGGTACTATATTTTGTTAAATGCCTTTTCTGTATTAATTGAGATGATCATGTTTTTTTTCCTTTCATTTTGTTAATGTAATGTATCACATTGACTGATTTTCTTATGTTGAACCAATTTTGCATACATGGAATAAAACCCACTTGATCACAGTGTATAGTTATTTTAATGTCCTGTTGGATTCTATTTGAAAGTATTTTGTTGAGAATTTTGGCATGTATGTTCATAGGAGAAATTGGTCCATTATTTTCTTTTCTTATAGCATCTTTAACTGGTTTTAGTATTAGGGTGGTGTTGGCCTCATAGACTGAGTTAGGTAGTGTTCCCTCATGTTCAAATATATAGAAGATTTTGAGCAAAATTGGTATTTAATTCTTCATGGAATGTCTGGTAGAATTTCTGTGAAGCCAACTGGTCCTGGACTTTTCTTTGTTGGGAGGTTTTTATGACTGATTCAATCTTTTTAATTGTAATTGTTCTGTTGAGATCTTCTATTTCTTCTAAAGTTAGTGTAGGCTGTTCCTGTATTTCTAGGAATTTGTCCAGTTCATCTAGCTTGTCTAATTTTTTAGCATACAGTTGTTTATAGTCTCTCTTATGATCCTTTTTATTTCTGTGGGTCAGTAGTAATGTCCCCCTCTCATTTCTGATTTTTATTTGTATATTATGTCTTTTTTCTTTATCAGTCTAGCTAATGGCTTGTCAATTTTATTGAACTTTTCAAAGAACCAACTTTTGGTTTTGTTAAGGCTCTCTATTGTTTCTTAATTCTCAATTTAATTTATTCCTTCCCTAATCTTTGTTATTTCTTCCCTTCTGCTTGCATTGGGTTTAGTTTTCTGTTCTTTTCCTAATTCCTCCAGATGTGCATTAGGTCTTTGATTTCACTCTTATTTTTTAATGTAAGCCTTTAAGGTTATAAATTTCCCTCTCAGCACCGCCTTTGCTGCATCTCATAAGTTTTGATATTTTGTGCTCTTGTTTCATTTGTCTCAACATATTTATTGATTTCCCCTGCAATTTCTTTTTTGACTCAATGTTTGTTTAAGAAAGTGTTATTGAACTTCCATGTATTTGTGAATTTTCCACTTCTCTACTTGTTATTGATTTCCAGCTTTATTCCTTTATGGTTAGAGAAGATGTTTTGTATAATTTCTATCTTTTTGTAAATTTAAAGACTTGTTTTGTGATTCAACATGTGATCTATCCTGTAGAATGATCCATGTGCACTAGAGAAGAATGTGCATCCTGTTGTTTTGGGGTTCAGTGTTATTTATGTAGTCTATTTATCTATCATATTATTAAAATTCTTTGTTTCCTTATGGATCTTTTGTCTAGATAATCTATCTATTGATGAAAGTGGTGTATTGAAGTGTTCAGCACTTATTGCAGAGGTGTTTATTTCTCTCTTCAGTTTTGCCAGTGTTTGCCACATGTATTTTGGAGTACCATAGTTAGGTCCATAAATATATATGATTATTATTTCTTATTGGTGGATTGACCCTTTTATTAATATTTTATGCCCTTTGTCAATTGTAACAACTTTTGACATAAAGTCTCTGTGACAGTTTGAAGTTATTTTATGAACCCCAAAAAGAAAAAGATTATGTTTTTGAACTAACTCATTCCTGTGGGTGTGAGACCCTTTTGATTGGACTATGTCAGTGAGGCATGACTCAGGTTGAGTCTCTGCCCTCTTTCTGGGTCTTAAATGAATGGAGACACGTAGAGACAGAGAAAGGAAGCTGTCATATTATATTGATCCTGCCATGTGAGAGACAGGACTACAGGAAACCAGAGAAGCCCTGAGAGACTTGAGAGGACCTGGAGTCTAGAACCAGCAGATCACAGAGGCACAAAGAGAGGGTGGGTCCATGGAGCAGCCCACAGCTGGGGAGATGAATCCTGCATATGCCTGATTGCCATGTGGTAGCACACCAGGATTACCAGTAGCTGACTTTGGTGAGAAAGAATTTCTGATGATGCTTTGATTTGGACATTTCATGGCCTCAGAACTGTAAGATTTTACCTTAATACATTTCCCCTTATAAAAGCCAACCCATTTCTGGTACTTTACATTGGCAGTCCTGTGACAAACTAAGACAGTCTATTTTGTCCAATATTAGTGTAGCTACTTCAGCTCCTTTTTTTATTATTATTATTATTACTATTTGCATGGAGTATAATTTTCCATCCTTTTACTTTTAGTCTATTTGTGTTTTGGGTCTAAGGTGAGTCTCCTGTAAACAGCATATAGCTGTTCTGCCAATCTGTGTCTTTTGATTGAAGAGTTTAGTCCGTGAACATTCATACACTTAAATGCAGTACTTTCTTCAACCATTTTGTCCTTTTGGTCTTTATATGTGATAGCGTTATTTTTCATCTCTTTTTAATTGTAACTTCCTTTCTGTATAGTTGATCTTTTGTAATATATCCTTTCTCATTTTGTTTCTGTATATATATATATATATATTTAAGCTTCATGCTGTCACTTAAATCCCTGAGGCACATCTCAATTTTTTCTATTCTTTATCTGTTCTTCTGACTGTATGATTAAAAACTTTTTTTTTTATTTTTAAAGAAGCTTTAGATTACAAATATGTTACATAAAATATATGGGGGATTCCCATATGCCCCATTCCCTACTCAGATTAACAATGTCCTTCATTGGTTTGGTACATTTGTTACAACTGATGAACACATATGGAAGCATTGCTACTAATTGTGGACTATAGTTTACATTATAGTTTATACTCTGTCCTGCACAATTTTGTAGGTTATGATAAAATATATAATGGCCTGTATCCATCACTGTAGTGTCATGCAGGACAAATCCAATGTCCTGAAAATGCCCCCCTATATTACACCTATTCTCCCCTCAGAACCTCTGGTGGCCTCTGCCTTTATAGCAATGATGAAAGTTCTTCCATTGCTAGAATAATAATGTCTGTAGTAAAATAATAATAAGTCTACTTTAGACCACTTTTTATTCCCCAATTTTGAGGATTTTGTGATGGTGATGCCCACTCTGCTTCTAATTGGGAGGGGGCTTAGATCTCATGGGGCAGATAGATGGAACTGTCTTGCTTGCAGTTGCACACACTCTCTGTTCCTTAGGATGGACGTTGCCCATCATCAACTCCTTGTTAGTTGTCCTGGGTGAGCCCAGTGAACTGGAAAGTAGATGTTGCAACTCGACTGAAATTCAGGGTTCAGCTGGCACTATACTATTTTGATTGTCCTTTCTTCTAGTTCACTGATTCTTTCTTCTGCCTGTTCAAATCTGCAGTTGTATGCCTCATGTGTATTTTTAATCTCCATTCTTGTGCCTTTCATTCCCATAATTTATCTTATCTTTCTTTTTAAACTTTCAAAATGTGTACTCACACAGTATCTTATTAATATCCATATTTTCCTTCACCACCTTGAATTGATTTAGGGGTTTTATTTTAACTTCTTTGATTAGTTCTAAGTTCTGTCTCTCCTTTGAAATTTTAACTTGTTTCCTTCACTGAGCCATTTTTCCTGTGTCTTAGTATGGCTTGTAATTTTTTGCTGATGTCTGAACATCTGATTATTTTGATGTGTTAACTCTGAAGGTCAGTTTCACCTCTTATCTAGGGTTGTATAGTTGTTTGGCTTTGACAACTTATTTTGCACCTTTAGAGTAGCCCATATTTAACTTCATATTTTTTCAACTCTTCTTCATCTATTACTTGCCTTATATATTTTTAAAATTGAACTTTTTGTGCAATTGTTTCAACTCCAGGAGAAAGCTTCCCTTTCTTTCTTCCTTTTCCGGAAATATTGATCTGTTCTGTTTGTTTTTGTGCAGTTTTCTCTCCAGGTCCTATGATTTGTTTAAATTCTTTTCCTCATTCAGTGTCCCATTTCCTTAGACTTTTCAGTTCTTGCATTTATCCTGTTATACAGCAGCTCAGTTTCCTCCCCTCCTTTATTTATTCATTTTTTCCCTGTGAGGCTTTTCTGTCTCCAGTGTCTACTCATTAGGATATCCTGCCTGGGGGACCCAGATGTGGTCAATCTAGAAAGGTGTTTTGTGTTTAGGTGGTCAAGTGAACAGAGTCTGGATTGAGTGTGTGCACCTCTTGCCCACAGTTCTGCCATGGTCTTTCTTTCCCCCCCTGAGGGTCCTTTTTTTTTGCATGTGGTAATCCTAAGTCTCTTGTGTTTCAACCTGAGTCTCTGCATACTTGGAACCCTCTGCTCTGATATACGTGGTGTTCTAACTCACTGCTACAAGTGGCTCTACAATCTGTCTCCATGGCAGGAAGGATCCAGGCTCTACTGCCTCTGCATGACTCGCAAGCTGCACAGGACTGAATGAGCAGGAAAGGTCTGGAAAATCTTCTACCTAATCTTGAAGATTATTTTTCTTTTTCTTAGATTCAGCAAGGATGAGAGACACCTTCTTTTAGTGTCTGTCAAGAGGGATTTGTCCTTTTATTAGTTGATTCTGAGGGAAGATATTTCCAAGGGATGTCTTACATTGTTGGGTTGATTACATCACTCTTTAGCTCTCTTTTCTTGTGGTATCTACATCTGGCTATGGTATGAGGATGATGTTGGTCTCGTAGAATGAAAAACGAAGTGTTCCCACCTCTTCAATTTTTATGAGGAGTTGTTTTTTTCTTTATTTTATTTTTAAAGAAGTTTTAGATTACATAAATGATATATCAAAAATATAGGGGGTCTCCAATTTACTCCAACCCCTCCCCCTCCCCCTCCCACACCTTTCCCCATTAACAACATTTCATCAGGTGGTACATTTGTTACAATTGATAAACACGTATTGAAGCATTGCTGCTAACCATGGTCAATAGTTTACATTATATTTTACATTTTGCATTGCACATTTTTATAGGTTTTGACAAAATGTATAATGGCCTGTATCCATCATTGCAATGTCATTCAGAACAATTCCAATGTCCCCAAAATGACCCATGTTACACCTATTCCCCTTAGAACCTCTGGTGACCACTGCCTTTATATCAATGTTACAAGATCTTCCACTGCTAGTCCATAGTTGCATTTCCCCCTTATAATTGTTCATTCCTCAATCTTGAGGATTTTAGGATGGTGATGCCTACTCTATTTCTGATTGAAAGGGGGCTTAGATACCATGGGGCAGATGTATGGAACTGTTTTGCTTGCATTTAGTAGATAACTGTATTTTTTGGGATGGACATTGTCCATCATCATGATTTTGTTAGTTGTCCTGGGTGAGTCCAATGAACTGGAGAGTAGGTGTTGTTACACTGCTTAGATTCAATTTGTAACTGGCATATGATCAGACCAAATATTTAAGTCTCTGGAACATATATTTAATTAGTATAGTGCTAATTATAGGTTCAAATAAAAGGGGCAGAAAAGCCATGTATATGGAAATTATAAATGAGTCTAACTGTTAAATTGGGGAACATATATTCCAAGGTAAAGCCCACTGACAGGGAGCCAAAGTCCTGCATATGATGGAATACTGTGCTGTTGTAAGAAGAAATGAAATTTGGACACACATGATAACATGGATGAACCTTAAAAACATTATGTTAAGTGAAATAAGCCAGATACTAAAGGATAAATATTGCACGATCTCAATAATATGAACTGAATACAAAGAATAAACACATAGAGTTAAAAACTAGAGTACAGGTTATTAGGAGATAGGAGGGCTGAGAAGTGGTATTGATGCTTCAAGTATGTAGAAGTTTTAACTAACTTGATTATAAAAGCATGGAAATGGACAGAGTTGATAACACATTATAGTTAGTAGAACTAACATAGCTAGTTTATAAATGGGATTGTGGCTGAAAAGGGTAGTCTAGGGATGTAAATGTCAATTGAAAGAACGCTAGAGAATAACCCAGGGACTGAATAACATAGAGAACCCAGAGGTGGATGAGAATTGTGGTTAATAGTACAAATACAAGAATGTCCTTCTATGAACTAGAACAAATGTACATCACTATTGCAAGGTGGTAAGAATGTGGACAAGCATGGGAAAATACAATTAATGTAACCTATGGACTATAGTTATCAGCAGTAATGTAATATTCTTGCATCAGTACCAAAGATGTACTGTGTTAATAATAGGGGTGTATGGAAAAAATATATCAAATGTACTCTCTAGACCATAGTTAGTAGTAATAATAGTCTGATGATATTATCTCATAATCAGTAACAAATGTTCCACAACAATGTAGCATATTGGTGGAAGGGTGTTGTATGGGAGTTTCACACATGTACATGATTGTTCTGTACGTTTACGAATTCTCTAATAATATATATATTTAAAAAAAATTAACATCCTAAATATACAACAATCATATTTGGTTTGATAACAACTCTAATAGCACAAACATATTATAATTTCTCTATATTCCTCTGTAGCAGGTTAATATGGTTTATGCATTCCAAAAATAGATATTGGATTATGTTTGTAAACTAGTCTGTACCTAGGCATGATTAAATTATGATTAAGGCTTTGATTGGGCCACATCAGTAGAACATTGAGTCCCCACCCAGAGGGTGGGGACTCACAGATAAAACTACACGGCAGAGCAAAGAAGTTAGTTGGAGTTTTGATGTTGAAGTTTTGATGCTGGAGTCTTGAGCTGGAGCCCCAGGAAGTAAGCACACAGAGGAGCTTAGTCATGAAGAAAGAGAGAAGGCCCCAGGAAGAGAAACAAGCCATTCACCTGATAGTCTACAGCTGGACTTGTGAAGGTAACAGAGCAGCTGAGCCTGGAGAGAGGCAAGCCCTGGGAAGAGAGGAAACCAGGAAACCTGAACCCTTACAGATCTCAGCAGCCATTTTGCTCCAACATGTGGCAACATACTTTGGTGAGGGAAGTAACTTATACTTTATGGCCTGGTAGCTGTAAGCTTCTACCCAAAATAAATAACCTTTATAAAAGCCAACAGATTTCTGGTATTTTGCATCAGCACTCCTTTGGCTGACTAATACAGAATTTAGTACTGAGGTATGGGGAAGTGCTTTTGCAATTACCAAAATGCTGGACGGTTTTATAAATGGGTAAGAGGTATTTTTTGGAGGAATTGTGACATGCTTGATAGAAAATGCCTAGATTGCTTTGCAAAGACTGTTGATAGGAATATGAATGCTAAAGAGACTTTTTATGATGCCTTAGAAGTAAATGATGAAACTATTATTGGAAACTGGAGGAAAGGCAATCCATGTTTTAAAGTTGCAGAGAACTTAGCAAGATTAACTCCTGGTGTTTTATGGAAGGCAGAATTTGAAAATGGCAAGCCTGGGCATTTACCTGAAGAACTTTCCAGAGTAAACTCAGAGAATGCAGTCTGGCTTCTCCTTGCAGCTTATAGCAAAATGCTAGACGAGTGAGATAAGCTGAGGACTGAACTGTTGGGTGCAAAGAAAAAAGAAACTGATTCTGGAAATACAAAGCCTCTGGAAATCAAGCTCCCGGACAATAGTGCCCCATTTGAGGACTTACCTACACCTGGAACTTGTAAATCAGGATTGAAGATGCAGTTATCTCAGAAAGACTTGTGGAAAGACTTACTGTCTGATGGCTTGGACCCCTTCTTCTTGCATGCTAAACCAACAAGCTTTTTGAGAGAGCCGTGTGAACAACACCACTGTCAGCTTGAACTAAAAGGGACATGGAAAGGAGAGATTGAAGGAGAAACAGCTTTAAAAGGAAAAGCATGGAAGCTGAGATCTGGAATTAAGACATTACCTTGGGCCAAGAGAGGAACTCCACTCATATGTATAGAGAGAGTGAGTTTGCCCTCTCTATACACATGACATTTGGGGAGAGTTTTGCTGCCCCAGGGTACAGAGAGGGTGGAGCACATTCCTCAAGGATTAGGGCAGTTAAGATCAGCACCCCATAGGTCTGAGAGAGGTAGACCTGTCCCCCATGGATTATGGAAGGCCATGTGGTCAACTCATTGCTCTGAGAGGGTTGAGCCTGTATGCCAAAGGCTAGGGAGGATGTTGTCTTCACTTCACTGTACTAGGGGGGCTAAGACTCTAAGCCAGAGATTGAGTAAAGTGTGGCCATCTCCTCAATGGGTGAGGTCTGGAGCTTGGTCAACATCCAGATGCTTGATGAGGGTGGAACCAAGAAAATGGCCATTGGGCAAGCCTGTGGAAAGGGTGGATTCTCATGAGGTCCTAGGGAGAAGAAACCATTGTCTTAAGAATGACTCTCAGACCTTGACATCTCATGAAGGATGCCCTGCAGGTTTACTGAACTGTAGAGATCCCATGACTCATATTTCCCTCCCAATTTCTCTTTATGGTAATGCAAATGTTTATCCTTTGTCCATTTTTGTATTGGAAGAAGATAAATTGTTTTGTACATTTCAGAGGTCTACAGCAGATGGGACTTTGCCGCCCCCCAAGACAAATGGTATTTCTTTAAACTGATTTCAATGTGATTCTCTACTTAGCATTGGTACTGATTTAAGGATTTTTTAAAAATATTGTAATGTCTTTTTGGAAATCAGAGGGTGGAGTGTAGCAGTTTGATATGGTTCATGAATTCCAAAATAGATATTGGATTATGTTTGTAAACTAGTCTGTACCTGGGCATGCTTAAATTATGATTATAGCTTTGATTGGGTCATGTCAGTAGGACATTGAGTCCCTGGCCCCTTTTTGGGCAGAGACTCATAGATAAAACTATATGTCACAGCAGAGAAGTTGTTTAGAGTTTTGATGTTGGAGTTTTGATGCTGGAGTCTTGAGCTGGAGCCCCGGGAAGTAAGCACACAGAGGAGCTTAGTCATGAGGAAAGAGAGAAGGCCCCAGGAAGAGAAACAAGCCATTCACCTGATAGTCTACAGCTGGCCTTGTGAAGGTAACAGAGCAGCTGAGCCTGGAGAGAGGCAAGCCCTGGGAAGAGAGGAAACCAGGAAACCTGAACCCTTACAGGTGTCAGCAGCCATTTTGCTCCAACATGTGGCAACAGACTTTGGTGAGGGAAGTAACTTATACTTTATGGCCTGGTAACTGTAAGCTTCTACCCAAAATAAATACCCTTTATAAAAGCCAACAGATTTCTGGTATTTTGCATTAGTACCCCTTTGGCTGACTGATACATCCTCTATCCACCCTCATTTTTTTTTCATACTGGTTACCACTTATATTTTTGTACATTGTATGTCCAAAACCATAGACTTATCATTACTTTTTATGCATTTGCATTATAGCACCTGTAGGAAGAAGTGGAGTTACATAACAAACAATACACAACAATAATACTGGTGTTTATAATTGCCCAAATGGTTATATTTACTGCAGGTAAATATGGCATATTTCTTTATGCCACTTTGAACCACTGTCTAGTGTCCTTTCCTTTCAATCTGAAGGACTCCCTTTAGCATTACTTGTGGGGCAGGTCTGGTGGTGATGATCTCCCTCAGCTTTTTTTTAATTTGGCAATATCTTTATCTCTCTCATTTTTGAAAGAAAGTCTCACCCGATATAAAATTCTTGGTTGGCAATTGTTTTGTTTCAGCACTATAATTATTTCAATCCTCTGCTTTGACTCCATGGTTTTGATGAGAAACTGGCACTCAATCTTATTGTACATAACACATTGCCTTTCTCTTGCAGCTTTCAGAACTCTCTCCTTGTCCTTTGCATGTGATAGTGTGATCAATATATGAGGGGGTATGTGCTTATCCTGTTTGGTATTCTTTGGGCTTCTTGGATGTGCATATGTATATCTTTTGCTAAGTTTGGGAAGTTCTTTGTTATTATTTCTTTGAATATTTCTTCTGCCCCTTTCTTTATTCTCCTTCTGGCACTCCCATAATGTGTATTTTTGCTTTATATATATATATTTTCTTTCTGCTCCTTAGCCTGATTCATTTCAAGTGTTTTGTCATTAAGTTCACTGATTCCTTCCTCTGCCAGCTCCAACCTATTTGTGAAACCCTCCTGGGAATTTTTCATTTTAGCTATTGTGGTATTTAACTCCAGTAGTTCTGTTTGGTTCCTTTTATAAATTTACCTGTGTTTCCCTTCATCTCCTTGAGCAGTTTATGACAATTTTTTAAAGGCTTTGTTCAGTATGTCCACATTCTGGTCTTCTTTGATGGTGTTTTCTGGATATTTATTCTCTTCCTGTGGATGGGCCATCATTTCCTCTTTCTTTGTCTTGTACTCTATTGTTGCACACTGTACATTCTAGTATTTTAAAATGTTAACTCTGGGATTTATTCCCTGAGATGTCTGTTTCTTGATTTTGTTACCAGCTTCTAAGACATTTTTTCTTGAGCTATAGCACTCCTATCAGGAAGGGCTGCACAAGGTGAATGCTGTTTGCAGCTTTCTCTGTCTTTCTGGGCTTTGGTCATGTCTTGGGCTTTTGCTTGTTAGTTGTTGTGGAGTTACCCTGTTCACAGGAGTTTGGGTATCCCCTCTGTTTCCCAGGAGACAGACCTTCCTCTCCTGGGAGTTTGACATAGGTAAGCCTTTGCCCCAGACTTTCTGCCTCTATAGTTTCTACACTCCTTTTGTTGGCTCAAGCTGCTTTTGCTTGGAGGTGAAATTCTGGAAGGAGCGGTGCACCAGATAGGACCTTTCCAAATCAGTCTTCAAGGATAAAACAGGGCCAGAGATCCACATTGGGGCACAGACCATCTCCACAGTGCACGGAGTGAGGAATCAGAAAGGGTGCCAAGAACTTCTTACAGAGCTCCCCAAAGCTGAGCTTTCTTGGCCTACCAAGCAAATGCAGCCTTTCAACTAACTGTCCCCAGCAGCTCTGAGAAAGCACTGTTTCCTTAAGTCTCCACTGCTGCCACCCCTATCTGGGGTGGGTTGAAACAATGGCTGCCCTCAGAGCTGGGCTGTCCATGATCCAAAGTTTCTAATCAAAATCTAATCAGTGGTTGGCTGTGCTCACCCCTGGTCTTTGGGAAGAGGATTTTTATATCCCAAAAAAAACCTAGAGCTAACTTGGAGCCCAGACCCTGTGGTGGTTTGCTGCAAGAGTGGAAGATGGGCACCAGTGGCTGCTGTGTAGAAAGATCAATTTATGGTTCTTCACTGTAATTATTCAGGCTTTTTTTTCCTGCTCTTCCCTGGATGCTGTACAATGTTCTTCTGGCCTCTGGAGTTTCAAACTAGTTGTTTCAGATAGTCCCTTAATGTTTAATACTTGTTCTGGTGGAAGGACTGAGACCTGGAGCTACCTACTCCACCATCTTCTCACAATCCTCTAGCCTGATTTTTAATCATATTTAGAGATGTATAAATATAGTTTGCCCAGATAGGGAGGTAATCAAGTTTATAACTGTACATAAACCAGATATTCATGACCACACAAACAGATGTTCAATGCACATTTACTAATTATTTTGTTTCCTTAATAAAAACCATAGTTGACTGATGTTAAATACTTCAACTTTGAGCCTACATAGAAATTTTTATACTGCTAAAGAAAATATGGAAATACAGTGAAATAGGGATCTAAGTGGTCATGAGAAGGATTCAGACTTTTTACAAAAGATGCTGTATTAATCAGCCACAGGGGAGCTGATGCAAAATACCAGAACTCTGTTGGCTTTTATAAGGGATATTTATTTGGGGTAGATGCTTACAGTTACCAGGCCCTAAAGAGTCTAACTCAAGGTACCATTAGAGGTACTTTCTCACCCAAATTCATTTGCCACATGTTGAGCAAGATGGCAGGTGATGTCTGTGAGGGTTCAGTCTTCCTCTTCCTCTTAAAGCTCTGTGGTCCCAGCTTCTTCCAATATCAGCTGTAGGCTGGGATAAGTGTAGTCTCTCTCCTGGGGCTCATTTCTCTCCAGGCTCAGCTGCTCTCATCTCTCCAAACGGTCAGCTGTAGACTGTCAGGCTCATCTTTCTTCCTGGGCTTGTCCCTTTCCCCAGAGCTTGTTTCTTTCCAGGCTCAGCTGAAGCTGTCTCTCTTCCTCTGTGTTCTTCTTCTCTGTGTATTTACTTTCCCGGGCTCCGGCATCAAAACTCCATTTTTCTCCTCTGCCATGTTTTCTCTGTGAGTCTGCCCACAAGGGGGTGGGGAC
Source organism: Tolypeutes matacus (assembly GCA_026826555.1). Classification (NCBI taxonomy): domain Eukaryota; kingdom Metazoa; phylum Chordata; class Mammalia; order Cingulata; family Chlamyphoridae; genus Tolypeutes; species Tolypeutes matacus. Next base: position 3,758,600 of record JAKSZT010053764.1, on the reverse strand, counting down.
TCAACATCCTACTGACATGGCCCAATCAAAGCCTTAATCATAATTTAATCAAGTAAAAGTGAAACCTCTGAATCTAATACAATATGATAGGAACAGACTAGTTTACAAATATAACCCAATATCTATTTTTGGAATTCATAAGCAATACCATACTGATACAGATACCTTTGCAAATCTAATATTCAATAATACTGAGAGTAGTTGTAGACTGTATCTGTCCAGTGATTTCAAACATAAGCCAATCTGTGGACTATCCAAGTGGATTAAGGGCTGAATGAGAAGGTCCATATTAAATTTCATACATTTTACATGAAGTAGTACAATTAATGCATGGTTCCCATATGCATGAATTTCAGTTACCACAATTTAGTTAAATAACACCAGTCCCACAGAAATGTGTTTTAGATTTCATTAACTTGACATATTAACTGTGAGTAACTGCATAAAATAACAAAATTCACAGCTAGCTATGTAGCCACAAATCATTATGTAAATTATGGATGCACATCATGATCAGTAATTTATTTTATTTATTTCAAAGTCTGCTGGCGATTGTAAATATGCATCTGTTTTTCAGTTCACACAAGAGGAAGAATGTATAGATAATTGTATTTCTTCCAGTAATCAACCCACACGACCTTTTACAAAAATTGATAATCAAAAGAGGGAATTGACCAACAAAAATGAAAATTTAACAAATAAATGAAAAGTGATTGAAATTAGACATAAGTGGGGTTAGTAGAAGAAATAGCTGATGGTGGGAATACTGACATTGCTGTTATTTATTTGAGAGACCACAGATATGAAGTCAGAGGAGCTTTGGGAAGGCAAAATTATTGACCCAAATTGAGGAAAGTGGTTGTAACCAACAGGATGGCAATATCCCAGAAGTAGTAGTGATATCTGACAAAGAACTTCACATTAAATGAACACTTAGAGGTATTTCATGACATTGAAAGTGTGAAGGACAAAATGTTGACAATTAATCCAAATGTAGAAAGGAGTATGATGACTTGCCAACACTTATAAAAGATTCTTAATATGTATTATAAATTATATGATGAGAAGGTGGCAAGTACTGTTCAAAGGACTCTTGGTAATTATTTTACAAAGAAATAAAGCATTTTAATTCTCAATATTCCCAATGTTTTATATTATAATGTACTAAGTATTAGTTTTATTGTTTTTTTATTTCCTTGGACATTTATAACTAAGAGAGTTTTAAATGTTCTGGGAAAAAAGTTTTAAAGCTCATAGTACAATTGCAATTTTCCCATTGATTATTAAGATTGCTTTGCATAATTTCATCTTATTTTGTCATTTTTGCCATCCTGCACTGCCATGCAAATGAGGACTGCCTATATTAACTCAAAGTAGATTGTTATATAAGTTAAAGATAGTTATTGTAATACCTAGAGCAACAATACTTTGGACAATTATAGCTTATGGATAAATGAAATGTATGATAGAAATGATATAAGGGATGGGAGGGAGGAAATGGGAATACTTTGTTATAAGTCACCTGCAACTACCTGTGTAGCAGTATAGTGTTATTTTAAAGTGGACTTAGGTTAGTTGTAAATGTGTATTGAGAACTCAAGGGCAACCACTAAGTTAAAAAAGAATAATTGATATGTTGAGAGGAGAGAAAATGGAATCATATAAATTGCACAACTAAAACCAGACAAGGCAGAAAAAAGAGCAATAGACAAAAAATATATAGAACAAGGGTAATGAATACAGAACAGTTATAAATGTGGTAGATTTTAATCCAACCATGTAAATAATCATTTGCAATGTGATGGATCTAAATGCACCAGTTATGTTGAGTGAAGCAAGCCAGACACAAAAGGACAAATACTGTATGATTGTGCTATTATGAACTAAATATATTATGTGAAATATGAATATGGGTAAAATTGGATATGTAAGACTGTTTTTCTTTGAAGTTGAACAAATGTGGGTTAATACTACAAAATGTTAATATTAGACCAAAAAATAAAAAAAGAAGAAAAAGAAAAGAAAATAGTATACGAAGTGAAGGAGACCAGACACAGGGTACTACATATTGTATGAGTCCATTTATATAAAATGTAAATATAAATCAATTTATCAAGATGAAATTAGATTAGTGGTTATGTAGGGCTGGGGAAGAAATGCTAAGGGGCATGGAGTCTTTCTTTTTGGAGTAACGAAATTATTCTAAAATTTTTGAGATGACGAATGTGATTATACATTGGTTATACACTTTGGATAGATCATATGATGTGTGAATATATCTCAGTAAAACTGCTTAATAAACAAATAATTGTGCAAGAATAGTCAGAAATAGCAACTATATAAAGCAGGGGAAATATAGAAATTGAGAGGTGAGGAATTTTGTCTGTTTTTTGTTTATTTTTATTATTGAAATAATGAAAACACTCTAATAATGATTGAGGTGATGAATGCATAACTATATGATTATACCAAATACCATTGATTGTACACTTTGGATGAATTGTATTTTTATGAATATGTATCCCTAAAATTGATTTGTTTAAAAAAAAATACAAAAACTGACAGAATGGATGAAAAAAAAAAAAAAACAAGACTCAAGTGTATGTTCTCTATAAGAAACTCACTTTAAATATAAAGATACACTAAATGTAATACATTATATATTTACGCACACTAATATAGTTGGAGTAGCTATATATTACTTCCAGACAAAGCAGATTTCCAAGCAAGGAAAATCATCAGGGATAAAGGGTAATTATATAATGACAAATGAGTCAATTCTTAAAACATAATCTAAAATATGTATGCTTTTAACAACAAAGCATCAAAATACCAAAGGCAAAAACTGGAAAATAGACAAATCCCCTACTGTAGTTGGATATTTCAACACCCCTATATCAATAATTGACAAATCCAGCAGGCAGAAAATCAGTGATGATATGGTGGAAGTGAACAGCATCATCAAGCAACTGGATCTAATTTATATTTAAAGAATATTTCATACAACAGTAGCAGAATACACATTCTTCTCAAACTCACATGGAACATTCACCAAGAAAGACTACATCTTAGTAGTCTTACATAAAACACACCTTAACAAATTTAAAAGAATAGGAATAATACAAAGTATGCTCTCAGATCACAGTGAAATTAAGCTAGAAATCAATAACAGAAAGATATTTAGAAGATCCAAAGTTTTTGGAGATTAAACAACATTCTTTCAAGTAACACATCAGTTAAAGAAGTCTCAAGAGGAACCTGCACATGAATGTTTATAACAGCTCCAATGTATAGCCAAAAATTGGAAGCAACTAAGATGTCTTTCAATAGGCAAATACGATAACTGATCTTTGGTAAAGCCACACAATTGGGCATTAGTCGCTGATATAAATGAGCTGTCAATATGCATGTAAGGTTATTGCATATTTCTGAATGAAGTCAGTCTGGAAAAAAATAGGTACTGTATGATTCTAATGATATGGCATTCTGTAAAAGGCAAAACTATAGTGACAATAAAATCATTAGTGATTCCCAGGGGTGCAGAAGGAAGAGGAGAGGGATGAATAGGTAGAGCAAAGGACATTTTTTAGGGCAGAGACATCTTCTGCATAATACTATAATAGTGGGTACATGACACTATGCATTTGTTAAAACCCATAGAACTGAACAACACAAATTGTGAACCCTAATGTAAACAACTGACTTTAGTTAATAATGTATCAATATCAGTTCACCATTTGTAACAAATGTACCACCCTAATACAGGATATTCCTAATAGGAGGGGGGTAGGGTGAATATTTGGGAATTCTCTGTACTTTCTGCACACGTTTTCCATAAACCTAAAACTGCCCTTAAGGTAATTTTCATCAAGCTAATAGAGGAATTCAAATGGATTACTTAAAAATAATTTTATTAACTCAAAAAAGGTAGGAAATGAGGAAAAGCAAACCAAAAACAGCTTTCTGGTTGGCAGCAAGGAGGTAAATTTAAACCCAACCATATCAATGATTATATTGGATGAATATACTAAACACTTTAAAAGTCAGAGATTGTCAGAATGGATTAAAAACTTAAGTCTCAACTATATGTTGTCTACAAAAGACAATTTTATATAAAGACACTAATGGACAAAAGTAAAATTATGGAAAAAATTATTCCATACAAACAGAATGATAAAGAAAAGTGATATGGCTGTTTAATATTAAATGGACTAGACTTCAAGACAAAGAGTATCCCAGAAGTAATGAAACACTTCATAATCATAAACAAGATTCATTCATCAAGAAGACAAAATAATCATAAAGCTTTACATACTTAATAATTTCAAAATACATGAAATAAAAATTTATGAAATAAAGGGACACACCAAAATCAGCAGTCATTAGAGAATGTAATATTCCTTTCCTAGTAATTTATCTAATAATTAGTCAAATTCAAGACAGGTAAAAGAATCAAACAGCACCTATACCTAAGGGGATTCTTACAGAACATTACCTCAAACAGTCACAAAGACACATTCTTTTCTAGTGAATATGGTATTTTTACCAAAATAGACCACAGGTTGGGCCATTACATTTCTAAAAATTGAAATATTACACAGTGTACTCTCTGACCACAATTAGAGATAATGAAAAATAATGTAAGTAAAAATACCACCAAATATTTGGAACTTAAACTTACTTACATAATAAGAGAAATTAGGGGAAAATACATTTTTATAAGCACTTTTTTGTATTTGGGTCCAATCATTTAACTTATCTTTTTCCATATACTTTTCAGAGTTGTTATAAAATAGGCTATACAAAACTGGTTTATTTTGAATGTTGTAAAAGGCAGCAACAGGCTTATAAGAAATATGATAGTTGCATTAATTTGAATAGCAGCTGACTGTGGTTTAGATGACAGCTCATGAAAAACATTATTAGAGAAACAATTAGGACAAGTGTTTGGTTTTGTTTATCCAGATGGCATATAAAATTTTTTAAAATTTTCTAAATTTTTAATCCATTCTGCCAACCTTTCTTTTAATTTATGTATTTAGACCATTTATATTTAATGTTAGGACTTAAGTCTGCCACTTATTTTTTGTTTTCTATTTTGTCTGTTTTTAATTTCTCTTTTATTTTTCTTGCCTTACACTTGTTTACTTTAACAAATTTTAGAATTACATTTTGATTTATCTATAGTGTTTTTGAGTGTGTCTCTTTGTATTATTTATTAGTTGCTTCAGGCTACTGCGTGAATAAAATTACTGTATACCCCCATATTCTTTTCCTCACTTTGTTGCTATACCGTCTTCTACTGTAATATAATTATCTTAAATAATTCCTCTACCCAAATTGAGAACCAAATCAGATAGTATTTTTGCTTCAACTTTCAAGCATAATTTAGAAAACTCAAGAGGAAAAATTGTTTCCTTTAACCAATTTTTCCTCTTTGTTTCTTCCTGATATTCCAAGATTCCTTCTTTTATCATTTATTTCTCTTTAAAGAACTTCTTCTAACCATTCTTTTAGGATAGATTTGCTGGTAACAAGTTCTCTTGGGTTCCCTTCAGCTGAGAATGTCAATTTTCTCTTCATTCCTGGAAGATATTTTTACTGCAGTTTACCAGGTGATTAAATTTAGTGTCCCTAATGGTACTATAATCAGACATTATGTTCCTCCTGATATGATGCAATATGAACTATACAGTGTCACCTATGAAGAGTACTTACCAAAAATATTTAACCTGCATCTAATCAAGCCTTTAGATCTAACCTCCAATATAAAGAGAAACAGGGAGAGAGAAGAAAGTTAAATGACTATTTGGATAAATGCAAAATGTTTGTAAATCAGATAAGTGGCTTGGGCCAGTTGAATCCTTATTTGAAGAAACCAGCTATCAAACACATTTTTGGTACCATTGGGGCAATTGGCTATAGATTAGATTTTAAATGATATTATGGAATTATTGTTAATTTTAAGAGTAATAATGATACTGCAGTTAAATTGCAAAATGTCCTTATTTTTTTGAAGACATAAACTTACGTATTTAGAAGTGAAGTGTTATGATATCTGTAATTTCTTTAAAATGCTTCAGCAATATATATATATTTCAGTTTTAGTTTCCTGGATGCAAAAACAAAGACCATACAATGGGTTGACTTAAACAATGGGAATTTATTGGCTTCAGGTTTCAGAGGTTAGAAGGCTTGCTTCCTCCTTGGATCGGGATCTTCTGGTTGACTGGCAATATTTGGGGTTCCTTGGCTTTTCTGTCATGTGTCAATGCATGTATCGGTGTTGTTTCCTTTTTCTTCCAGGTTCCATAGACTTCTAGCTTCCGGCTGTACCCTGTGACTTCTTTCTCCATCGAATTTTCACTCTGCTTGTAAAGGATTCCAGGAATCTGGATTAAAGCCCATCCTGATTAAATTGGGCCACACAGTAACTGAAGTAACATCTTGAATAGATGGATCCACACACACACCAGAATGTGGACCAAGGCCAAGAACATATACAAACTGGGGTACACAATTTCATTTACTATAATATCTACATATACACCTATACATATATAATGTATACCTATTCTTTAGAACAAATATTGAAATACATATGAATACAATAAATCAAATATGGCAAAATGCTATGGGGGTCCATTATACTAATCTTTCTACTTTTCTGTATGTTTGATATTTTTCATATTTTATTATTTTAATAATTTTACAAAATTGATATGTAAGAGGAATTAAAATATTTTCACCTGCTTTTCTTACAGGAACTTCATTGGCATCAGGGGTCTCCTAGAACTCAGGGTCTATTTAGCTTGCAGCACCAAATGGACATAGTCTACTCTCCTTACTCTTGAGTTTTCTATTATAAAAAGCACTCTTAGTTCAGGTAGCTTGTGCTCATCTTCAGAATTCCTTGAGTTCCTCCAGGATATAAGACTCCCATTGTGTTCCCTCTCTCCCCCCACAAGGGAATTGAGCATATCTTCCCCTCTCTCACTTGGATTTTACATTTCTTTGAGAAAAGGGTCAGATTAAATCTAACCTCAAATATAAAGGAAAACAGGAAGAGAGAAAAAAGAAAATAGAGTTGTGCTTCATAGTCAAGTTTGGGGCATAGGAAGAACAAAAGGCTTTAGCATAGACAAGCAGCTGATGGGGGAAGGCGGAGCCTCAAGAATGATTCTAAAATAGGTATGCCCAAGTCCTGCATTCATGCAAAACTGGGCATCGCCCATCTCTCTCTCAGCTCCTTGACGGCTTGGAGCTACTCCATCTGAGCCAGGCCTGAAGGAAATAGATACCTGAGCATACCAGACTGCAGGGGGAGGGCTCATGTGCCATTAGAGGCAGAGATGGCAGAGAAATCTCAGAAATGAAGGACATGGGGGATGGGATTCAACAGAAGAGTTAGGAGCATTTAAGAGTGATTATAAGATTTTTTTCATTTTTTGCTCATTTAATTTTTCACTAGGAGAGGTGATTAACTGTTGGGCAACCAGAAATAGTTTAAGCTAAACATAGCATAGCTGGCAGGGATTGTTATAAAATAGGACTTGGGTGTGGGAATACTGTTTCTTTAACTGTAACCCTTCCCCCCAATAAAGCAATATCAGTACTATGAATTCAAACCCAGGTGAAACTTGAGAATTGAGTGCAAGATCTCTTCAGAATGAATAGTTAGTTCTCATGGGTCTCCAACCTGTTTAAGGTCAGAGTGACCTTTTCTTTAATGGTCATGTTTTTTATTTAATATATAAAGTGCAAGAGACCATTATTAAGAAACTTTAGTTCAGACTTCTGATTTTGTGGATGAGAACTATAGAAACGATTTACCCAAGCTTGCAGGTATTTGGTGGTAGAGGTAGGACTCCTAGTTCAGTGCTATTCCCACCATATCATGCTGTTTCTTTCAATTTACAGTTTTTTCCCACCAGATTATGATTAAATGTGAGCATGAATAGGATATAATTAAAATTCAAAAGAGCTGTGCATTGGTCCAATTTAAACCTTGTTCTTAGGAATGGGAGGAACAGGACTGTTAGCTGGAGACGCAGCAAAATCGGGAGGCATAATCAGAGACCCTAGTTAGAAACAGGTTTAGCTTTTTGCCCATCAGGAAATGTGATCTCAGGGAATGCTGCAGAGATGACTGCAGGTGTGTTGACTGAAGAGCTACCTGGGAATTTAATGTGTGCATGCCTGCGGGGGGTGGGAAGATAGAGCCACAGTATTCCCTAGCTGTATGCATTGTGCCATTAGGCTAGGAATCACTGGAAAAGAGGAAATGTGGCTGGGTGAAATCACTCCCCTGTACGCCTGCCTCACTGGGAATCTCTTCCTGCCTTCCACCTCACATCAGCCCGTCCTGCATTCTGATTCCAGGCACCATTTTTTAAAAGTAGAAAACACTTAGAAAATTGTATTTATTTTTTAATCTTTTAAAAACATTTTATTTTGAAACAATTTCAGATTTACAGAAAGCTTATAAAAATTCCCATATAAAAAAGAATTCCCATACATATTTCCCAGATTCTCAGAATGTTTACATTTGACCAATTTGATTTATTGCTCTTTCTTTGAATCATTTTAAAGTACTTTTAAGTCATAATGCCTCTTTATGCCTAAATTCTTCGATGTATATTTCTTGGAAAAAAGGACATTCTTGTACTTAACTACAGCACAATTATCAAAACTTATCTACAGAAAATATTTAAATTTTACAAATTGTTAATTAATGCCTTTTATAGAAAAAGAAAAAAAAAATTCTGCTGTGGAGTCCAATCTAGTATCACATGTTGCATTTAGTTGTCATGTCTCTTTAGTCTTTTTCAATGTGGAAACATTTCTCTGTCTTTAGGTTTCATGTCCTAGACATTTTTGAAAGGATTGCCCTGTTACTTTGTAAAATGACTTTCACTTTGGGTTTGTCTGATGTTTCCCTGTGATTAGATTCAGGTTATGCCTCTTTGGAAGTAATAACACAGAAATGTTATTGTGATTTTTTTTTCTTTTCTTTTCAGTGTATCATCTCATAAGGCAAATGATATCTATTGCCCATTATAGGTTATGTTAACTTTGAACATTTTGATAAGGTGGTGTCTGCCAGGTTTCTACACTGTGCAGTAACTATTTTTCCATTTGTAAATAATATGAATTTTATGGGGGAGTACGGTGGTTTGAAGCTATATGTATCCCAGAAAAACATGTTCTTAAATTTAATCATTCCTGTGGTTGTGAACCCATTATAAGTAGGACGTTTTGATAAGGTTACTTCAGTTAAGGCATGGTCCACCTCAATCAGATGGGTCTTAATCCTATTACTGGAGTCCTTTATGAACAGAGTGAAATTCAGACACAGAGAGAGAGCCAGAAGGAGCAGTCAGAAGCTGAATATCAATGGAACCCGAATAGGAGGGAGATACCACCATTTGCCTTGCCATGTGACGAGCTAAGGACCGAAAATCACCAGGAGCCAGCCCCAGAATGCTATGGTCTTGGTGAGAAAAAAATCTCCTTGATTTGGATTTTTTCCAGCCTCAAACCATGAGCAAATAAATTCCCATTGTTTATCATGACCCATTTGTTTTAGTTTGCTAAAGGCTGCCAAGGTAATATGCCAGAAATGGGTTGGCTTTTACAATGGAGATTTATTAACGTATAAGCTTACAGGCTGAGAAAAATGTCCAAATCAAGGCATCATCAGGAGATACTGTCTCCCCAAGCTGCAGCTGTGGGTGATCAAGCACATAGCAGGGCACATTATCTGCATCTGCTGGTCTCTGCCTTCTCCTTCAGGCTCCATTGCTCTTAGCTTCTGGCTGCCTCCAGTTTTCTCTCTTCCGGATTCCATTGATTTCAGCTTTTGGCTTCCCGGGCTGCTTCTCTCTGCTCCTAGGAGTTTTTCTCTTTGTCTCTGCATGTTTCTCTTGTTTATAAAGAACTTCAGGAAAATGATTAAGACCCACCCTGGGTCATACAATCTAATGAAAGGCCCTTAACTGAAGAAATTTAATCAAAAGGCCCCACCTACAATAGGTTTACACACAGAGGAATGGATTAGCTCTGTGGACATGATCTTCTGGGGCTCACCCAGCTTCAAACTGTCACACCATTTCATGGTATTTTCTTGAGCTGTCTGGGAATCTAAAACAGGGAGATATTTCCAGAGTATAGAAATATCCTCTTTCTTATCAAACTTTCATCCATTGGATTTAAAATCCATTGGTGATTCTTGCCCAAAATAGTTATACTATGGTTGTTGCCAAATGATAATTTTTTTTCTAATTCCATCATTCCTTCTACCTGTATTTCCATCATTTATTTTATATCTATTATTTGTCATTCGCCTGGGAGGAGAGCTTTCCATTCTTCCCATCATTTTATTTGTGTATGGACTCATGAGCTCTTGATGTACTCTATTGGTTATAATCGGTACTATCAATATTTATTTTGAGGCTCAGATTGTCCCATATTAGGTCTTTCAAGCTGGTTCCTTATCCTTTTGACATGTCCTCACATGTTTTTAAGCATATCTTTACTTACTGGCTGTATTAGTCCAAGAGGTGCTGATGCAAAATACCAGAAATCTGTTGACTTTTATAAAGGGTATTTATTTGGGGTAGAAGCTTATAGTTACCAGGCCATAAAGTGTAAGTTACTTCCCTTACCAATGTCTGTTGCCACGTGTTGGGGCAAAACAGCTGCTGACATATTCCACGAGTTCAGGCTTCCTGTGTTCCTCTCTTCCAGGGACTCCGTGTTTTTTTCCAGGCTCAGTTGCTGTGCTCTGTCCACAAGGCCAGCTGTAGATTATCAGGCGAATGGCTCTGTCTCTCTCCCTGGGGCTTCTACCATGCCTAAGGAGCCGTCTCTATTCCTCTGTGTTCTTCTCCTGTGTGTTCACTTCCCCAACTCCAGCTCAAAACTCCCAACTCTGTCCTTTGCTATGTCTTTTCTTTGTGAATCCCCACCACTGATGAGCAGGGACTCAATGCTCTACTGATGTGGCCCAATCAAACTTCTAATCATAATTTAATAATTAAGTGATACCTCTGACAGACCAGTTTACAAACATAATCCAATAACTGTTTTTTGAATTCATAATGCCAAACTGCTACACTGGCCCATAATGATATTCCATATTCATCTTGTATTTTCCTACCTCCAGCCCTCTTCTCCAAAGAGCCCTGATTCTTTTAGGGGAGAATGGTATTTAAAATCCAAGATCAGGGTACTAGGTTTGCTTATGTGGACTAGGAATCCAGACTGACAATTTTCAAAACATAGCTTTTATCATTTCACTTTTCAGAACCTTCCTTGGCCTTTCTGCCAGGTAAAACCCAGGGTCCACTTTTCTAATTCCAGACCAGTACCATGTGCTGCCTCCTGTCTTCCAGAAAGATGCTTCCATCTGATCTTAACTTCATAGTAATATTTCTTCTCCAGGTGGCTATAAAGTAGGGTGCAAGCTCCCCAGAGCCCTTCTTTCCAACCAGTTGTTATAGTGACCATGTCTTCTGAACATGACCTCCTAAGCTTGAATGTGCTTATAAGTAGAATAGAACAAGATATTTGAAATCAGGACAGTCCTGTAAATTTTATTCATCAACAAGTACAGAGACCTCACCTGTATTTTAAAAATGGAGGCACAGGCATGAAGAAACAAAATTGATAAATGAGGGTAGAGTTCAGTGTTCCAAACATTGCTCATCTACTTGTAGACTGTTCCCAGGTCTATATTTTCCTTTTTTTCTTAGAGGGTTCCAGGAGGTTGTCTGCCTCTTACATCTCTTTAATTCATGCTATTAAAGCACACAAACCCTGTGACAGTTTGAATTTTTTGAGTCCCAGAAAAAATTGTTCTTGAACTAATCCATTCCTGTGGGTATGAGACCCTTTGATTGCATTAGATTTGGTTAAGGATCTTGATTAGATCACTTGATTAGGTTGCTTTTGATTAGACTACATCAGGGAGGCTTAACTCAGGTTGGGTCTCTGACCTCTTGCTGGGTCTTATATAAACAGAACACACAGAGAGACACAGATGGAAGGACAACTGCCATTTTTGACCCTGCCATGTGAGAGAGAACTCCAGAATTGCTAGCAGTCAAAGCTGAAGCACAAAGCCCCTAAGAGGCTGGGCCTACAGAGCAACTCAAGGCAGAAGAGATGATCTATATGCCTAATTGCCCACAGCTGGACTCAAAAAGTAGAGCAGCCAAGGCTGAGAGAAGAGGCTGGGAAAGAGATGCTTGATAGCCAACAGCCAAGCTCCGGGAGAAAATAGAGAGACTGTAGACCCACCATTTTGCCTCACCATGTGGTCTGCTAGCAGGATCTGCTAGCAGCCAACCTTTGTTGAGAAAGCATCTCTGATGGTACCTTGATTTGGACATTTTCACAAATTCAGAATTGTAGGCTTTTACCCTAATAAATTTCCCATTATAAAAGCCAACTCATTTCTGGCACTTTGCATTGGCAGCCCTGTGGCAAACTAAGACAAACCCCATTCTCTTTCTCTCATCCTAGGTAAATTTCAGGACTAAATTAGTCCCTGTCAAAGCATCTGCTCTCCATATAAATTCCTAATTGCTCTAAATATCAACCCACCAAAAGAAGACCAAATACAGTGAGTAATGGTGAAAAGGAAAAGTAATGAACATGGCATGCAAGTTTCCTTTTCCCTGTCCTGGGAGATTTTTCTGGCCAAGTCTAGCATGTTTATTCTATCTTAAACTTGTGCTTTGTTATCATTTCATTTGAAAACACATGTCTTTGTTTAAAAATACATGTAAATTAATGCCAATTGCACATCCTGAAACATCTTCCTGGGGGTAATAATAGTTTCCATTAATCTCATAAACTGTAGCCTTTTCTAATGCTAGGGAAGCACAAGCACAAGGGAAGCTTGTCAGAGCTGATCCCCAGCTCAGGGCTTTATTTCACTATGTTATCTTAGCAAGTCATACATCTTGTTTACCTTTTCCACTGCTGTCACTAGCCAATCTGCTAACATTGCTTGAATTAGAAAAAAGCTCCTAGAAGGTCTCAAACTCACTAGTAACTAATTGGTCACTTCCACTCACAGCTCATTGGCCAGAATTAGTCATTTGACATCACCTACCCACAAAGCTGCCCAGAAGGGAAGTCCTGCCATGTGCCCAGAATGGGGTGAGATCAGGAAATATTTGGCAACAAGAATAATGACTACCAAATGTCTTAAAATTGGTTGCATTTTATAATTAATTTTTCAGTACTTTACCTTTCTTAGTGGTACATAAAATAATAGTGCTTCTTGCAATATGTGGCCTCTTAGATTGTGTGAAATATGGTAACTTTTATGGATAGTTGGAGAATATTAACAGAATTATCATGTATCCCTAACCAATATGAAGGGGTGAAATTCAAAGTCTGTCATCACAATGACACTCACAGCCAATAAACCAACCCAGAGGCTCACAGGACATCCTTGCAGGAGGTGCTTTGCCATCTGCATGCATTAGGGGGAGCTGTGTCCTCTAGCTGCCACTGTTGCTGATGCTCTCAATTTGCCCTGTATTCTTCCCCTATCTTGTGGTCACTGTAGCTGCTGCTACAATGCCTGGGCCAAGGGCTCTGTGCTTGTCTGGGTCCTGGTGGGCCCTGTGGCTCTAGCCATGACCTCTGCTTTTCTGGGATTATTTTGACCTGCCCACTATAGTTAATTAGCCCAATTTCAAGCAAGAACTGCACCTAGGCCAAGGTCTGGGAATGGAGCCCAGTTGCCATTCATCTCAGCCTGAGCCCTGGCACTATCCTGTACCCTAAAATGAGGCTCCTGTCTGGGTCCAATGCTGGTTGACACCTAGCTGAACTGCCCCAGCAATGTCATGTCTTGACTGCACAACCAGTTTTGCTCCAGCTGCAAACACCAGCCACCAGCAAAATGCCTTTTCCTGAGCACCCCATGGTGGTACTGAGGCGGCTGTGTTTCTCTGTTACAGAAAGTGTTAATGAGCTTCCAGAGGAGAGAGCCCAAATGAGAGAAAACTTGTCCCTATGGCCTGAGAAGCTTTATACCTTGAAAGGCTTAGCAATTGCTTTATGAGCAAATCCCTTATTCTCCCTCCAGATCTACCTCAATCACTCCCGTTCTTTTTTTTTTTTTTTTTAAAGATTTATTTTATTTATTTAATTCCCCCCACCCATTGTTTGAACTTGCTGTCTGCTCTCTGTGTCTGTTCATTGTGTGCTTATCTTCTTTTTAGGAGTTACTTGGGAACTGAACCCGGGACCTCCTATGTGGGACGGAGGCGCCCAATGGCTTGAGCCACCACCACTCCCTGCTTGTTGGGTCTTTCATTGTGTTTCCTTGTTTCTTTTCATTTTGTCATCTCATTGTGTCATCTTGTTGTGTCAGCTCGCTGCGCCAGCCTGTCGCATCAGCTTGTTGCTGTCTTGCTCATCTTCTTTAGGAGGCACTGGGAACCAAACCTGGGACCTCCCGTGTGGCAGGCAGTCGCCAAACTGCTTGAGCCATATCTGCTTCCCCCATTCTTACACCTTACACTCCAGCCACATTCTCACCCTCTCCAATACAGCAGGATCTGTCACACCTCAGGTCTTTGCACTGGTCATTTGTTTAGAATATCTGCTCCATCTTGCTCTCCCTACACTGATTCCTACATTTTCTTCAATGTCAGATCAAAGGCTACACCTCTCTGACAACTTTCCTGATTTCTGCAGCCTTGGATAGCTCCCGCCACACCCTACTTCCTCTGAACTCCCTCTGAGTTTAAGCCGTACTTGTGTAAATCTAGTCATCTTATTACATTATAACCAGGTTTAGCTCTATATCTTCACTGAGCTTCTTGAAGTCTGGGACCTTGTCCTTGCCTTTCTGTGTACCTGGCAGCATAAAGCCTGTTACAGTGTAAATAAATGCACATCCACGCACGCGATGAAGAGAATGTGCAGACTTGAAGGCTGCATGAGGGCTGTCTCACTGGAAGTGGGGTGACATCAGACCTTGTGACTGAAAACGTATGAGAGGCAAGAAAGGAGATGCTATCCGTTTCAGCTTTCCTTGAGTGTAGTAGCAGGGGGGGGGGGGGAGGGGTAGAAAGTCAGCAGTGATGCTAGGGAAGAAAGATGGGGCTTCCCTCAGGGACCAATGTGTGCCAAGGAAGAACTGCAGCCAAGGTCAGGAAAACAAAAGCCCCAGCCTGGAGCAGACACCGGAGAGGCCCACTCTGTTCCCAGCCAAGATTTTAATGCTGAGCACCAGAGCTTGTATTCCCAGCTGCCCAATGGTCATCTCCTGGGCACCTTAGGCTAAGAATGCCCAAATATTCGTCATCACCCTCTCTATCCCCTGAACTTCCTCCTTGTGGAGGGTACTACGCACACCCACCTGCCTGAGACATAAATCTGGGTGCATCCATGATGCCTCTCACACCCTCACTTCCTATATCAGATCCACCACCAAGACCTATCAGTGTTTTCTGCTGAGCATCTCTGGATCTTCCTGCTAAATGCCTCTTAATTCCATTTACTTATCGCCCCTCCAGTGTCACTGTCTTAATTCAGGCCACCATCCTCTTCCAGATGTCTAACTGGTCTCTCTGACTTTAGTTCCTCCGCAATACTGTTAGATACATCATTCCCTTTCTTAAAAGACTTTGGAACTACCATCAGCATCAGGATAAAATCTTATTTCCTTAGCATAAAGTACAATCACCTTCCTGATATGGCCCCTTCCTCAGTGTCAAGCTTTACTACTTAAGATTGTTTCAGCCACAAGTGGCAGAAAATCCTGATGCTAGGAACTGAAACCAGCAGTTTCCAAAGTGGGAGACACACATCTAGAGTGTGTTCAAGATAATCTTTTGGAGTATAAGAAGAAAATATTAGAAACTCTTATATTCATTCCTTTCTAAAAGTAGGAAATTTAAGTTTACTAATATTTTATATAAGGATTGGCAGTGGCGCTTTCACTCAGTCCTTATACCAGACAGTAACAATCAAACTTCCTAAAGGTATAAGAGGCATCCTGAGGAAGGAGGTAGCATTTCAAATTGGAAAATAGTTGACCAAGTGCCATCCATGTGTACTCCGCTAAGTGAATGCATAGATCTTACTCTGTTTTTTTTTTTTTTTTTTTTTTTAATTGGTGGGGTGTTGTGAAAATAAGAGAATATTTCCATTTAATTTTTATTGATTTATAGTTGATTAGTTTTATCTTTTCTAGACTTCTAGAACTTCATATAAATGAAATTAAGCAGAATGCACATTTTTGTTTTACCTCTTTTGCTTACCATAATGTTTTTGTGGATTCATCCATGATGTTGAGTTTGGATATGCTTGACTACATAAGGTACTGCCAAGTCATTTCCCACAATGTTTATACTATTTTATACTCCTACCTTTAGCATATGAGAGTTCAGTTTGCTCCATATCCTTGTCAACGTTTGATGTTGTCAGACTTTTAAATTTTACTCATTCTAGTGAAATAGTATTTCCTTTCGGTTTAAATTTTCATTCCCTTTATGCTCAACGATGTTGAGCACTTTTTCATGTGTTTATTGGCATTTGTATATCTCCTTTTGTGAAATGTCTTTTTAAGCCTTTTATCATTCTTTAAAAAAATTAGTTTTATATTTTTTATTAACTTGTAGGAGTTCTTTATATATTCTAGTTGTAAGTACTGTTGGGAATTAAGTATCTCAGAAAAACATTTTCTTAGTATTAATCCATTGAACCCATTGTAAATAGGGCCTTTAGAAGATGTTATTTTTAGTTAAAATGTAGCCAACTGAATCAGTTTGGGCTTTAATCCAGATTGCTGGGGTCCTTTATAAGCAGAACGAAATTCAGATATAGAGAAAGCCATGGGAAACAAGAAGCTGGAAGTCAATGGAACTCAGAAAAGAAAGGAGAAGATGCCACCATGTGCATTGCCATGGTATGGAAAAGCCAAGACCCAAGAATCACCAGCAGCCAGCCCTAGCACATCAAAGTTTTGGGGAGAAAGCCTCGATTTTGGACTTCTCCTAGCCTCAAAACTGTGAGCCAATAAATTCCTGTAGTTCAAGCCAACTCGTTGTATGGTATTTGTTTTAGCAGCTGGGAAACTAAAACAAGTACTATATCAGATATATTTATTGGAAATATTTTCCCTTAGTCTATGGCTTGCCTTTTCATTATGTTATAATGAAAATTGCACTTTGGTCTATGATTTCACCAAATAATTTTTTGTGAGTGGAGTGAATTTTTTTTCATGTGTTGAAAAGAGTTTCCTTTCCCCCACTGAAATTTTTGGTCTCTTTATTGAAAATCAATTGACTGTGTAAGTATGCATATATTTCTGGACTCAGTCTTCTGTTTCATTGTTCTATTATTTATCCTTAAAAGTACCACACTATCTTCATTATTGTAGCTTTGTAGTGTGTCTTGAAGTGAAGCAATGTGAATTCTTTGCCTGTTATTCTTTTCCAAGGCTTCTATTATTCTACAACTTGCTTTTCCATATAAATATTTGACTCAACTCAGCAATTTCTACAGAAGGTCTGCTGAAATTATGATTTGGAATTATGTTTATTGACTAATTTTGGGAGAACTGACCACTTAAAAATATTGTTTCTTTTCATCCATGCTATTTACTTAGGTTTTTCTTTAATTTATTACAACAATGTTTTGCAGTTTCAATTGTAAAGTCCTTGAATATATTTAATTACATTTATCCCTGATATTTTATATTATTTATGCTATTCTAAATGGTATTTTAAAATTTCATTTCATTTTGCTCATTAAGAATATAGAGATATACAATTGATTTTTTGAATATTTACCTGTATGGTGTGACCTTCTAAACACATTGATTAGTTTTTGTAGTTGTTTTGTAGATTCATTAAGATTTTCTATATGTGCAATCATGTCATCTACAAATAAAAACATATTTTCCTTCCTTTCCCATATTCATGCAAGTTTCTTTTTCTTGCCTCAATGTCCTGACTAGGACTTCCATGATTAGGCTGAATAGATGTGGTAGGAATGGGCATTCTTGCCATGTGCCCAATCTTACAAAGCATTGAACTTTTCAAAATTAAACATGATGTTAGCTGTAGAGAACTTAAAAAAAAAATCAGGTTGAGGAAGTTCCCTTCTATTACTAAGTGCATTTTAAAAATCATTAATCAGTCTTTTTTTGTCAAATGCTTTTTCTACATCTTTGAGGTGATAATGTGATGATGTGAATTTTCTCCTTTATTCTGTTAATATGGTGAATTCCTTGTTTGGAGTTCATATGTTAATCCAATCCTGTATTTGGTGTGATGATTTAATATTTTTATATAGCTGTATTTGATTCACTAATTTATTATTAAGGATTTTTGATATTTATGTACTTGAAGTACGTTGATCTATAATTTTGTTTTCTTGTAATACGCTTGTCTGCTTTTGGCATCACAATCATGCTGGTTTCATGAAAAGAATTGGGATGCACTCCCTATTACGCTATTTTCTGAAAAAATTTGTGAAATATTGATATTGTTTCTTTTTAAATTTGACAGATTTCATCAGTGAAGCAAACTGTCTGAGCCTAGAGTTTGCATGGTGGGAATTATAAGTTAAATTTCCTTATCGTATAAAAAGCTATCCAGATTTTCTGTTTTCTTTTTACATTGATTTTGGTAATTAATGTTTTCCAAGGAATTTTTTTCCCATTTCACCTAAGTTATGAAATTTATTGACATTAAGGTAGATAAAAATATGTCTTTATTATCCTTTAATATCTGACGAATTTATTGTAGTGTCACTTCTTTTGTTCCTGAAATGGGTAATATATTTATTTTCTTTTTTCCATTCTTTTTTCTTTGATAAGTCTAGCTAGAGATATATCAATTTGATTGATCTCAAAGAACCAACTTTTGGCTTTCCTTTTCTTCTTTCTTTTAATGTTTATTTTCTATTTCATTTGTCCCCCCTCCTATCTTGATTATTTTTCTCCTTCTACTTTTTTTGTTTTGTTTTGTTTAATAGTTTAATTTGCTATTCTTGTCCTAGTTTCCAGAGGTGGAACCATCAATTGTTTATTTTTAAACTTTCTTCTTTTCTAATAAAAGCAAATGTGCATTAAATGGTTGTTGGGTATACTGTGCTCTATAAATATCAATTAGATTAGGTTAGTTGTTAGTTTTGTTCAATTATTCTACATTGTTGTTCTTGAACTCTGTAGTCTCAGGACCCATTTACATGCCTAATATCATTAAGGATCACAAAGGGTTATATGGGTTATTTCTGTTGATATTTTCCATACTCGGAATTAAAACTAAGAAAATATTGAAACTCAAAAGCATACAAGCACACATTCCATCAGCATCAGAGTGATGATGTAATCATACATTTCATGTTTTCTTGGAGAACTCCACTTTATAGTCATGAGTCAACAAGAGTGGAAAAGGCAAATAACCTCTTAGTATTACTATGAAAATAGTTTTAAGTTTACAGATTCCCTAAAAGAGTCTCAAGGATTCCCAGTGGTAGTGGGACCATACTTTATGAATCTATACTCAATATCCCAATTTTTTGTGTGTGTCTTTTCTATCAGAAATGTGAAAATCTCTAACTATGATTGCATATTTGTCCCCTTTAGTTCTATCATATTTTGCTTTATGACCTTTAAAGCTCTGCTATTTGGTGCATGCACATTTAGGGTTTTATTTCTCCTGACGTAGTGACCTTTTTACATGTCCATCTTTATTTCCCATAATGCCTTTTATCTTGAACTCTCATTTGTCAGATATTCATATAACCACTCCAACTTTAAAAAAAAACTGATGATTGCATAATATATATTTTTCCATAGTTTACCTTTAACCTATCTATGTCTTTAAACTGCACTTCTTATAGACAACATACAGTTTTTTGCTTTTTTAAAAATTCCCATCTGACAATTGCTTTTTAAAATTAGAGTATTTTGTCCTTATACATTTAATACAATTATTGACATATTTGGGTTTAATTCTTCTCTTTTGCTATTTGTTTTTATTTGTCTCACCTGTTTTTGGTTCACTTTTTTTCCTTTCCTGATTTATTTAGATTGCTTATTGTTTTGTGTTCCATTTTATATGCTTAATTGGATTTTAGTTATAGCTCTTTATTTGGTTTTTTAGTCATTGACTTAGGGGTTAAAATATTTATCTCTAACTTAGTCTACCATGAATTAATATTATACTACTTCATGAATGGTTTAAGATCCTTTACAGTATCTTCCATTTACCTACATCTATCTATTCCTTATGTTTTTGTCATACATTTTACTTCTTCATATATTATAAGCCACAGAAAGCATTGCTTTCCATTTTACTTTACATACATAACAATATGAGCCCTTTTACTAGGCAGGCACAGATCCATCTTCAGCTCTGGGATATTTTCTCCTCTGAATTATTTAGTTATGTTTAATTATGGTCTCACCTTCATCTCTTTTCTCCTTTTGGGACTCACATTATTTGCTTCTCAAGTTACCTCAGTATATTCTCCAAGGCTTTTATCTTTTCCCCCATAGCTTTTATCAATTTGTATTGTGCTTTGTTCTTTAAGGTATTTTCTCCATTTGTCTTGCTTCTGATTTTACTCTCAATGGTGATCAGTATTTTAACAATTCATGTATTGAATGTATTCATTCTAAATGATGTTTTTCAGTTCTAAAGGTCATTTTTGCATTGTCCCTAAATCTCTTTAATTACTTTCTTTTTTTCCTGTCCAATTTGTTGTCAGTCTTCTCTAGCTGCTCTATTTCCTTAGGGGCCTATGAGAATGTTCTGTTTTTTACATCCTCTCTGACTGCTAGACACTCTCAGGTATACTTTGATTTGATTGTCTGTTCATTTAGGCTCAGCCTCAGTTTCTGACATACCCTAAGTGTGGCCATCTGACGAGCAGTGGAAAGCCTGGTGGTTTCTGCTGCTTTAAGCCAGTGGTGGAGCAATAGGTAGTTTATCATCTGTATTGGTCAGGGTGCTCTAGGAAAACAGAACTAACAGAAGATACCAGTAAATATTATGAGATTTTATAAAGCTGTCTTATGTAACTGTGGGGACGCACAAATCTAAATTCCATAGGGCAGGCTCAAGCTAGGAACTCCGAAGAAGGTGTTTGATGAATTCTCCAGAAGACGCTGGCTCTCTGAAATAGAGATGGAAGTTCTCTCTTCTGATGGCTGAATCCATCACTTCTCCTTTTAGGGCCTTCAGCTGATTGGATGAGACATCTCTCATTGTTGAAGGCGATCTCCTCAGTTGATTGTAGATGCAGTTAGTCACAGATGCAATCAACTTACTGATGATTTAAGTCCATGAAATGTCCTCACAATAATAACTAGGTCAGTGCTTACTTGACCAAACAACTGGGCACCATTACCTGTACAAGTTGACACATGAGCCTAATCATCACGTTATTCTTTACTGATTCAGCATCAGGAAGAAGTCTTTCTGCTTCCCAGCTTTCTTGAGTTCTCTGGACTTAGGAGTGGAGAAAAGAAAGAAGTCTCCCCTTTCAGCTCCTCTTTATCATCTTAGGAGCAAGGTATCCAGACACACTTACCCAGGAGAAGTTGCACTTCTCGTTGGGGTGGGAGCAGAGTTGTCTGTGCATCTCAGGGGGCTAGGTTCTTCTCCTGAATAATTGGCATTATGGTCTCCAATGCTGTTTCCACCTGTTATGGTGGAAAACGACCTGCACACATAGTGATCTCCACCTTTACTGTTATCCATTTTATCCCTGGAAGTTCTCAGTTCAGAAGAAATATCTGGATTAGAGAAGGGAGTGAAGGGAACCAGGACATATTCAAACTGCCCTCCTCTCAAAATCCTCTACTCTAGGGACTCCTGTTAAGCAAAAGAAAACCGACCACAGAGATTATCCAACGTAACCATCATGTTCTCAACTGCATGGTGGGTGGATTTGTGTTTGGAAGAGAGAGGCCTTGGAGTCATTCAGCTCTGGGTTGGAATCCAGGCTCTTACACATGCTCACTGTGTACAAGTTACTTAGGGTCTGTGGGCCTCACTTTCCTCTCATGTAAAATAAAGAAAATGAGAGCCCCTTCATAAGGTTGCAAAAATTAAATCGGATAATACATGTGAAGCTCTTACCACACACAGCTGGCACCTTGTAAGTTCCCTTCCCTCCTTTTAATCCTTTGTCTGCTAACTTACCCCTATATTCATGCCTCATTCACCAGCTCTTACACGTGTCTCATACCACAGACAAGGGTACCAGCAGGATCTCAGTCCCAGCTCAAGTTTTCTAGTTTCAGCATTTTCCCAGTTGTGTGGCTATGTAATTCTACAATATGTTCCTGTACTATAAACAGCAGTACACTACATCCAGGCTGTCCTGAAAAAGGAAAATTGATGTTATATAAGAAGCAGGGATTGAGATGGAGAAAGAATGTTTCCTACAGCCCTGGACTTAGCTCTAGATGTAGCCTTGGTAAGGTTAATATTTGAGAGAGAAGCCAGATCTGGGCAGAGGAAGAGGGACTTAGGAGGGCAAGAGTGAATGGAATATGAAGTAGGACTGGTATAGGGACAGGGACAAGGACAAGGATTGAGAAAGAGAGAGGGACTTTATCCATCCCCTGTGCATAGCACAGTCAGAGCAGGCTGCCTGCTGATGGCTAGCTGTCTTGTAATTTATAAGGCCACCTGATTGGCACACCCTGCATGCCAAGAGAACCCAGAAAAGAAGTTGCTGACTAATTGAAAGCACCTTCCGTCCTGGCCCTCTTTAGTTAGTAACAAATATTCTTTCTGCACTTCTCCAATCTTTGTTTAGTCTCCTACTGTCAACTATGCCCCTGACTTTGGTGCTTATTGGTTGGATTTGGTTTTCATAGTTTGGCTGTAGTGCTTGCTAAGGAAACTTACAGTCATCACTCCCTTTAGCTCCTCAGGTGTGACCCCATCCTGCTTTTAGCACCCACTCTTGGAATAGGGGTCAACCATCAGCCTGGCTACTGAAATAAGTGTTCTTTCCTGAAATATCCAACTATATCTCCTCCAGCCTTCCATGACTTGAGAGCGCCTTTGTTTTAAGGTCTAATGTTTCCAAAAGATGCTCTCTTCGTAATCTGTCACCACTATGATAATGATTACATTGGCAGCTGCTGTTTGTTGATCATGTTGATCACTTACATGTATCATTCATTTTTTGGAGCACCTAGAAAAGATTATATTTTCTTATTTAATCGGTATCAATTGTTCAGTCAGACTTGCTAATCTGCCAGTGTGGTTGAATGGAAAGGAGGAGCCATAAGTCAGGATGTGGATGGGAGATGAAAAAGATTTCAAGAAAAGGCTTAGGATACATGTCATTTATGGAAGGCAGAGTTATTAGTAGCTTGCTAGAAGTTTCTTGTACTTAGTATTTTACTTAGGGAAGGCAATATTGAGGGCTGGGAACAATCTTTTCTTTTACCATTTTCTGTTTGTTAATATATAAACAGTTCTTCTAGTTAAGATGCTAGGTTTTCTAAATCCAGATTGTGTAAAATACATTTTGTCTTTCAAATCATCTTGTGTGTCCCAAATTAACCTAAGCTCTTATGTTAAGAGTCTAAAGGGGAAAAAATCATGAACTAAATGCAAAGCAAGCAAAAGGAAGGAAATAATAATAGCAAAAATAAGTAAAATGAAAGTAGATAAACAATAGATACAATAAATTAAAACAAAAGTTGATTCTTTGAAAAGAGCAAACAAAAAGAATGATAAAACTTTATCTAGACTAGTGGTTCTTCAACAGGGATGATTTTGAGCCCCAGAGGACACTTGTCAATATCTGGAGATATTTTTAATTGTCATACCATAGGGGAAGTGTACTATTGGCACCTACTGGGTAGAGGCCAGGAGTGCTGCTAAACATCTCACAATGCACTTACAGCCCCTCCACAGTATAAATTATTCATCCAAAATGTCCATAGGGCCAAGGTCAACAATAAAAATAAGAAGACAAAAATGACCAAAATCAGGAATGAAAGAGAAGACATCACTAGTAACTTTAAAAGTGTTTTCAGTGGTTTTAAGACATAATCATTATAATGATTATAAGGTAGCTATTATAAGACATAGTTTTATGTTAACAAATTAGGAAATTTTGATTAAATGGGAAAATTTAAAGAAAAACAAATTAAGGATACTGACTGAAGAAGAAATAGAAAATTTGAGTAGATTCATAACAAGTAAAAACTTTGAATTAGTAATTGAAAATCTTCCCACAAAGAAAAGCCCAAGTCTAGATGGCCTCACTGGTTAATTCTAAAAAACATTTAAGGGGGAAATAATACAACTCCCTCACAAATTCTTTCAGAAAATAGAGGTAAGAACACTTCCCAACTAATTCCATGAGGCCAGTATTTCCCTAATACAAAAGCCAGACAAAGACATCACAAGAAAATGAAACTACAGACCAATATGCCTCATGAACATATGTCCCTCAACAAAGTATTAGCATGGTGAATCCAGAAACATATTAAAAGTGGGACTTCTCTAAGGAATATAAGGTTAGTTTAATATTCTGAAAATAAATCAATATAATACCATATTAATAAAATACTATGAATAATGGAAAGAACTACCTGATTATCTCAAAAGAGGATTTGAAGAAGTTTAATACTAATTCATGATAAAAGCTCTTAATAAACTAGAGATAGAGAAGAATTGTCTCAATCAAATAAAGGGCATATATGAAAAGCCTGCAGCTAGTGTCATACTTAATGGTGAAAGACTGAATACTTTCCTCTCTACAATTAAGAATGAGGCCAGAAAATATGCTCTTGTCACTTCTATTCATCATTGTATGTGGATTCTAACCAGTGAAATCAGGCAATAAAAAGAAACAAAAGGCATCAAGACTGGAAATGGGAAAGGAAAGCTATCTTTAGTCACAGATGGGATTATCCTGTAAGTAGAAAATCTTAAGGTCTCCACCAAAACAAACAAATAAATTAACAAAATTCTAGAACTAATGAATGAGTTGACTAGGTCACATACAAGATTAATATACAAAACTCAAATTTATTTCTATATACTAAAAGGAACTATATATTATGTACTAAATCTGGAAATGAAATTAAGAAAACCACTCCATTCCTAATAGCATCAAAAACAATAAAATAACTTGTTATAAATGTAGCAAAATGAGTGTAATATTTTTGTACTAAAACTATAACATATTGCTGACAGAAATAAAAAAGATCCAAATAAATTGATAGACATCCATGTTCATGCATTTGAAAGTCTCAGTATCAGTAAAGTGGAACTTCTGCCTAAATTGATCTATAGATTCAGCACAATCCCTATCAAAATCCCAGCAGGCATTTTTGCAAAAATTGACAAGCTGATCTTAAAATAAATGGAAATGCAGAGGACCTAGAATAGGCAAAGCAATCTCGAAAAAGAAGAAAAAGTTGAAGGAGTTAAACTTCCTGATTAAAAAATTTATTTCAATTACAACTTAAAAACGAAAAGACAAATAACCCAATTTAAAAATGGGCAAAGAACTTGAATGGACATTTCTCCAAAAAAGACATACAAATCACCCATAGGCCCATTAAAAGGTACTCAACATCTTTAGTTACCAGGAAAACACAAATCAAATGCACTATGAAATATTACTTCATACCCAAGATGGCTATAATAAAAAATACAGATAATAACAAGTTTTGGTGAGGAAATGGAAAAATCAGAATCCTCATATACTGCTGGTGAAATGTAAAATGGTGCAGCCACTTTGGAAAACAATTTGGTAGTTCTTCAAAAGGTTTAACAGAGAGTTGCCATTTGATCCAGCAATTTCATTCTTAGGTATATATCCAAGAGAAATGAAAACATATGTTCACACAAAAACTTGCACACAAATATTCATAGCAGTATTATTCCTAATAGCCAAGAAATAGAAATGACCCAAAGGTCCATCGACTGATGGATGGATAAAGTGTGGTATATCCAGACAGTAGAATATTATTCAGCTATAAAAAGGTATGAAGTACTAATATGTGCTACAACATACATGAACCTTGAAAGCATTATGCTAACTGAAATAAGCCAATCTAAAAGACCATAAATTATATGATTCCATTTATATGAAATGCCCAGAATAAGCAAATCTGTAGGGACATAAAGTATATTAGTGGTTGCCTAGAGCTGGGGTAGGGTGGGTAGAATTGAGGTGTGGTAGCAAAAGAATATGTGATTTCTTTTTGGGTGATGAAAATGTTCAAAATTGATTGTGGTGATGATTAAATAACTCTGAATGTATTAAAAATATTGAATTATATGCTTTAAATAAGTGACTTGTATGGTGTTTTAGTTTCCTGGCTGCTAACACAAATATCATACCATGGATTGGCTTAAACAATGGGAATTTATTGGCTCACAGTTTTGAAGCTAGGAGAAGTACAAAACTGAAGTGTCAGCATGGCAGTGCTTTCTCCCTGAAGATTGTGGTGTTCTGGGGCTGGCTACCAGTGATCCTTGGTCCTTGGCTTTTCTGTCACATGGCAATGTCTTCTCCATTCTTCTCCAATTCCATTGACTTCCAGCATCTTTTTCTGGCTTTCTCTCTGTGTGTCTGAATTTCATTCTGCTTATAATGAACTCCAGTAATCTGGATTAAAGCCCAACCAGATTCAATTGGGTCACACCTTAAATGAAGTAACATCTTCAAGAGATCCTATTTCCAATTGGTCCACACCTGCCAGAATGTGGGCTGAGACAAAGAACATGTCTTAACTGGGGTACACAATTCAGTCCACCACATATGGTATGTGAATTACATCTTTTGTTATTTGTTTATTATTATTTTTATTGGAGAAGTTGTAATTTGCAGAAAATTCATGCTTAAAATACAGAGTTCCCATATACCACCTGTCTTACTTTGCCACAGAGGTGCCAATGCAAAGTACCAGAAATGGGTTGGCTTTTATAATGGGAATTTTATTTGAGATAAAAGCTTACAGTTCAGGGGTCATGAAATGTCCACATCAAGGCACCATCAGAGATGCTTTCTCAACAAAGTCAGCTGCTGGTGATCTTGATATCCTGCCACATGGTGATCAGGCATACGGCAGGGCTCATCTCCTCAACCTTGAGCTGTGCCTTGGGCCCAGGCTCTCAGAAGGCTTCTTTCCATGCCTCTGTGCTCTGCTGATTCCAGAGTCTGGGATCTCTCTCATCCTCTCAGGGCTTCTCTGCCTTTCTGAGCTGTAGTCAAACCTGGAGTCCTCTCTCTCACATGGCCAGGTCAAAATGGCAGATCTCCCTTTTCCCGTGACTCTCTGTATTAGTCAACCAAAGGGGTGCTGATGCAAAATACCAGAAATCAGTTGGTCTTTATAAAGGGTGTTTATTTGGGGTAGAAGTCCACAGTTATCAGGTCATAAAGCATAAGTTTCTTCCCTCACGAAAGTCCATTGCCATGTGTTAGAGCAAGACAGCTGCCGATGTTTGCCAGGGTTCAGGCTTCTTGGGTTCCTCTCTTTCCAGGGCTCTGTTTCTTTCCAGGCTCAACTCCTCTGTTTCCTCCACAAGGTCAGCTGTAGACTATGAGGCTCTCTAGGCTTTACCTCTCTCCACAAGGCCAGCTGTAGACTCTCAGGTGAATGGCTCGTCTTTTCCCGGGGCCTTCTTTCCTTCCTCACGACCAAGCTCTCTTACGTCCTGGGGCTCCAGCTCAAGATTCCAACATCAGAACTACTACAACTCTGTCCTTTGCCATGCCTTTTATATTTGATTCCCAGCCCACCAAGGGGTGGGGCTCAACGCCCTACTGATGTGGCCCAGTCAATGCCCTAATATTAACTTAATCATGCCCAGGTTAACAGACCAGTTTACAAGCATAATCCAATATCTACTTTTGGAATTCATAACTATATCAAACTGTTATACTGCTATACTCTCTCTGTGTGTCTCTGTTTATATCAGCTCCAGTAAAAAGGCAGAGACTCAACCTGGGTCATGTCTCACTGATACAGTCCAATCAAAAGGTTCTCATGCCCACAGGAATGGATTCGTTCAAAACATAATCTTTTTCTTTTTGGGATTCATAAAAGAACTTCAGACTGCCACACCACCCTATTATTAACAACTTGCATTAGTGTGGTACATTTGTTATAATTCATAGGAGAACATTTTTGTAATTCTTATTATAACACTACACTAATCAGACAGTATGGTAGTGGCATAAGCCTAGCCAGGAAGATCAATGGAACAGAATTGAGAGTACAGAAATAAACCCTTTTATTTATATTCAATTGAATTTTAGCAAAGATGCCAAAGCAATTCAGTAGAGATCTAAAAATATATGTCCTCGCAAAGATTTGTTTGTGAATGCATATAGCATTATATATGCATACCCAAAAAGTGGAAACCCACATGTCTGTGAACTGATGAATGGTCCATACAATGAAACACTATTCAGCAATAAAAAGTTAGGAACTTTACATGCTACACCAAGGCTAAACCTAAAAAACATGCTAAGTGAAAGAAACAAGATGAAAAAGACCACATATTGTAGGATTCCTTTTATATAAAATGACCAGAAAAAAAAAATCTATGAAGATAGAAAGAAGATTAATGTTTGTCTTGGGTGGGAATGGCGAATGACTGCAAGTGGGAACAAGGAATCTTTTGGGGTGATGGACATGTTCTAAAATTGGATTTGGGTTGCACAACCACATTTTATTCATTCATCAGCTGATGGATATTTGGATTGTTTCCACCTTTTGGCTCTTAGGAATAATGCTGCTATGAACAACTGTGCACAAGTTTTCGTGTGGACATGTTATCTCTCTTGGGTATAAACCTAGGAGTGGAATTGCTGGCTCAAATGGCAATTCTAATTTATTAAAAATTATTGAATTATACAACTAAAATGTGTTAATTTTACTGTTTGTAAATGATACTCAACAATGTTCTTAAAAATATCCCTGTCCGTGAATGATCATCAGAATGTCTGAAGGCTTTGACCCTGGTTCATGCCTGATCTCTCATTAGCTGTCTATCCTTGGTCAAATTGCTTTATCATTCCTGGTCTTAGTTTCTTCAACTATAAACTGAAAGGGCAGGACTACTTGGTTTCCAACGCCTCTTCCAGGTCGTCTAACATTCTATGCATCCGGGTGCTTTCATGTGAATTGTGTCTCATGGGCCAGGAAAGTAAGGATTAGACCAGGCTTTAGAGAAAACTGTTTCTGCTTTAGAAAGTAAGAGACCGTTAGGATGGATGAGGCTCTTGGAGATCAAGTAGGGCTAGATTACCCCCTAAATGAGGGGTTCTTAACCTTTTTTGTTCCACGGACCCCTTTGCCAGTCAGGTGAAAACCTGGACCCCTTACTAAGTCCATACTACAGGGTGTTTTATTTAATAAATATATCACACCCACACCAACACATCCCCACAAGAATAATGTTTTTTTGAATTTCAGTTCAAGCTCATGGACCCCTTCAGAAGCCCTGCCCTAAACTGTGAAGGGTAGGAACACTGATGGAATAAGTGCCTTGTTCAAGCTGAAACAGCCACTTGGTTAGCAGCCCAGTTGAGACGAGAATCCACTCACCTGGCTTCCATGTAGATGTTTTTTTTCAGGAGAAATTCAATTTCCTTTCTTGTATCCTTTTTAAAAATTGTTTCAGTACTTTTGTTTAAAATTATAGTTGAAAACATTGGCGATGTTCCTTACGCATGGGGCTGTAGCATTAACTCCCCTGTGAGGTCAGAAGGAATGTTTTCTGATTTTTTAAATTGTCTATTTGTAACATACCTATTCCTTAAAATTGCCCTTCATATTCTTGTATCCTTTCAGTTTCTTTTATTAGGAGTTAGAAGAGGAGAAGCCTGAAGGTGGAGGAGGAAGAATAAGCAAGAAGTCACCCTCAGTCCTTGTGGCTTCTATCTCCATGCAGGTAGATGCTCCCGGGAGCTGAGGTGGTTGCAGAGTGACTGGGCAGGGTGTTGTAATATTTATGTCCAGCGTCTTCCTGGCAGGACAGTAAACACATACTTCCCTTATCTAACTATCTTTTCCCCCTTGTCTCCCTATCACTGTATAAGTTCATCCTAAGCGTCATTTTCGGGAAAACCTCTATTTATTTAACATATTTTACTCATACAAAAGCCAAATAAGAACAAGAATTATATAAAAGTCAAAGTACAGTAAACTCCCTGTAAATCCATAGTCTGATTTCACTAGTCCCACGCTGATTTTGTTTTTTACTGTAAGCATGTGCCTGGGGTCATTTCTCTTTTCACTGTTTTCTTTACAATTTCTTATCTGAAGATGAGATGTTTCTCACCTAGAAACATCTGTGAAGCTCTCTACATGCATTAATGCATCTAATTCTCAAAACAACCTTTTGATGCAGGCACTGTTATCTCCATTTCCTGATGAAGCAACTAGAGCTTAGAGAAGTTAAGTAGAGTGATCAGAGTCATATAAAATAAATGGGAGAGGCCCCCACGTCTGTCTGATTCTAGAGCTGAGCTCGTAATGCAAACATTGCACCACCCTGCTCTCAACCCATGTCATACTAATCCAGTTTCATCTAATGCTCAAATCCCTCTACCATAGCACTGTGAATGGTGTATACCATGACAGGATACTCTACCACCTGAGGCACCCCATTCCATATTGAGTGACTTCCTGCAGCTTCTACCTAGTACTGGTCCTAGACCTTCCACGCAAATAAGTAAAAACCACATGCCTTTCAAATTAAAAAAAAAAAAAAAAGCATGTCCCTTGCCTCTTGAGTTTTCTTTTCTTTACCCAAAGCAGTCTCAGGTTTTGAACAGTATCTATGTGAAAAGGTTTTGAGCCTCCCTACCACGCTGCTTTCTCTCTTTTGAGCATGTTCCCAATTATCACTACCCCTCTTAAAAGGTGGTGTTTGGAACCCACAGCACAGAGAGATCAACAGTATCACCTTTCTTTTTTATATTCTATACCTCTTTTAATGCTGCCTACATTTTGCTTCGTCTTTAGTGGTCACATCATTTGGTCAAATACCTTGAGTAATCCGTTTTAATCTGTATATGGTTCTAACAAATTCAATTTACAAATCACACTGAACTTATAGGGTATCAAGAAAACTTCTTTTTTTTTCCACTGTTTTTTAATTAGAAAAGTTGTAGGAAAACTCACACATAAAATATAGTTCCCATTTACCACCCTATTATTAACATCTTACATTAGAGTGGTACATTTTTTACAATTTGTGAAAGAACATTTTTATCATTGTACCATCATTCATAATAGGCTTCACTGTTTGTGTTGTTCAGTTCTATGTTGTTGATGTTTAAAAATTTTTTTTATTTTAGTAAAATATATAAAAAACCTAAAATGTCCCCCTTTTAACCACATTGATGTATATAATTCAGTACTGTTAATCACATTCATAATGTTGTGCTGCCATCACCACCATCCATTACCAAAACTCTATGATCAACCTAAATGGAAACTCTGTACAATTTAAGCATTAACTCCTCATTCCCTACCGCCACTCTGCCCCTGGTAACCTATATTCTCACTCTATGAGTTTGCCTATTCTAATTATTTCATATTAGTGAGATCATACAGTATTTGTCATTTTATGTCTGGCTTCTTTCACTCAACATGTTGTCTTCAAGATTCATCCATGTGTTGTTTTTTTTTTATAATTTTTAAAAAAAATTTTAAAGAAGATTTAGATTATATAAATGTTACATAAAAAATTTGAGGGATTCTCATATGCCCCACTCCCTCCCCTCCACACTTTCCCACATTAACAACATCCTTCACGAGTGTGCTACATTTGTTACAATTGATGAGCCCATATTGAAGCACTGCTACTAACCATGGACTACATTTTACATTATAGTTTACACTCTGTCCCACACAGTTTTGTAAGTTATGACAAAATATACAATGGCCTGTATCTGTCACTGCATGACATTGCAGTGAAGAAATAGTTTCGTTAAGTGATTCTATATATTCACTTCATCTAATTTCTGATCATCTATTTTCACTTAAGCTTTTGGATGATTTTACTTCTGGATTTCTTAATCCAAATTTGGCCAAGGATTTTCACTGGTTCTTTTAAAAGTGCCCTTTCTCTTAGAGGAAAAAGAAACAAACAAATCTTTCTTGTGAAGAGCATGGCCGAGCCCCTGTGGTCTAGCTGAAGGGGGATGGATTCTCTGGGCTCATTTCTTTCTGGGCTGTTCTGTAAGCTGCATATTTGACCAGAGAAGATGCTAAGGAACTCTGTCCACTCCAAGTTTAGCCTTCATCTTGTTGAGCTGCAAAAATGTCTCTGTGTCAATGGCTAAAATTACCTAGTCAAACTCTCTCCACCCCTGGCCTGCATTTTCTGTCATCTATTTATTTGTAGTGGGAAGAGCTCATCTTTGAAAGTGGGCCAAAAGCAGAGAGATTCAGCTCTATCCCCTGTTGAGGCATAATAATTTGCTAAATCTGCCTGGGGACTTAATTTAGTTCTGGATGCTTTCTTGTCCCTTGTGTGGAGGGCTGGTCCCCAGTGTTACTACTGATGGAGATATAAATTGTTGCTGCCCATCCAGTTTTTAACCAGTGCTTGATGTTGAGTTTTAAAGCTCCACAAAGATTTTTGTAAAAAAGGGCAAAAAGCTTGTCAATTTCTGTATTTCTTGACGCGCTCAAGCAGGAGGTCTTCTCTGATGCCCTTAAATCCTAAGAACATTTCCCAAGCCAGGCACCCTGAGCTGTAATTCTCCTTTAAAGCAGCTTAATCTGTGTTTGAGGTTGTTGCTCTCTTCCTAAGGGCTGACACATAAGGTGATGCAGTGAGATGAAATCTGAGCTGCCCCTGGCATGTCTGATTTTTAACACATGTAGAAAGCATGTATTTAGCTGTCACAGAGAGTTCTGACAGTTTATGGGAGAGGTGCCATGTACAAAGGACCGGCAGTGGGCATTCCCAGCACACACCCACTATGGAGCATGCTGTGATCTGAGTTGTTTCTCCTTTCCCCAGAGTCAAACATGCAAAATGAAGAGATGCTTCAACCACTGTAATAAAAAAATAAATAAAACAACCCCATTTACAAGGCACCAGGATAAGTGGTGACCACAGTTTTTGGGTTTCTTTTGGGGACGCTTCACAAGGACGTTGATGCAGGTAGAAACAAGTATTCAAATGCAAGTTTGTTCACCAAAAGTGCATTTTCACCATTGGGATTAAAATAGTAAAAGAAAAGTTTGATTCTAGGCATCACCAGAGATTCTGGCACCATCAGAATTTCTCAGCACTGGGATTTCTCATTATTGGACTGTACCTAGGCTCAGCTCCTGAAAAATTTCCTCTTTCCATCCATTGGACAATTAAGCACTATCTGAACAGTTTACCATCTCATTCAATCTTCACAAATGCCCTGTAAAGTAAATATTACTAGCTCCATTTTAGAGATAGGAAAGTGAAACTCAGAGAGGATAAGAATCTGCCCCAATGCCACACAGTTAATTAGCAGGCCAGCCTCCAGCCCTGAAGCTTGTGTTCTTAACCACTAGTCTATACCACCTCCCACCTCCAATTAAACTAAGTGTTCGGTTTATTCCCCATCACCTAATGTTTCCTCCAGGGAAATGACTCCTTAAACCTAAAAAATATAATCCTACCGTTTTCTCTGACAAAGGAAAGGCCTTGTCAAGGAAGAGAGGCTCACCCAGTTCCCAGCTGCTCTAGCCATCCCCACCCAGGCCCTCAGCCTGCAGAAGCCTTCAGCCCCAGCCAGCCGTGTCACTGTAACTGCATGAGACACCCAGTTGAGAACTGCCCATGTGAGCCCATCAGCCCCAGGACCCTGAGACAGAAAACTGGAGTGTTGTTTACACCACAAAATGTTGAGAATTTGTTATGCAGCAACACATGGGCAGAATACTACCTTTAGTGAATCAATATTTTTTCTCAGTTTCTAGGTCTCTCACAGTACCTAATGCCCGAGGCAGAAATATGTACTATCACCCCAAAACAACTAACAACAAAAAAGTTCCAAACCCACAGTTGACCACTGGCCACTCAGTTACATTTTGTTGCCCTTAAGTTAGAGCTAGTGATTGGAACTTTAAGAAAATTCCTTTTCAATTTTTTACTCATTTATGTTGCCATATAATGCAATAGAACAGGTCTGGTGGATCAAAGCTCAAGATCATTATTTGTGTACATGACATTTATACTTCTGACATGTTCAGCATGCCTCTCAGTTTGATTTTCCAAATGATGCAATTTACTGTGATTGCTAAAGAATAGCTCATATCATGAAGACAGGGTGTAAATTCTCTGAATCATCAGATGGGTTACCAGCGGACAAAAATGGGGGTGGGTACTCATATTTTACAAATGTGTCCTACGTGCCAGAAACTTTCTTTGAATTATCTCATTTGATCTTTATTCAAAGGTTCAAGGAATCTTCACTTTTCACCATTTTATGGATGGGGAACTGACTCAGAGAAGTTGAGTAATTTGGGGGTAGTTGGAAGAGCAAGGATTTGAACTCCAGGTCTGATTCCAACATGTTTTCTTTTCCCTAATCAATGTGAGATCCATGCAGCCAACCATTGTGATTTCTCTGCAGATGTCAATGCAATGTGAAGAGGCTCTTTGCTGCCTCCTTCTGCCCCGTCTCTGAGGCAGGGACCATTCCTTGACTCCTTCCCAGGAGTGCATGGCCATCACTGAAGCAAAGGTATCCTGCCTGGGCAAGAACTTGTGCTGTACTCTGCTCTCCCCTCTACCTAGCCCTTGGTGGAGCTGGGTGCCTGCTACTGTTAGTGCTCCCTGGTCTGAACATCACCCAGGGTTGCCCAGCGCTTGGGCCACCATCAGGTTTTCAGGTGTTTGGTCATTCAGACCAGGGTCCTAGATGACTTTGGATTTCATTCAGGAGGAAATAGAGGTCTTTACCTGTGAACTTCCTAGTCTTGATGATGCCACTCATCTGCATCCATTCTCATCCCCCCCCCACATTTGTCATACCTGAAAAGTCCCACTCACAACTTTCATAGGTAGTGATACATGCTTTTTGTTTATTACTTTGTAACTGAATTCAAACTTCCTCACAAACTCCCCTTTCCCTCAGATGATGGCAAATGCTAATTTTGCCACTTCAAGATAACTCAGTCACATACAGTTTTAAATGTGGTTGATTGTGAATTTTATTATGAATTCAGTCTAAACTCTCAGTGGCTTTCATGGCTTCCTGGCTAGGGGAGATGCTCCCATCCATGTGTTGTCCTTTGTTCTTTTTTTTTTAAATTTTTTAAAAAATATTTTTATTTTTATTTATTTATTTCTCCCCTGCCCTGTTGTTTTTGCGCTCACTGTCTGTTCTCTGTGTGTTCTTCCGTGTCTGCTTGTCTTCTCTTTAGGCGGAACCGGGAACCAATCCTGGGACCTTCCAAAGTGGGAGGGAGGCACTCAATCTCTTGCGCCATCTCAGCTCCCTGTCCTTTGTTCTTTATTGACTATTGCTGTGCCCTCCTCCCCCCACCTAGGTCTCAGACACGGACCTCTACACTTGCTGTACCCTTTGCTGCAGGGTATGTAGCTGGGGTAATCTGTGACTCCCCTCCTGACTCCCACCCCCACCCACAGCCTTGGTTCCACCTGGGTTCCCAGTGATGTTGCCCACCCCGAGACTCAGCTATGTCCTCATCTAGGTCCTGGCCTGAAGTTGTCCCCTCCCTGAGCTGCCCAAGCTCTGGCTGGCATGCTGACTCCCCTTAACCATGGAAACTGTGGTCATCATTACTGCCGTTTACTAGAGAGCTGTGGATTACACTTCCCGGGCCCCTTGCGGGTAGCTGGGGCCATATGATGCATTTGGACCATTAGCATAAATGAGTCGAGTCAACCTAAAAATAATTGCCTGGGCAAAATCCTCCACAGTCCTCTTTCCTCTGCCGGAACAACTAGCAACGTTCAAGATGGCTCTTCATCTCCATATGTCCCTGAGTGTCCAAGATTACTTGACCTCCTTGCCAACCAGTGATGGATGTGTAGTGTGAGCAAAAAATAAAACTTTGTTATTTAAGTTTCTTAAACTTCAGGGCTGTTTGTTCATGCAGCATAACCTAGCCTATTCAGTTATAGGAATTTTTTTCACATTGCTTTTCCTTGCTCCACTGGAGGCCAGGAAGACTTATGAGGTGGGAGGAGAGCTCTTTCAGGCTCTCCCTGCAAAACCTGGCTGCTCCACGGGACTGAGGCAGTCTGTGAGGTACTGCAGGAAGCAAGGCCCCACTAATCTCAGCTCCCTAAACCTAACTGGATGTTTCCGTCCGTCTCCATCCCTCACTGGTTTTGATCTTGAGGAGAGAGGCACGGAGCAGGCCCAGCTCCTGGTCTCTCTCCTAATCCTTGCCAAGTTTCCCCCTGAACTAAGGAAGGAGTTTTACCTCTTTCCGGTAGGTTGGGAACACTTTCTTTTATACCAGATCCTCCCTCATTCTCCACCCTGTGGCTAATTTTATAGACCTCATGCCCTAGTGTTCTGGATATGGCTTGCATCTTCTTTTAGCCCAGGATTTTTCTACCCAAAAGCCCCAGCTACTGACAAATCAAAGCACTCAGTCTCCAGATTTGTCTTAGCCAGGCACAAAAGCTCTATTTTGAAGTGGAAAGCTGAGTTTTTCCACTGAGGACAGTGAATGTAGAAAGCCAGCTCTGCAGCCCGGCACGTGGGGGAAGAGAAATGAGACAAAAATCTTAAAAATAAGCCATCATTCAATATCATAACCTCTTGCCCCCTGTATCTGTGCACCCACCCCAGCCCTCCCTCCTTTCTTGCCCTCAGTGCTCTGATCCCAGCCTGGCCTGGCCTTTTGTTCTCTCCTATCTGCAGTCTTTCTCTCGTTACTGGTTCTATCCCTCAACATTTGGACATCCTTACATTTTCCACATCAGAACAAATGTACAAACAAAAACTCAAAAATCCCTGCCTCAGGGATGTCCATTTCTATTTCTTTCCTGCACAAGTTTTTTGAAAGAGGAGTCTATTCACCACCCGTCACCCCCTCCACTCCTACTCCTTCTAAACTTGCATCTGGACCCAGTGTGCATGTGCCAGCCTTGTCTGATTTGCTCTTTCAGCGGGGTTTGCTCCTGCTGACCACTTATTTATTAAAGCTCTCTCCTCCCCTGGCCTCTCCTGCCCCTGTACTCTCCTGGGTTTTTTTCCCCTCCTGCTTCTCTGGTGCTTGCTAAGCCCACCTAGCAAGCTCCTCAGCCTTTTTCACCTTTTCATCATTGCTGTTTCCTGGCTCCTGCCAGTGGCCCCTTTTTCCTATTTATGTCCTCCCTTGAGCTACCTCATCTATCGCCACCCCCCCGGACTTAGAGACCACCAGGTGGTCCCTCTTGCATCTTCTTTCCAGCCCTTTAAAGTTTCTTCTTTGCTCCTCTGATAACTGAAGATGGCCTTGCTGGGGGGGTGTGGTGCTGAGAGAGGCTCCTGGCTGGGCAGTGCCCTGGCCCTCCTTTCGCCTCTGGAAGGCTGAGAGGGCCTTTGGCAAGGCCCTAGGAGACCCCTCTTCCTGCGTCCTGAGCTCACCTTTGATTTCTGCCTTCTCCATTCCACGGTTTCCTGCAGGAATAAATGTAGAGTCTCTTTCATTGTCTGCTCCCTGATGGTAAGGTCTTGAGAAATGGCCAGGGAAGTAGGAGGAAAACCAGGAGGGTGTAGGGTCAGCTTCCAAAAACCCTTCCCTTTCCCATCCATCAGGTAGAAGATTTTTTGCTCTTTGTGGTCACAGGTATTTCAGCACGCACTGCAGCCTTTGTGGTGGGGTGGGGGCAGCGCCTCAGTGGGCTTGTCACAGGAACACCACACTTCTGAGTAAGATAGACTGCATTTGGGCTGTAGAGGCTCTGTGTTGGGAAAAGACTCTTCCAAACCGCAGCGTGCTCGCCTGGAAACCCTTGTGCTGGCAGTTCCCCTCGACTGCAAATCTCTCACCCCTCCCTTTCCCACGTTCTGCAAGTCTCTGCTTAAGTGTGACCTTATCATTAAGTAGCACCACAAGGCCCCTTCTCTATCCCCCTTTACTGTATAACTCCTTAGCGGTTATCACCATTTGACACCTTTTGATCTATTGTCCTCTCCCCACTGGAATGTAATCTCCAAGAAGGCAGGAATGTGTCCTGCTTTGCTCAGTGCTGAATCTCGAGGGCCTACAGGGCCTGGCACACTCAATACATATTTATTGAAAAAATGAACAGATGAATTATGATATCTCTTCCCATGAGAATAGGTAATCTAGGGCAGTTTTTTTTTTCCCTTGGCTTTTTACTTTAAAAAAAAAAAAAATCTGTTTTAGAGCACCTGTAGGTTTACAAAAATATCATGAAGAAAGTATAGAGTTCTCGTAACCCCCCCGCACAGTTTTCCCTGTGAACATTTTACATTAGTGAGGTACATTTGTTGTAATTTATGAAACAATATACTTATAATTATATTGTTAGCTGTAGTCTATAGTTTATATTAGGGTTCACTGTGTTGTACAGTCCTATGGTTTTTTTAAAAAATTCTTATTCTAGTAACTTATATATACAACCTAAAATTTCCCATTTTAACCATTTAAAGTATACAATTCGTGGTGTTAATTACATTCACAATATTGTCCTACTATCACCACCATCCATTACCAAAACTTTTCCACCACCTCAGACAGAAATTCTGTACCATTTCAACATTAACTCTGGACTCCCGACTCCATCCCACCCTAGCCCCTGGTTGCCTGTATTCTAATTTCGGACCCTATTAATTTGCTTATTCTAATTATTTCATATCAGTAAGACCATAAAATTTTTGTCTGGCTTATTTCACTTGATTTGATGTCTTCAAGGTTCATCCATGTTGTAGCATGTATCAGAACTTCATTTATTTTTATGACTGAATAGTATTCCATTGTATGTATATACCACATTTTATCCATTTATCCATTCTGCTGTTGATGGACACGGGTTGCTTCTATCTTTGTGCTATTGTAAATAATGCCACAGTGAATGTCAGTGGCAAATATCTGTTTGAGTCCCTGCTTTCAATTCTTTTGGGTATAAACTAGAAGTGGGATTGTCAGGTCATATGGTAATTCTATACTTATCTTTCTGAGGAACCATCAAACTATTTTCTACAGTGGCTGCACCCTTTTACATTCTCACCAACAATGAACCAGCATTCCTATTTCTCCACATCCTCTCCAACACTTATTTTCCTTTTTTAAAATAATAGCCATTCTTGTGGATGTAAAATTTCATTGTAATCTGATTTCCATTTCCCTAATGGTTAGTGATGCTGAGAATCTTTTCATTTGCTATAGGCCATTTGTACATCTTCTTTGGAGAAATGTCTGTGCAAGTTCTTTGTAGAGCAATGATTTTTAAATTCCCCAGAACAACCAAGCCAAAAACCTGGGATAACCTTGTCGCTTTCCTCTCCCTGACATTCAGTATCACTAAACCAGTTAGTTCTACCTATTGACTGTCTCGAATTTAGTCCCCATTTTTCTTCCTTCACCCCCAGTTAAGATCCACATCATCTTTTACCAAGTTATGGCCTCAGTCTCATGCCTGTTCTTCCTGACTTTAGTTCCTCATCTTCCAAATTATGTTTTGCCCTGTAGCTAGAAGGTGTTTCTAAAACACAAAGCTGCTAATGACACTCTAATTTAAAGGACTCCAAATGCTTCTCCTTTCCTTCAGGGTAAACTTAACCTCTTTTGCATGACACATACAGCTCTTGGTATCTGGTTTCTACTTAACTCTGCTGCCTCATCTCTAATAGCTTTCCCTCTGGACTCCACCCATTTGCTCCAGTTTTCTGTACTCATTGGATGCTTTATTAACCAGGACATCCCAGACAGAGGGAGAAGCGTGGATTGGGAGGGGCCACCATGAGCTGAGAGTCTTCACAGGTGCCAGAACCAACTAACCGACCACACAGATGCTGCTTCTTCCCACCCCAACCTCCTTCTGTGTTCACACAGGGCCCTGTGTTTCCCTTTGCCAGTTATGTAATTATAACATTTTGTTTTAATTGTCTATTAATCTGTCAAACTATGAGTTCCTTGTGGACAAGGTCTTCTTACATATCATTTGTGTACAGTTTCAAAGGGGGTATACAGGACATGTTGGTTGAAAAAAAATGAATATAATTTTAACAAACACATTAGCTGTATTCATACAAGTTAAAAGAAAAATAGCAACAAATTTAAAAAGTGGGAAAAAAAAAACTAACTTATTTAAAAATAACCCATCCTCTTAATAAAATAATTTTTGTATTTTGCCTACTGTCTTCTCCAGTATATGCAGTGTTTATTGAAAACATTATTTTGTATTTGTGAACCTGCATACTTTTAAAAGTAACTGTTGCTAGTAGAGTGCAGAAAAATATAACCCACTATCCTGAAAGGACTCATCAGAATTCAGAGACATTTAATTTTTGGCCTTTTGAAAACCAAAGTGTGTTTAGGGAGTTCCTGCTGCAGGT
This sequence comes from Tolypeutes matacus, assembly GCA_026826555.1. NCBI lineage: Eukaryota > Metazoa > Chordata > Mammalia > Cingulata > Chlamyphoridae > Tolypeutes > Tolypeutes matacus. The sequence goes on along the minus strand of JAKSZT010053764.1, from coordinate 3,718,061 downwards.
GCAGGACAGTGGGGCGGCACTTGGTCTGGACCACTTCCCAGCTTCCCCTCTTCCTGCCCTGGGGTTGGTGGCACTTAGAAACGGAAGTGCTTGTACAGTCTCTAAAGCCTATTTGATCTTTGGCCTAGTTATTGTATTTGCCAAAAAGGAGGCCAATTAGTTGCAGGTGTGATGCCTGGGTCTCTGATGTGGAACTTCCTTGTTGGGCAGTTGGCTCACACTTGCCTGCTGTGCGACTCCCACAGCATCATCAAGCCTCCGTTTTGCCCATGGGTTGAAAGGGTGAGCCATTCACTTGTTTTATTTCAAGGTCAGCGTCCCATATCTCCTTGAGAACCAAGTGTCCATTTGGTAATTCTCCTTTCACAGTGTGAGAAGTCAGTGCTCTTTAAGCTGTAGAAGTTACAAGTGAGAAATGACCCTCTGAAAGATTATGTCTCAAAGCACACTTTTATTGAAAAAAACGTATTTCCTCCTTTTACTAGCTCAAAAAAGACATCTGGGTTGATGAAGCCCTTCTTGCCGCTCATTCATGGTGTGGTTCTTTTTGCCCAAATGGGTGATCTGTCCCCAGGGAGAATGATGTAACAGCTTCTTTCTCCATGAAGGAGCATAAAGAAAAACCGTGCTCAATTTCACATACTGTAAAACCCCTCGCTTAATGCTTTCCAGCATAGAATGCTCATCTTAAACACCCCTGAAATGTTCCCAATTACAGTGTTCTTTTTTCCAGCCCCTGGGAAAACCAATTTTACTATTAGTTGTACACGCTTGTGGATCCATGTTTTCTTTTTCAGTCAAGAATCGTGGCAAATTCTCAGTACCTGATGTATATAGGGGAACTTACCTTGTTCATTCTTTAAAAAGCTCCTTATAGTATCAAATGTATCACAACTTTCACAGGGCAGGAAGGCGGCCCCAACTCCCTAAGTGCCTGTGGCTTACTCTGTTCATGCCCCAAATCTTGCCAGACCCCCAATCCCTGTGGTTTAAACAGAGGCCTGTGACCTCAGACTTGAACTTTGGGAAGACTGTTGGCACGCAGATGTGTAAAGAGCATCTAAGAGCAGAACACAAGGATTTGATTAGGAACTGTGTTCAGGAGATTGGACAGTTATATATCAAGAAATATACTCTCATTCTTATGTAGCATATAAAACCAGTGAACAATTTATGGTTGATTAGGAAATATTGGAATTCTATAGCATGGGCTGGGAACTAGAAAAGACTGTTTGCATTACCCGTTCAGTCTCAAAATGGTAACAGAGGAAGTTCCTTATTTTTAATACTCAGGTCTAACTTAAAAATTAAACACATTTAAGAGCAGTCTAAGATATATTTGTGTTCTCTGCTCCATAAGGTAATGATCACACTTATTAACAAGATACTAATCTTTTTAGATGTCGAGATAAATTCCAAAGACCATATCCTTATTGGAGTTTTCATAAAACCAGAATATTTTCATAGCAATAATGTAACTATTAAACCACAATTTTATAGTCTGTCCAGTGTATTTCCTTTGAACATCAAATTTTCTAAAATTTCCTAAGATCATTGTATGCAGCATATTTCTATTAATGTACCTCCTAATCCTTGGCATGGAGGATAGCATAAAGCATGTAACAGTACTGCAATTTTGTGAAAGAAAAGAGCCTCCTTTAGAGATTGTGCTTAAAAGAAGAAGCCAAAAATGCTGGTGATAATTTGCTAAGTAAAATATATGAGCTCCTTCTTTCAGATTAAGTTTAAAAAAAAAAATTAACATTTGATGCCTTGTAAAGTTATTAAAATGACACTTGTCCTAAGCAATATAATAGGATTCTTTGGCCTAGAAAATACTGAGAGATTAAGGGCTTATCACAAACTAAAGTGTCCATTAGATTATCAGTGTACCATTCGTGAATGCATAGGCAGTGCTGGGAAGAAAAGAATCAGAAATGATGGCGAGGCAGTTGCCACACAATAGTACTACTTTGAACATTCAACACTTTTAAGAAAGCTGTAACTCATTTCATTCTTCATACTTAATTTAGCAGCTAACCATTTGGTACTGATGTTCAGAGAAGACCTAAAATCAGTGGTAAGATATATTCTTCCAAATACAGAAGCCCTTCATTTCAATTATTAGGAGTTAGCGATTTTAGTAACTTGACCCTCTGGTTATGAATATCAAGGAAAGCAATATGACCTATATTGTGGAGGTTTGCAAATGTTTATGTCACAACTAACTACACTGTGCATACCATATGCCTCGGATTCTTTCTGATTGAGGTGGAGTATAAGTAAATACAATTTAATAAAATACTCAAGTGTAATTGAGCAAAGATTTTTGTTTCAAATATATAAAATGAGCTTCCGGAAAATACTCATCTCTCTAACATTTCTAGATTTCTATATATTTTTTAAGCTTTCTCTACTTGTGGGGTTTTTTTTTTTAAAGCAAACTTTCCTATTTTAGCTGAATTAAAAACAACAATTACAACAACAACTTGTTTGGGAAACACAATATGCTGTGGTAATTCCCTGTTGGAATACAGAAAATGTCCCTAATAGTTAAGCTCATGATGTGTCATCTGGGACATATAAGCTCTCCATAGACAGTTCTGGATACTCTTGAATATAAGCAGATGTTCCCTTTATTTAAATGGCCCCATGATTAATGTACCAATAGAAAGCAAGGTGTTTTCAAAACTTTATACACATTGCATGAGTCATCCTGCATGTACCATGCATGTATACCTTTAAGTCTCAGGAAAGACCTGAAAGTTTCTTGATTTATTGTGCATTGTGTGTGGTTGTTGGTTCTGAAGGATGTCCTCAAGGTAAGTACAGAGGTGTAATTGCCTTTTTGAATCCCTCCTCTTTATTAACACATTTCCTCTTTCCTTTCACTGTGTTGTTGATATTTTACTCTTCCTCCATTAGCCTTCTCTCTGAAAGAGAATCTGTCAGGCTGTAGTATCCTATCAGCCATAAATCTTCTTGTTGGCCGATTCTAATATCCTGCTTTCTCCTCACTCCAGTATTTCAGACACTTCCCAGCATTCTCTTGGTCTGCAGAGCCCTTGGCACATTGGAGAGCAAGACAAAGTATCCTTCCTTTTGTTTGGGAGGTAAACTGAACACACTCTTCCAGTAAATTACTTGCACTCTCAACCTCTTCATCATCAGCTGTCAGTATCTCCTTTCCAAAAGCAAAAATAATGGTATATAACCTGGCAGGTGCCCTGTCTTCTGAGTTGAGATCACAGAGTTCTTGAATTCAATGTTATAATGGCAAAATACTTTTGAGTTCTTAACCAATGGGTTTCCCTCCACCTTGCTTTTGGTATTTTTCTCTATCCCTTGCTCCCCTGCAAGCAAGCAGATAGCCTCAGAGAAGGGATACAACAGAACTGAAAGCTTTCCTGGCTATGGAATACAAATTCCTAAGCACTGTTAAGTAGATTATGTTGGGTGCCTCAGAGGTGATCTGCAGGAGGGAAGGAGCATCAACCAGGGGCCTGAGATGGTAAATTTACTGACACCTGCTTCAAGAAACAGAATGTGGCTTACTTTTACCCAAAATGCTTAGACTAGAAAATACAAGAATTGGGGCTGGGAAGTAGAAAGAAGGATGCGATTATCAGAAGTTTGGGGTTTCTTTAACTGTGCTCAGGGCTGGGACCTAGAAGGGACTTGGTCTCACATTAAAGCCTCTGGTTAACTACACAACTGTTTCAGAGTTTACCTGAGGTTCTCTGTAGGCAGACAAGGACTCATCTCCTGCTTCTGGAGTAGAGCCCCAGGGAGCTGCCAAGACACCAGGGAGGGAATAATCTTTTCCTCCTATATTTAGACAGATGATGCCGCAGTCAGCCTCACTGAGTTTTGTGTGCCTTCAGTGTGATTTGGAAGAAGAGGTGAAAGCCACTTGGCTAAAGAAAGGGGCCATGTGAATGTGAACGCAGGCTGTGCCAGGACAACCAGCATAAAGAGGTGAGTTGAGGACCAAGTGTCCCCTACCTGCCTTCAATACAAATAGGCCCCCTATGGTGTTGGCACACATTCCTGAATATTATGGTGGCCTGAGAGAAATTCAAGTTTGGCCTTTTGTTACATTTTTACAATAGTGACCTTATTTCATTTATAAAAATGATAAATGCTTATTATAAAAAAATATTATACAAAGAATAAAGCAACAAAGCATATAAATACCATCACCTAGACCTATGTTAAATAATTGGTGAACCTCATATCTATCTGGGCAATCATGGATTAAAGGATGGATGGATAGATAGATGGATAGATAGATTAAGTTTATTAAAATGGGATTATACTATATATGCTCTATTTAAATAAGAAGCATTGCACTTAATTTTACTTTAATTTAGTATAGGAGAAAAGATACTGAAGCAAAACTAAATGAATTGTTGTATTTTACATATTGTTTCTGTACCACAGGATGCTAATTCTGATAAGATTTCTTGAAAGCTAAGGGAAAAAAATTTTTTTGGTTGAAATCATTGTATTTTGTTTATAACAACACCTTTCAACTTTATAAAGCATTAGTTGATTCCATGATAGAAAAGACAAGGTTGTATTTTTGCACTTCCTCTCACCTCCCCTTCCCCAAAGCCCTAAGTTTAGTTAGTTGTGTAAGTCCTGCCTCATTGACACTGGGCTTGTCCATGTGATCTGCTTTGACCAATGGTATGTGATTGGACTCTATATTTGTCGCTTTTCAGCAAAACACTGTAATATGAGTGTGTATGTTATTGCTTAGGACTTCTTGCTTTAGCCCTCCACAATGAAAAGAGCATGCTCTAAGAGTGGCTACTCTTTCAGTCTGGATTCAACAATGAGAAAACATGTGGAGATGAACCCAACAGAGCTGGAACTGATTCAGAGCCCTTATCTAATGTGAGCAGAACTGAGTGTTTGTTACTGTAAACTTGCAGATATATCGGGTTTGTTTGTTACAGCATCAAAAGTGATAACTATTTTTTAAAGTTTATATATTTATACTTTGCCCTATAAATGAAATTTCTCCAGTTGTTTAGTCTTAGTTTTATATCTAAGTGGATTCAATGTTTACCATCAATTATTTCACATTGGCTTCTCCATTTCTCTGATTTATTTTGATTCCTCTCTTGTTTAGCTAGATTTCATATTCAGGTAGGCTTTTTTGAGAAGGGTTTATGGTTTCAATATTTTATGAGTCTTTTTCAAGTTTGTGAATGCCTTCTCATGACATTTCTTCTTGAACACAATGGCTTGGTATAGTATTCTTGCATTATCACTTTTTACCTTAGAGTTTTAACAATAATGTCAAAAGAAATTGAAAAATAAGTTAAATGATGTTATGGAAAAATTCAGAAAGTAGGCTTTTATGTTTTCCCTTATAAGTAACTTTTTCTTTTGCATGAATACCTGGTATGTTCTTTACTTGGTTGCTTGAAGTTCAATAAATAAACCAGGATATGTCTTTATTATATATAAATTTTTTTTTCAAATTCTTTTCTATCTTCAGTGTTTATATTTCATGGAAATTTTCCTTTATTATAGCTCTGGATATGCTTTCCGTTACATTTGTTGGGTTCTCTAATTCAAGGACACCAAATTTTATATATATATATATTGGATCATTTCTTGGTCTGTCCTCTTTATATTCCATCTCTTCTCTATTTACTGCAAACCTTTATCTTTTTCATCCATATTCACTGTGATAAATCCAAGCCTTCCTTTTAAATTTCCGAATTCAGGTGTATCTATTTTGTTCTTCAGTTTGTTTCCTTAGCTTTGCAGTGTTCATTTTCAACTCATTCTATAGTTTTATTATCTTCCTTTATTGTATTAAGATATTTTTAAAGTGTTATATCGCAAAACATTTCCAGGCAGTATCATTCTGTTTCTTAGGACAGATTTTCTTTGATATTAGACTCATCATCTATATTTTGCTTGCTATGCTCCTTTGTATCTTTTTTTTCTTTTTTCCTCCTAGTATGTTCACATAGTTGTCACGATAGTTCTTCTCTTCTTATTTATATTTAATGTGTAATATAGATATCTCCAACTAGATCTTCTGTTTGCTCTGAGAGATTATGAGTTTGTCATCCTTGCCTTTTTTTCTGATCCTCCTTTTCTTCCTCTTGCAGCTTTCAGTTTGAGGGTTAAGTCTAACTTTCAATCCACTTTTCTGTAGCCTGAAAGCCTTGAATGTGTATGTGTGGGTATGAACTGGGGACTGGATGCAATCTTTGTAAGAAGACCTGAGTTCTTCAACCTGAGGAATGTTGAAGAGTCCATTTTAATGAAGGGGAGGGTTGAAGAGATGGTGAAGCCACCAGGAAATTTGACCTGAGGAGATGAGGTATTTGGGGTGAAGATTTAGGGCCTGAGGAGAAGAGATGTTGCCCACAAAATGCTGGTCAGCAGGAGAAGGCCTGAGGGAGGGAATGAGTGGTCTTCACTTGTGGGGGAGTGGGGACAAGCTAGATTCTGAGTGGACCTATGCTTTGTTTACTTGCCCACCTGCTTTTCTCTTCCTTTACTTTATTTGCCCCTCACCCTATGTATATTTTAGTTCTTCCTCAGTTCATGTCCAACCCCCAGAGAAAAATATTTAAAGCCATATTGCACAATGAAGAGATAGAACAGATCCCCTTTGGACATTATTGTGCCATTCCATTAGTATGTGAGTACATATCTACTTTTATCAAGTATCTTAACCACCTGACAAGCCTTGTCTTGGTCTCTTTGTAACGATTTGTAATGATTGCATCTGTATGATTTGTAGACAAAGAAATACAGAAGTGCTTTTGACTAACATTTCTGTTCAAACAGAAATGTTCATTCACTTACAACTAATGTATCATGAATGCCAAAGAGCACCAAAATTCTCAGGTAGATCCAGGAGCAAATGTTAGGGATCTTTTCTGGTATGTAAGATATGATATGCACCTGGATGACTGATTCAATAATTGGTGCTGATATGCACCTGGATGATTGATTCAATAATTGGTGCTGTTGCCACACTTATCATGTCCTAATTATTTTCATCTTTTGGGTCATAAATTTGAACATGTTGGAGAAGGCCCAGAGTCCTCAAAATTCCCGTTGAGCCCTAGGAAAGGGCCCACATGGGTCACTCTGCTGGCTATGGCTGGGGCTTGCCAGAGAACAACCTATCAGCCCTTCCCTCCTGGGATTGCCTTTCAGACCTCCCCTTCGTCACTTCACTTGACCTGCTGCCATTTGAGACTTTCCCATGGATGGCCTTGGTGACTGCATGGGTGGTATTGACTTATTTTTACCCCTGAAGATTGATTTTGTGAAGGACTTAAATTTCAGTGTCACTCTTGCCTCTCTGGGGGGTTCGGGGTGATGAAGTGGGGAAGTGGTGTGGTGAAGGGGTAGGGGTAGGGGTGTTAGAGTTTCCTGATTGGTGCTTGGGGCTGAGAAGAAGGACCTTGGGTGTCTAGCCACTCACCTCTCCTCTTTGCTTGATGAGAATTCTCCCAGGTAGATCTGGTAGTCTGGCCAGAGTTTCTTGAACTGCCCTGTTGCACATCATTTTGTGTCTGAGGCTCCTTTCTCTTAAAAGCTAGCTTTATCTCATGCAAGGTAACATCAATATGACCATGACTCAGAGTTAGAAGTTCCTGGAAAAAAATGCCATGCCCCTTGGTGTCATCAGTGAGTTGCTCATTTCACCACAGGTAATGTTTCCAAGCAAATGAATTATATTTGAGGGGGTGGAGGTGGGAACAGGTCAAGGCCTGAAGTCTGGACCCATTCTTTATAGGATTCCAATAGTAATTACTATGGTAATAAGATAACCCTTTCAGTAGGGTTGCATGAAGATTAATTAAAATGTATACAAAACACATAGCTCAGTGCCCAACATATAGTAAGTGTTCAGTAATAAAAATATGCAAGGATTCTTGGAAGTCACTGTAATGTGTACATGTGTCTTTGACCAACACATACAGTTATTTATTATTTTAACCACTTGACCAAGTTAACCAACATCGAACATGTGGAAGATTTCCTAAACCACTATGTAGGCTTGAATTGCTCAACAATTCATTGGAAATAAATATAATGATATTATATGTGGAGTAAAATATAATATTTATATTATATATTATAATATAGAATGATATTATGTAACGATATATTGAATAAAACATATATATATTGTATATATAAATTAAACCAGGCTGTATTTACTAATAATTTTTAAATATCACAGCTAATTTATGGATCTCTGTCCCATATGCCAGGTATTGCACAAAACACTTTACAAATGTGCCTTCATGTAATCCTGCATCAATTTTTCCAGGTAGGTACTGCTAGTGCTCCTACTTTAAAGATGAAGCAACTCACTCCACAGCCAGGGGTGTTAAGAGTCCTCCCTGTGCTCACCCAGCTAACAACGGACAAGCTGAGATTTGAATCCAAGTGTGATGGAATCTGAAGTCAGTGTCCTGATTCTCAAAGCACCACTGTTCCTCTTGCTAGCTCTTTATTTGCTGAGCTATTCCCTAGGCTGCCACTCACAAACTCCACCCCTCCAAGGAGTTCTGATACTGACTATAACCCCAAGTGTGTCTTTTCTTGATCTTATTTACTCCTCTCAACATCTCTGCAAGATAACTTCTTTTTTTTTTTTTTTTTACCGGGAGGTCCCGGGGATCGAACCCAGGTCCCTCCATATGGCAGACGGACGCCCAACCATTTGAGCCACATCCGCCCCCAAGATAACTTCTTATATCCTCATTTTACGATTGAGGAAATACCCTCATTTTATAGTTGAGTTTAAACTGCACAGCTCTTAAGTGGCAGAGCCAGAAGTGACCATGAGCCTAACTCCAAAGTCCTCCATCCTTCACCTCACAAAGCCCATATAACCACCACCCACCCATCAGCTTGAACACCTCTTCCATGTGCAGGTAGCAGGGCAACTACCAGGTTGAGGCCACCCCTGTAGCTCCAGCCGCCTTCCCTATGAAGGGGAAGAGGACCAACCGATGAGTCAGTGACTTGGCCCTCTGTTCCTGCTCAGTCCCAGAAGATTAGGAGGCCTGACAGACTCACAGCTGGAGGTGTGGCCAGCCTGCCAGGGGTCTGATTGATGGTATTTGTTACGCTCCTAACACCGGGTGTTATTGTTTTAGCACTTCATCTTTTTCCCTTTACACGGCTGGTGGTGTATATATTCGAGGTTAACCTCGAATAAAGAGGAAGCTAACAAGCACTGAACATGTCTGGAAGGATTTCAACCCCAATTAAGTGTGTATTGTAGCATGATTTGATTTGTGGGAGATGCAGCATGAGGAAATCAGAATAAATCATATCTAACATGAAACCAGGTACAAAATTCAGGTGCTTAACAACATGGAATGTGTAGCCACCCACTTAGGAACACAGCTATCCCTGAGGATTCTTGCAGGCTTCTTGTGCTAGCTGACTCTCCGGATATCCATTGGTATCCTCCCAAGATTTTTTTCCTAAACTGTGAAAGTAGGAATCACCATTTAGACAGCCCCTTATTTGTTAAGAGAGTTGTAAGGAGGTCTGCTGTCTATCCCTTGATACAAATATACCACCTTAACGCAAAATAAGTCCCTGAGTGCTGTTTACCCTCATTTCCACCTGGCCTGGGGACTCATGCTCAGACCTGGTCTTGGGGTGCTCAAGACCCACTGGTTATAGGGGTGTGGGTCAATTCCCGGCATCCTGGTTACTTAGTTGTTTCTTTACATTCTCCCTTCTCTACCCTGAGCTTCGTATATAACATTCACCAAGGGGAAATGGCAAACTCAGCAGTTATTGAAGAGTTCGTTTTCTCCTCTAATCAGTTCCAAAGAAAAACTCAGCATGTTTGGAGATGTTATAGCTCTACCAGTAGATTCTGTTAGGTGTCTCTACTTACATCTGACCCCATCAGTGATCTTTCTTTATGAAACTCCTTTCCTTCTTTGGTTGTATAACACTACCCTTCCCTCTGTCTATTCCTGCCTTTCCACTTGTTCCTGTCTCCTTCAATTCTTCATTTCTATACTAATATACAGTACTCTCATTCATTCATTGAATACTTATATTGAACACTTTCTATGTTCCAGGTATTCTGTTAAACATTCTAGATATAATAATAAACAATAGAGGCATAGTCCTTGTCTTCATAGACCTAAAATCTAGTTGAACCCTCAGGCAAAAGAAGAAAAAAATTAAGAAAACAGTGCAAAGGATAATGATTGGTCTATAGAGTCATCCTGCCTAGCTCTGAATTCTAGCTCACTAATTGTGGGCAGGTTACCTACTTCTCTTAACCTCTATTTCCTCCTCTTTAAAATGGGATGACAATAACAGATCTTGCCTCATAAGGTTTGTGTGGAGATGAAATGAGATAATGTGTATAAAGCACCTAACTCAGAAACTAGCAGGTACTAATTTCTCAATAAATGTTAGCTATTACTATTAGGAAACAAAAAGATCACACATCCAAAATTAAACTCACTGGCTTTCTTCCCCAGAGCAGCCTCTGGCTGGCAACTTGTCTTTCTATACATGGCTGTGGAGTGAGTTGCTATATGGTGCATTGTGGGAATCTAGGCTCAGGCACAACAGAAACTTTCAGCAAATGACCACTCTTTTTACTTACACAGCAAGAGAAGAGATTCCATCATGGCCTATCTCCCAAGGAGGGCAACTGCTCGGGTCAGAGTTTTTACATGGCAGTTCTACATGCCCCACTATGAGTTGGAGAGGAGAGACCAATCTATGCTGCCCAAGGGTGGGGGTCTTTATACAACCCAGGGGGTAGGGGGTCCTGCCACTGAGAGTCCCTGTCCTGAGAAACAGCTGGGGTTGCTTGTTCCCAGCTTCCAGGTTTAAAGTATGCTCAGATTTTTCGTTAGACCTAATATCTTCCCTGGGCTGCAGACTGGAAACATACTGAAACATCTGCACCCAATAGAAAAGGAAGGAAGTGTAGGTTAGGACTGGGAGATGGCTGCCAGGTATGGCCCTGACTTCTCCAGCAATGGCACTATCTTATCCCTCTATGTCTAGGTTTATAATGTTACTTTATTCAGCCTCCCTTCTTCCCTATCTGTATCTGACTAGACCCACTAAACCTTGTGCTTAACTAGTTTACAATGGATCCCTATTATCTACAACAAAAACTGTAGTGAAAGACTCTCTCTTTGAATTTTGATTTTGCTTGAAAAGTAAATGTAACTGTTTATACACTATTCAGCTTAGGATAATTTTCTTAAATTATATATGTGCTTATTTTCTGCATCCCAATTTTTCTAATTGCTACTTCAAGAATACCCACATTTCTTATATTGCTATTCTTTACTCCCATAGCTATTATATTTTATGCATCCTTTGCCATTTTCATGTTCTGAACCTTTGCATTTGGGAGAATTCCTCATGTTTGTCCTTATTCATTTATTCAAAAACTATCTATTGAACATCTATTACATGCAGCCTTCTTAAACCAATTTGTTTCTCATTAAGTGACAACTTTTTGTTATTTCTAAAGCCAAATGAAATTGTGCTACTGGATATTTCTTTTCTTAGCTGTCTCCTATCTACTGATCAGCCATTTCCTTCTATTTGTTGTTTTTATCATTTAAGCCTACACTCAATGAGATTTTGATTCTCTTTATCTTCTTACTGAGGATGAGAGAAAGTTTTATAAAATCCCCTTCTGGTTACTGCAATAAATCATTTTCAAATATTGGTTCATCCTCTAAGTCTTTGGTTTTAGAATCTCTTCTCTTTGTCTGCCATTTGTATAGTCCTAGTGTCAGTATTTTGTCCCTCTTTTCTTATTTTTAAAGAAGAGAGACAATATTTTCCAAAGTTGAGGTATGTAGTTTGTCTTTGATCTCATTCTTCAAATGAGTAGTTGAACAGCATGTTAACACGGATATCTGCTAGACTCATTCTCAAACCCTAGACTGAGAAATCTCAGGTGCTCTTGTTAGATTGATGGGTTATCACTACTCACTTCCACTTTCTGTCATTTTGACCCACAGGATTGATGGATATTCCAAAAACTATAATCTCTAGTATTTGCTTCTTCTGGAGACTTTTCCTGGGAAGCAACCCTGCCTGTTGTGATTTACTTTGGGAGGCTGTACCTTCCATGCATTTTCTGGGATTTCCCATCTCTAACAGGATATTGGCAGGGATGGAAAAGAGGGCTATTAGCAGGGATGGAAGGAGGACAGAAGATAGTACCAGGCTTCAAATAGCATTACCCAGATATAGATATGGCCTCAGTTATCTGACTGGTGCATATATTGCATTTCTGAGCCAGAGATTAGATGTTAAAGTGGACAGTCTTCTTACCTACCTTGTGCCTACATTGGGGGGTAGGGGAGAAGTTAGCTGTATTTTCAAAGGTTATAGCACAAGGAGTCATGGGGATTGTGTTTTAATCCCATTTTGTCAGTCCTACAGTTAATGGCAATTGATCCTAGATTCTGAAAATAGGCTATTAGTTCCAAGTTTTGTTAGTGGCATGTGTTTCCTTTCTTTCTTTCTTTCTTTTTTTTTTTTTTTTTGTATCTTTATAGGTATTTTGTTCAATTGTTGGAGAGGTTGAATAAGGGCCACTAAGCTAGAGCCAATTTAAACCCACTTTCTCTCAGTCTTCATTTCTTAAAAGTAAAAAAGCCCTTTAGTTCAAAGTAGGGTTATGTTGATATCCTTGTAGATAACGCATCATGTACATGACAGGAAAGAAAGGTCTATTCAACTGGGAGTAGTTCTCTAAGGCAGAAAGATTTCTAATGAGGAATAGGTTTCCTGTAACAAAGTTCTTCATTGTCTGGAAATATTTCATTGACAGAAAGACTACATTGATGAAACCATCTGATCTTTTAACCCATTCAGCTGATGTAGAGAGATTCTGTAAATTATAATGGTCTAATAGCAGAGCTTAGAAACACCTGAATGAAAAAGGCACACAACCCTGAGAGCAGATTGTGTTCTCTGTGCTCAGGGGTCAGTTACTGTGGGATATTGACCAATTTCCCTGCCTCTTCTGAGGATCAGCACTGCAGCTTGTTTCAAGCATGTGCATTTAGCCCAGTATGACTTCACTGCCAGGGGACATTTCCCACATGTGGGAAGGGAGGAGGACTGCCTTCTAGTCACAGGGATGTTGACAGAGCTGAGTCTTTGCTGCATGGGAACAGCGTGTGGACAAATGTTTGGCACTGGAACAGGGCTTGGGTTCCAACATTTGAGCTGCTGAAGTCCGGCACAGTCCTGCAGCCAAAACCACAGAGTCCTAACAGCTTGCTTTACAAAACCTGAATTTAACAAGTGTCAGTCTAGACTCAGTTTGATGGACTGCCTTGCAAACTGGTGATTTCATGTAAGGCCCTCGGGATGAGTTTTATTGGGTGGAATAAAGATAGGTGTTAGTGTATTTACCCCTGTTATCCTGCTTCTCTTTGACCAGGCCTCAAGGACTCCGAGACTGCTCCTCAGGAGTTTTAGTGACACACTATGGCTGAGAGGCAGGATCCAATAAAAAAGCTTGACATCTCTTTAAAAGTCTTTTTGCTGAAGCAACACACAAATTTTTAAATGTGCTAAATGAATTGGGTGTTGGGCTTGTACTAATGAGAAGTTGGTGGTAGTCTGCTCACTGATACTCTATCATGGACACCACTCTCAGTAGAGAATTACATATGTGAGAATGCTAATAAGGTCCTGTCAGGTTGGCATTGAAATTGTGTGGCCAGTCACTGAAACAATGTTCTTACAGAGGTTATTTGTAGGAGTGAGGAAAATGCATATGCTTGTATCTGTAAGTGGGTGTAGGTTCTAAAAGAACAGCATTCTCTCAGTTATTCAAAGTCTGATTGTTAACTTTGTGAACATCCCATTTTCCTTTATTTTTTCTTTCTTAAATCTATTCCCTCCCCACATAGAGAACAAGGCTGAGAAGGGAAAACTCACAATCACATCAGGTTTTGGGGTTTATTTCTAGCCCCTACCATCTCACCAAAAGGTACCTACTCAAATGGTATCTATTCTCCCACCATCTCCCTGGATGATGGACAAAGGAAAGGCCAAGAATCCTGTCTTATCCAACTTGTCTCTGACTTAAGGCTAACAGATTGCCTCAGGCTGGTTACAGAATTTTCTCTGATGCCATTTGAGTTTCTCTGGTAGATTTGGATTCTCAGTTGGTCTAAGAATTTTGAGGCCATGCTTGACCAACTATTACAAATCAGGGGTTTCTGTGGTAACAAAGAACCTCAAAGATCTTAGTGACTTAACATAGTAGACACTTACTTTTCTCTTATAGGTTTATGAGTCAGCTGCCACTCTGCTGGCTAGCTGGGCTTGGCTGGAATTGACTCCAGGTTACCAGTTGGGTTCATATCTGCTCCACAGGTCTTATCATTCTAGGATTCAGGCTGAAGAGGCAGCCACTATATGCAATATGTTGTCCTTATGAAGAAGGGTGGAAGGTCGGGAGGGATGAGTATAAACATACAATACTTCTTGAAGCCTCTGATCAAAACTGGCAGACTGACATTCCATTTACAGTCCATTGGTCAAAGCAATTAAATCACAAAGCCAAATCTAAAGTCAGCAGAGTGGGGATGTATACTTTGCCTACTAGGAGGTATAGGCAACCCATAAGAATGAGCAGAGATGTGTTATCCTATTAGAGCAAAGAGTTGAGAACAAAAATCTAATTCTACCACACCAATCATATATAGTGACCTGAAAAAATGGTCCACCATAATTCCCACCTATTTTTACTAGATGTCCTCAGTTCATAGGTGATATAATAGCAGCAAAGTGCCTATATCAATCATGGTCTCATCTAACTTAATTCTTCTAGAAAGCCAGAAAGATTTTCCACTAATCCTCACCCCTAACCTCTCCATCTGATCATGTAGGCACACTAGAGGACACAATCATCAGATTATAGAAGATTTATTGTCTCTCCTTTTCAATAGGGTGTGTTTTGGAAATAATTGGGAATCTGTTCTCAGATAGACATGAATTTCAATCCCACTTATGAACTAAATATCTGGGAGTAATCTTGCACAACTTACTGAGACTCCCCAGACTATTTTTCTTCATGCAGAACATGGAGGTTGGGTGTGTGTCACAGTGTCTTCTTCAATAAATTACTCTGCAGATTAAATGAGACAATATATAAATTACCTTGTATGAGTCTCATAAAGATTAGTTTTCTTTCCATTCCAGTGCACTTCTTCCACCATCCAAGGTCAGTTTTCAATCCCAGTGCCTTTATGTAGCCTTCAGCTTCCTCCTGCCTCCATTGAATTCTGACTCCTCTGAACTCCTACAGTTCTTAGGGAAGAGATCTGTAAACCACTCCTGGTTCATGAACAGATTTCAGGAAGTTTAAGCACTACCCACCCCCCTCTGGAATCAGTGTGAAATTTTGTGTGGTGAACTACATGCCTCTTTCTGAGGAGAGACCCCATAGCCTTCATCTGAGTGAGCTTTGAAGTGCTATTGGAACCAGAAGAGATTCAGAACCATAGATCATGATCTGAACTTAGTAACTTGACTCTTATGATATACTGCCTTATATGTGTGTGTTGCTTTGTGCCATTAGTCCTCTTTCACCATCTTGATTATGAGATTCTTGAGAGAAACAACTGTTTCTTCCATTGCTTCTATGTCTTCTACAACTTGCAGCATAGACTGAGTACTTGATGAGAATTCAGGGAAGATTTGCTAATTAGTCACCCATACAAGGGCACTACCATCCAAAGGGTGAACCCAAAAAGCCAAGCATTTAACAACAATGCTAGAAGCATGTAGAGAAAAAAATCATTAAAAACAAGCAAAAACCTTTCTTGATAGTAACAGAGTCCACCTTTTTTTGGGCTCTGGTCTTAGCTGCATGGTGCTGAAACCCCCTACCCTGGTCCTATAGTATGCCATGTGAAACATCTTCTTACTTCATTTCCTAAAAGAAATGGGGAATATTTTAGTTATTATGGGAAAGGGAGGCTGTTGGAGAAGTGAAATTTTGACAGTATGTTGGAATATAGCACAGTCCGCTTAGAGAACTCTTAGCTCCCTTTGTAAGAGGGACCTCTCCTAATTCATAGATTGATGTTTGTGTCTAAAAATAATCTGAAAAGAAATGAAGAAAAGAAGAAGTAAAAATAAGTAGACATGTTTGTGCTTTATCTTCCTTGCCTGGAAAGCAAAGCAAACAGGGTTGAGATCACTGACTGGAACCCAAAACCCCACACATAGATATTTTTTAGAAAAGGAATTTCTAAGCATTTATAGCCCTTTACCCTTTTGGAAATACCAGGTAGGCTTGGAGGGAAAAGAATGATTAGGAAACTCTTAGTGGAAGATAAAATATTGTCTAAAGTCAAGGAGCTCTTGCTGGTCCTGTGGTTCCAACTTCTTGGTTGTGACTTCAAGTCTTTGATTGAACCAAAGAGTCAAGTCTTCAATTCCCCAAGATTTGAAAAATGATTTTAAGGTACATCATCATCAAGTGCAGCACAGACATGGAATTCACAAGGCACACTCTCTACATAAAAATTCACAAGCATATACATTCACAAGTCAGTCCTCTAACACTTTCAGAAGGCCAGATTCCATATGCCTAGCAACAATTCTATTTTTTATGTGTTTTATCCTTCTCAGCTTCCTTGCTAGACTTTAGGGAATTATCAGGACTTACCACCAATTGGATTGCAGAGCTCTTTGGCCCAGAATGAAGCTTGCTATCATCAGGTATGTAAAGTCTTGCCCAGTGTAGTCAGAAGTTAAAACCAAACCATCATAAACCTGCAGGACTTATGACCCTGAAAGGCCTGGGGGAGTTTCCTGGACCAGACCTCAATGGAACTTTGCCCAAAACCCCAAATGGGAAATATATATGAACTGATTCCGTGCAATGTGAAGGCTGAGGCAGCAGCAGAACGCTTTTATAGACTGATACAATGATAGATTAGCACACATTTAATCCTAGGCTGGGGGTTTAGAGGAGTCAGCCTTCCTCAGATCCTTCTCCCTCTCTGTTAATGTTAATAGCCCAAAGCGAGGGGTTAGTGTGGCAATGGATATTTCTCTTTTGTGACACAATTATTCTATATTTAAGCCAATTAGAACGTCATTCCCTAAAGAAAGGAAGTGCCAGTGGGACATAGTGTGGCTGAGATTTGGTGTAGGATTGTAGATTTCTTTTTTAATGGAGTTTGGAGAAAAAAGGAGGTCATGGGTAGTTTCAATAGTTATTCATTGACAAAAAATAGCTTATCACATTTTCAGTATATAAGTATATACAAATTTATTGAACCAATGAATTAGGGGCTCTTTTTCACTTTACAAAAACTCTTTGCTTTTTGCTAGGGTTTCATTAAAGGGCAAGTTTGCTGATTGCACTTAATACATATTTGATTTGCAAACATCCAATTGGTGTACTGCTCTTCAGGAGCCCACTTATTGTGAAAAGCAAGATACTTTTCCAAAGTTGTTAGAGTAAAAAGAGGCCATGTTGGAAAATACTTTAGGATATAAACACAAAGTTCTTGGCCACAGATTTGAGGGGGATAGGAATTATAGGCTGTGTTGGGAAAAGCTAAAGAAGAAGACCCACGTGGCTGAATCTGTCAATCTGCTCCCTGGTGTGCACAAGTAATGTAATGAGGTATTTTGATCATGGAAATGATCTAGCCACACTCTAACAGAAAATCCAGATGACACCAAAGCTGTAAGGTCAAGCATTGTTTGTTAGGTTCTGTATCAGATTCCACCAGAACTGCAATCAAAAAATAAATATGTAAAATAAATAAGAATTACAAGCCCCTAAAGGAGTATTAGAAACCTCTTTTAGACAGAATTTTTCTTTAACAATGGAGAGGGCCTTGTGTTTGATATCTCATGGGTTATCAACCAACAAACCCTTGCTTTGACTTCTAGATATTTTAAATTGTCTGGCTTGTCAGAAGCTCTAAATATCAGCAGTTGTAGTGGAATATTTCTACATCATATTCCCATGCTAATGGAAAGCAGGAAGTAAATATATTCACATAGTGTGGTTCTGCCAGAATAACTAGCAACAATGAACTTTTCTCTCTGTGGCACTGGGAAGTTGCCCAGGGACCTCTGCAATAGGGGAAAGGTAGATGTCTCAAAGTCTGCAGTCCACCTGATTTATTCTTCTGGGGCTTTTCTAACCACCTCTGAGAAATGCTCTGGAAGGCATTAAGAGAAAAAGGAAAATATATACTGGCTTTGGAATTGTGCTGTTATTAGCATGGTAGCAAGAGTTCAGGAGTGCTATGTTTAGTTTAGAGTGCAGACCCAGATTTTAGCTCCTGGATGGATCCAAAAATCTCCAACTTGCTGGGGCTACATTGATTGACCTTTAAGATTTGGGTAAAACTGGTTGAAACCCAAGAAACACACAGTGGTATATCTAGTCTCTTTTCTAACATACCTAGAGGTTCTTGGTGGTGGTGATGATAAATGGTAGTGGTGGTAAATAACGCTGTACGTGTGGCAGGGGGCAGTGGGGGGAGCTTTCTCTTAGTAAGTTCTGGCTCTGAATTTTTACTCGCAATGAATCCTCTGGGCCACCCTGGCTTTTCCCTCTTGTTCATTTCGAGCACCACATCATCCTACTGGGCACAAATGGAATCTCTTCTTTTTTAAAGTGCACTAACTCGAGACTGTATGGCAATTTTCACCAAAGGTTTGGGGTTAGGATTACTCAATAGAAATGTCTAAAATAGAAACTTGACATCCCTCTTCTTAAAGTATTGTGTCAATTCCTGCAGCCTGGCATTTTTGTCCCCTCATGTTGCTGTCAGTCTGACTCATCATCTTTGTCTCTCTTCTCTGTCTCATTTACCCTTCCTCCTCCTCCCTTCAAATGCATATTAATTTTATATAGAGATCAGCTTAGCTAACGCTGCATCTCAATTCAAATCCATCTTACTCTGTCCTAAACTGCATTCCCAAATAAGCCAATTTAACCTAAACAAAGATGATTCTTTCCTTAAAAGGAATTCTACTACTTAGCAAGAGTTAAGTAACTATGCCCAGTGAATTCTCACTTCCCAAATTCACTGCACTCCTATCACTCAACCAGTACAAAGTATTTTGAGCACCTATTTAAGGCAAAATTTTTGGGTCTTTTAAACTCTTCTTTGTAACATTCCTCTGTGGGCATGAGAGAGCAATGGCCCTTTATCATGGAGCCACAACTAGCTTTGGAGGTGGACTCACAGAGGACCAGAGATTTATCCTCTGCCAACTCCATCCGCTTTTGTGCTAATAGGTAAAATTGTGACTATACAGGCTCTTTTTCCAAGGTCTTCCCTAAACTCTTCTGTGATTCCTGCTACCTTTACAGCTCCCTGTTCTCTCTGCCTTGCTACTTCCAAAGCTAGGGGCCAAATATTCTCTTGTGAACTGCTGCTGTTTTCATCCCAATTGGAAATTGATGTCTCTCTGCAGTCGTCAAACTCCAGGGATGATCCTTCTATTAGAGTGCCACGAGAGAACCTTAATCCCTCAAAAATACCTCTGCTTACATGAAGGATAGACTTTAAGACGTTGTTTGTGGGTCCATCGTTCTTAAGTGCATTGTGATTAAGGGCTTAAACTTTCAAATCAGACATGCTGTTTTCTTTTGTGTTGATATATGTTCTATTGGCTGTCTTTTTGAAAAAGTAAGCCAGTTTTGCCCATATGGAAATTCTTTTGTGGCAGGACTACCTCCATCTCCTCACCTCTGCAAGTGATGTGAGGAACACCTTGGCAGCCACAGGATCCACAATGACAGCCTTAAAACTCACTTTGATATTGGGCAGAATTGAGTGGATCTGGAAACAATGGAGACTTGAAAAGCATTGAGACAAAAAGTTTTCTGCAGCAGACTTTCATAGTTTAGTTTGCCAACCCCTGGCCTTCTCCTGAATTCATTAGGATAGTAGGCTTTTGATATTGAGTAAGTAGTCCATTACATCAACCAGCTTTCCTTGTCTCTTGCTGATTATGGTCCCTTGCTTAGGCTCAGAGGTTTTCACGTTGCTTGATTTGCTCTTTGTCCTTCAAAATTATTCCCACTAATGAATCCCTCCAATCTGTCATCATCTTGCCATTTGCAATTTTTTTTTTTAAATTGACTTTTCTTTCCATTATCATTATACTTTTTCTTAATAGCACTTTTGACATTCTCGATGCCTTTGTACTCATCAGAAATTAAGTGCTTCTCAGAAATGATAGAAATAGAAGCAATCACAGTGCAGACAAACAAACTAGAAGATGGTTGAGCCTAAAATGACTAACATGACCAATGACATCATCTGTGGTGGCAGCAGAATTTTCAATCTTTTGCTTTGGGTTGCCACTTTGTTCATGAGTTTGAAAGTACATAAGTTGAAAGTTTGTAATTAGATGATGTCTGTAAATCTCTCTTACTATTGAGGAATTCTTGCTAGGCTCCCCAGAGGATGGGTCATGGTGCCATATCAGCCTGAATTATATAATTAGCATTTCTAATTGGCTCTTTATTCTGAGATGTACTCAATCCTATGCTGCAAGTGCAGCTAGTTTATTTCCAGCAACCTCTCTTTCAAGTGTTGACAAAGATTTACTCTGCCTTTCTTGGCTCAAGAGCCAACATGTTTGTGACTCTGTGGGGCATGGAGAGAGGAGGTAGGTGGGGGTATTCATATTTCTGTTGAAGTTTTCTCCACCTTCCTTCCAGGAGGCCTAGATGCTCTTATGCACATAATTTTCCAGGTGTCCAAACTCCTTATCTCAAAATTCCCATGGAAGAGCTCTAGGTTAAATTTCTCATCATGGTCCGTGCTACAGTGATATGATTAATATCAGGACTTGCAAACAAAGTTTTTCCTTTATTTCTATACTAGCCAGTCCTCAATAGTGAAATATGTCCCAAAGATTCGGTAAAATATTTTCTATTACCTCTCGATCACTGGAGAATCCCAGAGGAGCGGGAGAGTGGAGGAGCAAGATGTAGTCCCAGAGCCAATCCTTAGGAAGCTGCTAAATGTGTGCTGCTTCATATAGTCAAGGACTGCTAAAGAGATCTGCTTCACTAATTTTACAGTATTTTTGCTCTATAACTTAACCCAAAAGATGCCAAGACTTTACAATAAACGGTAACCCTGGAAACTCAGGGAAACCCAGGATACACCCAGAGTATGAAATCATTGTTTAGAATGTCCCTGGCCTGTTCTTTCTAGTTCTAAGCTAGCACTTGTTGGACAGGCTCTCTGTTGCTGAGGAGGAGGCCGGAAACTACACATGCTTCATATACAGAAGAGAAGTTAAACGGCTTAAGAGAGGACCCAACCTAACAGGCAATGGGCCATGCTTTGAACTTCACCAAAATGCCTCATTTGGCCTTAGTTCCATGAAAAATAAAATGCAAACCTCTGCCTGTCTCACCTGTGTGCTCTCAGCCTGAAACCTACTAACATTTTTTGTTGCTCAGTTTTAAAAGCATCACGTGCAATTTGTTAGGCCTGTTTTGGTCTAGAAATTATTGGACAGCGTCACCTCATATAAAAATTAAGGAAGAAAGAACAATAAGACAGCTGTTTACTGCCAGTAAAACTGCTGAACATTTTAAAAAGAGATAATGCTTAGAATTGTTGAGGGTCCAGGGAAAAAGAGCTCTCAGATCTTGCATTTAATAAGGTAAATTGGTAAAGTCCTTCTGGGTAGCAATTCAGTAATATACAACTAAAGCCTCAAAAAGTTTAATGATATGAAGAAATATTCATGCATATGTTAAGGAAAGAACCAGGGAGGGGAAAGGGGGAGAGACTGCTAATGGGTAGTCCAACACTTGGAATTCTGTTTGTTTTATTTTTTTAATAGTAGCCATTCTAGTGGGTGTGAAATGGTATCTCATGGTGGTTGTGACTGCATTTTCCTAATGGATAATGGTGTTGAGCATTATTTCCTGTGCTTATTAGCCATTTGTATATCTTCTTTGGAGAAATGTCTCTTCAAGTCTTTTGCCCATTTTTGATTGGGCTGTTTGTCTTTTAGTTGTTGAATTGTAGAATCTTTTTATATATTCTGGATATTCTTATCAGATATGTAGTTTTCAAATATTTTCTCCCATTCTGTATGTTGTCCTCTCATGATGAAGTCCTTTGATGCATAACTTTTTATATTTTGATGAACTCCCATTTATCTTTTTTGCTTTGGTGGCTCTTGCTTTTGGTGTAAAGTCTAGTAAACCCTTCCCTAACACAGTGTCCTGATGATGCTTTCCCCTGATTTGCTCTGGGAGTTTTATAGTTTTGGTCCTTTTATTTAGGATTTTGATCTGTTTTGAGTTACTATTTGTATATGGTGTGAAATAGTTTGTTCATTATTTTGCTTGTGGATATCCAGTTCTTGCAGCACCATTTGTTGAAGAGACTATTCTTTACCCATTGAGTGGACTTGGAACTAAATCAATTGGGCATGGATGTGAGGGTTTTTTCTGAACTCTGAATTCGATTCCATTGGTCCATATGTCTATCCTTGTGCCAGTATTATGCATTTTGATAATTGTAGCTTTGTAATAAGTTTTAAACTTGTGAAGTGTGAGTCCTCCAACTTTGCCCTTTTTTTTCAATATGTGGTAATTCAGGTCCCTATCCTTCCAAATAAATTGGATGATTGACTTTTCCTTGTCTGCAAAGAAAGCTGTTGGTGTTTTGTTTGGAATTATGTTGTAACTTTAAATCACTTTGGGTAGATTTGACACCTTACAATAGTCTTCCAGTTTATGAATATGGAATGTCCTTCCATTTATTTTGGTCTTCTCTGATTTCTTTTAGCAGTATTTTGTAGTTTTCCATGTTAACCAAAGTTTTTAAAAAAATTTACTCCTAGATATTTGATTCTTTTAGTTACTACTGTAAATGGAATTTTTCTTGGTTTCCTCTTCAGATTGTTCATTACTAGTGTATAGAAACACTGTTGATTTTTGCATGTTGATAGTGTAGCTAATCACCCAAGTTGCTGAACTCTTTATTAGCTCTTGTAGCTTTGTTGTAGATATTTCAGAATTTTCTTCATATAGGATCATGTCATCTTCAAATAGGGCAAGTTTTACTACTTCCTTTCTAATTTGGATGTTTAATTTCTTTTTCTTGCCTAATTGCTCTGGCTAGAGCTTCCAGGACAACATTGAATAACAGTGGTGACAGTGGGCATCCTTGTCTTGTTCCTAATCTTAGAGGGAAAGCTATCAGTCTTTCACCAATGAGTATGATGTTAACTGTGGGTTTTTCATATAAGCCCTTTATTATGTTAAGGAAGTTTTCTTCTATTCCTAGTTTTCTAAGCATTTTTATCAAGAAGGGTGCTAGATTTTGTCAAATGCCTTTTCTGCATCAATTAAGACGATTAGGTGGTTTTATTCCTTTGTTCTCTTAATATGGTGTATTGCATTAATTGATTTTCTTATGTTGAACCACCCTTGCCTTCCTGCACTAAATCCCTCTTGTTCATGGTGAGTAATTCTTTTAATGTGCTGTTGGATTCAATTTGCTAGTATTTGTTGAGGATTTTTTGCACCTATATTCATAGGGGATGTTGGTCTGTTATTTTCTTTTATTTTGTTATCTCTATCTGGCTTTGGTAATAGGGGGATGTTTGCCCACAGAATTAGTTAAGGAGTGTCCCCTTCTTTTCAAATTTTTGGAAGAGTTTGAGGGGAACTGATGTTAATTCTTAGTTGGAAGACTTTTGAACTGATTTAATTTCTTTTCTTTCTATTGGTCTGTTGAGATCTTCTACTCTTGAGTCAGTATAAGTAGTTTGTGTGTTTCTAGGAATTTGTCCATTTTATCTAGGTTATCTAAATTTTTGGCGTATAGTTTGTCATAGTATCCTGCTATAATCCTTTTTTATTTCTGTGAGGTTGGTGGTACTGTCTCCCTTTTCAGTTTTGACTTTAGTTAATTACATCATCTTCCTTTTTTTCTTTGTCTAGGTTTATCAATTTTACTGATCTCTTCAACTAATCAACTGTTAGTTTTGTTGATTCTCCCTAATGTTTTTTTTTAAATTATTTATTTCATTTATCTCTACTCTAATCTTTGTTATTTCCTTTCTTCTGCTCACTTCATATTTAGTTTGTTCTTTTCTAGTTCCTCAAGTTGTGAGGTATGTCTATGATTTGAGATCTTTCTTATTGTTCAATGTAGTCGTTCAAATCTCTAAGTTTCCCTCAGCACTGCCTTTGTTTCATCCCATAAGTTTTGGTATGTTGTGTTTTCATTTTTATTCATCTCATTCATTTCTTCTTAGATCCTTTCTTCTGCCAGTTCCAGTCTACTGTTGCAACCCTCTAGGGAATTTTTCATTTCATTTTTTTTTTTGTTCTTCAACTCCGGTATTTCTGTTTGGTTCCTTTGTAAAATTTCTATCTCTTTATTGAGATTTTAATATTGTACATTCATTGTTTTCCTAATAACCTTTAGTTCTTTCTCCATGTTTTCCTTTATCTCTTTGAGTAGCTGAGTAACACTTTTCAACATCTTTGTTATGTCCACATCTGGTCCTTGGTTAATGGTCTCTGAATTTTTATCTTGTACCTTTGGAACATATCCTTTATCTTAGACCTTTGGATCATTCCCTGTTTCTTTCTTTTTCTTTTAAAATTTTGTTTCACACTGTGATATGACAGAGAATTTCTTTAGTGCTTGGAGCTAACAAAAAATAAACAAACCAATATAAGAAAACATCTTTCATTGTCTTTGCAAATTGTTTCTGTATTGGTTGGTGTTCTCCTTCAGAGTTTAGCTGTCCTATCAAGATTAGCCTGAGGCTGACGTGAAGTGTACAGTTCTTTCTGTCTTTTCATAGCCTGCATCTTGTCTGTGGTTTTAGTTTGTTTATGGCCTTAGGAATTCCCTAAACAAGAATGCCAGTGCTCCCCTCTGCTGCTCCCTATACATAGATCCCACCACCACCACCCCCATTGCTCTAGTGTGTATCTTAAAGTAGGTAACACTTTGCCCTAAGCTGCTTTGACTTCTTTTTTTATTAGAGAAGTTGTGGGTTTACAGAATAATCATACATAAAATACAGGATTCCTGTATACTGCCCCACCAGCAACACCTTGCATTGGTATGGAACATTTGTTACAATTGATGATAGCACTTTTAATAAATGCACTATTTTTTTTTAACAGTAGGTACCTTTGTTACAATTGATGAAAGATTATTAAAATAGAACTAATAACTATTGTTCATAGTTTACATTAAGTATAGTTTCCCCATATACTACCCTATTATTAACACCTGGTATTAGTGTCATATATTTGTTATAATCTGTGAAAAAACATTCTTGCACTTGTAAGGTTAACTATAGTCAATCATCTGTAATAGGGTTCACTGTGCTTTACAGTCCTTTGTTTTATCTTTTAATTTTTATTCTAGCACAATATATGACCTGAAGTTTCCCCTTTTAACTACATTCACCAATATAATTCGGTGCTGTTAATTACACTCAAAATATTGTCCTACCATCATGGTCATCCCTTTCCAAACCTTTACAATCAACCTAAATAGAAATTTTGTACAAATTAAGCATCAACTGACCATTCTCTAAACCCTATCAGGGAGGCGGCTGCGGCTCAATCAGTGGGGCTCCCGTTTGCCATATGGGGGGCCCTGGGTTCGGTTCCCGGGGCCTCCTGGTGGGGGCGGGCCCGCCCGCGCGGCGTGGTTGGCTGACCCGGCGAGCACAGGCAGCAGGGGGGGGATGAATGAATGAATAAATAAAATCTTTAAAAAAAATAAAAATAAAAAATAAACCCTATCAATCCCCTGGTAAACTGTAATCCAGATTATAAAATTCCATAAATTTGCTTAGTATAATAAATTCATATCACTGAGATCATACAATATTTAACCTTTTGTTTCTGGCCTATTTCACTCAGCATAATGTACACAACATTAAACCATGTTTTCATATACATCAGAACTTCATTCCTTTTTACAGCTGAATAATATTCTATTGTATGTATATGTAACATTTTGTTAATCTATTCATTGACTGATGGACACTTGGGTTGCTTCCATCTTTTGGCAATTGTGAATAATGCCTCTGAACATTGGTGTGCAAATATCTGTTCGAGTTCTTACTTTCAGTTCTTCTTACTTTCAGTTCTTCTGGGTAGTGGGCTTGCTGGGTCATATGGTAATTCTATACTTAGCTTTCTGAGGAACTGCCAAACTACCTTCCACAGAGGTTGCACCATTTTACATTCCCACTGCCAATGCATGAGGATATTTCTCCATTTCCTCTCCAACACTTGTAGTTTTCTTTCTTTTTCTTTTTAAAAATAGGAGCCATTTTAGTGGGTGTGAAATGATATCTCATTGTGGTTTTGCCAAATAAATATGGTAATTGACTTTTTGATTTCTGCAAAATAGGATGTTGGAATTTTGATCGGGATTATATTGAATATGTAAATCATTTTGGGTAGAATTGGCATTTTAACAATATTTAGTCATCCAATCCATGAACACAGAATGTTGTCCCATTTATTTAGGTCTCCTTTGATTTCTTTTAGCAATGATTTGTGGTTGTATGTTTACAAGTCATTTACATCTTTGGTTAAATTTATTCCTAGATAGTTGATTCTTTTAGTCCCTATTGTAAATAGAATTTTTTCCTTCACTTCCTCCTCAGATTGCTCTTTACTAGTGTATAGAAACACTATTGATTTTTGAGTGTTGAGCTTATTCTCCACCACTTTGCTGAATTTATTTATTAGTCTAGCAGCTTTGTTGTTGATTTTTCAGGACTTTCTATATATAGGATCATGCTATCTGTAAATAGTGAAAGTTTTACTTCTTCATTTCCAATTTGCATGCCTTTTATTTCTTTTTCTTTCCTAATAGTTCTGGCTAGAACTTCCAGTACAATGTTGAATAATGGTGACAGTGGGCATTCTTGTTTTGTTTCTGATCTTAGTTGGAAAGCCTTCAGTTTTTCACCATTGAGTATGATGTTTGCTGTGGGTTTTTCATGTATTCCCTTTATCATGTTAAGGAAGTTTACATCTATTCCTAGTTTTCTAAGTGTTTTTATCAAGAAAGGATGCTGGATTTTGTCAAAAAACTTCTCTGCATCAATGGAATGATCATGTAGGTTTTTTCCCCCTGCATTTTGTTAATGTTGTATATTACATTAATTGATTTTCTTCTGTTGAACAACCCTTGCATACCTGGGATGAAACACGCTTGATCATGTTGCATAATATTTTAATGTTCTGTTGCATTCGATTTGCAAGTATTTTCTTGAGGATTTTGTATATATATTCTTAAGAGAAATTGCTCTGTAATTTTATTTTCTTGTAGTATCTTTATTTGGCTTTGGTATTAGGGTGAAATTGGCCTCATACAGTCAGTTGTGTAGTGTTCCTTCCTCTTCAATTTTGTATAAGAGTTTGAGCAGAATTGGTATTAATTCTTCTTGGAATGATTGGTAGAATTCACCTATGAAGCCATCTGTTCCTGGGCTTTTCATTGTTGGGAGGAGTTTTAGTTTGCCAAGGTCTGCCAATGCAAAATACCAGGAATGGGTTGGCTTTAATAATAGCAATTTATTAGGGTAAAAGCTAACAGTTCTCTTTCTGTGTGTTCTGTTTATGTAAGACTCCAGTAGAAGGATTAGGACCTACCCTGGGTCCCCACAATCTATTTAAAGGCCCTTAACTGAAGTAATCGCATAAAAAAATCCCTTGACTAAATCCAAAAAAAAGGTCCCACGTACAGTAGAGTCACATGCACAGGAATGGGTTATCTTAAGAATATAATTTTCTGGGGTCCACAAAAGACTCAAACCAGGAGAGGAGGTTTTTGATGACTGATTCAATCACTTGTGATTAGTTTGTTGAGGTCTTCTCTTTCTTCCAGAGTCAGTGTAGGTTGTTTGTTTGTCTCTATGGATATGTCCATTTCATCTATGTTGTCTAATTTGTTGGCTTACAGTTGTTCATAGTATCCTCTTATGATCCTTTTTATTTCAGTGGGGTCAGTAGTAATGTCCTCCATCTCATTTCTGAATTTATTTGCAGCTTCTCTTTTTTTTTCTTTGTTAATCTAGATAAGGGTTTGCCAATTTTATTGATCTTTTCAGAGAACCAACTTTGGGTTCTGTTAATTCTCTCTTGTTTTCATTCTCAATTTCATTTATTTCTGCTCTAATCTGTGTAATTTCTTTCCTTCTGCTTGCTTTGAGGTTAGATTGCTGTTCTTTTTCTAGTTCCTCCAGGTGTGCAGTTCAGTCTTTGATTTTATCTCTTTCTTCTTTTTTAATGTAAGCATTTAGGATTATAAATTTCCCTCTCGGTATTGTCTTCACTGCATCCCATAAGGAATGTGAGTCGTGTTTCTCTTGCTGCTTCCAGAATTTTCTCTTTATCTTTGGCTTTTTACATTCTGATTAGTATGTGTCTTGAAATATGTCTATTAGGATTTATTCTGTTTGGATTAGGTTGTGCTTCTTGGACACGTGTCTTTAATAAGAGTTGCAAAATTTTAGACCTTTATTTCCTCAAATATTCTTTCTTCCCCTTTTCTCTTCTCCTTCTGGGATACCCATGGTGTATATGTTTGTGTGCCTTATGCTGTCACCTAAATCCCTGAGACACTAAAATTTTTAAAATATTCTTTTCTCTATCTGTTCTTCTGACTACATGATTTTGATCACCCTGCCTTGCTATTCAAGTCTGCTCTTGTAAGCATCTAGTGTATTTTTTTTTTAGTGTATTTTCAATCTCTACAATTGTGCTTTTCACTCCAAAATTTCTTTTTGTACTTTCAAATTTTTCTCTTTCCTTAAATATTGCCTTCGTAACATCTATCTCTTTATGCATATTTTCCTTCATCTCCTTGAATTGATTTAGGAGATTTCTTTGAACTTCTTTGATTAGTTGTTCCAAATTCTATGTCTCCTCTAAATTTTTAATTTGTTCCCTTGACTGAGTCATATCTTCCTGTTTCTTAGTATGGCTTGTAATTTTTTTCTGATGTTTAGGCATCTGATTATCTTGATGAGTTAATTCTGATGGTCAGTTTCTCCCACTTGTCTAGGGTTTTATTGTTGATTGACTTTGTGTTAAGGCTTTTCTTTGATGTTTGGTCCAACTTATCCTGGACGTTTAGAATATCCCGAGTTTAATTGGTCAGTTTTTCTCAGCTCTTCTTCATCTGATTCTTTTCCTGGATATGTGGCACAATTTTTAAGATTGCACTTTTTGTGTAATTGTTTCACCTCCAGGAGAAAGCTTCTCTTCCTCTGTTCCTTCTCTGGGCATCTTGATCTGTTCTGTTTGTTCTTGTGCCAAATTTACTTCCCAGGTCCTATGATTTGTTTAAATTCTCTCCCTCACTCATTGTCCCATTTTCCTTACACTTCTCAGTTCTGGACCCTCCAGTTTTATAGAAGTTCAGTTTAATACCCTTTAAAATTTTGTTTTTCTCTATGAGCCCTTTCTGCCTCCAGTTTCTTCCGCATTAGGGTATCCTGACCCAGGGAGCCTTATGCAGTCAGTCTAGAAAAGTGGGTCACTACAGAAAAGTTCATTTGACATTTAGGGTATCCAGCCAATAGTAACTGGCTTGAGTGAGTGCAGCACTTAGCTGCCACTCTACTGGGATTTTTCTCTGTTTCCCTTGCCTGGGGCCCTTTTGTGTGCCGCACTCCTCAGCAGATAGTGTTTCACCAGGGTGCCTGCAGACTTGGGCCCCTGTGCCTGGATATATGTGGGGTTCTAACTTACTTCTGTGAATTCCTCTATAATCTGTGTCCCCAGTGAGAGGGACCAGGACTGCATGGGACCAAATAAGGGGGAAGGGAGAGAACTGGCCAGTGTGGGACAGAAGTTTCCTAACTGATATTTGTCTCTTTCTTCAGTTCAGGATTTGTGGAGTCCTTATCCCATCTCTACCATCCTCCAGATTTCTAAGCAGTGGAATTTATCCTTATATTCACTGAATCTCCGAGGAGGTTTATTCAGGGGCTGTCCTATGCTGCCATGTCGATGGTGTCACTCTGCTTTAACTTTTTTCTTATACGTCTTCAGCTGTCTGCAAGCTGCTTCTGCCTACTGGGCAAATCTTGGGAGTGGAAGCCCATGACAAGTTTCCTGGCTCCGTTTTCCAGGCTGCCACCCAACCAATTGGCACCAGCATTTTGGCACTCCAGTGGGGATGTCTTTGCTCCCTCTAGAAGAGGGCCAGGGCCCCTTGATGTGAGCTCAGGCCAGCTTCATACTGCACAAAGAAGGGGTGGAGGAACAGCTAGAAAGGGGTGGAGGAACAGCTAGAAAGGGGTGGAGGAACAGCTAGAAACAGCTTCTTGTACTGTTTTTAAAGCTGCACTTCCTTGATTTGGCACTCACCCTTTTGCTCCAACCCTTTAATTGGTTTCCATAGTTTGATGATGATGGCTCTGCCAGTTTTTGCTACTTGTTCAATAATTCTTTGGAGAAATAGCACTCTAGAGCACCTTATGCCACTATCTTGATCAGACAGTCTCCCCATGGTTCGTTTTTGGCATGATGAAAATGCTCTGGAATTAGGTAATAATCTGAGTGTACAACCTTGTGAATATACTAAAAGCTATTGAACTGTACATTTTAAAACACTGAATTTTGTAATAAAAATAAAAAACAAAAATAGGACTATACAACACAAACAGCCCTATTGTCAATGATGGACTGTACTAATAGTGAAATTAGAAAAATGTTCTTTCATGAATTGTAACAAATATTCCACAATAATTCAAGATGCTAATAAAAAGCTGGTATATGGGAACTCTGTATTTTATACTTGATTTTTTTCTATAAACCTACAACTTCTTTAATAAAAAAGTACTAAAAAAAAAAAAATTACTGAATTTTGTGGTTTGTCAATTATATCTCAATAGAACAATATAAATGGAAGGCACATGATCATTCATTATTTCTTAAAATATCATAGAATATATATGTATCTATATGCATTCAAATAAGATTTTAAATTCTACCAAAAGATGACCTAAGACACTTAAGTACTTAAAAATTACAATTAATCACTCTTCTAAATGTCTCTTTTTAAAAAAGACTGAAATTACAAATCATCCAGAAATTAAAGAAAAGGGAAAAATCATTTTATCAGAACCTACAGGATATAGTTCAGCTGTTCATTGAAGATAATTTAAGAACCTAAATGCTTTTATTTATTAAGAAAATAAAAGAATTTCACTAGTTTGCTTTTATTGAAAAGCAAACAAAAAGTTAAATAAAAAACAGCCAAAGAAAGATGAACTTCAATTAATGAAACTGAAAACTAACAAAATTTTTAAAAGATAAACCAAAAGCTTTTTAAGGCCAATAAAGTAGATAAAACCCTTGTAAACTTGAGTTTCTTTATAGAAGGTAGAAAAGAACAAAACACAACATTAACATAAAAGATAACATGTAATATGTATGTATATTATAAGTAAAAAAATAAAGTATATGAGGGTATTAAATCAATTCCATGACAACAAATTTGAAAATGCAGAAAATATATGAACACTGAGAAAAATATAGGTGACCATAGCAGATCCCAGAAGATAAAACTGAAATAGACCAGTAACAGTACATAAAATTCAAAAGTAATTAAATATCTTCCTTTTTTTGTATAGGCACTGGACTTAGATTTTATTGCTAAGTTCAATATAATGTTTATAAGAAAAAGACGTATGTTATTTAAACACTGAGCATAGAAAAACATGGAAATCTCATTTACTAATTTTATGAATTTCTTGTAAACCTGAAATCAAATCTGTTAACAATACTGCAAAATGGGAATCTATAGATCAATTTCTTTTGAAATATAAATAAAAAATCATAAAGCTTAACAAAATGAATCCAGCATTGCATTAAAAGAACAATATAGTAAGAGCAAGTAGTGTTTACCCCAGGAATGAATGATGATTCAACATTAAGAAATCTATTGACATTGTTCATTTTATTAACAAGTAAAGGGAGAAAATGCATTTCACCTTATCAATAGATGTCTATAAGGCACTTGAAACATTCTTAATAAAGGCTGTGAAATAAAAACCAAAAAATATTTTAAAATGATAAAGATAATTTTCCAAAACCAATAGGATACATAATATTACCTGGTAAAATATTAAAGTCATTTCCACTAAAATAAACAAAAAAAGAAAACCTTGAGGATGACCATTTCATTATTCAAAAATATTTTGTGTTTTTATAACAGAAGGAATATAAGAAAAAATTGACATAATTGGTGTAGGAATTGGAAAAGAGAATAAATTATTTATTTATATATGATATGATTATGTACTTAGAAACCCTAAGAGACTACTAAAAATTATAGATTTAGTAAATGGTTTTGTATCATAGCTGATTATAGAATTAAATTTATAAAAATCAGGGGGTTTCTTCCTCTTCCTCTGATGGTTCAGCTGTGGCTGTCATGAAGACCCTGAACCCCAAGGCAGAGGTGGCCCGAGCCCAAGTGCCACTGGTGGTCAGCATTAGTGCGGCACAAGGGCTACGGGATGTGCTGAGGCCCAACCTGGGGCCCAAGGGCACCATGAAGATGCTTATTTTTGGTGCTGGAGACATCCAGCTTACCAAAGATGGCAATGTGCTGCTTCATGAAATGCAAATTCAACTCCCAACAGCCTCCTTAATAGCAAAAATAGCAAGAGCCCAGGAGGACATAACTGGTGATGGTACTACTTCCAATGTCCTGATCACTGCTGAAACAAGTGGATCTTTACATTTCTGAAGGTCTATATCTCAATATAATAACAGAAGGATTTGAAGCTGCAAAGGAAAAGGCACTTCTGTTTTTGGAACAAATCAAAGTAAACAAAGAGATAGAGAAACACTTCTGGTTGTGGCCAGAACATCTCTACACACTAAATTTCATTTTGAACTTGCTGATGTCTTAACAGAGGCTGTGGTGGACTCCATTTTGGCCATTAACACCAAGATGAACTTATCGACATCTTCATGGTTGAGACCATGAGGATGACACAAAAAACTGAAACTGATACGAGCTTAATCAAAGGGCTTGGTTTGGATCATGGGACTCAGCATTCTGATATGAAAAAAACAGTTGGGAGTGGATGTGGCTCAAGCGGTTGAGTGCCCACCACATGCGAGATCCAGATTCGGTTCCCCCTGCCTCCTGAAGAAACAAAGACAAACAACAAGCAAAACAAATGAAAAAGCCAACTCAGGGAAGCTGATGTGGCTCAGTGATTGAATGCTGTCTTCCCATATACGAGGTCCTGTGTTCAATCCCCAGGCCCCAGTACCTCAAAAAATAAAGAAATAAAATAAAATTTTTAAAAAGTAGAAGATGCATACATCCTCATGTACAATGTGTCTTTAGAATATGAAAAAAAAAGAGTCAACTCTGGCTTTCTTTTTATAAGAGTACAGAAGAGAGGGAGAAACTAGTAAAAGCAAAAAGAAAATTCATTGAAGATAGAGTTTAAAAAGTATAATAAAGCTGAAAAAGAAAGTCTGCGGTGATTCAGATAAAGGATTTGTTGTCATTAATCAAAAGGGAATTGACCCCTTTTCCTTAGATGCCCTTGCAAAAGAAGGCATAGTAGGTCTGTGCAGAGCTAAGAGGAGAAATATGGAAAGGCTGACTCTTGCTTGTTGTGGGGTAGCTCTAAATTCTTTGGATGACCTAAATGCTGACTGTTTGGATCCAGGCCTTGTCTATGAATCTATGAGTATACATTGGGAGTTGTGCACCTTTATTGAGGAATGTAACAGTCCTCATTCTGTCACATTATTGGTCAAAGGACCAGATGACCACACACTCACTCAAATCAAAGATGCAATAATAGATGGCCTGAGGGCTGTCAAAAATGCCCTTGATGATGGCTTTGTGGTTCCAGGTGCCGGTGCAGTGGAAGTGGCAATGGCAGAAGCTCTGGTGAAATATAAGTCCAGTATAAAGGGCAGGGCCCAGCTTGGAGTCCAAGCATTTGCTCATGCACTGCTCATTATTCCTAAGGTTCTTGCTCAGAACTCTGGTTTTGATCTTCAGGAAACACTAGTAAAAGTACAAGCAGAACATTCAGAATCAGGTCAACTTGTGGGTGTAGACTTGAACACAGGTGAGCCAATGATAGCAGCAGAAGTAGGCATATGGGATAACTATTGTGTGAAGAAATAGCTTCTGCATTCCTGCACTGATTGCCACCAACATCTTCCTGGTTGATGAGATCATGTGAGCTGGAGTGTCTTCTCTAAAAGGCTGAGTTGAAGGTTCCCTTGTATTGTCTGAATCATGAAGACTTGGCAGAGTGAGCCTAAGAATACAGCGATGGAATTTTTGTCCAAGGTTCACATGACTTTCAAAGGAATTTTCCCCCATGTTAAAACAGGAGGACATTGGCACCTTTACAAATTATGAAGTTCTGAAATTATAATTCGTTTTTTTTAAATCACACTGAAGTGTATATTCATAAAGCAGGTCCTTTTTACCCAGTGAACAGGATGTTTTCCTTTAGCTGCAATGGCATATAAAGTTGCATGTTAGATAAGCTTATGTTATCTACCTTGTTATTAAATATCCTTCACAAACAAATTTTAATGAGTTAATAATTTTATGGATGTATTTATCTAACAGTTCTATATTATTGAGCATATGTTTAAAGTTTTCTGCTATTATAAATATTACCTAAGTAACAAATTTTTGAAAGCATCTCTATTCCTTAGAATAAATTCCTGTGAGTAGAATTACTGGATCAATTGGACTTTTCACACTTTTGAAATAGTTCTGTAAAATACTTTCCCAGAAAAATTAAGTTTATACTCTGTAGTAGGTGGAAGGAGCGAGGCAAGGGAGTCAAAGAGTTGCAAGTATAAATGGGAAAAATAGAGATAGAGGGAAGAAGATGCCTGAGTAGGGTGACTAAGGGAGCTGGGGTTATCAGCGATTTTCAGGCTGCCTATATTTTCATGCTTATGAACCTTTGCTTGTTCAGAAATGGCCATCCCAACCCCTCCGGTGTCCTCACCCAAGTTACTGTGCCTCCTAAGTGTTTCCTCAAAATTGTCTTTATACAGTTGGTATTCTGCATTCTGTGAAGGTATAATTGTGTGTTTCTAAGCGAGTGTGCAATAAATCTTAAGGCAAAGCCCAAAGAAAAGAACCAATTGCTCTTCTCTTTGTGAACAATGTTAGAAATGCAAACTGAAAAAGTATTCCACTTACAAGAGCACTAAAATGTATAATATACCTTGAAAAAATTAAGGAGAAAAGTCAAAGCTTGTATGAAGAAAGTTAAAACTGTATTGGAGGTATAAAATACATTAGTATATAAAGTATTTATTTTATTTTTTAAAAATTCCTAGAAAAAGAAATGCAACCTACCCATTCATACATAGGGGAAAAAATCTAAATCACTAGTAGTTATTGAAATGCATTTAAAAATAATCAACGAGACTTATTTTTCATGCAACAGATTAACAATGTTAAAGCATGTGATAACATTCATGTATAACATTCTGAAATAGGCTGGTGGGAGTAAGTTTCGGTGATATTTCAATATCTATTAAAATGAAAAAGAATAATAACTTTTGACCAACTAAGTCTACATGGGAACTTTTTTCTACTGAGATGAAAGCACAAGTCAGTTTTATTTTAAATTGTAACGTTAAACTTACATGATGTAAATATTCAAACATACCAACAAGTGGAGAAAATAGTATAATGATTTCCCATGTACCCATTACCCAGCTTTATCAACATTTATTAGTATTTTCCCTAACTTGTTTCATCTATTCCATCCCATTTTTTGTGCTTTGAATATTTAAGAGCAAAATCCAAACATCAGGCCATTCCACTTGTAAATATTTCGATATGTATCTCAGATAAGATCTCTTTCTTAAGCATAACTATTATGCTATCAGCATTAACAGTTATTTCTTAATATCACCTAATATATACTGATGTTCAGATTTTTCTAATTATCTCAAAGAACTCTTTTGTATATTTACTTTGAGTCCTTGCTAAAGTCACTTATGAGTTCTGTAAGCTTTTTGTAGATTCCTTAGAATTCTTTCCTTTATTTTCTGAATATGGTATAAGTTGATTTTTGAATAATCAGATTAAAATTGGTTTCATACAATGAGTTAGTGTCCTCTATTCCATTTCCTCAAAGAGTTTGCATAGGATTTGCATTATTTACAATTCATCTGTAGAGACATCTCTGAGCCTGGAGTTTCATTTGTGGGAAGGTTTTAACTACACATTCAATTTCCTTAATAAATATAGGACTATTCAAGTAAACTATTTCTTGAATGCGCTTGGGTCAGTTTTGGTAAATAATATCTGTCAAGAAATGTGTCCATTTCATCTAAGTCATAAAATTTCTGGCACAAAGTTTTTTTTTTTTTTTTAACTGTTATTATCTTTCTAATGTTTGTATAAGCTGTATGATGACTGTTTTCATTGCTGATGTTGGTTGTTTGTGTCCTCTCTCTTTTTTTGGTGAATCTAATTAGATTCCAAATTCAGCTTTTATTTTCACTGATTTTCTCTACTGCACAAGAAAGCTCTTGTGTTTATTACCTTTTTCTACTTACTCTGCTCTTAATTTTCTAGCTTAAGGTATAAAATTTAATTACTGGTTTTAAAAAATATTTTGTTCTTCTAATATAAGTTCTCAAAGCTATAAATTTCCTTCTCAGTGCTGCTTTAGCTGCATCCCATAAACTTTGATATGGTGTGTTTTCATCATTACTCTGTTTAAAATATTGTAATTTTTCCTTTGACCTATGACTTATTTAAAGGTGTGTTATGAAATATGCAAATATTTGCTGTTTTCCCCAGTAATGTTTTGTGGTTGATTACTAATTTAATTCCACTGTGGTCCAGACATATTCTGTATGACTTCAATTCTTTTAAATTTGTTGAGGCTTGTTTTATGTCCCAAAAATATGGCCTATCTTTTATGAATATTTTATGTTCACTTGAAAAGAATGTGTATTCTGCTGTTCTTAAATGTAGTAGTCTATTAATGTCAGTTAGTTCAAATTGGTTGATGGTCAGGTCTTCTGTATCCTTACTGTTTGTCTTAGTTTCCCAGCTGCTAAGGCAAAAACTGTATAATAGGCTAGCTTAAAAAAAAATGGGAAGTTATTGGCTCATGGTTTTGAGGCTAGGAGAAATCTGAAATCGAGGCATCAGCAAGGTGATGTTTTTTTCCTGAAAACTGGCCTTCTGGGAATGGCTGCTGGCAATCCTTGGGTCCTTGGCATTAAATGATAATGCACATGGTGGTATCTTCTTCTTACTCTTGTAGGTTCTTTTGACTTCCAGCTTCTTTTTCTTCCACATGGCTTAATCTTCATAAAGTCACCAACAGTAGGTTTAAGGTCCAACCTCATTTAGTTGGAGCATCCCTAACTAAAAATAACATCTTCAAAATGTCCCATTCACAATGAATTCACATCCACAGGAATGGTCCAAAACCAAGAACATACTTTTATTCTGGGATATATAATTCAACCTACCACATTCTTCTAAATTGTTGAGAGAGGGGTATTGAAAATTCCAAGTATAAAAATAGATTTTTCTATTCCTCTCTTACTTCTGCCCTCTTTTGCTACATGTATTTTCAAGTCACGTTATTGGATGCATAAACATTTAGAGTGATTATATTTCTTTGATGAACTGAATTCTCTTTATCATCAAATATCCCTAATGGTACCTGGTAGTATTTTTGTTCCAAATTCGACTTTCACAGCTACTGATATAACTATTCCAGCTTTCTCACAATTAGTGTTTCTATGGCATATTTTTATATCCTTTTACTTTTAACCTGGTTATATCTTTAGATTAAGATTTATCTATATGTTTCTGGAGACAGCACATAATTGTTGATCTTGCTTTTTTATCCATTATGAAAATATCTGCTTTTATTGGCATTTAGATCTTTCATATTTAATGTCTTGCTGTTTGTTTTCTATCTGTCCCACCTGATTTTTATTTCTTGTTTTCTCTCTTTTCCTGACTTCTTTTGGGCTGAGCAGTATTATGATTTAACTTTATGGCCTCTATTGGTTTATAAACTTATTAACTATAATACTTTGATTTAGTTTTTAGTGGTTGCTCTAAGGTTACAATGCCTTTTTAACTTTTCACATTACACTGTAAATGATATTATACCACTTCATATATAATGAAAGGATCTTTTAGCAATATAATTTCATTTCCATCCTCATGTCCTTTGTCCCATTGTGGCCATGTATATGTTATAAATCCACAATAAATCATTATTACTTTTGCTGTAACTGTACATATGTTATAAAACCCACGATATATTATTTTATTTTTGCTTTATTTTTAAATAAAGTGAAAATTAAAATTTTTAATATTTATCCACATACTGATGATTTCCAAAGTTTTTCATTCCATTGTGAAAATCCACAGTTTTATCTGGTATCAGTTTCCTACCTCTTAACTTCTTTTAATATATTTACTGATGAGAAACCTGCAGTATCTCTTATCTCAGTTTACTTGTAGGAAAAGTAGCTTTTATTTTCTGTGGCTATTTTAAGATTTTTCTTTTTATTACTGGTTTTCAGAAATTTGATTAGCATGTGCCTTGATGAGTTATTATTATTAAGTTTTGGTATTTCTATTTCTTGGGGTTCATTGAAATTTGTGCATCAAGTTCAGAAAATTTTCAGCTGTTATTTCTTCTAATATTTTTTCTGCCACTCCCTATGTCACTCCAAATATGCATATGTTGGATCATTTGCTATTGCTTCACAGATTACTGATGTATTTTTTTTTTTTTTTCAGGCTTTTTCCCCCTCTGTGCTTCATTTAGGTAATTTTTATTGCTAGGTCTTCAAATTCATCTTTCTTTTCAATTATTTAACACTTTTCATTTTAGACATTGTGTTTTTCCTAGAAGTTTCATTTGGTTAACTTTCATATCTTCATTTATTTCCTCATTATGATCACATGTTTCTTTAAATACTTGAACATAATTATAACAGCTATTTTGATATTTTGATGACAATGTCATCATCTCTATAATTTTCTTGTCTATTTTGATTGAAAAAATTATCTTGGTTGTGTGCCACATTTTCCTGCTTCTTGGAATGTCTAGTAATTTTTGATAGTAATTTTGGATATTATGGTCATCAATTGTTTTCACTTTTTTGCTATCCTTTAATGATTTTGGGAGCTTTCTTCTTCTCCTCCCCCTCCTTCCCCTCCCCCTCCCCCTCCCCCTCCCCTCCTTTCCCTCCCCCCTCCTCCCCCCCCTCCTCCCCCTCCCCCTCCTCCTCCCCCTCCTTCCCCTCCTCCTCCAGTTTGCTGTTCATTTTGATCCCCTTAAGACTTTTTAAAACCTTTTCTTAGGGTGGTTATAGAGTATCCCATACTTTAGTGATATTTTATTCCTCTTCTAAAGTGTAGCCCTTCTGAGGTTTCTACTGAATGCCTCAAGTAATCAACAAGATTCTCCACCCTGTCTGGTCAGAAATAGAACACCTGTCAGCCCTACATGAACTCTGCAAACCATTCAGCTCATAGCTCTGGGTTGCTGCTTTCCCAGGCTCTTGAATTTTCATCCTATACATGTGGACCCCTTAGTATTCAGCTAAGACTCCAGAGGACCGCTTTTCAGGTTTCTGAAGCTATTTTTCTGCATAAGTCTCTACTTCCTAGAATTTTCCTTGAAACTCCCAGTCACCTCAGTCTCTCTGAACTCTTATCTCTGTCTCCTTAATTTAGCAAGCCATTGTACTGGGCTTGGGACTCCCCACCTTCCTCTGTAGTCTGGATAGTGCCTTCAGACAGAAAGCTAGGGTCATTAGAAGGTTTGCCTCTTTTGTCTCAGGATCAGAGATCTGCTCTGTACATTGGCCAATGGCTTAAAGCAGCTGTTTCATTTTTTATTTCTAGTTGTCTGTTTGGTGATGGTAAATCTTTGCTTTGTTGCTACTACTTCATGGTTGGAAATAGAAATTTTCAAATAATTCTTTTACACTTAGTTATTTGAGTCAGAATCTAAACAAAGTCCACATGTTCCTTTGGATGTTTTGTCTCTAAAAGTCTATTATTCTGTAACTTACCCTCTCTCCATTTTTTTTCTATGCCATTTATTAGATAAATTGCATAGTTTGTACTTTGGGATTCTGGATTTGGCTGATTTCCTCACTGTGTTGTCATTTACTTGTTCCTCCATTCTCGTAGAACTGTAGTTATACCTAGAGATTCAATGATTCAGGTGAAGTTTTTAGGCAGCAGTATTTCATTGGTGCCATATAAGTTTCTAATGTATTACATTGTGAGACAAATAATGTTTGGCTGTCCAATTCAGTAATGCTAAGATTGATCAATGAGGTCAGGTAGTAACTGTCCAATCTCCCTCATAAATTTCATCACTCAGAAAAGTTCCATTTTAACTCATAGCTTTGGCATTTATTTATGATATTTGACATTATTACACTAGGGTTGAAAAATCACGATTTTCCAATTCTATCATTCATTCTGCATTTAATTAGGTTGAATCCTATCTTCTAGCAGACATCTCTCAATGAAATTTCTAATCTGTTATTCTCAATTTCAAAGAAAATCTACTTGGAATTTTTGTGGGAAATATATATGGTGTTATATAAGCAAAAACCATTGTTCTTGAATTTTAATAACACTTTAGTAGTTAGGTAGAACACAGGATATGCATACTCAAAGGAAATGGCGTACATTTTTCTCCTCTGCTTGCCACCACCTGTGATAAATTTGTTGGCTCTGAAGCATAACTCTGGAGGTAATACTGACCCACAGTTTCATGTTTTAAAAGCCTATTAAAGACAGATAAAATAATAGTTTCCTCAAATTGGAAGTGACCTCAGCAATCACCAACTTGATTCCTCTCATTTAAGAAAATTAATTTTAAAATTTCCAAGATTTATAAACACTCTATACCACCTGGCATTAACTCCGTCTGTCTCCCCATTCTCTGGTAACCTCCAATCTATATTCTGCCTCTACAAATTTGCTCTTTCTAAAGATTTCATATAAGTGAAATAATATAGTATTTGTCATTGTGCCTTGCTTATTTCCCTCAACATAATGCTTTCAAGGTTCATTCATGTTACAGCATGTCTCAGAACGTCATACCTTCTTCCAGTTGAATATTCCATTGTGTGTTTATACCATATTTTGTTTATCCATTCATCTGTTGGTGGTCACTTGGGTTGTCTCCATCTTTTGGCTATTGTTAATAATCCTGCAAAGACATTGGTGTATGAGTATATGTTTGAGTCCTGTTTTCAATTTCTTTGGGTATGTGTCTAGGAGTGGAATTGCTGGGCCATATGGTAATTCTATATCTAAGTTTTTGAGGAAATCCCATACTGATTTCCACAGTTGTACACCATTTTACATTCCTACCAACAATGCACAAGGATTCACATTTCTCTGCATACTCTCCAATACTTGTTGTTTTCCATCTTTTTAATAATAGCCATTCCTCTGTGTGTGAAGTGGTATCTCGTGGTTTTGCTTTGCATTTCCCAAGTGGCTAATGATATCAAACATCTTTTCATGTGTTTCTTTAGTCATTTGTATATTCTTTTTGAAAAATGTCTTTTCAAGTCCTTTGCCCATTTTCAAATGAGTTTTATTTCTTTTTGCTGTTGAGTTGTAAGAGTTCTTTATAGATTCTGGATACTAAGGCCTTATCTGATATATAATTTGCAAATATTTTCTCCCATTCTGTAGGTTGTCTTTTCA
The DNA here is from genome assembly GCA_026826555.1 of Tolypeutes matacus. Classification (NCBI taxonomy): domain Eukaryota; kingdom Metazoa; phylum Chordata; class Mammalia; order Cingulata; family Chlamyphoridae; genus Tolypeutes; species Tolypeutes matacus. Next base: position 3,676,233 of record JAKSZT010053764.1, on the reverse strand, counting down.
CTTTCTTGTTAATGTCCTTTGTACAACATTTTTCAATTTTAATGAAGCTGAATTAATCTATTGTTTCTTTAGTTCCTCGTCCTTTTGGTGTCATATCTAAGAAGACTTTGCTGAATATAATGTCATGAACACTTGTCCCTATGTTATCTTCCAAGGGTTTGGTGGGTTTAGCTCTTATATTTAGGTCATAGATTCATAGTGAGTTAATTTTTGTATATGGTGTAAGGTAGAGGGCCAAACTCAGTTTTTGCATGTGGATATTCAGTTTTGCAAGCAACATTTGTTGAAGAGACTATTCTTTCCTCATTGCAAATACTTGGATCCTTGTTGAAAATCAGTTAGTCATAGATGTGTGAGTTTATTCCTGGACTTTCAATCTTATTCCATTCATCCACATGTCTATCCTTATGCCAGTACCATAGGTTTTTTTTTTATATATATAATATATATATATATTTTTAAAGATTTTATTTATTTATTCATTTATCCCCCCCTTGCTGCTTGTGCTCGCTGGGTCAGCCAACCACGCCGTGCGGACGGGCCTGCCCTCACCAGGAGGCCCCGGGAACCGAACCCGGGTCCTCCCACATGGTAAACAGGAGCCCTACTGATTGAGCCACAGCCGCTTCCCCATAGGGTTTTGATTATTGTAACTTTGTAATAAGTTTTGAAACTGGGGAATGTTTGTCCTCCAATTTTGTTCTTCTTTTTCAAAATTGTTTTATCTATTCATGGACATATTCCTCTTATTTTTACTGATGAGGAGAATGAAATTCAGAGAGGTTAATGAAGCAGAATAAAGTAGTGTCAAAAGCAAAGGCTCTGAGATCATTTCAGATCTGTGTTTGCTTCTTGACTCCACAGTTGACTACTTGTATGACTTTAGTCAAGTTACTTAACCTCTTAAGGTTATGTTGACATTTACTGAGCATTGGTGCTGTGCCAGACTTTATCATAATTTTTGTGGTAGGCAGAATAATGAACCCCCAAATATGCCCACATCCTAATCCCTAGGATCTGTGAACATATTACCTTACATAGGGAAAAAAAAACATTTGAAGATGGGATTGAGTCAAGAATCTTGTGAAGGGGGATTTTCCAAGTGGGTTCAATGTACTCAAAGGTGTCCTCATAAGTGAAAGAATGAGGCAGGAGAGTTAGAGTCAGAGAAAGAGATGTGACAATGTAAGCAGTGGTTGGAGGGATGTGGCCATGAGCAAAGGAGTGGAGGAAGGCAAGGAAAAGATCCTCTCCTAGAGCCTCCAGAAGGAATGTAACTCTGTCGATGCTGATTTTTTTTGCAGTAAAACCAGTCTCAGACTTTTGATCTCTAGAACAGTCAGGTAATAGATTTGTGATGCTATAAGCCACTACGTTTGTAGTAGTTTGTTACAGTAGCAATCAGAAACAAGTTCAGTTTTGAAGAAGACACACGCCCCTGTCCTCAAAGATACCATTATTACTACATAACATCACATAGTCTTTTGGTGGCAGCTCTAATACTAGAACCTTGGTTAACCATTCTTGATTCAGTGCTCTTTGTGTTACTTTAATATTTCCCAAGTATCAGCCTTTGGTGCACCACCACCATGAAATTTACTATATCTCAGATCACCTGACACCACGCCTGTAATTTGGTAGGTCAGCATATGGTGAATTAACATAGTGCTGCCTGCTTTAATCTCTCCCTAAGCAACTCTATTTTTAAAATCACAAGTTTGATATACTGATTATGTTCTTTCTGAATATGCATTAAGATATGTCTATATCCACCAAAATAATCCATCTACATACCTCCCTCCCCTTAAATTACTTTACAAACCATCAGTGATGAACATCAATATTTTGGGACACCCAGCATTTTGTAGGATTTTCATATCTTGGAACTCTGCTAATATATTTTATGTTGGGAACTGCAGCTTGCTTCAACGAAGTATGGGTTAACTAGCATGACTACCAACCAGCACAGCAGCAATGGTGGAAAGATGACAGGAACTTGTTCATTGTTGATATATGATGTTATTAACATTGGCATTTATTAAACTCTCCTGAGAGCTTGTAGATATGAGTAATTTGGAAAAGGAGTGTACTGCCTTGAACTGTTTGAACTCCCTCACACAGGCAGTCCCTCTCAGTCATTGCATGCTAATACTTTTCTTGAATGAAGAACAGTTTAAAAAAACTTTTATTTTTATTTTTAAGAAATCTTATGTCAGCATTCAAACTCCTGGAATTTGGTATTGAGTTAGGTAAACTTGGCAAATTCTTGCATGTCCTAAATAAAACAATGAGCTAGAGAATGGGAAAGACAGCCCAATTGAACGCATGACACAAATGCTCTCCAAAGTTTTTTGCACTTGAAGGAAAGAATTGAAAGAACATACAGGGGGCTATAGATTGTAGCATCAACAGTTACACACAGCTGATCAGACCAGTCTTTAAGGGCTGCAGTTTTCTTTTATTTTTCCCATACGGATAGGACATTTCGGAGAGTTTCTCAACAGCACATGCCACACTTACATTTTTCCACCTCATGAACACAGGTTTCTCTTCTCCCCTCAGGCCTCTAGTTCAGAGACACCACAGTAAGAAGACTTTATGTGTCCTCACCCTTTCCCTCGTCATCTAGTTTAGCAGAAGGCAAGAGCCATAAAACTGGATTACACATTTAGGATGTCTACATACTCATTATGTGATCGTAAGCAAGATCCCCAACTTTTGTGAACCTCTCTTTTCTTATCTGTAAAATGGCATTAATAATAATAATACTTACCTTAAAATGTTAGTTCAAATAAAATTCCTGAAGGTAATTTACAAACTATGAAGTGCTCTATTTGCTCCATTGTTAAGCCACGTTATCTTCAAGCATCTCTTTAGATGAACATCCTGCTCAGCAATTCCTCGCTTTCACAAATGTGGGGAGGATTGAAGAAATGTCATCAGATCACCTTGTTGTCATCTTAAAACCCTTAAAAAGCTTCATATTTTCACTTTGAATTAATTTTATCTGCCCTCTGTTCATCTCTCTGACTTTATTTCCCTTTGGCTGATTTCTATCTAGCCACACTGGCTTCTGATATTTCCCTGAACATACTGAGGTTGTTTTCATTTCAGAACCTTGACAGTTTATGGTTGCTTTGACCCTTTTCCTCTTGCATGGCTGGCTCCTTGGTCCTTCATAGGACTAAGCTTAAACCTCACCTTCTCAGAGACCCTTTTCTTGATGGCTTTATTCTACATCCGAGAACCTTATGTATTTCCTTCATATCAATGACTATAAACTGTAATTGGTTTGTGTATTTATTTCATGGCCAGTTTATTGTCTGTTCTCTAAAATATAGGCCCCATGAGGGCAGGGACCATTTCTTCTTTAGACTTAAAGGATACAGCTCAACAAAGAAGGCATTCATCCTGGTATAAATCATGCCGGGGCTTTGGGAACAGGCATAAAGCCATGGTGGCATCAGGTGAGCAAGAGATTTAAATCCTCTTCTTGGCTTCCATCCAGCAGGATGTGGTCTTGCCTGGGATATATCTCATATTTTATTCTTCCCCAGTCTTTAACATCTAGCACAGTGCCTGGACAGAATGAAACCTGCCTCTGTTTTCTGTAATGACTGCGTGAACACATAGCAGCTTCCCCAATCCCAGAGAGCTGGCATCTCATAATGACCCTACAGTCCAGCTCAACAACCAAGCTTTGATTACACTGCAGTCCTGAAAATGCATTTCTCTTTCCGTCACCCTCTGGCTTTCACCTAACCCCCCTGAGTCTTTTCACAAACAGTAGGAGCTTTCCAATTTCTATTCTACTTGCTGAGGGGAACACATATGAGAACTTGTTAAAAATAAAAATAATTGCTGATAACACTCATAATAATATGAGCTAAACCTTAGAGTGTACCGTGCACCAGGCACTACTCCAAGCATTTTACACATATTAACTCATTTGATCCTTACAAAACCCCAGGAGGTAGGTTACAATTATTTCCTCCATTTTATAGCTGAGGAAACTGGGACATGGAGGGACTGAGTAACTCGTCAGTGACAGAGCTGGGATAGGAGCCCGGGCAGTCTGACTCCTGGGACTCTGTACTTAGCTGTTCCACTATAAACATTGCAATCCTTAAAGACACATCTTCTGAGCCTATCATCAGCCTTCCAAATATAAAAGCCAGAAGTTATATTTGGCTTTTAATTAAACGTTTGTTTTATTTACATAAGAAATACATGAAATAACTTCTTTAAAGCAATTAAAACATTCAAATAGAGTCAAAGTCCCCTCTGACTACCTTCTATAACCCCAAACTGCTCCCCTCTTCTCCAGAGTAGCCCTTGTTTCCAATTTTGTATATATATTTCCTAAGTGTTCCCTACACATTTACTAACACCTGTGAGTCAATAGGAAACACAAAATACTGCTAGTGTTTTCTTTTTCTTTTTAAATAATAAATTTTCTTTTTAGAACAATTTTAGGTTTACAGAAGAATTGCACAGAAGGTACTGACTTTCCATATCATACCACCCCACACACGCAGTTTCCTCTCGTATTAGTGTGTTACATTTGTTACTGTTGATGAGCAAATATCAATTAATTATTAGTAACTAAACTTCATAGCTTACATTAAGGTTACATTAAGGGTTGCTCTTTGTGTTCTGCAGTTCTATGAGTTTTGCTGAATATATAATGTCATGTCCCCACCATTACTGTAACATACAAAATAGTTTCACTGCCGTAAAAATGCCTTGTGCTCCATCTATTCATGCCTCGTGGTTTCTTTTTCAATTGTGCATATGTAGTAACATGTATAAATAATTTAGATTGTATGTATTAAGCCCTTCCTCTGATGACACACATTTAGGTTCTCTTTTTCCAGATGGGAGGCTGATATTGAGCTGTCACACAACAGTGTGGCCATACCTATAGCTGAAGTTCTGAAACAATTCTGGGTCATTTGATCAACAGTCCCTGTCCCTCTCCCAGGACCAGGGCTGACCTATCCATCAGGCACAGCAGGCGCAGTGCATAGGGTCCGTGGTACAGTCAGGGATCCACAAAAATGTTTTAATTTTAACTTCTTTTACAATTAGAAGAAAAAGAAATGATGATAAGAATAATGAGTATAAAATAACAAATGCAGCCTGGATTATATTCATCTTTATAGCCATACAGTCATACAATATAATTTTAGTATTTTTTATGGGGGAAGGGGCCTGCAAAAGCAATACTACCTAGGGCAGTGCATGCCAGGGTCACCTCCACCCCCACCATGATCCAGCAAGTTCAGAGTCAGTGTCTCCCAGGACCCATCTCTGTGTTTGGGCTGATCTCTGTTAGGATGGTTGGGGCCATTCTGTATTGATGGATAAAATTTAGTAATACCTCTCCCACCCATATGTATCCCAAAATGAAAAATGTGTTGCCTTATGTCAAGATATTATTGATACAAGCAACAAAAATCTACTGAGACAAGTTTAAGAAGAACTGGATGTGTATGTGGGATTCTAAAGCAGAAGCCTGACCAGGCCTCATGGAAAATGAGAAAAGTCTTAGGTAAGTTGCCAGAGACCTAAGTGCCGTTCCACAGAACCTCTCTCCTTCTCCAAGTCACGTGGCCTCACTTCTGCTTCCGTCCTTTTCCTGCTTGTACCAGGTTCTCACTTCTGCTCTAGAGCTCTGCATTAATTAGACTCACCTCCCACCCAACAGTTTCTATGTTTCTCATTTCAAATTTTGGGGGGAGAGAGAATCTATTTAGCCTAGCTTAGGTCAGGTGTCTATTGCTCTCGCAAGAAACTCCCTGAGAAAGGAAATGTTAGCTGAGTCGGGGTGAGGGTGGTATCTGCACAGATACTCCAAGATGTCTCTATCATTCCATCTCTTGATTATCCAGCCAACACAGCCTTCTTCCTATACATACAATGCCATTGATGTCCTTGCCTAATATGGGTTGACCTCTTCCTAAACAAAGACAAATATACTCTCTCCATTCCTGGGAGAGGCAATTTATGGCTCCTTCCAGATTACACATACAGAGGTCATCTGATGGGGATTAAGGCTTCCAGAGTCCAATATCTTATGATGATGTTTATTCCTGAGCCAAAATTAACTATTTGACAACTAGTTAGGTAAAGTGCAAACTTTAATCACCTTACATAAAATGGAAGAAAAGAAAAAAGAAAGTGGAAATATTGAGTAGTCAATCCTTGTACACATAAGCAGCAAACATAGAAGTACAGGTGGTGGTTATAGACCCTATTTCTGCTACTGGTCACAAGACTCTAGCTGGTATTTTGAGTTTAAAGGAAATTATAAACTAAAAGAATGTTCTGGAAGGCATCCCTTATAAACTTTTCAGGCTAGTAATGAAAATATTAAGGAATCAATTACTTTCTCATAGAAGTTGACTTTTTTCATCCATTGCACTTTCAAGTACTTTTTGAAATGAACTTGTTTTAGCACAGCCTCTCTTGGGAAATACTGTATTTTGGACTCTAAAGCCATCATTTTGCCTGGGTTAATAGCTTAAAGAGTAACTAATCTTTTTGCTATCTTAGGATCAAATCAACAAAACTCAGTGATTGCCCTAGGGAATTTGTGGTTTATTCTGGGCATCTATTCATAAAGAAGAGAGACCTGATCAGAAAATAGGAGGCTTTACCTCCCCTGACATTTGGGCAGACTAAGAAGTTGAGCTTCTTGTTTATAGGGCTAAAAAATAAAAGGTGGAAGAGAGATGAGCATTTAGTAAAGACAGAATGTACAAGTTTCTTTCTAACTATAAATGAAAACCTTGGAGAATGAATCAATCTGGTTGCAATATACAGCTGACTTGTTTCAATAATAAATATTTGAATATGATACCATATATTTAATAAGGAGAAATTCTATAATGTAAGATAAAACCTTGGACTTAAAAAAAATCTGTAATTCAGTAGTCTATGATATCTGCAACTTTACCAAAAAGGTGATGATACCACTCGAATATGATTTTTTAAACTTTTACTCAGCTTATTTTCCATTCTGATCAGTAACTGTTTAAATACACTGAAAAAAATGTGTTGTAACAACCCGCCAAATCCCAAAGTGTCCCTTCAACACAGATGTGCCACATAACTCTGTAATGAAGGGTAACATTGTAGCATAAACCTTTGGTGGAAATATTCTTTTTGTTTTCCCGTGAGGGCAGAATGAATATGGGAATGCATGGACGTTGTTACAAGAGCACATGTGCAGCAGTGATTTGGCACAAGGCAGCTGGGTTACAGGTGCTCTGGCAAGTTGTGCTGGGAAGGCTGCTTTCCTTTTGTATTTCTAATATCATGTGCATGAAATGATTTTAATGTGTTTTTTTTTGTGTGCTGGAGTAGATACTACAGGCATTCCCTATAGGTCAAGCAGTTTGTCTTTGAATGTGGTTTCTGGAAACAGGTGACAGTCCCATTTTCTTTCCTAAGAGGATTCTTTGTTCTGGGCCAGTCATGCCAGGTATTGTTAGCTGGAACAGCTTTCTTTTCCTTTCTATCAAAATTGAGGAAAGGAAACTTAATGACAAAACTGACCCAAAAAATTACTGTAGGAAAGATAGCTTTCTCAATGTACCTCTAGTAAGATTGGTCAGTTCAGGGCAAATCGATCACAAAATATTAGCAAGAGCCTTTATAAATGAAGATATAATTATATGAATTCTTAACTGTCTTTTTTATTTTATTATTTTTTAAAGATTTTATTATTTATTTTACTTATTTCACCCCTCCCCACCAGTTATTTGTACTCGCTGCGTCTGTTCGTTGTGTGCTCTTGTGTCTCCTTGTTTTCTTTTTAGGAGGCACTGGGAACCAAATCCAGGACCTGCCATGTGGGAGGGAGGCACCCAATCACTTGAGCCACATCCATTCCCTGCTTGTTGTGTCTCTCATTGTGTCTTCCTTACTTTGTCTCTCTGTTGCATCATCTTGCTGTGCCAGCCTGTCATGTCAGCTCACTGTCATGCTCATTTTCTTTAGGAGGCACCAGGAACCGAACCTGGGACCTCCTATGTGGTAGGCGGGCACCCAATTGCTTGAGCCATATCCACTCCCTCTTAACTGTCTTTAATCCACAAGTATCCCAGCTTTTGCCACTGGTATGCAGTCAGCCTGCAGGGAAGAGGATGGTCCTGTTAATGATAGAGCTAATATAAACTCTAGGGTACGTGTGGGAGAGCATCTGCGTTATCTAGATACCTCCCTGCTCTTTCAGAAATGTATCTGACTGGAACACACCATCTAAGGGCTGATCTTTTAGCATGTGAAATAAAGGGGAGGGGGAGGGAAACAGCCACCCGTACAACTGTGCTGAAATAAAACTGTTCTTCGTTAGGTTCTGACCATTCCCCATTGTGCATTCTCGTTCGATGATGTAAAGTCATTTGGGTGTGGGAAGCCATACCATGAAGCATAGGAAATAGTTTAAATCTTTTGAAATACTTTTAAGGTTAAATAAATGGAGAAATGACTATAGTTGAAGTTGCCAACCACTTCAGAGTAACTTTTACTGGCAGATTTTTTTTTGTTATTGTGTTCCTCTGAAACCATATTCACAACCAAGGTATTCCAGTATAGCATGGTCCATGGGCACAGAATATGCTTTTTAAAGAGGTTGTTGACAGTTCACTGATTTCTCTGACTCCATTCAGACTTTGGAGGCCTTTGGGGAATACTAATCACTGAGTTAGGTACCTCGAACTTATCTGACAATGTGACAGGAATTTCTAGATGGGTGTTGTTAAGCAGATGGGATTTTAGGGGTTTTGGTAAACATCTGTTGCTGTCTTCAATAAAACCAATAGACACACATCTAAGTTCGTACAATGGAAATGTTACACTTTTAATGATAACCATTCATATATGATGAATACAAGGAAATGGTGGGATGTTGGTTTCAATGACAAAATCTGAATTCAAATCAAAACAGAAAGTCAGACTCTTTGGCTAACACTGCTTGAAAAGCTGTACTGTTCTCCAAGGCAGAAATAACCATCATTTGATCTAAACACTGCAGAGTAGGACATGGTTATATATGTAAACCTTTGACCACTAACTTTTGGTGGGCAGACCAGGCTTCTTGTTTCTATTCCTTCTTCTCTTCTACATTTGACTGTTGGATCTCCAAAGAGTAATGCAGGGAAGGCAAATAAATTAATTACAAGATACCCTTTTGTTGTAGATCATATTCATAGCCAGCTGTATGTACCTGTCTTCATTAAAGCTTATAGCACATATATTATTATAACTAAATGTTCAAATTTCTGTTAGTCCCACTAGTGTTTTAGTTTCTTCAGAGCACTGTATCACATTCAACTTTCTATTCCCAGTAGCAGTAGAGTGGCTCTTGATTAATGTTTGTTGAATGACTGGACAAGTAATGAAAGGAAAATATAATAGTTAAAATATTGCTTGATAATTATGTCAACTCATTTCTATGTCTTAGATTCTTTCTTTAAAATAACAGCCTCATTGAGATATAATCCACATATAAAATTCACCCATTCGAAGTGTATAATTCAGTGGTTTTTAATATATTTCCAATATTGTGCAACTACCACTACTCTCTAATTTTAGGACATTTTCATCACCTCACAAAGAAACCCTCTACCCATCAGCAGTTATTCCTCATTCCCTTTTCCTCCCAAACCCTGGCAACCACTAAAACTAATTTCTCTTTCTGGGGAATTGCCTATTCTGTACATTTTGTATAAATAGAATCATACCATACGTGGTCTTTTTGTGCCTGACTTCTTTTACATAGTATAATATTTCAAGGTTCATCCATGTTGTAGCATTTATCAGTATTTCATTCCTTTTTATATCACAATAATATTCATTTGTATGGGTGCAGCACACTATCAGTCAAGGAACATTTGGGGTGTTTATACTTTTTCACTACTCTGAATAATACTGTTCTGAACATTCATGTCTAAGTTTTTGAGTGGACATATGTTTTCAAATGTTTGGGTTTACACCTAAGACAGGACTTGCTGAGGAACTGCCAAACTGTTTTCCAAAGTAGCTATACCATCTTACAATCCTGCCAGTAATGTATGAGATTCTGATTTCTTCACATCCTCACCAATATTTATTATCTGTCTTTTTTACTTTAGCTGTCCTAGTGGGGTATGAAGTGGCATATTATTGTGGTTTTGTTTTACATTTCTCTAAGGGCTAATGATGTTAAACATCTTTTCATGTGCTTACTGGCCATTTATATATCTTCTTTGAACAAATGTCTATTAAAATCATTGCCCACTTTTTAAAAAATTGGGTTGTCTTTTTATTGTTTAATTGTAAGTATACTTTATATATTCTAGACACAAGTTCCTTATAAGATATATGATTTGCAAATATTTTCTCCCATTCTGTACGCTGTCTTTTTACTTTCTTGATATAATGTTCTTGGATGCACAATAGTTTTAAATTTTGATGATGTCCAATTTACCTATTATTTCCTTTGGTTGTTTGCACTAATGCTGTCATATCTAAGAAACCATGACCAAATCCAAGGTCACAAAGATTTGTGTCAATGTTTTGCTCTAGGAGTTATTTAGTTTTAGCTCTTACACTTAGGTCTTTGATCCATTTTGAGTTAATTTTTGTTTTTGGTGTCAGGTAGAGGTCCAACTTATATTCTTTTGCATGTGGATACCCTGTTGTCAAGTATGCTTTTAAGAGATAGTGAATGTATCAGCAGAAGTTGAGGGGAGAACATAATACAACCTCAATAATTGAAATTCCACTACACACATAACTAATGATATTTGGATATTGACTTTTGTGTTAGATATAAAAATGGCTTTAGCAAGGAAATTGCTAAATTGAATTCCACAGAGCAATGTTAGCATACCCAGGAAATTCTCCTGCAGATCTACTGACTGCATCCATTCCCTCTCAAATATTATTTATAATATTTGTATTCATTAACTTAAAAACATATGCTGAGCACTTTGGTTACTTGGGCTCTTTGAGCTGCAAAGAATAGAAATGCTAACCATTAACATTAATTTTAGAAAAAGGAATTTATTAGAATGAATCTGGAAAGGAATGAGAATCTGAGTCTGGCTCCCACACCTGTAACAGGACTTTTTATTACTTAGTTACAGTTTGAGAAAGAAGGGAGGCCTTTTGGTACAACAATATGTAAAAGTTACATAAGAAGTAGAGGGAAGTGGATGTGGCTTAAGCAGTTGGGTGCCTGCCTACCACACAGGAGGTCCCAGGTTTGGTTCCTGGTGCCTCCTAAAGGAGATGAGCAAGATGGCGAGCTGGCACAACAGGCTGGCATGGTGAGCTGGCACAGTGAGCTGACACAGTGAGCTGATGTGATGAAGAGACACAGTGAGGAAAACACAATGAGAGACACAACAAGTAGGGAGCAGAGGTGGCTCAAGTGATTGGGTGCCTCCCTCCCATACAGGAGATCCTGGGTTCAGTTCCCTGTGCCTCCTAAAAAGAAGACAGAGTGCAGACAGTGAACACAAAAAATGGGGTGGGGGGGTAGAAATAAATAAATCAAATAAATCTTTTTAAAAAAATAGTAGATTAACTCCCCACAACAGAATGGCCTGTTTTTCTTTAGATAGCTCATCCTGAGGCCAGAACACTTTAATGACCTTCCTCTTGGAACAACTGCCAAGGGCTCTGGAGAGGCATCAAGGGAGAATCTCTCTGCCCTGCTGAGGAAGTAGCCATGTGGGACCCGCAGAACCTGGGACTAGGGCCCTAGGTGGGTAGAAAGACAAGGAGCACCTGGCCTGACTTCTCCCCACCTTCCCAATTTGGAATTCAATTTTATTATTTGATACTATAATTAGAAACTCATGGTCCAGATTTGAGGGGTTTTATATGTGTCTCCCTGACCTGTTTTTATGTATACAGAGATGTGGGAAGCAGGAAGGAGCAGATGCACCTTCCCTCTCTGACACACTGGACTTGTAAATTCCATCATGTCGCATGCAAAGTGAGCTATCAACCAACTGATTAATCAGGTGTTTTTTCCTCTAACTATGCTCCCCATCCTCCAACTTTCTTGTCTCCAAGCTAAGGGGTGCTATGCCTGAGTTACACCAAGACATCTGGGGGATTGGCTACTCCCTTTGTGACTTTCCTGTTTCTTTCTCACCAAACAGCTCCGTTTTCTTCTTGCTTGTGACTTGCTTCCTTACCCTCTCTTCCATGTAATTTCTCTAAATCATAGATTCTGCCTAGTTCAGGTGATTAATTCCTCATAAAAGTTTGGCACAACCCCTGTCATCCTTGATTCTACTTTGTCCTGATGTGTCCTTTCAGCTTCACTGCCCAAGGCTCATTTCAAATTCCTACAAAAGGGAATTCGGTCAGTCCAGCTCAGCCTTTCACACTAGACCTCCTTGTGTGTTCTTGACCAGCTTTTAGAATGCTTGCCCCTGGCTCTCTAGCTTACCTGATTGTGGCTGGGAACTGGACTTAAAATTGGCTAGCAAAAGGCCAAGGAGGAGGGTCAGCCACCTAGAAGATCCTTTTTTTTTCTTTCTTTTTTTTTTTTTTTCTTTTACCAGGAGGTCCCAGGGATTGAACCCAGGTCCCTCCATAGGGGAAATGGACACCCAACCATTTGAGCCACATCCGCCCCTTTGAAGATCCTGTGAACATGGATGGCCCTATGATTTTCAGATCTAGAAATTGTGTGCTGTGGGATAGAAAAGTTAAATATATTTAACTTCTGGGTAACTATGTGTAAATGAATGGAGATACATTCATTTCTTTTAAATTAAAAAAATTCAGTAATTTTCTCATTCAAATTCACTAATTCAAACATTTCACAAAATCTCCGGTGAGTACCAATCAGTAAGATTTTCTGTCTTTAATAGCTTAGTTTAACCAATCATATTCTTTAATATTATAGGAGGATTGGGACTCTGTTATTTTTTTCTAATGTTTCTATATAAGGGCTCACTTTTTTCTTTTTCTTTGCCCCCCAATGTAAGGAAGTTCTTTTAGGGGTAAAAGAGGGAAGCAAAGTTTGATAGGATCAATCCTAATTATCTCTAACTCTGAACCCAGTTTTTTTTTCTTCCTAGCCCTGGTGGAATGAGCTCGTTTATGCATTTATTTACATGTTTACTGCCAGTCCCTCCTCCTCCATTAGGAAAGAACTTGCCTTTCTTGGAAACCCCTGTACCCCTGGCACATAGAAGACAAATACATATTTGCTGAGTGAATGAATGATGGAATCATTTTGATACACCTTTATGGATGAGAACGTTGGGGATCTTTTCCAACTCTTAGAATTTTACCCAACTGATCACTCAGTTCTCCTGATGCTTACTGCATTTGGCTCTTGTGAAACTGTGTACTCCTTATTTAGCCTCTTACCTCAAGAGCTGCCCCTTCACCATCTCCTTTGCTAGCACCTCTTTACTCTGACTTCGAAAGTTGGAGCTCCAGGTCTCTGCACTGTTCCCACATTTCTTCTTCAATGATATAATATTGAATAATGATTAAAAGCATAGATTCTTGAACCAGATTGCCTGGGTTCAAATTCTGGCTCCACCACTTAATAGTTGCATGAGCTTGGGCAAGTTAACCTCTCTGTGCCTCAGATCGTTATCTGTAAAATGGAAATTGTACATGTCTCAAAGCGATATTGTGAGATTGAAATGAATAGTATGTGTAAAGCAACTGGAATCACACCTGGTAAACAAAATATACTTAGTGTTATTTGTAAATATTTTTATATTAATATCATTTTTGTCATTTCCAATCTCTCCCTAGTTGCTTTTATCCAGTCCTGTGGCTTTAATAGCCCTAACCTGCCTTTGAGCTCCACATTCAATCATCATATATCCGACTGTGGTAGGCAGGGTTTTAAGATGGCCCCAAACTTCCCAACCCCTGGTGTACACACCCGGTATAATCCCCTGCCCTTGGGTGCAGGTGGAACCTGTGAATATGATGGGATATCCCTCCTGTGATTAGCTTATTAGTAAGTTGGCTTTGAGCTAATTAAAAGAAAGATGATCCTAGGTGTGTTGTGTTGACCTAATCAGGAGAGCCTTTAAAAGATGAAGTGTTGGAGAGACACACTTCTTGTAGAAGGTGGCAAACAGCCACGGTGGGAGCCACGTGGCAAGGAACTATGAGCAGCCTCTAGGAGCTGAGAGTGGTTCCTGTCTGACAGCCAGCAAGAAAACAGGAAACTCAGTCACATAGCTGCAAGAAAACGACTTCTACTAAAAGAAGATAAGCTTGGGAGAGGATCACCAGGCTCAGATGAAAATCCCAGCCCCAGCTGACACCTTGAATTCAGCCTGGTGAGACCCTGAATAGAGGACCCAGACAACCTGTATCTGGACTTCTGACCTACAGAAACTGTGAGATAATAAATGGGTATTGTTTTAACTCCTAAATTTGCGGTAATTTGTTACACACCAATAGAAAACTAATGCACAGCCTGCTGAGTTAACTTCTCTCTGTCGATGTCTAAAATAGGAATCTCAGGTTGCGCATCCAAAAATAACTCTTGATTTCTCTCCACTATCCTGCATTTTCCCTTCTTCCTAAGTTGCTTAGGCCTGAAAAGTAGAATCATCCTTGATGCCTTTCCTTCTCTCAGACCCCATGTACGGCTCATCAGCAAATCCTGTAGGCTTTGACATTAAAAGATATCCTGCATCCAACCACGTCTCACCACTTCCACAGCTACCACCCCAGTTCAAGCCACCACCATCTCTTTTCTGCACTCCTGCAATACTCTCCAGGCTCCCTGTGTTCCCTTATAGGGAATCCTTGTCACTGCAGTCATAATGAGTGTTTTAACATAAATCAGGCCATTTCACCCCATGGAGGTCTACCTATGACTTCTCATGACACTCAGAATAAAATTCAGACTCCTTTCCATGACCTCAAGGCCCCACATGATCTGGTGCCTGGCAACCTCTCTGACCTCATTTCCTACCACTGTCCCCTTTCCTCACTGTGCTCCAGTTGCCCTGGCTTTCCTGCTTTTCCATTACTATGGCAAGCAAGGTTCTACCCCAGGACCTTTGTATGTGTTTCCCCTTTTGCTAAAAGGTTCCTGCCCTGATCTTCTTCAACTCCCTCCTTTACTTCGTTAAGGTTTCTCTCTAATGTCGCCTCCTCTAGAGGCCTAATCAGAAATAGCCAAATAGCCACCCCCACTCCCAATGTGTTTTCATTGCACTTTGCCCTCCAGGCATTGTTATATGTGGTGCATTCTCTCTATGTTTATTTATTTGCTTATTGCCTATCTCTGTGCTAGAATATAAGTTCTATCAGGGCAAGGATTTTGACTTGATTATTGCTCTCTCAGTCCTCAGAGTTTAGTACAGTGTATGGCATATAAGTAGGCTAGGCACTTGAGTAACTTTTATCAAATTAAGGGCTTAGAGAAATACTTGATCAATTTTCATTTAGAGGAATTGAAACCTCTGTCTTTTCCAAGAACACCCTGATTGTGACACCTGTTAAAAGCAGGAACTGAGCAATCATAATTTATTGCATTAGAAATGCTTACACTATCAAATTACATGGTGTTTTAGAGCAGTTTCATGCTATTAAAACAATACTAATGCTATTGCTGATGTAATTTTTGCTGATGTGAGGTTATGGGGGTTGAACTCCAAGACGATATTGTTCCCATGATGTCCTACCCTCCCTTACTCCCTCCCTCAATCCATCCCTCCCTCCTTTCTTTCCTCCCTCTTCCCTTCCTCCCTCTCTCCCTTCCTCCATCTTTCCCTTCCTTCCTTCCTTCCTTTCCATCCATCCGTCCATCTTTTTCTTTCTTTTCTGGCAAAGAAGAGCAATTTCAGTAATCCAAATGTTGAAATATCAATTCTGGTACTGATCAAGACATACATGAAAATGGGGCTGAGATGAGATTATGTCCTAGGTCAAATACAAACTACCTTGCTATTCAATGGTAAACAGAGCAAGAAAATTTCCAAAATATATGTGACATGGAAAATGGAGTTGTTTAGAGTTCATCTCATACTTGAGCTATCTGGATGGATCACAAGTTCAAAATTTCAGCACAAGAAATAGATGCCATTACAGTGAAGTTTGATATGTTGGAAAGTTTTTCCCGGTATAAAAAGAACTTAAGTGATCCAAGATGTATTGGTTTTTAAGGCCAAATTTCCAGGTTTATAATGGTAAGTTCACATGTAGAGACATACTCATCCCCCTTCCTCCCTCTTACAATGGAGAATTTTATGCCCAGTGAATTTTAGTTCCTAAAATATAGAATATGGCATATTGATTTTGAAGAAAGGCAATGTTCTTTTCCATCTGATATCCTAGGTTTCTACTCTTTCAAAATCATCATAGCTCAAATAATGCACTGACTTCTTTTTTCCTTAACAGACCATCTCCTTGCCAATTTGAGAATTCTTTAACAACTAAAGTATCACATAATTTATGAAGGAAATGTTTATTCTAGTGTGGAAAGGTTTACTCAGGGAAATCAAGTTTTACTTCTTTCTAAATTATTCTCCAAAGAAAATAAACACAATGCAACAATATCTGTAAAGTTTAGGATAGATATGAAAATATTTACTGTTTACTAAAAATGGCCTTTTTTTTTTGTACTCCAGTCAAGTATGGAAGTATGCTATGAATTAAAAATCTGGTCTGAAATAATGACACATAAATATTTTAGCAGGAATTTTGGTCCTAATGCCCAGGAGATGGTTGTAAATCTGCTTGTAATAGAAAGCTTGGTCTCTTTTGACAACTTCAGAGAGCCAACTATGTGGGTATTAAAAAGTCCTGCCCAGATTACTGTTAATGCTAATCCTGATGGAATTACTTAATAACTCTGATTTTTATTCCTTTTTAAATGTCATAGCTGTATGCCTGTTGTATTGCATATCTCCACTCTGACTGGCTTCTGGCCTCTGCCATTATGCACATGGAGAGAAATTTTGGTTTGCTTCTTGTGAAGGTGGTTTAGTTATAACTAAATGAACATTATAAAAGAATTATTTCTTTTAAGTGAATTTCAAGATTGTACCCATGCCTTTTTAAAATGCCTACATTTTATTTAGACACAGAGTCAGGAGATATTTTCAAGATACAAAAAGTTCATGCTGGCCAGAAACAGTTCAAATAATTAAAGCTTCAATTGACCAAATGGTTAAAGGGTTAGGGGTTTCTGAGAACTTTCTAGATCACACCTATACTGTACAGTTATATACTGTATAGTTGCTCTATTTGGAGAGGTAAAAGTGATACATACATGCAGGAACTCACAAGCCAGGGTGAAATGTTCACAACTAGACCAACTGCAGTTTACCAGGGTTCTCCTCCTATCACCTTCCCACTCCCACACACTTCATGGATGGATAAAGATATCATCTTTATCCTGCTGTTTGTAATAAAATATGCCCTGTGCCTCTTATAAGTCACAGGTTTTCCCTGCAGGTTAATAAAAATGTTAAAATATGTTCAGAGATGATGAGATACAACACTAGTGACCCACAGTGTTTTGGTGGAATTACTGGATTCAAATGCCTCAGAACCTCTGTGCCTCCCTATTATTTCCTCATTAGTCTTCATACTAGTCCTGTAAGGGTTTGGAAGCTATTTTATCAGTTTGACAAATAAAGACATTGATGCAAGAAGGGAGCTGAGGATTTTCCAAATGTCACACAAAAAAAGTCCAGGTGGAATTTGGCAGCAGATTCCAGGTTTAAAGACTCCCTGCAGATTGCTTAGTCCACCATGGCACAATCCATGGACCTTCACATTTAAAAGAAAATGTCTAGGGAAGCAGATGTGGCTCAAGCAGTTGGGGCCCGCCTACCACATAGGAGGTCCCGGGTTCAGTTCCCAGTATCTCCTAAAGGAGACAAGCAAGACAGCAAGCTGACACAACGAGATGGTGCAATGAGGAGACACAATGAGGAGACACAATGAGAGACACAATAAGCAGGGAGTGGAGGTGGCTCAAGCAATTGGGTGCCTCCCTCCCACATGGGAAGTCCTGGGTTTGGTTCCTGGTGCCTCCTGAAAAAAAAAAAAAAAAAAAGACAAAGCAGACACGGAGAGCACATAACGAACAGACACAGAGAGCAGACAGCAAGTGCAAACAATGTGGTGGTGGTGGTGGGGGGTAGAAATAACTAAATAAAATAAATCTTAAAAAAAATATGTATATATATCTATATTTATCCAAACAGAAACAGAACTGGCACTCTGGGCTTGCACTGGCCTCTTTTATGAGAAAACTATTTTTTCTTCTTTTTTACAGAGGACCTGGAAGGCATTCTTATGGAATTTGCTTTTTAATTATGTAAAATGTTCATTTTTGGAAATACAGTTTGCACATTTGGGCAATTTAGCAGGCAATTTTGATTGTTAAGCTGCCACTACCTGCATTTGTGATTCTCCAGGCACTCATCCTGCCTGGTTACCGTTTCTACTGGCCTCAGCACATAGAGCAATCATAGCTCTTCCAATAATCCAACTGAAATCATTCCTGAATTCAAAATCTTTCATTGACAGTCTATTGCAAAATGCCAAGTTTTAACGACTAAACTTGGCCTTCAAAGCTCTCCATTGACTCTCCTTTACCATCCTGTCATTCTTTCATTCATTCAATGAATATTGATTATGTATATCAGGCACTGTGTTAGCCTTCTGGTCTCTAAAAACATATGAACCCTCATCTTTCAGCTCTTGAGCAGCTCATCTTTTCGTAAAGGGAGAGATGCATGTAAACTAGTGAAATGATGCCTTGGGGTGTAAAGCGAAGAGTGAGTGTGTATATTAAAGGGAAAAAAGTGCAGAATTCCTTTGAAAAAGTTTATAATATTTAAGAGATAAAAGGCTTTATGTAATCTAAAGCTTCTTTTAAAAAAGAGAGACAGATAAAAGGATTTGGAAAAAGATTTAGCAGCAAGGCTATTCACTGCAGCCTTGTTTATCATAGAAAATAATTGAAAAGTATTGGAAACAACTATCCTAGAAAAGGAAATAGTTTAATTAAGTATGGTCCAAGCATCGAGTTTGTATGTGTATAACTCCTAACCATTTTCCAGCCTCTGTAGGAGTTAGAGGGAATCTCCTTCCATCCATACGTCCGGTTCTCCATAGCTACAATCCATGGTGTGTCTGAAGATTTCTTTGGGAGCTCTTTCCAGCACGGTGAAAAGCCTTTTTCAGTGCCCTTTCCTGTTTCCTGCCCAAGAACTTTCTGGGAGTTGTAGTCTTTGATTGTTAGAGAGTTACTTAAAGGGAGTCAGGGCATGCACTATTCTCCCTCCCACAAAAAATAGCAATCACTTGGAAGAAGGAAGGTTCCTCAGTTTTGTGGTTGGAGTAGACTTTAGAGATTACCCCAAGGACTGACAGTGGAAAACAGACAATCTAAGGAGTCCTAGGTTGGCATAGCATAACTGTTCTTCCATCTAGCACCATCAGTCTTGTGGTTATTAGAAAATCTTTTCAGATTCTGGCAATAGCTTAACTGATAGTACTGTTTTTCACCATGGTTGTCAGTTTTCTTCTTCTTTTTTCCTTCTGAATCATTGTAGGTGTTTAGAGGGAAGTTGGGGAAAGCTTTTTCTGGGGACTATGCCAGCAGTGTTAAAACACACTGTGAAAAATAGATTCTCTATGAATTTGCTTGAACCAGTCTTGAATATATGCTTATTAAAATCATCTAATTTGAGATAAAGACTTCCATTTTTCTCTTTCTTGGAGGGTACAGGTCCAATTTGGCTTTTAAAAATGTTTTGTTTGGCCTTTACAATTTTTCTAAATCCCTTCAGGCTAGAAATTCATTCTTCATTTTGCCATAGTCTGTACTACTTCCTTCTGTCTACAAGTGAACTGCTCACTTATTGAAATGACCTGCCTACCCACTGAAGCCATCAGTGTTTGCACTTCATAGGGTTAGCACTTTCTAGGCATAGCAGAGAAATGGGGGGTGGGGGGAGGAATCACCTGAACAGGTATTATTCCTGTGTAGGAATTTCCAGTATTTCCAACTGAGAAATAAGTAGGAACTAACAGAAAATTAATACAAGGAAACATTAATGGATTCTAGCATTTTCCATTCACTACTAGGTACAGGGAGGGAAGTTTCCCAATACCTGTAACATCTGCCTTTAGTCCTTGAATGGAGGAAGGAATGTGAGGCCTTACAGAATTGTTGTGTGAAAGGAGTAGAAAATGCAGCCTTTAAGGAATGACATGCCATGGGACTCTTGCCAAGTAATAAAACATTTGCCTTTTAAGCCAGGCACTGGGCCCAAATCAACTAGCTGAATCCTTCTTGGTTCAGATCCTCTTCATTTTCTCTCTAACTCTCCATCTTGCTAGTCATCTCTGATGTTTTCCAAACATTTAGAAACTAGATTGTAATCCCAGAAAGTGAGGGATTTCCTCTGGGCAGCCACCCTGGTCTTGGAAAGTAACAAACTTTCAGATTCCACACCCTCTTCCTGGAAAGCCCATTTCAGATTCCTTTCTGATAGCCTAGGGGAATGCAGATGACATCAGGGAAGACCTGAACCTCTCCGTCAGTCAGTGGATTCCAGAACAGTGAACACTGAGTTCTCATGTGGGAGAATTTGTAGTAGACTGAAATATTTGGGGAGGCATAGAAGAAGCTATGATCTACATTGATCAGGCAATTGATTCTTATGCAAATCGTTTATCCCTTTTGTTAAAAAAAAATAAGAGAAAGGAGGGAGATTCTTAGACCTTGTTAAGAAACACAAAGTTTGGGATTTGTAAGTGTGAGATAGATCTGGTAATATGCACGTTTAACAAGCATGCCAGGTGATTCTAGTATAGATGGTCTAAGGACCACACTTTGAAAAGCCCTGCTAAGATTTTAATTTAGTCACACCTGGAATATATCCGCACATTTTCCCACTGTGAATTTTCAGTTATTTTTGATTATGAGAGAATTGGATAATATAAATCTTCTAATTCAGAACACTCATTTTAGTCACTGTCCTTACATTTTTGCAAATCTTCACACCCTGACTGAAAGGATTCTTCACTAGAACAAGGAATAGAAGCAAATGCCATTGATAATCAATCCTTCAACTGGATAATCAATCCAAGTTTAACTTTGAGATCAGGTTAGAGCTCATCTTTGGGTTTTAAAATTTCTAGGGCACAAAACCTCACAGAAGGGAAAATCATTTCATTGAAATGTGACAATTCAGGATTTCCTCATTTTTGTAAAAAGGTCACAAAAATAGTTGGGAATGCGAGCTCATTCGTTATAAAATTAGAAGAACAATAGCAAGAAATATGTTATCTCTTATGAAATTTGAGGAATACAGGGATTATGTAAAAATGATTTACAGAAATATAAAAATCCAGTTGTCAAATAGGCCAAAGTATTTTAAGATCATGTGTTTATACTTCTGTGAAACTTGGATTCGTTTAAGCTAAGAACACTGCCTTCTAAATGCATGTTATATATATCATCATTGTCCTTATTAAGATCAACAAAGGCTGGAACTTTTGAATATATGTGATGTTAATATGGTATGGGTTATAATTAATAGACATTTCTTTGGTGATTTTGCTCAGGTTTAGTATTGATATTGTTTGAGGTCTTAAGGACTGAGTTCAAAAGGAAAATGGACTCCTGTTAAAAAAAAAAAAAAGACATGTACTTGGAAATATTTAGGAAAGTGCAAATGTTGCATAAGTGAGCAAATTCCTGAAATAATTCACAACTTTTACCCTTTTATAAAGTATACCTGTGTGCCTCATACCTTATTTTCTCAAATAAGTCTAGAATTCACTTAAGATGATTGTTAGTACGGAGCTTTATAATCCCTGATAAGACTGTTTTAGACTTGAAAAGATTCCAAAAATGGTTCCATCAATGACTAAAGTAATGTGCCCTTGTTTGCTCAGCCAACACCATAATTTGCACATGTAACTTGATAAATACATTCACATACTCTAAGTAGCAGCATCGGGGGCACAAGAGTTTCAGGACGCTCTGTTTGCTCTGTATGTTTGCTCATGAATTTCTGTTTTTACTCTTTTGAAAGAGGATGAGATAAAGCACAAAAGCATTTACTCCCAAAGTAAAGTTTTTACATGCTATAGTTAAATCAATGAAGACTGGCAGGTTAATTCTAATATGTCCCTTGCCTATATTTTAAAGTTATTTTCACATGGTGGCACATAATATAAAAGCATAAAAGCAAAAACGAAATCTAGTCTGTACTTTTCTGTTTTTTTTCCCCCAGCATAGAGCCATTAAAAAATTTGCATTCATCACGTTTCTGTGATTCACTTTCTAATTAATTTATTTTCTTATGTAACTAAAAAAGATTACAGCTATCCTTCCTCTTCTGGGGTTTAACAACATTCTGAGTTTTTGTGCTGCTTCTCTCCCTCTGTCACAACTTTCTTCCTTCTCTCCCTCCCTCTCTTCCTTCAATGAATATGAATAGGCTCCTACTAAATACCCTGTCCTGTTATAGGCTCTGGGGATGCAGAGGTGAGAAGACAAAATTCTTGCTGTCATGGGGGCTTAAAGCTTAGTTGGGAGTACAAGGAAACAAACAAACAATTACAACATAGTGAGGTTTTAATGGGCACTATAATAGGAGCAATGGAAGAGGAGAAATAGAAGGTGAGTGGGATCACCAAGGAGACCTAACCTAGTCTTAGGAGGGGTCAAATAAGATTACAAGGAAAATCTCCTTTAGGTTGTTGCTAATTTATGATCCTTTCTATTATTTAATTCCAAATGGCACCATCATCCCTTACTCTTTGTGAAATATTGTTTCCAGGAAGTTCCCTTGACCTTCTGAAAGGATTTTTCACGTTTCCAGCTGTTATGTCATTGCTCAAACTTTACATATTTATCCCAAACAGCTATCATGTGATGCATTGAGATTTGGGGATTCATCTATTATGGCAAATACTACCACGCATCCCTACTCATATGCCCCTTGACCCCGATTCAGGCCAAACATAGGAGCCCTGTACCATAACTCTGAGTCTGAGCCCAGTGGAAATCCCAGACGAAGTCTGAGAAGATACCTCCCCGCATTTTCTTTCCCTTAATCAAGGTAATAACATGCATTTCCTATTGACACGTCTTCTTCCAACATGAGTTCTTCTGAATTTCCTACTTTGTCCCCTTGTCTTTGTCCTACTTTGTCTTCCCTTTGAAAAGCTTAAACATGCAATTTAAAGAGGAAAATACATACTCAAGAAATTCTGCTATAAGAGGTAGACATTATGAATTAGAATTAGTTTTCTTTTTCAATTATATTACTATATCACTTTCTGCTAATAACTATAGGCTAATAAGTCTTAGGGCACATGTGATAAATTATATATATGTGTATATACATATGGTAGGATAGAAAAATAAACTTGTTCTGAATTTTTGCAGGGCCTGTAGTGCTTCACCCATGCAACTGATTCTTTTTTTCTTACGGGCACTGTCATTTATCAGGTTTCATGACTGCTTGAAAGCTGAGAGCCAAATCTGTGGCTGTAGCCCTTTATGGAATGTACATTTGTATTAACTTCATTCTTGGCTCCTTTGTAAGACCATATCCTTGGTTTTCTTTCTCATCCATTTTTCCCCCCAAATAGACATATCTTTATCATTTTATTCAATTACAAAGTCAATTTATGCTCCAACTAGTGATATTAAAACAATATTGAAAAATACAAAGAGGAATCTGAAAAATCCCAGTAATCCCATTCTGACTCCCAGGTCCCCACTCCCAGAAAATGGCAAAGTTCTCACCTACCTTTAATTAGATATCATGATGTATTTTTAAGCATATATCTTTATAAACTTCCTTAAATTCTTTTTGGAACATAGCAGTGTACCACTAAATAATAAATAAATGTGCTTTTAGTAGTGCTTCACAATTTACACGGTCTTTAGCTCATTTAATCTTATAAGCAAAGGTCAGAAGTATCTTCTAAAATATTAGTCATTTTATGTTACCAAAAATCTTCTTGATTTGGCTAATTTCATTTTGTTGCTGGTTGCTTTTTTTTTCCTTGGCCAGTGACTATGTGCTCTGGTGTATCCAATTCAGAAAAGACTGTAAGTCATGCTTCAAACTTTATGTTCACATTTTCCCAGTGGATAGTGAGATCATTTGTAGCTACATCTTGGAATAGAAAGGACAAAATATAAAGATGTATAGAGCAATGGAGAGGTAAAAATATATCAGTCATTAAGCAGATATTGAAAGTAGCAATTCCTCTAAAATTATGTGCCATATCACAATTTGTTTTAATTCTGATTCTATAATAAATTGTTTTACTAATTTTTTGTCTGAGAAGTAAATCAAGTATCCTGTGCTCTCATGTGTTTATTCTCATTATATGATTTTCCAGTTTTTGGAGCAAAACTGAAGGGGATTGTGTGCACATAGACACTGATATTTCTTTCAGAACAAACTAAACAGAGGTGTAACGTGCCCCATGGCCTTCTGTGGATGTCTCAAAGGGAAGTTAAGCATGATCACTTGGTTGTCAGTTAAGTCAGGTCTGTTTTCCTTTTGTTTGGACACTGACTACAAAAACAAAAGGAGATTAGAATAAGCAGAAGCTCTTCATATTTAGTCATAGGCAAAACTGAAAAGCAGAGCATTGCTTAGAAAGGAGATGACAACACTTTGCTTTGATCATGTATGGTAAAGCAATTTTATAAGACATGGGAGTCCAGTTCCTGGGACTTAATATTTAGTTCTTATGACAAAGTTAAAGAACTTCAGATGCTGATTTGGAAATAAGTACTTCATCTACCAGCTTTCTAGGTATGTTGGAGAGCAGAGAGAATGTGAATTGCTATTGTGCCAAGACGATGCTGTAATGAAACAAAACATACCAAAACACAAAAATACTTGGATTTCAAAGTGGCATTCTTTTATACTAGAACAAATCCTTATAATAAAATGCTAAATTAGCTGACTGAAACTACATACTAAGTCGCTAGTAGTTTGTTTCAGACATTTTAGTTTATATCTTTGAGATTGCACATCAGCACTTTAGAAAAGTAAGGATTCTGATCAGTGAAATATTCCAAGGCAGGCTTTAGGTCGCTGGTCATAAATACAGAATCCGTGTTTGCTCCCCTTGTGCTCATCAATGTGGTTCATGTTAGATTAAATGCTCAAAGCAGTTAATCAATTACTTATTGAGTGCCTAGTGTGTGGTAGGTTTGGAGGATACAAAAAGGACTGCAACAGGATACCTTGCTCTCAAAGGGCTCATTAAATAATGGAGTTAAATAATTTGGAGATATAAATATCTTTCCCAAATGTATTTTGTGGAACTCCAACTTAATTTTGCATTTAAAGATCATATATTTTACTTCTTTTACATATTTTCATAATGGCTAGTACAAAGTGGAAACTCAATATCACTGTTGACAGAGTAACCTATGGAAAAAGTGTTGCCAAGTTCAGGTGAACAGTTTCTGAGTTCTCCAGAGAAGACGAACGGAATTAATATGTCTGTTTCTAAATGTAATTTTTGATCTCTGTATAATCTTTGTTGCCCTTTGCTGTATTATTTGGACAAATCCTTCAACACATGGAGAAAGAATGACAATTTGTTGAAAAGGTTATTATTATATAAGATTTTGCATATGATAAAACCACACCCAGTGGGGCTCACCCAGAGGAGCTTATATATGTTATTAGACTCAGGAATGTTAAGTGTGTTAGATTCGGTCCCTGCTGGGCAGTCATATGACACAAACAGTGACTCTGAACTGAAGCCATAATATATGTCTTAACCTCTTAACAGTTTGTGATGTCATTTTTTTAATGTGGTAAGAAAAACAAATGCTGTCACACTTTATGTTTGAGACTCTTGCAAGCCAACATCAAGAGATTAAGTATGCACATTACTAACACACTATCATGAATGCAGTTAGACAGATGCCAGGAAATCACTGCAACCTCAAACACTCCTC
Source organism: Tolypeutes matacus (assembly GCA_026826555.1). Lineage (NCBI taxonomy): Eukaryota > Metazoa > Chordata > Mammalia > Cingulata > Chlamyphoridae > Tolypeutes > Tolypeutes matacus. The sequence continues at coordinate 3,650,252 of JAKSZT010053764.1, read as the reverse complement.
AGTAACTCAGTGTTATAGAATGGAAAGATAAGTCTGCTGATAAGTTATAACCCTCATGAGACACTCTGTTTTCCCTTTAGAAGGAAGCAGAGGTAATTTTAGATATTTTGATCTGAATGTTAATTCATATAACTATGTTTATCTAGTATCAACTAATCATTATGCTTTCAATTTAAAAATCCAGGAAAACAGTAGCTAATTTAAAAAAATCTGTGTGTTCATATAAGAGAATTAAACAGATTAAATTGGGACAAAGAGTAAGTAAAACTGCTAGTTTCCAGTGTTTACTGTCTTGAAATATGGTTTTAGGACTTTTCTGTGAAAATATAAACATTCTATTTTATGTTTCCTATCATTTTTTTATTGTGCACATAATTTAACAGTTTATAACAGTTAAAATCATATGTCTCTGTGGATTGATGCATTGTGAAAACTGCTTCACTCAAGTGAGGAGATTTTTACCTGTATCATTCAGGTATGTATATATTTTTTGAACAAAGTGTATGATATTCAACTTGTCAAAAATGAACATTTTGCTTGACTGAAAAGCTTTGCTCTGTGTTTTGCTTGTCTTCCGAGGCAAATAAAGGATGACAAGAAGGGCATTTCCAGTTAGCTAAAGACTGAGAGGGGAATGAAGCAGAACTTGAGCCAGTTATCAGAAAAGTCCATTCTTGCTGAACATTTTATAACATTCATGATATACTCATTAGTAATAATTTAGATAAATCTTAACTCTAGGTAATAGAATATGGGACTCCCCTTTCCTCTGCTTCTAAGCATTTAGTATATAGAAAAATGTATAATTCGTATTGTGGTGGACTTTATGTTTATAATATTACATTAGTTACTTCTCAGTTTCTCATATTGAGAAAACTTCAAGGTAATGGTGAAGAAAATAATTGGCTCTGTACCACACTTCATTATATATTTTAGAAAAAGAGAAGTTTTTTGGTATATTTTGTTATCTAGTCAGAATCACACATAAGACTAGAGATTTCTATTTGGAGCTTGCCTCGGGATTTACATAATTAGGTAGTTTCCTATTTTATTAGTGACTTTTACCCTTTCATTTAGTCAGTCAATCAATGGGTCAGTCATTTTTTTGAGGGCCTACTATGTTCGTAGGACTATCCAAGGTACTGGGATAAAGGCCAATAGCATATAATGCCTTTCCTCAAGGAGTTTGCAATGTGTGTCTTGCTTGATGATTAGTCCCCAGGTCAGCCCACTGACAGAAGTGAAGTATTAATTCATTCACCTCTTAACTCAACAAATTCCATTTTGTCAAACATCATGTGCTAGATAGGGATTTGGGCTAGGTAGGTTTGGGACCAAAATAGTGAACTGCTGGAATTTACAACTTAGTGGGAGAAGGGATGTGATGGTTAAGTTCATGTGTCAACTTGGCTAGGTTATGGTGTCCAGTAGTTTGGTCAAGCAAGAACTGGCCTGATTGTTACTGTGAGGATATTTTATGGATTTAAATAATTAATTAGTCAATTGATTGCATCCATGGCTGATCATATCTACAATCAATAAAGGAGATTGTTTTCAGCAATGACAGAAGTCTCATCCAATCTGTTGAAGAGTTGAAGGCCTTAAAGGGAGAACTGATCATTTCAGCTGTCAGAAGGAAGAATTTCTATCTCTACTTCAGCCAGCTAGCTTCTCATGGGAAATTCTTTGAAACCTTCATTACTGGGACTTGCCAATTCATCCAGATTTTCTGGAGAACACTTACTAATAAATACAGGGGAGGGCACATTTTGGTCAATTAATTACATTAGTAAAAGTAAAATGACAAATTTGAATAAATTCTCTGGAGGAAAAGAATACAGATATATGGGTGCCTATAAATAAGAAACCCATCCCTATTGCGGGAGGGTCTCAGTAATGAGTTGAAGTTGAAAATGAAGGGATAGAGAGGGCAAGGGGGGCAGCATGTTCAAAAGTCCCGTGCCTAGAAGGTAGTATGCCAGTGTCTGAGAAACAGCCAAGAGAAGAGGATGCTTCAAGAAGAAAGGAGGGAATTGGATGTGGCTCAAGTGATGGGCTCCTGTCTACCGTATAGGAAGTCCAGGGTTCGATTCCCAGGGCCTCCTGGTAAAAGGCAATCTGGCCTGTGCGGTGAGCTGGCCTGAGTGGAGAGCTGGCGCAGCAAGATGACGCAACAAAAAGAGACACAGAGGAGAGACAATAAGAGACGCAGCAGACCAGGGAGCTGAGGTAGCACAAGAGATTGAGCGCCTCACTCCCACTCCAGAAGGTCCCAGGATTGGTTCCTGGTGCCACCTAAAGGGAAGACAAGCAGACACAGGAGAACACACAGAGAGCAGACAGCAAGCTCAAAACAATGAGGTGTGTGTATGTGGGGGTAAAGAAATAAATACATCTCAAAAAAAAAAAATAGAAGAAAGGAGTGGTCAACTGTGCCACATGGTTTTGAGAGGTGAAGTAGGAAAAGAACCAGTCAATATTCATTCGATATGGAGCACAGAGGTCATTGGTGACTAGAGCAGGTTCTACTTTTGTAGAATGATGGTGGCAGAAGTCAGAATTGGAATTAGGATTGGAATAATAAGGATTAAATAGAAAAGGAGGAAGGCAATAAGGAAGTATAAGCAAAACCTTCAAGAAATGTGGCTGTGAAATGTAGACAATATGGGTGGTTGAAAGAGGGTTATTAATTTCTTTATGTTTATAAGTTTGAGCATGATTGAATACTGAAAGTTAGAATCCAGTTTTTAGGGATTTGTTTAATATGTAGTTGAGAAAGGATTCTTTGTAGTAAGTATCCTAAGAAGGCAAGAGTGGATTAGATCCAGAGCAGTGTAGAGACAATATCTTTAGAGAGAAAAACACAAACAGGAAGGATAGTTGTGGATATAAGTAGGTTTAGTGGAAAAGGTAAAAGTAGAATTTGTTCCCATTCAACTTATTTGGTTTTCTCTGAAAAGTTAAAGCTCTGCATATCTGTTAAGAGGGATAGGGAAGGAGGAGGAGTAGGAGGTTTGGAGAAAGTGAGGAAGGTCTGAAATGGTCATGTAGAGAGAGCCATCTGAGACTGATGAAGATTCTGTTACTTTCTCCTGCAGTTCTTGACTTCTATAGGGTAGGCACCGAGAGAGCAGGTAACAGTTCATTTTGGGTTGAGGCATGAAGAAAGGCAAAGGGCAAAGGAGTGTAGGGAATTGAAAGGAGTAGGGGATTAAAAAGAGTACTATTGAAATTATGACCCCTGGATTTTAAAAAAATTGATGCAGGATAAAAAGGTATAGGAAGAAAAAGGAGGGATAGAGAAAGGATTGGGACTTGGTACAGCAGTCATTGGAGAAGAGGAGCCACGGAGAACAAAGCAAAGATTCACAGCCAGTCTTGGCATGCATTCTAATGTTCCAAAGGAGCAATACTTTCAGAATTTGACTTGTTATGGCCTACACACATCTCCTGTTGCAAGTCCAGGTGGAAAGGCTTGTTGTGTTCCAGAGCAAGACTGGGGTGAGATGAAGAGCTGTCCGTGGTGGTGGTTGGGGCCTTTTGACACCCCATGTGGATTCCAGCATCTAAGGAATGTGACATTTTTTAGTTCTTGTGTCACATTGAGATCATTAACCTGTTTAGTATATCAGGATATCCATTTGAAACATCCTCCCTACATTTTATGCAATAGTAAGAAAACTGTTGATTGTCAGTGGATAATGAGAATGTTCTTCCTTCTCATTCAGCTATTCTTTAAACTAGTAAAGACATATATTGATTAGAAAGTGGTTTAAGAACCTAAGGTTTTTTAAAGCAAACAATGACAAAATCAGACTATTTGCTAACATTTGAGTCTGTAGTTGGACCTCCGGTATGGAGATGTTCTAAGGAGGTGCTATCTTCTCATATTCTCATATGAGAATAAACAATGCTTCCCTTCTCCTGTCCATCTTTCCCAATACCCATTTTGTTCTCCACCAGCCAGAGTGCATCGCCAGTAACAGAACCTTATTACTTTATATGGCTGGTTTGAAGCAGCATCTTCCTAGCTGGTCTTCCTTCTTTTTGACTTTCTATCCCATTTTCCCCTACACTTAATCGCCCCATAAATTAACTTTAAATTCCTGTTTCCTTCTGCTACCTTATTGTTCAAAGAATAGCAGCTCAGTCTTTCCTAACTACACTGAGGTACGGATAAGTTCATCTGCCTTCTGGTGTGAGACATTGGACAAATAAATTTTCTTGGGCCATAGTTCTTCACTCATTTGGGGGGCGGGGGAAGAGTGTGGCTTTGGTCTGGAGGGCCAAGCTCTAGGGTTGGGAGTATGTGATTAGATTAGCGCTCCCTTCCAACACTAATATTCTGTTGCTGTTGCTGTATTCCCTTCTTGGATCTTCATATGTCAAGTTGGGATAATCTGCACCTATCTTTGGGGTTATTTGAAGATTTAATTCAGTTAATGTTGCTTCACACTGCTGCCTATCAGAGGCAGTATGGGCTTCTCTTCCCTCTTCTAGCCTGCTGCTTTAGACGCCACTATTGTAGGACCATGTCCCCAAGCCCAGCCTGGCCTCCTGCTGTTTAACAAGCCATTTGCCATCCTCCATAGGAACACCTTCTTGTTTCCAGCCTCTGTGGTCTTTGTTCTTTTTAAAGTTAATTTTTATTTTTAATTAAAATTTTTGTTTGTTTTACTCTTTCCTCTTTACTAATTCAATTTTAAAACTTGGCTTAAAACCTATTCAGAAAAGGATCTCTAATGAATTGAACCTTTAGAGCTTTGGCCTTCTGTGATTCTAAACTCAAAGGGGGGGACTTATTTTTTCCCACTTTGGCTTTTCTCTTTCACATCTTGGTAGCTCAATAAATATGCACATGAGTAAACAGATGAATTTTGAGAAACATGCCCCTTTACCATATATAAGAAAAAACCTCTATTCTGTAAACAAACTTGCTCATACAGGCACATATAACATTCATTTTCTATAGGCACTTCTGATCTGACTTTGCCTCTCATTCTCTGTAAGCAGTTTGCTACTGGTCTGTTAAAAACATCAGTTAAAATGGGCAGAGTCTGTATCTGTTTCTATCACTGATGGGCTACAACGTTTAAGCACTGCGCCGGGTACATAGTAGGCGTTTAGGAATTGGGGATTGAATGAATGGTTGCTAGGGAGTAAGACCGCGTCTTAATTTTATGCTGGGCTCTTCCCAATGAGTGCACGTGGGAACTTCGTAAAAGTTATTTCACGAGCGAGGCGCTCAATCCCCTTATCGTACCGTGTTTACTGAAGCAGAGCCAGCTCCCCGCCTTTCTAGCTTTACTGCCAAAGTTGGAGAGGGGTGGAGTGGCCTGGAAGAGGGCTAAAAGAAGGGTGGGGAATTTGCTTTTCTATAAAGATGCTTTGGGAGACTGGCTCTGGAGCACCAGATTTTCAGGAAAAAAAGGAGGCTGAGTCCCAAAGGCAAAGAACGCAACAGGACGCGATATTTATTCACTGTTACAAAGAAAGCCTGAAAGTCTCAAGTGTAATTAATAAAAGCACGGCCCAAAGCAGAGAAGGAGATGCCCTGGCTTATCCCCAGAGGCCTCTTGGCACAGGAAGACAACCAGAGGAGTCATTCTCACCGAACCCAGATCTTGGGTTCCCTGTGCGCGACGCCGGCTCCTGGTTCACACTGTCGCTGCCTAACAGTCGCAGGTCCCCGCTGTTCACGAGCGCAGCCCCGCTTTCCTCAGCCTGCAAAACAAATCAGCTCCGTGGGAGAATCTCTCTGTGCGCCAAAGGGACGAGTCCCCACGGACAGACATATCACAGCATTCAGTTCTGTCCCATTATGTTGGGTCGTGAATGTCTTCATTTACCTCCCACCCCCGCACAAACTCTTTCCCAGGCCCTGGAGAGCCTTGCGCCGCAACCACAGAGGCTACAGCTCGGACCTCGGAGCTCCAGGGAAAGCTTGCAGGGAATGGCCCAGGGGACTCGTAATAGGAAAGCGTCAGCGTGCGGGAAAAGCCTTTCCTTCTTACCTCGCACTCTCCAGGGCAGGCAGGGTGGCATTCCAAACGCGTGGAAGGTGCGCAGCACGCAACTGTCCCTTAAAAAAAAAAAAAAAAAAAAAAAAGCAAATAAGTAAAATAAGCCGGCGCGCAGCTCCGCTTCCCGAAACGCGCACCGCAGCTGCTGTCCCGGCGGCCGAGTGTCTGCGCTCCCAGCCTTCGCTGGGCTGACACAGGAGGGGAGGAGCAGGAGCCAGAGGGGGTGCTGTGGGGAGGGCGGGGAGGGGGGAGCGCGAACCATCCCTAGCCAAGACAAGCAGCACATTCACAAATAACGCCCCCACCCCCAGCACACGCGCTCGCACTCGAAGCAGCTCGGCTTCCCGGCTGAGCCGACACTCCGAGGACGCGCAGCCGGCACCAGAACGGCCCTGTATCGGCCCGCTCACGCCTTTAACCCGTCGGCCGCCGCCGCAGAGGGTGCGCAGCCAACGCAGGAGGCGGCTACATCGTCCAGGGAGGGAGGGCTCGCCCGGGACTCCCCTCACAGCCGGGGTACCATGGCCCGGCCAGCGGCGCCCCAGCGCCTAGGACTCCTGGCCCGCATCCTTGGTGGCACATGGTGCCTGCTCTGTGTCGCCGGACAGGTAGGGCAGCGCGCGCGCTTTGTGTCCCACCACTCCTGGGACTTTTCTTTTTAGTCTGTGCTAAAGCGAGCAGCACAGATTTGGGGCGCGTTCTCTCCTGCAAGCGTTGGTCATGGGGCTGCGCTGTTGCCTAAGGTGGGACAGGTGGCGCGGGGCTGGGGCTACGGCGGCCCCTCGCGGCGAGCTCTGGGCTGGCGGGGGCAAATCCTGTGCTGAGCCTGAGCCCAGCCTGCTGGGGGCCTGCCCGGGCTGCCTGCCCGCGCCCGGGTCCTGCCCCCAGCTGGGCAGAGTCGGGGCTAAGAGGCGGTGCCTGAGCCCGGGAGCGGCCTTCTCCTGGGAGCCCGCGTTCCCTCCCGAACAGTCCTTCGTGGCGCCCGGTAGCGTTCGTGGCGAACTTTCGGGCGGCGCCGCTGAGACTCCGACCGCTAGGACACTCTTCATTTCCGCCCTTCCCTGGACTCAGTGAACTTCTGACACCGTCACCCTAGGGCCACCCGCGTCCGAATGTCGAGGGCGGAGCGTTGGACGCGAGAGCAGGTGGTCTCCGTGGTGGAGGAGAGGTGGCTCTGGCCCTCGCAGGAGGACTTATCCCGCCACGCCCCCATAGAATGCTTCTCGGGTTTTCTCCTGAGCCAGACTGGGTTAGGAATTGGGAGTCCTGAGTGGGTGGTTCAGGCTCCGAGGCAGCGCAGAAGACCATAGGAGACCGTGTCTAATTCAGAGTTTGGTTGTGGTTAATTACTGAAAGACCCTGGAGAGAGCTGCTTAGGGAAGGAGGGCGAGTCAAGCAAATGATGAGCGTGGTCTTGGCTTTCATGGTGACCAAAGACAGGTAACTTTTTGACTAAAACCCACGATTTTGGCAGTGTGTACATAATTTAGCCTACATAGATTTGCTTTTCACAGAATTACTTGGGTAATTCTGGAAAAATGCTCAAATACTCTTGGCCCACCCGATAGCCTCCCTTTCCTCTGTTTTGCTCATGGAGACTTGTCTAAATTGGGGGATTTCCTTCCCTCGCTCTTATTAACGTTTTGAAACTTGCTTTCAGATCTCTAATTTAACGGCCACTTTGGTTGCATTGGTGCACTTTTGGAGGCTGAGAGAGGACCAAGAATGACCGTTAAGAAGGGCCCAGAGCCTGCTAGGACCAAATGGGCAGGGACTGCCTGAGTAAGTGATAGAAATTTTCAGCAAGGAACCGCTGCTTAGATTGGAGTTTGGAAAACAAAGGGAAAGGTTCATTATCAGCAAGTTTTACTCCCACCAGGTCTTGCTCTATGGAAGGGGTTCCCAAGGGTGGTTGCATATCAGAATTACCTGGGGGAAAAATTGCCTAGGCTACACCCCAGCTGGATTAAATCAGAATCTTTGGTGTGTGAGCCCCGGCGTTAGAGCTTCAAGCTTCCAGGTGATTCCATTTGCAGCTCTGCTGAAAACCACTGTGCAAAGATGACCTGCTTTTATAGAATCATGGCTCCAAAAGGAAATGCAGAAGAAGGCTGGGGAGTCTTGACATGCAACTTCAAGTCCTGGCTGTATTCCTAACTAGCTGTGTGTCATTTTGGTCAAGGCTCTTAACCTTCCATTTCCTCATCTTTAAAATGTGGGTGTTGGCCTGTGTTCTCTAAGGTACTGCCAGCTCCAACACCGGGCAGGTCCACGTCTGCACCAAATCAAGATAGAAAGCATTCTGTCTTATTTTTAGATATCCAGAGGGGTAGAAACTCCACTTTCTCCTTAAGATTTTACTAAAATACCTGCTAATTTTGGATCAAGAAAAGATGCTAAAGAGTAGTTTAATGTAGTTTCTATGACTCGTGCCAGTATTTTTATACTTTCCCACTCTGTTCACACCTACTTCAAGTCATTCAGTGCCTTCTTGGCGTTCGTGACAAACTGATTTTCCTAGCATTACACACCTGTTCTTGTTTTGCTGTGCTTCTCTATCAACTTTCTTCTGGATGACTATGATGAAAGCAAATTCGGCTTTTGTGTGTGTGTTGGAAGTGGTTTATTGTCTAATTCCAAATGGATCTTTGTTGTTCCCCTCTGCAGGGCTGCTCTCCACATGTGAGGAACCTGATCAAACTTGTCAGGGAGGGGATAGAAAAGAGTTCAAAGTGGTAGATTGGGTTCAGTATCCTGGTAGAATGCAAGACGCTTGTGAGCATTAACTCAGGTCATTGCCAGAAGCACTGGACTTGCCACAGTTTAATGTCCTCAATTTTTTTTAAACACATGGGAATTATATCTAATAGGTCCATTAAAAATCTTAGAAATTTGAGGATGCTTAATATCAAACCGAGAGGAAATCAGCCTATAAGCAATAGCCAGTGCCAAATATTTGGAATTTATATGTTCTTTGAGGTGTTTTTAAATCAAAGCACTCAATACATGGAGGCACAATTCCCAGAGTTCTCAGACTTTTCTCTAGTCTCTCTATATATAGTAAAAGGAGGGTCTGTGTTCAAGCTGAAATTACACCTGAGCTCTATTCTCCAAATAGTCCAAAGAACCATTTTCATACAAATGAAAACCATTTGGAAATCCCATCATTTCTCCCATTTTCTTTTTGCTAAATTCCTGCTCTCCGTGTTATTTTCCTGTGTTCTCTTCTGACTTAATTACATTCCTAATTTACAAGATTTTTTTCTTTCCCTGCGCAAATTAAAAGTAGCTCACTCCTTAGGTTTTTTATGAAACATTATTTTACCAGTTAATTCCTTTTAAAAACTGAACACAGATTCATCCCATTGCCCAAGTTGCTTCCAGGTAAGAAAGTGCATAGTTGACAGGTTTAATCATAATGATTATCAAATCAAATCTTACAACTGAAACTATCTACTGTAAAATGAGAAAGTTTGATTGAGAGGTTGTGTGGCTAGATTGGCACAAATCCATTGCTCTTGCTTAAAAATATCACTTAGTGACAATTTGTGTCCTTTTGGGTGGTACATACATGATGTCCATTCAAACATAAAGACTAAATGTTTTCATTTATGGTATTCTAAATGGGATTCTTGTCAGGAATTCAGTAAAAAAGGAAATAGTGCCTCGATGTCTGAAAAAAATTTGTGACTTTATGGGTGCCTACTTTTCATTGAAGGACCGAGGAAAAGAAGACTCATGTCTCTTTCGTTATCCTCCTGGATTTCCTTGCTTTTGTTTTGTATTTTATTTTTACTTTTGCCATGATAATGACTATACATGATATTAAAAAATAAAATACTGCAAAAGTTTTATAACTAAATACAGGAACTTCTTGCCCTACTCTTTCTCCTTGTCTCCGATCCTCTGCTCAAAGGCAACCTTTTTTTGTTTGCTTTATATTATATTTGAGGTATAATTGACATTCAGTAAAGTGTACATATTTAAAATGTACAAATTAATAAGTTTTGACATGTGTGTACACTCATGACACCATCACCCAAGATAATGAACATATCACCCTAGAAGTTTCTTCATGAGCCTTTGTCATACCTCTCTCCTAACCCTTCCCTGCGCCCACTATCACCAGGCAAATGATGATCTGCTTCCTGTCACTATATATTAGCTTGCGTCTCCTAGAATTTTATTTTCATTTTTTTAAAAAGATTTCTTTATTTATTCCCCCCCCCCATTGTTGTTTTTGTGCTCGCTGTCTGCTCTCTTTGTCCATTCACTATGTCTTCTGTGTCTGCTTGTCTTCTCTTTAGGCAGCACCGGGAGCCGATCCAGAGTGGGAGAGAGGCGCTCAATCTCTTGCACCACCTCAGCTCCCTGGTCTGCTGTGTCTCTTATTGTTTCTCCTATGTGTTTCTTTTTGTTGTGTCATCTTGCTGCGCCAGCTTTCTGCACAGGCCAGCATTCCTGCGTGGGCCAGCACTCTGCATGAGCCAGCTCACTACGCAGGCCAGCTTGCCTTCACCAGGAGGCCCCCGGAATTGAGCCCTGGGCTTCCTATATGGTAGACGGGAGCCCAATTGCTTGAGCCATATCTGCTTCCCTAGAATTTTATGTAAAAGGAATCATACAGTAGCTACCCCCACTTTTTGCCTGGGTTTTTCCCTTACCATAGATATTTTGAGATTTTTCATGTTATAGCATGTTTCTATATTCGTTCCTTTTTATTCCTGAGTAGCATTACATTGCATGGATATACCACAGTTTGTTGTCCATGAACATTTACCTCTTGATGGACGGTTAATGGTTTTCAATTACAAATAAACCTGCTATAAGATTTGTGTATAAGTCTTTGTAGGATCATATGGTTTCATTTGTCTTAGGCAAATATCTAGTAGTGAAATGGTTGAATCATGTGGTAGGAATATGTTTAAGAAACTGACAGTTTTGCAAAAGATTGTACCATTTTACATTCTTTCCAGCAGTGTATGGGAGTTCCAATTCGTCCGCATCCGTACCAACACCTGGTGTAGACAGCATTTTTATTATTATTATAACCACACTAATAGGTGTGGAACTAGCTTGTTCTGAGGTTTAATTTGCAATTCCCTGATGATCAATGATGTTGAACATTTTTTCATCATTTATTAAGAATCCACACATCTCCTTTGGCAAAATGTCTGTTCAAATCTTTTGCCCATTTCTTTTAACAAATTATTTACTTTAATCATAGTATTTTTTTTAAAGAAGCTTTAGTTGCATAAATGTTACATGAAAAATATATGGTATTCCCATATACCTCACCCACTCTTCTTCCCACACTTTTGTCCCTTAACATTTTTCATGAGTGTGGTACATTTGTTACAGTTGATGAACACATATTGAAGCATTGCTACTAACCAATGGACTATAGTTTACGTTATTGTTTATGCTTTTCCCCAAACAATTTTATAGGTTTTGACAAAATGTGTAATTCTTTTGCCCATTTCTTATTGAGTTGTTTGTTTCCTTACTGAGTTTTGAGAATTCTTTATTCTGGCTGTAAGTCTTTTATTAGATGTATGATTTGTGAATATATTCTCCCAGCCTGTGGCTTGTCTTTTCATTTACTTAATGCTGTATTTTGATCATCAGAAGTTTTTAATTTTGATGAAGTCAAATTTATCAAATTGTTTTTTTGGGGATTGTCTTTTTATTTTTATTTTTATTTTTTTTTTAAGATTTTATTTATTTATTCATTTATCCCCCCCCCTGCTGCTTGTGCTTGCTGGGCCAGCCAACCACGCCGCGCGGGCGGGCCTGCCCCCACCAGGAGGCCCAGGGAACCGAACCCGGGGCCTCCCATATGGCAAACGGGAGCCCTACTGATTGAGCCACAGCCGCTTCCCAAGGGGATTGTCTTTTTAATCTTGTTTCTAAGAAATATTTACATAACCCAAGTTTACAGAGGTTTTCACTTGTTTTCTTCTAGAAGTTTTGTAGTTTTAGCTTCACATTTAGTCTGTGTTTCATTTTGAGTTAGTTTATATCTATCATTCAGTGTATGAATCAAAGTTCATTTTTTTTGTTTGTTTATCGATAGTCAATTGTTCTAGCACCATATTGTGAAATGACTATCCTTTGTCCACTTAACTGCTTTTGCACCTTTGGCGAAATTCAGTTTTCCATATCTGTGTGGGTCTATTTTTGGATTCTCTCTTCTCTTCCAGTGAACTATATGTCTGTTGTTATTTCAGTACCACACTATATTGAGTATTGTATCTTTATGATAAGTCTTGAACTAAGAAAGTGTGATTCATCAGACTTTGTCCACAGAACAAAATTTGGCTATTCTATGTGAATTTTAGAATGAGTTTGTCATTTTTAAAATACCTGCAGGGATTTTGATTGGGAGTATGTGACTCTATATAACGAGAGGTCTGTGAGCTTGGATTGAAATTCAAAAAATCATTCTTGTCGGGACATGTTGGTGTGGGTGTGATATATTTACTAAATAATATACAGTGTAGAGTAGACTTAGTAAGGGGTCCGGGTTTTCACCTGACTGGCAAGGGGGTGGGTCTGTAGAAAAAAAGTTTAAAACCCCTGCTATAGACCAGTTTTGGGAGAATTGACCTTTGGTTCTTGTCCTATGCAACATAAACATTGTGTGTTTTTCTATTTAATAGGTTTTCTCTAATTTCGCTAAGCAATATTTAGTAGTTTTCAGTGTACAGATCTTGCACATTTTAAAAAAGATTTATTTTATTTCTCCTCCTTCCTCCCCTGTTCCCCCCCACCCCCCAGTTGTTTGCGCTTGCTTTCTGCTTCCTCTGTCTATTCGTTGTGTGCTCATCTTCTCCTTGGGAGCACTGGGAAATGAACCTGGTTCCTCCTATGTGGTAAGCAGGCACTCAACTGCTTGAGCCACATCCATTTCCCAATCTTGCACATTTTGTCAGATTAATCATATTTTTTGATGCTTTTGTAAATGCCACTGTTTTTTAACATTTGAATTTCTGATTGTCCCTTGTTAGTACGTAGAAACACAATTGAATTTGGTAGATTGTTCTTATATTCTGCAACCTTACTAAACTCAATTATTAATTCTAGTAGCTTTTTGGTAGAGTCTATCAATTTTACTATACAAATGATCATGCCATATGGGAATAAAGACCGTTTTCTTCTTGCCCAATTTAGATACCATTCATTTATTTTATTTTGAATAGAAGTGGTGAGATCAGATATCCTTGCCTTTCTCAGCTTAGGTAAAAAAAGCATTTGGTCATTCACCATTAAGCATGATGTTAGGTATAGGTTTTTTTGTAGATACCCTTTATCAGATTGAGGAAATTCCCTTTTAGTTTTGATTTGCTGAGAGCTTTTATCAGAAATGGATGTGGTATTTTGTCAAATGCTTTTCTGCTTCTAATTACCTTTTTTTTTTTTTTTACTTTTTAGTTTGTTAATATTGTGAGTTACATTGATTTTCAAATATTAAGCCCACCTTTCATTCCTGAGATAAGAACCATTTGGTCATAATATCTTACCTGTTTTAGATATTATTAGATTCAAATTACAGTGATACCTCAGTACTCATCATTAATTGGTTCCAGAAGGCATGATGAGTACCAAAAATGATGCATACCAAAAAAATTTTTTTTTTGCCCATAAGGAATAATGTAAATATATTTAATGCCTTCCCAAACCAAAGACAATGCACATTTTTAAGGCAATATGTAAAAAGATAGGGTGGTATATCATTACTTTACATGAAAAATAAACCTTAAAATTAATACTTCGATTAAATAAGATAAAGCTTCACTTTACCTGTACTGAGAAGAGTCCATGGCCTGATGGGATGGTGGGAGGAGAGTGGTGAGGAGGAGAAGCTACATGGAGTGTTGCTTGGAAGGAGAGTCCCCCTCCAATAGAACATCGGGCACTTGCACTTCAGGTGTTCTTTCTCTTTTCTGCCTTTATTCAACTTGCACCTCAGGCTCTGACACACTCTTTGTCACCTTCACTAAAAACTTATCCAATGAGGACTGCTTCTGTCTTTTCAGAATTCCTCGAAAGTGTGAAATTGTTTGGCCATTCAATAAATTCACATTTCTGCTGGTCAGAGCTTTGTCCAGATGGTACTTCTCCACAGTTTTAAACTTCTACCCATTTTCAACACATTTCTCTTATCAAGGAACTGGGGACATCCTCCCTTATCTCCTCCTCACCTCAAGAAATCTCTTCAGCCACCTCTTGCTGCTGCTCCTTCCGTAGTTCCTGCAGCTCCTCAGTGCTGAGCTCTTCATGATGTTCCTCCACTAACTCCTCAACATCAGCAGCATCGACCTCCAGACCCATGGATTGGCCCAAAGATACAATATCCTGCACAACTTACCTTCTGTACCTGTAGGTTTGGGGCCAGCCTGAAAGCCTTCGAAGTCTCACTGAGTCACAGCTTCTGGCCACAAATTCTTCCATGCCAAATTCATTGTCCTATAAGAGACTTCGTTTCAGGCCTTATCAATAAGGTTAAGGCAGTGCAGGATATTGAAATGTTCCTTCCAGAATTCTGTGAGGGTCAACTGGGTGCAGAAGTGATCTCAAAGCACCTCTGGAAAAGCACCTTGGAGTACAACTTTTTGAAGTTTGAAATGCCCTGCTGGATGAGAGGAGTAGTGTTGGGGGGCAGGGATCTTGCAGTGATGAAGCTGAACTCCTCCAGTAAGTCATCCTCCAAGCCTGGAGGGTGAGTAGGTGCATTGTCCAAAAGTAGGAGAGCTTTCAGAGGCAAGTCTTTTTCCAGCAAATAGTTTTTCACTGAGGGACCAAACACTTCATTTATTCACTCGGTGAAAAATTGCCTCGTGACCCAAGCTTTGCTATTTGCCCTCCACATCACATGGAGTTTGCTTTTTATGACATTATGCTTCTTGAAAACTCACAGGTTTTCACTATGATGGACTAGTAGAGGCTTGAATTTTAAGTCCCCACTAGCATTCCCACACAACAATAGAGTGAGCCTGTTCTTCATTAGTTTGTTGGCTGGTAATACCTTCTTTTTTTTGATGTAGGTTCTACTCAGCATTTTTTCCCAAAAAAAACCTGGTCTCATCACAGTTAAAAATTTGGTGGGGAATAAAACCTTCAGCCTCTTCATAGTCTTTAAATTCACTGATGAATTCATCAGCAGATGTTTTATTAGCACTCGTTGCCTCGCCATGCCTCACGACACTATGGATGCCAGTCCTTTTTTAAAATTATCAAACCAGCCATGGCTGGCCTTAAAAACTTCAACACTCTCATCACTTGGTTTCTTTTTTAAAAGATCGGCATGCAACACTTTTGCTTTTTCACATATCATGGCTTCCTACACACTGTCGCCTGCTAACTGCTTCTGGTTTACACAAATTAATAACAGCTTTTGTTTGGGAATGCTGCTTTGTTACTGCTTTAACTCCTTTTGCAACATCAGCCTATTTTATCCCTTCTTTATTCTTAATGATGGTGGAAACTGTTGTTCTGGGCATACCATATTCCCTAGCAAGATCAGTAATGTGAATGGCGCTCTCATTTTAGCTTTTTTTTTTTTTTGCTCAATGGTGGTGTGAAGTAATTTTCTTTTCTGCTCAATGCTATCACTGCTCATTTTCTTAGGACCCATGATGAGAAAAAAAGTGCAAAAATATACAAAATGACCACAGAAGCTAAGACCACAATGGGATGTGCATATAGGGCAAGAGCTACTGTGTGACTAATGCATGACCCTTTGTTTTGGCTGGAAAGGGTAGTGAGTTACTAGGCAGCTGACACTGACAGGTTCCAGTTTGTGAGCTGAGTATCAAACAATGAGTACCGGGACAAAATTTTTGTGTCAAAATGTGTCGAGTACCAAATTCGAAGAGTTTCAAAGCAGTCGAGTACCAAGGTATGACAGTACTAAAATTTTGTTTAAAATTTTGCGTCTATGTCCATGAGGCATATTCATCTGTAGCTTTTCTTTCTTGCTGCAGCTTTGTCTGGTTTTAGTATCAGAGTAATGATTGCCTCATAGAATAAGTTGGGAAATATTCCCTCCTTTTGAGTTTTCTAGAAGAATTTTTGTATGATTTCTTCCTAAATTTGGGGGATTTCATCAGTGAAGTCATCTGGACCTAAAGTTTTCTTTGTCGGGTGTTTTTTAAACTACAAATTTAATTTCTTGAGTGGCTATAAGGCTAAGCAGGTTACCTATTCTTCCTGAGTTAGCTATGGAAGTTTTTGTCTTAAATTTGTCTATTTCACCTAAGTCCTTGAATTTGTTGGCATAAAGTTATTCATAATGTTCCCTTATCCTTTTGATAGCTTTAAAATATGTAGTTATGTCTCCTCTGTCATTCTTGATATTGGTTATTTCTTCTTTTTTCTTGATCTGGCTACTGGCTTATGAATTTTACTGATCTTCTCAAAGAATCAGCTTTTAGTTTTATGCATATTCTCTAATTTTTTAACTTTTATTTTGAAATAATTTCAAACTTAAGGGCAGTTGTAAAAATAATACAAAATTCATATAGAGAACTCCAACATAACCCCCCATACCCAGATCCACCAATTTTTACATATTGCCACTTTTGTGTGCGCTCTCCTGTTCTCTCTCTCTCTCTCTCTCTCTCTCTATCTTCTGAACGTTTGAGAGCAGGTTGAAAACATATTCCTTAAACACAAAATACTTCTACATTTCCTGTGAACAAGGAAATTCACTTATGTAATCACATTAATTGCAGTTATCAAGTTTAAGAAATTTAGAATGATATAAAGCTTACAATTCTATATTCTATTTTTTTCTTCTGTCCCAATAATGTCCTTTTTAGCATTTTCTCCACCATTCTTAGATACTGTCCAATATCATGTATTGCATTTAATTATCACTATCACTTTAGTTTCTCTTCTTTTCTTAAATTGTGGGACCATATATACAATGTAAACCTTCACATCCCAACCCCTTCCAAGTATATGGTTCAATGGGATTAATCACATTCACAATAAAACATTACCCTCACCAAATACAACTTTCCCTTTACCCTAAACAGAAAACTTATGCTCATTTTATAAGTAAATTCCCACTGCCTCTGCTCCCCATCTCTGTACTCTACTTTCTGTCTCTATGAGTTTTTATATTCTCTGATATTTTCTTTGTTACCATGGGGTTTAAATTTAACATCCTAAATCTATAACAAGCTTTTTTGCTTTGATATCAACTTAACTTCAATAGTATACATAAACTATGTTCCTAAATCCTTCTGTCCCTCTACCTTTGTGTAGTTCTTGTCACAAATTACACATTTATACATTTAGACCCAAACCACTGATTTATCATTACATTTTGTGCATTTGCCTTTTAGATCCCGTAGGAAGTGAAAAGTGGAGTTACAAATAAAAAGTAAAATAGTTCTGGTATTTATATTTACCCATGTCATTATCTTTACTAGATATCTTTTTATTTCTTCATATGGCGTGAGTCAATTGCCTGTTGTCCCTTCCTTTCCACCTGCAGAACTCCCTTTAGTATTTTTTTGTAGGGCCAGTCTAATGGTGATGCAGTCCCTCCAGATTTGCTTATCTGGGAATGTCTTAATCCCTCCCTCACTTTTGAGAGATAGTTTTCCTGAGTATAGAAATCTTGGTTGGCAAGTTATGGCTTTCACCACTTTAAATATGTCTTCCCATTGCCTTCTTGCCTCCATAGTTTCCAATGAGAAATTTGGCACTTAAACTTATTGAGGCTTCCTTGTACATAACATGTTGCTTCTCTCTGGTGGCGCTCAGAATTCTCTTCATCTTTAGCATTTGATAGTTTGATTATTACATGGTGCTGTGTGGATCTATTTGAGTTTATCCTGTTTGGAGTTCATTGTGCATCTTGGATGTGTATATCATGTATTTTGTTAAATTTTGGATGTTTTCAGCCATTATTTCTTTGAATAGTCTCTCTGCCCCTTTCCCTTTTTCTTCTCCTTCTGGGATTCCCACAATGCATATATTGGTATGCTTGATGGTGTCCCACAGGTTCCTCAGGCTCTGTTAATTTTCCTTCCTTCATTCATTCTTTCTGCTCTTCAGATCAGATGATTTCAATGATCTTATCTTCAAGTTCACTGTTTCTTTCTTCTGCCAGCTCCAATCTGCTGTTGAACCCCCCTAAGGAATTTTTAATTTCTGCTACTTTGGTCTTTAGGTCTGTTTGGTACCTTTTCACAATTTCCTTCTCTCTATTGATCTTCTTTTTGTGTTCATTTATCATTTTCCTTTTTTCCTTTAGTTCTTGGTTCATTGTTCCTTTAGCTCTTTGAGCATATTTAGGATCACTTCTTTAAAGTCTTTTTATGGAATGTCCCAGGTTTGACCCTCCTCATTGATGGTTTCTAATGCTTGAATCTTCTTCTTTGCCTGGGCCATCACTTCTATTTCTTTGTATGTTTTATAATCTTTTGTTGAAATCCGGACATTTTGATATTTATTGTGTTATGCTTGAATTTAGACTCTGAGTCATCTCTTCCTTATGGTTGTATCCAGCCAGTTTTATGATAGAGCTTTCCTTGAATGCCTAGAGCTAACAACAACAAAAAAATTGGCGGGGGGGGGGGACGAGAAAACACTTTTCCTAGTCTTTGTAGATTGATCCATGTAATGCTTTCATTCAGAGCTTATCCATACAATGAGTTTAAAGAATAGCTCCAGGCTTAGGCATAGGGACCTCCCTGGTTTGTTGGGCACAGGGACTGTGTGTTATGCTTGCTCATTTGGTCCTAGGAATTCCCCCACTTTCACATGTCCCCTCCTTAGGAAACAGTTTCCTCTTGGTCCTGGGCATTGCACTATATGTTCTACAGCCATCAATCCCTTGCCTCAGGCAGCCACTTGGCTGCTCTCCCACAGTGCTCTGTAGGCTAGCTTTGTGAGCCACCTTCTACACACAGGAAAAGTTCTGGCACAACAGGTCCCTCAGGCCACCACTAGATAGTTTGGGCCAGATCTACCTGCTCCCAGAATGTGAATAAGGGTTACTCTGCTCTCTCTAGAAATGGGACCAGGGATCCACCCTGGGAACATAGACTGGCTCTGCACCAAGCTGGTGAAGGGGAGAGGAGGAGCAGCAGGGGCACCATGAGTTCCTACCACTTTTAAATACTATTTTTCTTGATTCAATATTTGTGCTGTTACTGTAGTCCTTTTACTGTTTTCTGGATTTTGAGAAGCCCTGAAGCTTTTCATTCAGTAATCTTGATCAGGACAGGGCACTCTATTGTTTTTGTTTTCTATTTCATTCATTTCCTCTCTCATCTTTTTCTTTTTTCCATTATTTTCAGCTTCATTTAGTCTTATTTTTTCTAGTTTCTTAAGGTGAATGCTGAGATCATTAAGATGAAACCCTTTGTATTTTCTAAAAGGTGTAGTTATAGAAATATCCCTTAAATGCTGCTTTAGTGGCATGCCACAAATTTTGATATGTTGTGTTTTCATTTTTATTCAGTTCAAATTACTAATTTTCCTTTCATTTCTTCTTTCAACCATGGGTATTTAGAAATGCATTGTTTAGTTTCTAAATTTTGGGAGATTTTCCAGGTATCTTGGTATAATTGATTTCTCTTTTAATTCCAATGTAGTAAGAAAACATACCTTGGATAACTTGAATCCTTTAAAGTTTATGGACAATTGTTTTATGACCCAGATCCTGATTAATCCATTTCTAAATACCCAATGGAAGAAATTACAGCATTGATGTGGAGGCAGTGGCCACTGGAGGCTCTGGGGGCAGGGGGAGGAAAAGACAGGTGTAATGTGGCGGCTTTTTTGGGACTTAGAAATCGTCCTGAATGATGTTGCAATGACAGATATATGCTATAATATATTTTCCATAGCCTGCAGAATTGTGTGGGAGAGCATGTAAACTTCAATGTGAACTATGGTCCATGTTCAATGGTAATGCCTCAGGATGCGTTTATCAATTGCAATGAATGTGCCACACTAATGAAGGATGTTGTTTATGTGGGATGGTGTGGGAGGTGTGGGGAGCGGGGCATATTGGAATCCCTATATTTTTTGTGTAACATTTGTGTAATCTAAGTATCTTTAAAAAAATAAACCATATTAAAAAAATAAATTCAATGTTCTAGATTCTTGGTGGGCCTTCAATCTAAGGGAATTATGTCCTTCAGTTTTGGTAATATTTATTTTCATATGTCTTTGATGATTTCCTTGCTAATGTTTTAAGGATTTCTTTCTCATTATCATATCCCTCTGCAGGCACAATTCTGTTAAATCAGTTACAATTCCTCCACCAGTTTTCCATATTCCAAAAATTTATTGGCATCTTTGTCTGCTGTTGTTTCCTTTCCAGTTCTCTTGTCATCTTTATTTATTTACTGTTATTTTAGGGGACATTTGGGAGAGAAGGGAGAAAATGTGTTCAATCTGCCATGTTTACCTGGAAGTCAACACTATTTATTCTCTTTCATTATTTATATTTTCCTGTCCTGATCTGTCTCCAAATCCCATTAATGCTCATTCTGGTTATGATACACACTTTTTAGAAACTGATACTTTTTTATTTCCCAGGGTAAGTAAGACTTTGCTCATTATTTTATATATATATAAAACACTAGATTTGGGGTCTAGAGGCCTGGATTCTAATTCTGGATTACTGACCCTCTCTGCAACCATGGGAGTCCAGATTTTATAGGGGAAGAGAACCAAGACTTACTGACTGCCTTCTGGTTGACAAAAATTTAATAGGTACTCTCCTTCTCCCCATTTTTGTGTCTTAGTTTTTAATGTTTCAGTAATTCTTCTCTTCCCATTTTCTGTTTACATAAACACAGTCTAACCTATTTGCTCAGAGATAGAACACAGAAATATTTTATTGTTTTACAAATTTTGATGATCTTATTTGGAACAGTTTTATGAGAGAACATGGAGTTAACATGATGTAAAGATCTGGCCTTGGAATATCATATGTGGTATTAAAATTTATTCTCTAAGGTGTGTTTGAGGTTCAGGATTTTTTTTTTTGTAAGGGAGGATGGAAATGAGGTGAAATGAATGGGGAAAATAGTTCTGAATAGTTATGAATTCCTTATTAGTTTTACTATTTTGTATTGGAATTATCTTTAAGTTTAACTTTTAAGAGGTGGAGAAGGTGGTGCAGGAGCTACATATTTTTCTGCCTGCTCATGGTCATTGGATTGTATAGCTGTAAGGAGCCTTAGAGATTCTTTTGTCTTGGGTCACAAATGTCACTAAGCATAAGTCAGTTCTGCCATACTGGACAATTACAGAGGTCACTAGAGAAAAGAGCTGTGCAACTTAGCAGAATGGGTCATCTGAGAAACTTTCAAATGCTTCACCCTCACCCTCACTCTCACCCTCAGAGATTGATTCACTATGATGGGGATGGACCCAAGGAATCAGCATTTCTTGTAGTTATCCCTTCCCCCTTGCTCAGAAATTTAGACATAGTTGGACCAGAAGACACACTTTGGGGGAAGGCTGATCTCACCTGTCTTATTTGCTGATGAGAGAAATAAGGTCCTAGGAAGTTAAGCAATTTGTCCCAGTTCCTTAGTGGAAGAGGTGGGAGTGGAACACACATCTTGTAATACTGTTCAGTGATTTCCCCACCAGACCATGCACTATTATTTTAGTGTCTAGTTACATCATGAACTAAAGATATGAACCACCGGCTTAAAGTGTCTTTACTTGTAGTAACTTCGGTTTTTTTAAAATGGTTTTCAGATGTTTGAGAATGGCTTCAGCTCTCAGTACTCTGATGGCAAGAGAGGAATAATCATGAAAAAGGAAAAGGATAGCCCTTCACCCTTACCTCCCTCTCATAATCTGCTGAAAACTTGCTTCTGTGTATTTTTGACTCAAGTCATCATGCCTCTGGAAGATTAACATACTTATTTAGAAAACTGTCCAAATCATCCAAGTCTCATTCTGACACTTGCAGAAAAGAGAGTACCCTGGAACTGAACACCCTCTTTAACCAAGTGCAATATAGCAACCTATTGCCCCGTTCTTGGAGAGAAGGAAGGAAATGCTTTTTCTGCTTATTATTTAGGGTATTCTCCCCATCTCTATTACAAACCAGCCAAACAAAATGCACACACTCTCTCTGCTGTGTCTTGTACATTCAATGATATAGTACTATGTATGGAAAGGGAAAAAGTTTTCTTTACTGTTGATAGTCATTGTTAAACATTTTATACATTTTATGAATAATAGTCCTTGTGGATTTTCTTTCAGAGATCAATTGCAGAGAAATAAAGATTGTTTTCTATTAAAAATACCTACTTATTAAAAAAATACCTACTTATTGGTTTAAGCTGAAATTCAAATTCGTATATTCTGATGCCCATGACACAGTGCTGGGTTATGCTGTGATAACAAACAACACCCAAACATAATGACTTAACACAGTATATCCCCTTCCAGCCTACATATCTGGTGAGGATTGCCAAGGGGGGCTTGAGTCTCTGTGTGTACTCAGGAATCCATGCTAATTGCATCTCTATCTCTACCTGCATGTCCACAATTCCAAGGGCAAGGAAAGGAGAGCTCTCTGTACCTTCCACTGACAACTAAATCCTTCCATGCAGAGGTGATGTATCACTTCTGCTGATATTTTACTAGCCAAATCAAAGTCAAATGGAAATACTTACATTCAAGAGAGTTGAAAGTGCAATGTTACCATGAACCCACAATGTTAAGGAAACATCAGTAATGACAAGTGTCTTTCATGCTTTGATTTAAAGGTTTCCCAAACCTTCAGATTTCCAAAATATGGTCTAGATGTTTTAAGTTCTCTGATTCATGTATATATGTGAACAGAGGTTCTTTGACATACTGTGAAACGACTTAGAGTAATTTTTGATAACCCTTTTGTTATGTGTGCTACTTTTTTACTCTATAAAAGATAAGCAACACCTTACTCTTTCGACTTCTGGCATACCCTTTTGACAGGCTCAGGAAACAGTTATTTTTGATTTAAATATGGGACAAATAGGCTTGTTTTGGGAATATTCTGCCAATGATTAAAACAAATGCTGAACAACACTCCATTCTATACTCTCCACCTCTTATACTTTCAGCTGCATCAAAGGAGCCAAGGGAATCTTAATGTTTAGTCTTGAGTGTCACCTGTAAATCTGCATATTTTTCAAGATAGCAGAAACTATGTGGCAAGTACACTTTTTCCTATAAAGATCCAGAAGCATGGATGTAGTAGATTGAATTATGTGCCCCAACAAAAAGACATGTTTTTAATCCAGGTTCCTGTGGTGTGAACCCATTTGTAAATAGGACTCTTTGATGTTCATATTTAGCACTACCTTCTTCCACTACCCATTCCATGTTCCCTTTACCCTCAGTAAGTATCTCAGCTGGCTGCTGTTCTTTGCCTGGTGGGGTAGCCCAAACCTTCATTCCTGGAGTTTCTGGGCTATTGATAGTCTTGCCTATATTGGTTGTTGTAGTTTTCCATTGACTTTAATGACAGAGCATGATAGTACCAAGAGACACCCTAGGGGACCTCTTGTTTTCCTGGCAAACTCTTCTTTACCTTCACTGTGTAGTTGTAGTCCTATTTCCCCTTGATAGGATCAATCACTCCAGCCAGTACAGTAATTCCCTGTGACCTTTTGAAGCTGGGTGGACACCAGAAGTCATGTCTTTAGAGCTAATCCATGTTACCAAGGGTGGGTCTTAATCCTCTTTCTGAAGTTCTTTATAAATGAGAGAAGCATGCAGGGATGCAGAGAAAAACTTTTAGAAACAGAGAGAGGAGGCCTAAGAAGCCAGAAGCTGAAACAGAATCCAGGAGAGAGAAAGCCACAGAAGCAGAGAGAAAGCTGGAGGTAACCAGAAGCTTAAAGCAAGGGAGCCTGAAGGAGAAGGTAGAGATAAGATGCTGCCATTGTGCCCTTCTACATGCCTGATCTACGGCTGCAGGTTGGGGAAAAAGCATTTCCTGGTGATGCCTTGATTTGAACATTTTTCTCAGCCTTGGAACTGTAAGCTTATAAGTTAATACTCATTGTAAGAGGATCCCAATTCTGGTATATTGCCTTGGCAGCCTTTAGCAAACTAAAACTTTCCTTTCTTTGCCTGCTGATTTTGGGGCATGAGGAGCCTAGTGTGGCGTGGTGGCAGTCTTAACTTCCAGTTCAGTGGAATCACTGTTGTATCTCCTGGTGGAAGCACTCCTCCTTTTGAAATGAAGACCTGTAGATTAGCAGAGCTTAAGGTTGCAGGCACAGGAAGCAAAAACATTTTCTAGTCAATCATTAGGGGTAATAGTGGCTGGTACCACTCCCATTTCCACCCTTTGATTCATGGATCTGTGATTCATTGCTATGAGAGAAATGGTACCGTAGAATGGATGCTGATTAAGAGCATACACAGCCTCCTGGAGAACATTGTCTCAGCCCTGCAAAGGATTGTCACCTAGTTGGCACCATAATTGAGTCTTCAAAAGGCTATTCCACCATTCTATCAATCCAGCTGCTTCAGGATAGTGGGGTACCTGGTAAGACTAGTGAATTCTATGAGCAAGTGCCTATTTCTGCACATCAGTTACAGTGAAGTGGGTTCTATGATCAGAAGCAATGCTGTGCAGAATACCATGATGGTGGATAAGGCATTCTGTAAGTCCACAGATTGTAGTTTTGGCAGAAGCATTGCATGCAGGGAAGGCAAACTCATGTCCAGAACATGTGTCTATTTCAGTTAGAACAAATTGTTGTCCCTTCCATGATGGAAGTGGTCCAATGTAATCAACATGCCACCAGGTAGCAGGCTGATCACTTCAGGAAATGGTGCTATGTCAGGGACTGAGTGTTGGTTTCTGCTGCTGACAGATTAGGCACCCAGCAGTGGCTGTAGCCAGGTCAGTCTTGGTGAGGGGAAAGGCCATGTTGCTGAGCCCGTGTATAACCTCCAACACCACCACCATGATCACTCTTTTTGTGAGCCAATTGTTCAGTGACAGGAATGGCTGGGGACTGGTATCCACAGAATGGGTCATCTTATCCACTTGGGAATTAAAATCTTCCTCTGCTGAAGTCACCCTCTGGTGAGCATTCACATGGCACACAAATATCTTCATGTTTTTTTGACCACTCTGAAAGGTCTATCCATGTAAATCTTCCCCAGACTTCTTTGTCACCAATTTTCTAATTATTCTCCTTCCAAGTCCCTTGACTACCCAGCCAAACCCATGAATCAGTATACAAATGCACCTTTAGCCATTTCTCCTTCCAAGCAAAATGAACAACCAGGTGCAGTGCTTGGGTTCCAACCAAGTAGAGGATTTCTCTTCCACTATCCTTCAGGGATGTCCCAGAACAGGGCTGTAGTGCTGCAGCTATCAACTTTTGAGGGGTATCTGCATATCGTGCAGAACCATCTGTAAACCAAGCCTGAGTTTTCTCTTTCTTCATCAACTGATTGTAAACTCCCCAAGAGGTCATAGCTATGGGCTGGGAAAGAGAATGTAATGTAGCAGGAGTAGGGGCCAGGGGCATTTGGGTCACTTCTTCATGTAACTTACTTGTGCCTTCAGGACCTACTCAGTGGGTCAGAAAGCACCCAGCACATGATAGGCAACTCAGGTCTCATGGTAATTTAGTAGCCTGTGATTAAGCATTTGGTTTCTACTAAGGCCCAGTAGCAGGCCAAAAGCTGTTTCCCAAAAGGAGAGTAGTTATCTGCAGAGGATGGCAAGGCATTGCTCCAAAATCCTAAGGGTCTTAGGATTCTGTGATTCTACTATAGGGACTTGCCAGAGACACCAAACAGTGTCTTTATTTGTCACTGATACTTCCAGCATCATTGGATCTGCTGAACCATATGGGCCAAGTAGCAGGGCAGCTTGCACAGCAGACTGGACCTGTCTCAGAGTCTCCTCTTTGTCCAGTCCCTACTCAAAACCAAAAGCTTTTCTGGTCATTAGGTAAATGAGCCAGATAAGCACACCCCAATGAGGGATATGTTTTCTCCAAAATCCAAAGAGACCAACTAAGGTGTTGTGCCTCTTTTTTGGTTGTAGGAGGGGCCAGATGCAACAGTTCATCCTCTCCTTAGAAGGGATATCTTGACATGCTCCACACCACTGGACACCTAGAAATTTCACTAAGTGGAAGGCCCTGTATTTTTGTTGGATTTATCTCTCATGCTCTGACACACAAATGTCTTACCAATAAGCCTGGAGTCATTGCTACTTCTTGCTCACTAGTTCCAGTCAACCTGATATCATCAATATAATGGACCAGTATGATGTCTTGTGGGAGGGAGAGAAGTTCAAGGTCCATGTGAACAAGCTTTTGACATAGGGCTGGAGAGTTGATATACCCCTGAGGTAGGACTGTGAGATTGTATTGCTGGCCTTGCCAGTTGAAAGCAAACTGTTTCTGGTGATCTTCTCTACAAGAGGAAAAAAAGCATTTGCCAGATCAACAACTGCATATCAGGTACCAGGGGATATATTGATTTGCTCAAGCAATGATACCACATCTGGAACAGCAGCTTCAATTGGAGCTACCACCTGGTTAAGTTTATGAAAACCAACTGTCATTCTCCAAGATCCACCTGTTTACTGCACAGGCCAAATAGGAGTGTTGAATAGAAATGTGGTGGGAATCACCACCCCTACCTCCCTCAGGTCCTTGATGGTGGCATTGATCTCTGCAATCCCTCCAGGAATCTGGTATTGCTTTTGATTTACTGTTTTGCTAGGTAGGGGCAGTTCCAGTGGCTTCTACTTGGGCTTTTCTACCATAATAGCCCTCTCTCTACAAATCAGGGAACCAATGTGGGGATTCTGCCAGTTTCCAAGTATGTCTATTCTAATTATGCATGCCAGAACTGGGGAAATAACCACAGAATGGGGACTTGGACCCACTGGACCCACTGTGAGATGGACCTGAACTAAAACTCCATCAATCACCTGACCTCCATAAGCCCCTAGTCTGACTGTTGGACCACAGTGATGTTATGTGTCTTCTGGAATTAATGTCACTTCTGAGCCAATGTCTAATAATCCTTGAAATGCCTAATCATTTCTTTTTCTCCAATGTACAGTTACCGTGGTTAAAGGCCATTGGTCTCTTTAGGGGAAGGCTGGGAGGAAGATTAACAATATAAATTTTTGGCAGTGTAACAGGGTCCTTCCCTGAAATG
This sequence comes from Tolypeutes matacus, assembly GCA_026826555.1. NCBI lineage: Eukaryota > Metazoa > Chordata > Mammalia > Cingulata > Chlamyphoridae > Tolypeutes > Tolypeutes matacus. The sequence continues at coordinate 3,623,040 of JAKSZT010053764.1, read as the reverse complement.
AGCTGGCCTTCTCCTCATTCAAGGGGCTCTGGTTTATAAACTGTCTCAAGTCTGGGAATTGATTAAATTACTGCTTTTGTAATTTAAGTTAGACGTTTGCTCATTTGAACTAGAACTCTTCTGCTTATACTGATCAAGTAGGATTTTAGTAGATTGACCATCTATTTTACTTCTACATACCCCATAATCTACTAGCCAATGTCATAGGTCTCTGAGAGTCAGACATTTTGATTACTGCTTTGAGTCTCCTCTCCATTGTGGTAGCCACATCCACCTTGTCTTTGGTGATTAAGTGCTGCCACCAGACTTCTGCCAAGCTGGTAACTGATCATCCTCATGGTGTTTAAGGATCTTAGTTCAGTGACAGCAGTTCCTATAGTAATATATGACCCTATACAGAAGAGCAACCACAGAGCTCTTCAGGGAAGATGGAGTTAGTCTCACAAATTTATTCCTCACAGTCCTGCTGAAAGGTGTGTCGTCTGGACATTCCTGAAGTTAATGAGCAGTTCTTATATGATAAATCTACATTAGCAATCCAATCTCTCTAAGTCTTGGATCCCTTCATCTGCATTAAACCATGACTGTTCTGGCATTTTGACCTCAGGTAGTACAGGTCACCTTTTGACCCATGTTTCAGCAAAACACCTACACACTTTTAGAGCACTTTCTAACCCCACAAACTACAACACTGAATCTAGAATTTCTGCTTAGTAGGCCCATGTCAAAAAATTTAGCCTGACCCATCTTTATTTTCCTTTCATCATTATCCCACCTCCTTAATATCCATTCCCACACATATTCTCCTACTTTTTGTCTATATAAATTGGAAAACATATGCAGTTCTTTTCCAGTATAGCTTACCTCCTCATGGGTCACACTTGTACCTCACTTACCATACCTTTTGGGGCCTATTGGAACTTCAGTCTAGTTATAGGTCTGGAAAGAAAGAGGGGTGCTGGAGGTGAGTGATGAGAAGTATTAGAAGTGTCTTGCAAGCCATTTACCTCAGAGCATGTCATTACAGTTTCATCTGGTGAAACAGGATTAATCTCTTCAGACAGAGTGAGGGCTGTTTTCTTGGGGAGGGTGGTTACAGGCTTATCAGTCACAGTAGGATTAATCCCTTTAGGTGGAGGTTGGATGGCTGATTCCTCAGGGCAGACTATTACAGGTTTATCTGGCAAAGACTCAGCAGAATCTAGGGTTTCAATATCCCTTCCCCATCACTTTTAATCCATATGTCCCCATTCCAATATTCAGGATCCCATTCCTTTTTAGTCAATGCCTTAACTTGAACAGCAGACATCTTGCAGGGTTGGGAATTTAGTTTTTGTTGTAATTCATCCACTAGCACAATGAGACTCTGGGTCTGGTTTTCAGAGATCTCAAGTCTGCAACTTCATGAAATAAGATTTTCTTTCAAGGCACACATAGAAACTTTCTTGTCCTTCATGCAGCACTTAAGTTGCAAATTTGAAGCCTTCAGCTCATCCCTTTTATAACTGCATCCAGTGTATTTAAGAACAACCAGCCAATATCATTATACCTTTTAACTGTACAAAACTCTGTTAAAGTGTCAAAAACACTCTCATCCAGAGCCTTGCCTCTTATAAGCATTTGAGTAGCTGTATCAAGTGATGATATTTTGCATATCTTCATCGCCAACTCATGCCATGGACTATCAGTGCCATCTTGATTATTATAGAGTCATTAGTGGCTTTGAATCTAATCAAAGTGGAGAACCAATTCAGAAATCTCATTCTTAAAATTGTTTCTCAAGAACTACTCCCAGTACCAAAACTGTAAAAGTCAGGGTTCTCTAGGGAAACAGAACCAACAGGAGATATCTGAAAATATTATAAGATTTTGTAAAACTTGTCTCACATGACTGCTGGGATGTACAAGTCCAAATTCTGTAGGGCAGACTGCAAGCTTGAAACTCTGATGAAGGTTTTGGATGAATTCCCTGGAGAAGCTGGCTGGCTGAAGAAATTCTCTCTTATGACTGCTGAAATCATCACGTCTCCTTTTAAAGCCTTCAACTGTTTGGATGAGATGCCTCCCATTGTTGAAGGCAATCTCCTCAGTTGACTGTAGATGTAATCAGCCATAGATGCAACCTACTTACTGATAATTTAAGTCCACAAAATATCCCCAGTAACAATCAGGTCAGTGCTTGCTTGACCAAACAACTGGACACTTATCACCTGGCCAAGTTGACTCGTGAGCCTAACCATCACATGGGGTCGTGCACAAGTTATTCTCATCACCTGGAGGTTGCTTTCCTTTATTTTTCATTAATTAGTTTATAGTCGTTCATCTGTTCTCCAGTAAATATCACTTCCCAAGAAAAACTGTCCCTCTCTCTCCCCTATTCCAATCTACATTGGATCACTTCTTTCATTTACTCTCACAATGCCCAGTTTCCTTCAAGCACTTGTAATTTGGAATTTTATACTTGTATTTTTGTTAAATTTTGCCTTCCTCCCAAAATTGTAATATCCTTGAGGGAAGGGACTCACTTTTTCCATACTGTGTATGTCACGTCTAGTTCAGTGTCTGGAATTGTTGACTAAAATAAAGAATTATTGAAGTGTTTTTGAGAAAATATGTAGTGTCTTAGTTTCCTAGGGATGCCAAAACAAAGTACCACAAACAAGGTGGCTTAAAACAACAGAAATTTATTGTCTTTCAGTTCAGGAGGCTAGAGTTCAAAATCAAGGTGTTAGCATACTTCCTCTGAAATCTACAGTGTTATGGCGATGGCTTCCCAGCAGTCCATGACATTCTTTGGCTTTTGGCGTAATGCAATCTCTACCTTCATCACATGGTTGTCTTCTCTCTCTTTCTGTCTGTGTCCAAATTTCCTCTCCTTATAACGATATCAGTCATATTGGATTAATCCTCACACTAATCCAGCTTGGCCTCAGCTAACAATATCGTCAAAGATCCTGTTTCCAGATAGCACCACATTTACAAGACTAGGGGTTAGGACTTTGGTCGTATCTTTTTGAGGGACATAATTCAATCCATAATATGCAGTGAAAAATTATGCATATTATAATTTTTCTCTAAACTGGTATTTCTTTAAAGTAGAATGTATTCTTTATTAATGAGAATATAACCTCTGTGCATGTATTAGCTAAAGTAACACTAGCTGCTATAACAGAAAAATCGGGCAATGACAGTAATTTAACAAAAGAATTTATTTCTGGTTTGCATAAAGTCTAATTGGCAGGAATGGAGAGGGGTTGGGGGATCTACTCCAAGGAGTCATTCAGTGACTGGGCTGACTTAGGCTGTACCATTTTAAACACATAGTTTCCAAAGATACCCTGGGGCTTGTGTCTCCATGACAGATGGGGGAAGAGATGTTGAGAATTGCATGGGAAGTTTTCATGGGGTAGGTTTGGGCGTGGAATGCATCACTTCTGCTCACATTGTTTTTTTTATCGTGCCTGACCAGTCTCAAATCTCCAGTAGAATCCTAATTCCTAGTGTCTAGTGTACCACTAGAACTCAGTCGTATGGCCTCACTTCTGGGAAGTATAGTAGAGGTGTGAGCTCAGGAGGAAATATGTGTTGTTCTCGGCCATAATATACTTGAAAAGTCACACCTATGTGGGCACACTTATAGTTCATGTCTAGATGCACATGGATTTATAAACCACTTTTAGTGACTTAGGGGCCCTTGAGGAGTCCAAGACCCAGAGGATGTGGACCACTAAAAATAAGAGTATGTGAGTTTTATTTTAGAGAAGTTTTTGCTTGTATCAATGTTTTCAAAATTATAAGGTGAGATATAGTAAAGTAGGAAGGGAATGGGTGAGAAATGCAGTATATACATCTAATTGGACAAAATCACCTATCTCCAGGCAGCAAATAATCTTCCCAGTCTCTTCTTGTGTATTTGTGTTCATGATATGTGCAGATTAGCATCTTGTCAGCTGAAGGTCAGCTAAGCCCGGCCGGTATTCTGGTCGGACTGCTTGTAGCATTGTCTTGAGTAAAGTGGGACCTTTTTACTGATGGACTATGTTCAGTTCCAAAACCTGATAAGTCCAGGTCTTTTGATGAATTACAAATAAAAACCAGTTCTGCATCCCATGGGACTATTAATCAAATAGTGTCTGTTCAAAGGGAAAAAAAAAGGCCTATTACATGTCTGGTTCCTAATACCACCAGGCAACTGTAACTGATCCATGAATCATGATACAGTACCTTTATCTTAGCCAAAGCTTACCTGGCCATCCTTCAGGTGTGCCATTCTTCCTCATCCCACAGGATAGGAGCAGAAATACAAGCATGGGAGCAGCTTGTGTGCAGTTTGTAAGCTGCTCTCTTCACTCTTCTCCAGAGTAAAAAGAAACACAGACTTCAGACCTCGGTGAATTAGGTAGAGTCTTAGTTTCCTAGGGCTGCTGTAACAAAATACCACAAACTGGTGGCTGAAAACAACAGAAATTATTGTCACCATTTTAGCAGCTGGAAGTCAGAAATCAAGTTGTCTGCAGGGACTTGTTCCCTATGAAACCTTCAGGGAAAAATCTGTTCGGTGTCCCTCTCCTGGCTTCTGGTGGTGGCTTGTCCAGTTCATGGCGTTCTCCACTCTGTCTGTCCAAATTTCCTCTTCTATAAGGTCACCAGCCATATTGACCTCAGGGCCCACCATGCTCTAATTCGACCTCATTTTAACTTACCTAATCCCATCTCTAACGAGCCTCTTTCCAAGTAACGTCACATTACTTACTTGGCACTGGGAGTAGTACTTCAACGTATGTTTTCAGGGGACACAATTCAATCCATAGCAGATGGGCTGCTATGTGATTTATATTTCGAGTTCCTTGAGGAGCTTTGGAGACGTTCTCTTTTCTCCTCTCTTCTCTCACCCCTCTAACTCTATTACCCAGATAATGCTTTTTCAAAAGTTGGGGGAAAAACAGCATTTGGACACCAACTTAATGTCCAAATAGAAAAATGTATATTCTAAAATTTCAGAGAATTTGCTTAGCAAATTGGATTTTTTCAAGAAGTATTAAACATTTTCTGCATCCTACCTCTTCCAGCTAACTTTTGTTTTTTCCTTTGGCAAAAGGTGCTATTTCAGATCAGTTTTGTCATGATATCTGTGTTTCTGATGAAGCTTAAAAATTGTTTGACATTTACCAAAAAGTTGTGGAAGCTGTGACTGTAACCCCAAAAGCAGGCTGGTGAGGTCACACTGGTGTCTTTCTTTGTGCCTTACCAGGATTAGTAAGGAGGTTTTTGCCGAAGTTCCATAGGGCCAAAGCTAGAAAATGAGGGAGCTCCTAAAGCCATGAATCTACAGCTGGGCAACGTCTTTACAGAGGTGCTGAATAGCATCAAGTTGGTGATAATCATCTTCCTCTGGGTATTAGGAAAAACTGTCTTATTTGGAGCAAGGCCACAGTGTGGAGGCTGGATAGAAACTGTGCTGTGGGAACCCTGCTGTTTGGGGTATTTGAGTTATGTTTTATTCACATCCACCTGTGAAGAGCTTTGGCTGTCATGTCTTTGGCAACATGACATTTCCTGCTGGATCTTGTTCTCGTCTTTTCCCAAGTAGAAGGTCCCTGGTCAGAGGAATGCTAACTGAGCAGGATTTCAGGAGCCTGCCAGCCAACCATGAGCTCAAGCAGTTCTCCCTCCTTGCAGCTGTACTCGATTATGTTTTTAGCTGCCACTGTTAATGAGTCAAAAGCCACATCTGCTGAGAGCTGGGTTGGCACTTCCTGGGCGGTCAGCCACCTCTCCACCACTTGCTCCACAGAGGGTCCGAGGTGTGGAACAGTTAGGGCTAAATGTTGGGTGTGTGATTCTTTGAGGCTGCTTTTGAGAGAAAAAAGTGAAATGATTGAATTTGACATTGAATGACTTGCCAGTTACAGTTGATACCTCTTTTTGTGCCCTATTTACTGTTGTTTCAACTAAAAGTCCTCCTTAATGGTAAATTCAATTTTAGTCAAGGATGCAGTAGGGATCTCCTATCTCTGAATTTTAAAGGCTCCTTCTAAAGAGTCATTAGTTACTTGGGTGATTTCCACATATGGGACTTTAGAGCAGATGGACAGGAAGCTCTTCCACCAAGTATATTGCATTCATTTGTAAGTCTTTTCTGTGAGTTGGGTGGGAAAATAAATATATTCCCTTTAGTGCAGTCTATCCTGGAAAATGTTTTCATTTTAAATACAGTGATTTAAGCAATTGGCTTATTACAATAACTGATTATTCTCAATGCTGTCCTTTTTTTGGAAACAATTACAGATAGAAGTGCAAACTCTTCAGAATTCATTTAGGAATCCATGATCTTAAAGTAGCACAAAGATAATGCCTCTTCTGTAGTAACTTGGAATATGAATGTGTTCATCTTGTCATGGGGTATGTGGATGGAGATCCATACAAGATAATATTAAACTTCCATCCTGGGAGTCCTGCTATGTTTTCAAACAGAAGGGCAAGTATCTTTCATATAGTGACTTGATATATTATCATTTCCCCATATTTTAGGACATATTTCAAATGGTTTGACTTATATTCTGGGTTTGATTGATCATTTCTTTCTAATCAATTAAAGTAGATAGTTAAAAGCTTCAGGGAAAGAACCAAGCCGTGGGCATCCTTGGTATATCCTAAGTGCCCAGCCTAGCACCGTGCTAGACACTCCTTAGATTGTCGCGTTACACCATTGTAATCGTTTCCTATAGCAGCTGTAACAAATTACCACAAATTGGGTGGCTTAAAACAAGAAAAATGTATTCTCTCACAGTTATTGAGGTCATAAATTAAAAAATGGATGTGTCTGTAGGGCTGCGCCCGCTCCAGGGGTCCTGGGGGAGCATCCTTCCTTGCCTCTTCTAGCTTCAGGTGGCTACCGGGGTTCTTTGGCTTGCTTGGCTTGTGTCCACATCACTGTCTCTGCCTTCACCTCACCCCCTCCTCTCTGTGTGTCATATCTTCCAATCTCCCTCTGTTTCTCTCTCTTATAAGGTCATTTGTAATGGGATTTAGCCCCTCTTGGGTAAACCAGGATCATCTCCTCAGCTTAAAATACTTTACTTAAACCACAGCTGCAAAGACCTTTTTTCCTTTTCTCCAAACACAGGTCAGGACATATCTTTGGGAGCCATTATCAGCTACCACGCCCATAAATGGTTTCTGCTTAATATTGTGGCTGGTCTTTTGATCTTCATTTTAAGCACTTAACCTCAGAGGTATTTGCTTCTGCTTAATTTTCCCACTTATTGGTGGTCTCTGCACTTCAAGTCATTTCTGCCTTAATATCCTCTTGAGCTATATTCTTTGTTCTTTAAGATAGCAAGTTACTTGCAGGGAGAATGACTTTGATGTTGACAGTCCTTGTCATTAATACTGAGTTTTATGTGCCATTTGGGATTGAGGAAAAGGCATTGTAGCTATCACCATTGAAACTAATTAAGAAGCTGAGTGTGGTAGCCAGAGCAGGTTTATTGTGCATATATAGGTTAGATGGCAATGGTATCAAAGTCTTGTTTTTAACAATATCTACAATTTCTCCCCATTTTTAGTTATGAGCAATGTATTCTCTCAGCTTTACCTCCTATCTTTCCAAATCATTTCCTTTAGAATGCTCAACTCCATAATTCTTCAAATCTGCTGGGACCTATAATCCCTTATTCCTACCACCTTTGCACTGTCCCTCATTTCTCTCTCTGTGTCCTCACTTCCCTCCTTGGCCGGCTTAAATGCCTTAATTGATCATTATCATCACTCCCTCAGCCTCTTTGCCCTTCTCTCTTTGGTGTACTCACATGACTAAAGCTAAACCCAAGTTAATCCGACCTATGCAGCTGTATTGATTGAAGAGCAACCCATAAGGACGCTGGCTGAATGTAACAGAGAAGAAGCTGGCAGCTCTGTTGCACTTTAAATTCATGATCACTGGCTTCAAATGGCCCTTAATGCCACTGGGCAGTCACACTGCTTCCCTGGTCCACACACTCTCCCACTCTTTCAGATGGAGATTTCACGTCTTCTCTACTCTTTATCACATCTCCTGCAATTCTTTTCCTGTCCCCACTCAGAGCTTCCTATTTCATTGGGAGAATAGAAGCTATCAGAAGAAAAGTTCCACATTCTCCCACCACCCATCTTTCCACATCTTTGTATCTAGTTCATGTATTCTGACTCTTCTCCAGTTACTGTGGAAAAATTATGTGTTCTCCTTACAAGATTTATTTTTCCCTTTGGCATACAAGATTCCATCTCTTTTTGCCCATTTAAAGATATTGTTCTAAGACTTCTTCCCTGCTTTTTGGAATACTATTTTTTTAACCTCTATACTGCACTTTTCCCATCAGCCTGCAAAAATACTGTTATTTCTTCCCTCTTAAAAATTCTTGATGCTGTTTCCTCCTTAAGCTTCCACTTCATTTTTCTGCTCACTCTATACTAATTGCTCCAATTTCCCTCCTCTTATCTCTTAAGTGTGTTGTAGTCAAGCTTTCACATCATTACACCTCTGAACCTTCCATGTTACCAAGCCCAGTAGACAGTTTTCAGTCCTCATTTTACTTGACTTATCTCCACTTTTAACACGCAAGATCATGCCATCTTCCTTAGCCTGCAGAACACCACTTTCTCCTTTCTTCCTACCTAATAAGTTGCTCTTCTCTCTCTTCTGTCCCCCAAGGATCAGTTCTTTGACTCTGGTTTTTCCCACCCTCACTACTTGGTAATGTCAAGTGTCATGGCTTTAAAGACTAATTAAACTCTGATATCCAGATATCTACATCTAGCTCAGAACTTTCCTAAACTCCCACCTCATGTTTTCACCACCCTCCTAGCTTTCCAACATAGATCTCATCAAGTGAATGTGTCCATAACTGGGTTCCTGATCCTCACAAAACAAAACAAATTAAAACATGCTGCTTCTCCTGTAGAGACCCGTCTCTTTAAAAGGCAACTCAGTTCTTCCATTTGCTCAGGCCCCAAATATTGGAGTTTTATTATTATTATTTTTAATCCATTCATCTGTTGATGGACATTTGGGTTCTTTCTACTTTTTGGCTATAATGAACAATGCAGTTATGAACATTCATGTACAAGTCTTTGGACGTGCATTTGTTTCATTTCTCTCAGGTATATACTGAGGAATGGAATTGGTGGGTCATATGATAACACTATGTTTAACTCTTTGAGGAATTGTTTTCCAAGGCAGTTTAACAATTTACATTCCCACCAGCAATGCATGAGGATTCCAGTTTTTACAAGTCCTTGCCAACACTCATTATGATGTATCTCTTGATTATAGCCATCCAAGTGGGCGTGAAGTGGTATATCATTGGGGTTTTATTTTTAATTTTTAACTTTAATTTTATTTTTTATTAGAGAAGTTGTAAGGTTTACAGAAAAATCATGAAGAAAATTAAGAGTTCCCATAAACCTCCCCTAATATGCATACAATTTTCCCTATTAGTAACATTTTTGCATTAGGTTCCTTTGTTACAATTGATGAAACAATATTATTATAATTATACTGTTAACTATAGTCCAGAGTTTACATTGGAGTTCACTGTTTGTGTTGTACAGTTCTATGTCTTTTTCTTTAAATTTTTATTCTAGTAACATTATACAACCTAAAATTTCCCCTTCTAACTACATTCAAACATGTGATTCGGTGGTGTTTATTATATTCTCAATTACCACCATCCATTCCCATAGCATTTCCATTAACCAGGAGAAACTCTGTACCAATTAAGCATTATGACCCAATTCCACACCCCCACTCCAGTGCCTGGTAACCTGTATTGTAGTTTCTGACTCAATGTGCTTATTCTAATTATTTCATATCAGTGAGATCATACAGTATTTGTCCTTTTTTGTCTGGCTTTTTCACTCAATAAGATGCTGCCTTCAGGGTTCATCTATGTTGTTTCATGTATCAGAACTTCATTTCTTTTTACAGCTGCATAATATTCCACTGTACATTTTGCTTATTCATTTATCTGTTGATGGAAAATTGGACTGCTTACATCTTTTGGCACCTGTGACTAATGCTGCTATGAACATCGGTATGCAAATATCCGTTTGACTTCCAAATTTCAGTTCTTTTTTTAAATTTTATTTTTTATATCAGTGTTACAAGTTACTCCATTAACAATAATAACTACCATAAAAAGAAATCAGATTTGGTCCATGTTTACACCTCTCCCCACCCCTCCATTTTTGTTCATTCCTCAATCTTGAGGGATTTGGGATGATTTCTACTTTGCTTCAGGCTGAGAAGGGACATGGATATTATGGGAAAGAAATTGTTTTGTTTGCAGTTGAAGATATTCCTTGTTTTTGGGATGGGACTGGTTCATCATGACCATTTTGTTAGTTGTCCAGGGCAGGCCTGATAAACTGGAGAGAAAGAATTGGCTGCAACTCTGCTGGGTTTCAGGACTCAATTGGCATTTGAACAATCCAAAGAGTTGAGGTCTTTGAAAAATATACTTAACTGGTACTTTGAAAATTATGGGTTCAAATAAAAGGAGCTCAAGAATCATGGTTAGGGGAATTATAAATGAGTATAGCTATATTATATTGGAAAATAGATTTTTATACATTCCTAGGGAGGGCCCATTGAGTGGGTGTTAATATCATGAGGCCATGTGACTTGCCTATGGGGTCTGGATGTCCCTAGAGCCCTTGGGAGCACTTTTGTTTGAGACTTTGTTTACTGTGGCAGTTTGTGAAATTTGCAAAGACCTGCATAAGCATAACCTCTGAAACTACTATATGACTTTTTCTGAAATCTCTTGTCATATAAACTCTATTTTATTTACTATTTCACGCTATTGGTCAAGGTCTTTTTCCAAATGCATCAACCCAAAGAGAAACTCTGTACCAATTAAGCATTAACTCCCCATTCCACACCCCTACCCCAGGCCTTGGTAATAATCCCTCAGTGCCAGGGAGTCTCATCTGGGAGTGATGTCCCATGTCAGGTGGAAGGTAGTTAATTTGCAGAGTTTGACATAGAAACTGCATTTGACTAACAAGTGGGTTTTCAGGAAGTAATTCTTAGGTATTAAATATAATTAGGCTTAGTTTCATTATTATAGGAATAAGGTTCATAAGTGCAAGCATTAAGATCATGAGCTTGGCTTATGGGTCTTTTTTTTTTTTATTAGGCAAGGCTTAGATATTCCAGAGTTTTTTGGCATTTCTTTGAGAAAGCAGTAGGTCTTCCCAAGGAGGGAAGTTTAATATTTTATTAGCTACTATGTGAGCCTCTAACCAGAAAACATACCTATTGCAACAAGGATCATAGAAGTATGCTTGAGTTGCATTTTTCCCCTTATACCACCTGACTATCAACATCCTGTACTAATGATGTACATTTGTTATAGATCCTGAAAGAACATTATTTTATTTGTATTATTAACCACAATCCTCAGCCACCACAGAGTTCACTGTGCCATACAATCCCTCATTTTATGCTCTAGCTTTCTTTCTAGCAACATATATGATGCAAAGCTTCCCCTTTCAACCACATTCATACATACACTTCAGCGCTGTTAATTACACTCACATCACTGTGCCACCATCACTTCTGTTCATTTCCAAACCATTACAATCAACCTCAATTTAAATTATGCATAGATTAAGTATCAGCTCACCATTCCATACTCCCATTCTATGTCCTGGTAACCTATCTTTCAGACTTTACCTCCATGAGTCTGCTCACTATACTTAGTGAGATCCTACAAAATTTGTCCTTTTGTGTCTGGTTTATTTCACTCAATGTAAGGCCCTTGAAGTTCATCCATGTTGTTGCATGTGTAAGTACTTCATTCCTTCTTACAGCTGAATAATATTCCTTTGTGTGTGTATATATATATATATGCCTCATTTTGTTTATTTATCTGTTGATGGAAACTTGGGTTGAGTCTATCTTTTGCCAATTGTGAATAATGCCGCTATGAATATCAGTGTACATATATCTATTCATGTTCCTGCTTTCAATTCTTCTGAGTATATACATCGTAGTGGGATTGCTGGGTCATATGGCAGTTCGATACTTAGCTTCAGGAGGAACTGAGAAACTGTCCTCAACAGTGGCTGCAGTGGCTGCACCATTCTACATTCCCACCAGCAATGAATGAGTGTTCCTATTTCTCCTCATCCTCTCCAACACTTGTACTTTTTTTTTTTTTAAATAGCAGCCAGTCTAGTAGGTGTGAAATATCTCATTGTAGTTTTGATCAGCAATTCCCTAATAGCTAGTGATGTTAAGGATCTTTTCATGTGCTTTTTAGCCATTTGTATTTCATCTTTGGAAAAATGTCTGGTTATGTCTCTTGTCCATTTTTGAATTGGGTTGTTTGTCTTTTTATTGTTGAGTTGTAGGATTTAATTATATGTGCCTGATGTTAGATCGTTATCGGACATGTGGTTTCTAACTATTTTCTCCCATTGAGTAGGCTGCTTTTTTAAAAAGAATTTTTAAAAATTTATTGAAATATATCACTCATACATGAACATACATAAGCAATAAGTGTATAGTAGTAGTTGTGAACTTACAAAACAAAAATACATAGCATCATACAGGGCTTTCATATCTCACCCTACCACCAATACCTTGCATTGTTGTGAAACATTTTTAACTAATGATTAAAGAGCATCCTCAAAATATTAATATTAACCAAAGTATTTTCCCGCAGCCCACCCTATTATTATTATTATTTATATCATTTATACATGAACATATATAAGCAATAAATGTATAGTAAAAGTTGTGAACTTATAAAGCAAACATTCATAACATCATACAGGGGTCCCATACATTAACCTTCCACCAACACCTTGCCTTGTCGTGAGACATTTGTTCAAATTATGAAAGAATATTGTCAAATCTTACTACTAATTATAGTCCTTATCTTATATTTGGTGTATTTTTCCCCCAACCCACCCTATTATTATTTTTTAAATGTATTTTTTTTTTTTATTATGGGTAAAAATCAAAATTCTCACAATACATACAAACATTTGTAAAATGATATATAAATATATATGCATATATGTGTATTTGCTTACAAAAATGTTATTTTATATATATATATATATACATATATTTTAAGAGGTGCTTAGATTACCTAAAATATTATACGGAACCCACTCGGATTCCCATGTTGCCCACCTCCCACACCTCCCACCACATCCAACACAAACATCTCCCATAGTGTGGCCCACCAACCTCAATGAACTTACACCTCCTGGAGCCTTGCCACCAACCATAGACCACAGTTCACACTGTAGACCACACTCTCTCCCACTCAGTTCTGAGTGGTGTGTGCTGATTTAAAATGGCCTACATCCATTGCCACAACAGTACTCAGGACAACCTCCAACTCCCAAAGAAACCCCTGTATTTCAACTGCTCATCCCCTCCCTACCCAAAAAACTGTCAAGTGGCCACTGGCTCCACCTCATTGTTATAATTTCTTGCATTGCAAGAATCACCATATGTGAGCAAGAGAATACCATCAAGTCCACTCTAGTCCATAGTTCTTCCCCCAATCCAGAGGCGACTGGGATGGTGATGTCCACTCCAACTCCAAGTGATAGAGGGCTTATATCCCATGGATATGGTGGGTGGGATGATCCTGCCTGCAGATGCAGGCCCTCTCCATTCCCTGGGATGGCCATTTCCCATCGTTGTCTCCTCACCAGGTGACTTGGATGAGTCCATTGAGCTGTAGGGTAGGAGTTGCAGCTCCACTTAGATTTCATGTACACCTGGCACATAGGTAGGTGGGAGGCTCCAGTCGCTGGAAGTATACCTAAGAAACTCCAGCATCACCCCACTCAGTGGGGTTCCTGAGAGCTCCGGAGACACCCTGGTCTTATATAAGGGGGGATAGCCCCAGAGACTGATGCCTTATCAGTGGGTTCTATTTTGTAATCTGTGCTCCTGAGAGTGACAGAATTAGACTCAAATAAGTCCTCCCTGCACATGGTTCACCAGTCCCTTCTATTAAATGTATTTTTATAACAAAAGTTGTAAACTTACAAAACAATCATGCACATGTGCAGAATTCCCAAACAACACCCCTCTACCAACACACCACACCGTGGTGGAACATTTGTTACAGATTATGAGATAATATCATCCGATTATTACCAGTTCCACAGCATATATTTGGCATACATTTTCCATATTCCCCCATTATCAACACAGTACATCTTTGGCATAGATGCAAGAGTATTACATTATTACTGTTAACCACACTCCATAGGTCACTCCAGTTGTATTTTTCCCATGCTTCTCCACATTCCCACCACCCTGCGATACTGATGTATACTTGCTCTAGCTCACAAAGAACACTCTTGCATCTGTACCATCAACCACTCTTCTCATCCACCTCTGGGTTTATTGTGCAATTCAGTCCCTAGATTATTCTCTAGCTTTCTGTCAATTGGCATTTACATCCCTAGACTACCATTTTCAGCCACATCCCCATTTATAAACCAGCTGTTACTCACTATAATGTGTTACCATCAACTCTGTACATTTCCGCACTTTTACAGTAAAGCTAATTAAAACTTCTGCATACATTAAATATCAGTAGTCCATCTCAGTCCTCCTCTTATCTCCTTTAAGAATCCACTACCTACCACCAGGTCTTGAAGATATTTTCTTCTAGAAGCTTTATGGTTCTTGCTTTTATATTTAGGTTTTTTATTCGTTTTGAGTTAATTTTTGTATAGGGGTCTTCTTTCCTTCTTTTGCTATGGATATCAAATTTTCTCAGCACCATTTGTTGAATGGACTGTTCTGCCTGAGCTGGGTGGGTTTGACAGGCTAGCCAAAAATCACTTGACCATGGATGTGAGGGTCTGTTTTTTAACCATCAGTTCAGTTCCATTGATCTATGTGTCTGTCTTTATGCCAGTACCATGCTGTTTTTACCACTGTAGCTGGGTAATACAACCTAATGTCCAGAGATGAGAGTCCTCCAACTTTGCTTTTCCTTTTTAAGATGTTTCTGGCTATTCAGAACCCCTTACCCTTCCAAATAAATTTGACAATCATGTTTTCCATTTATTTAAAAAAATGCTGGTAGAGTTTTTATCAGGATTGCATTGAGTTGTATATCAATTTGAGTAGAATTGACATCTTAATCATATTTAGTCTTTCAGTCCATGAACATGGAATGTTCTTCCAATTATTTAGGTCTTTTTTGATTTCTTTTAACAATGAGTTGTAGTTTTCTGAGTATGAGTGCTTTACACCGTTGGTTAAGTTTATTCCTGAATATTTGGGTTTTATCTGTCATATTTTATTTTCACCAATCTTTTGACACTTTTAGTTACTTTTATTGATATAATCTTCACTTCTAGACTCTCTACCAGACCTCTCTCTCCTGTCTTTTCTTTTCAGGCTGTAGCATACCCTTTAGTATTTCCTGCAAAGCAGGTCTCTTGGTTACAAACTTTCTCAGTTTCTGTTTATCTGTGAATATTCTAAACTCGCCTTGATTTTTGAAAGACAATCTTGCCAGATATAAGATTCTTGGCTAGAAGTTTTTCTCTTGCTGTATCTTAAATATATCATACCACTGTCTTCTTGCCTCCATGGTTTCTGATGAGAGATCAGCACTTAATCTTATTGGGTATCCCTTATATGTTATGCATTGCTTTTCTCTTGTTGCTATCAGAATTCTCTCTTTGTCTTTGGCATTTTACATTCTGATTAGTATGTGTCTCGGAGTTGGTCTACTCAGATTTTTTCAGATGGAAGTACGTTGTGCTTCTTGGACATGGATATCTATGTCCTTCAATAGGGTTGGGTTTTTGATTCGTTTGTTTGCAAGTCTCTTGCTATCCTTTAGTTCCCTGAGACCTTGTTCAAGTTTTTCCAATCTTTTCTTCTTCTGTTCTTTTGTATGTTCACTTTCAGAGGCCATTTCTTCAAGCTCACCAATCCTTTCTTCTGCCTCCACAAATCTGCTATTATATGATTCCAGTATATTTTTAATTTCATTTATTGCACCTTTCATTCCCATAAGGTCTGCTATTTTTCTATGTATGCTTTCAAATTCTTCTTTGTGCTCATCCAATGTCTTCCTAATTTCTTTAGCCATCTCATTGAATTTATTAAGGGGATTTGTTTGAACGTCTATGATTAGTTGTCTCAACTTCTTTATGTCATCTGGAGGCTTATCTTATTCCTTTAACTGGGCCATATCTTTCTGTTTCTTGGTGTGGATTGTAATTTTTTGTTGGTGTCTTGACATCTGGCTTACTAGAATATTTATTCTGGGTGCAGTTTTTCTCTTTAGTTTAGGGCTTCCTGCTCTTTCTCCTTTGCTGGTCGTATAGTAGGAGTCAAGAATTTAGTTGGTGCTGTAAGCTGTGGAGGCTTAAGCTACCCTCATTGCCCCAAGGACCAATGAAGCTTCTCCCCACTTTCTCCTTTGCCAAGGGTAGGGACAGAGCCATAGCTATGTGGAATAATCCAAGTCATGCAGGCCTAGACTGTAGTTGCCCAGAGAGACTGATGAAGCTTCACACCCCTTTCTCCCCTGCCTGCCTGAGGTGGGGATGGAGCTGCAGGTGTGGGCAGCAATCTATGCAGTGCAGGTCCAAGATGACCACAGTTGCCCTGGTAGATTTCTGATTATTCAATCTGCGCCAACTAAATATACCTGGATAGGCTGGTGCAGGGCCTGTCAGCTTCCTCCCTGCTAGAGGTGGGGCTGAAGCCTCGGCTAGGGCTGCAGGCCAGTTTGGGTGAAAGAAACCGGTCTTTACCATCACTGTGATTTTCAGTCAGCCCGGCTTCCCCTCATGCTGGGGGTGGAGTCAAAATGGCGGCTACCGGCCTCCTTCTGATTTGGAAAGGCTCAAACTTTAGCTGTTCTTAGGGTGAATTCAGCTGAATGGACTAATCAGTAGCTGAAATCGGTGGCCAACAGTCTCTTCCTCCCTGTTTTGGGGAAATGGAGCTTCCAATTCTTGCCACAGAATAGCTCCTGGGGCGGCTTGCGCTGCCAAAGTAGGATGATCACTGGCCTCCGCGGTGTGGCCTGTAATTTCCTAGAGAGGCTGGCGCAGCTCCCCCCAGCTTCCTTCCTGCCCGAGGTGGGCCTGGGGCTTACGCTAGAGCAGCAATCTGATATAGACGGGAAAAAAGTTGGTCCCTACCAGCACTGTGATTTTCAGTCAGTCCCGCTTCCCCTCATGTCAGGTGCAGAGTTAAGATGGCGGCCACCGACCTCTTTCTGTTTTTGACAGGTTCAAACTTCAGCTGTTCTTAGGATTATATTTTAGCCCCCTGAATTTACTAATCAGTAGCTGAAGTTGGTACCCAACTGTCTTTTTCTCCCCCAGTTTGGGAAGTGGAGCTTTCAATTCCAGCTGTGGAACAGCTCCTGAGGCGGCTTGTGCCTCCAGTGGAGGATGGGCACAGGTCTCTGTGGCGTGGAGTGCTCTACTTACAAATTTTCTCTGCAGATGGGCAGTCTCCTCCTTCTGTTCTTTCAGGGGTGTTACAGGATGCACTTCTGGTCTCCTTCAGCCCCCAGATAAGTGCTCTAGTTAGTTTTAAGTGATCACCAACTGCTCTATAGCAAGAGCTGATTCTCAGAGCTCTTTAGTGTGCCATCTTGCTGGTTTCAGTAGGCTCTTTTTTACTTTCTTGACAAACTCCTTTGAAGTTTTTTATTTGGAGGAGGTCCCATTTATCTATTTTTTCTTTCATTGCTCATGCTTTGGGTGTAATGTTTATGAAACCATTGCCTACCACAAGATCTTGTAGATGCTTCCCTACACTATCTTCTAGGAGTTTAATCATCCTGGCTATTATATTTAGGTCTTTTTATCCATTTTGAGTTAATTTTGCATAGGGCATGATATAGGGATCCTTTTTTGTACTTTTGGATATGGAATCCCATTCTCTGAGCACCATTTGTTGAATAGACCATTGTTTCCCAGTTGAATGGAATTGGCAGCCTTGTCAATATTGGTTGACCATAGATGTGTGGGTCTATTTATGAGTTCTCAATTCAGTTCCATTGGCCAATATGGCTGTCCTTGTGCCAATACCATGCAGTTTTGACCACTGTACCTTTGTAATATGCTTTAAAGTAGGTAGTGTGAGTCTTCCAACTTCATTCTTTTTTTTTTTTTTTCCAAGATGTTTTGGCTATTTGGGATCCCTTGATCTTCCAAATAAATTTGATAATTGATTTTCCATTTCTACAAGAAAGGCTTTTGGAAATTTTGTTGGATTGCCTTGAATCTGTAAATCAATTTGGGTAGAATTGACATTTAGTGATACTTAGTCTTCCAACCCATGAATATGGAATGTCCTTCCATTTATTTAGGTCTTCTTTGATTTCTTTTAACAATGTTGTATAGTTTTCTCTGTACAAGCACTTTAAATCCTAAAATTTATTCCTAGACATTTGATTCTTTTAGTCACATTTGTAAATGGATTTTTTTTCTTTATTTCCTCCTCATATTTCTCATTCCTAGTGTATAGAAACACTACTGACTTTTGCATATTGATTTTATATCCTGCCACTTTGCTGAATTCATTTATCAGCTCTAGTAGCTTTGTTGTTGATTTTTCAGGACTTAACTATATATAGGATCATGCCATCTGCAAACAATGAAAATTCTACTTCTTCTTTTCCAACTTGGATGCCTTTTGTTTCTTTTTTTGCCTAACTGCTCTAATAAGAACTTCTAAAACAATATTGAATAAGAGTGGTGACAGTGGGAATCCTTGTCTTGTTCTGGATCTATTTTTTCTTTTCTTTTTAAAGAAGCTTTAGATTATATAAATATTACAAATATAGGGGATTCCCATATACCCCTCCCCCTCCCACACCCCATTATCACCATCTTTCATCAATGTGGTGCATTTGTTGCAATTGATGAATGCATATTGAAGTATTGCTACTACCCATGGTCTATAGTTTACATTATGGTTTACATTTTGTACCATATAATCTTAGAGGGAAAGCTTTTAGGCATTCACTATTCAGTATCCTGTTATCTTCTATTTTTATCTTTCAAAGTGTTTTAATTAAGAAAGGATGCTGAATTTTGTTGAATGCCTTTTCTGTGTCAATAGAGATCATGTAATTTTTCTCCTTCAATCTGTTAATGTGGTGTATTACATTAATTGATTTTCTTATGTTGAACCATCCTTGCATACCTGGGATAAAACCCAATTGATAATAGTGTAAAATTCATTTAATGTGTAATTGGATTCTATTTTCACGTATTTTGTTTGGGATTTTTGCATCTAAGTTCATTAGAGAGATTAGTTTGTAAGTTTCTTTCTTTCTTTTTTTTTTTTTTTTTGTAGCATCTTTATCTAGCTTTGGCATTAAGGTGATGTTGGTTTTGTAGAATGAGTTAGGTAATATTCCCTCCTCTTCAGTTTTCTGGAAGAGTCTGAATAGGATTGGTATGACTTTTTTTCCCGAATGATTGGTAGAATTTACCTATGAAGCTTTCTGGTCTTGGGCTTTTCTTTGTTGGAAGGTTTTTGGTGACTCATTCAATATCATTACTTGTGAGTAGTCTTTTGAAGTCTTTTGTGTCTTCTTTTGTCCATATAGGTTGTTAATGTGTTTCTCTAAATTTGTCCATTTCTTCTAAGTTGTCCAACTTGCTGGCATACAGTTTTTCTTAGTATCTTCTTATGATCTGTTTTATTTCTGTGGGGTCAGTGGTTTTGTCCCCTCTCTCATTTCTGATTTCATTTATTTGCATCTTCTCTCTTTTTTTCTTTGTTATAGCTAAGGTTTTTTTTTATTTGATTAATCATCTCAAAAAACAGCTATTGGTTTTGTTAATTCTCTCTATTGTTTTTTATTCTCAATTTCATTTAATTCTGCTCTAATATTTATTTCCTTCTTGCTTTGGGATTAGTTTGCTGTTCTTTTGTTAGTTCTTCGAGATGTACAGTTACATCTTTGATTTTAGCTCTTTCTTGTGTTTTAATGTAGGGGCTTAGAGCTAAAAATTTCCCTTTCAGCACTGCTTTAGCTGTATCCCATAGGTTTTGATATGTTGTGTTCTCATTTTCATTTACCTTGAAGTCGTTACTGATTTCTTTGACAATTTCTGCCTTGACTTACTGATTAAGTCTGTGTTGTTTAACTCTCATATATTTGTGAATTTTCCAGTTCTCCTCCCATTAATGATCTCCAGCTTCATTCCATTGTGGCCAGAGAAAGTGCTTCATATAGTTTCAATCTTTCTAAATCAGAGGTTCTTAACCTTTTGTGTTCCATGGACCCTTTTGCCAGTCAGGTGGAAACCATGGACTACTTCTCAGAATGTAGCAGCAGATAGTTTTATGACACTCAACTAGTGCTGGGTCTAACTACTATAATTTTGAAGTATGGATGAGTGTAAGCAATTTTTTGAGATATGCAACAACTTTAATTTGATAGGAAATGAATACTACTGTAATTTATTGCAGACATTCATAAGAGAAGCAAATGCTAGGTTTTAGTTAGAGGTCAGAAAAATAAAGATGATAAGTTGAATTTTTACAATTCAAGCTCATGGACCCCCTGAAATCTTTCCATGAACTCCTTGGGGATCCATGAATCCCTGGTTAAGAACCCCTGTTCTAAATTCATTGAGACTTGTTCTGTGACCTAACATGTGGTCTCTCCTGGAGAATGATCCATGAGCACTAGAGAGGAATGTTTATCCTGCTGTTTTGGGTGCAAAGTTCTGTATATGTCTGCAAGGTCTATTTCCTTTAATATATTATTCAAGATCTCTGTTTCTTTCTTTATCCTCTGTGTAGATGTTCTGTCTATTGCTGAGAGTGGTGTATTGAAGTCCCCACTGTTATTGTAGAGATGTCTATTTCTCCCCTCAGTTTTTTTAATGTTAATTTTTTTCTTTATTTTTAAAGGAGCTTTAGATTACATAAACATTGTATCGAAAATTATAGGGGATTCCCATATACCCTATCCTGACCCCCTCCCACACTTCCCCCCATTAACAACATCTTTCATTAGTGTGATACATTTGTTACAATTGATAAACACTTATTGAAACATTACTACTAAGCGTGGTCCATAGTTTACATTACATTTTACACTTTGCACTGTACAATTTTATAGGTTTTGACAAAATGTATAATTGCTTGTAACTGTCATTGCAATTCATGCAGAATGATTCCAATGTCTCAAAAATGCCCCATGTTACATCTATTCTTCCCTCTCCCTCCTTTCAGAACCTCTGGTGACCACTGTCTTTATATAAATGTTACAAGTTCTTCCATTACTTGAATAGTAATAAGTCTACTGTAGTCCATAGTTGCATTCTTCCCTTATGTTTGTTCATTCCTCTGTCTTGAGGATTTTGGGATGGTGATGCCCATTCTGCTTCTGATTGTGAGGGGGCTTAGATCCCATGGATCAGATGGGATCTGCCTTGCTTGCAGTTGTAGATGCTTTCTGCTTCTTGGATTGGGCATTGTTCATCATCATTCTTTTGTTAGTTGTCCTGGGTGAGTCCGATGAACTGGTGAGTAGGTGTTGGCTGCAACTCTGCTAAGATTCAGGGTTCATCTGGCATATGAACAGCCAGAAGATTTAAGTCTGTCTCTCCTCAGTTTTGTCAGTGTTTGCCTCATGTATTTTTGGATACCCCGATTACATGCATAAATATTTATATAGTTCTTTCTTCTTGATAGATGGCCCCTTTTGTTAATACATAGTCCCCTTCTTTGTCTTTTACAACAGCTTTGCATTTAATATCTACTTTGTCTGAGATTAGTATAGCTATCTCAGCTCTTTTTTGGTTATTGTTGGCATGGAAAATTGTTTTCCAACCTTTCACTTGAAACCTATTTGTGTCCAAGGTGAATTTCTTATAGACAGCATATATTTGGATCATTTTTTAAAATCCATTCTGCCAGTCTGTGTCTTTTATTTAGGAAGTTTAATCTATTTATATTCAGTGTTATTACTGTAAACACAGTTATATTAGTGGAAGGGGTGCTGATGCAAAGTACCAGAACTCTGTTGGCTTTTATAAAGGGTATTTATTTGGGGTAGAAGTGTACATTCACAAGGTCCTAAAGAGTCCAACTTGAGGTGCCATAAAAAGTACTTTCTCACCCAAAGTCATTGGCACGTGTTGAAGCAAGATGGCAGGCGATGTCTGCGAGGGTTCAGCCTTCCTTCTTCCTTTTAAGGCTCTGTGGTCCCAGCTTCTTCTGATTTTAGCTGTAGGCTGGCATAAGACTAGTCTCCTTCCCCAGGGCTTGTTTCTTTCTGGACTCAGCTGCTCTGTTCCCTTCACAAGGCCAGCTGTTGACTATCAGCCTCTTTTCTCTTCCTGGGGCCTCTGCCATATCTAATGAGCTGTCTCTCTTCCTCAGTGTTCTTCTTTTCTGTGTGTCTAGTTCCATGTGAGAGTCTGTTTTATCAGCCTCTTGCGGGCATGGGGACTCAACCCTGCACACCCTAATGAGTGGTTGAATCAAAGCCCTAATCTTAACATAATTTAATCAAAGACATCTCAGCTGAATCTAATACAGTCAAAGGGTATCACACCTAGAGGAGCAGACCAGTTGACAAACATAATCAAATATGCTTTTTGAAATTCAAAAATAATATCAAACTGCCACAGCAATATTTACTTCAACCATTTTATCTTTAAGCTTTTATATATCATATCTTATTTTTGTTTCTCTTTGTACCCTTTAATTATCTTTACTAATAATCTTCATTTCTACAATGTCCTTCAAACCTCTTTCCTGTTTTTTCATTTCAGCCTGCAGAACTCTCTTTAGTATTTCTTGAAGGCAGAACTGTTGTTGATGAATTCTCTCAATTTCTGTTTATTGGTGAATACATTAATGTCTCCCTCATTTTTGAAGGGTGGTTTTGCTGGATATAGAGTTCTTGGCTGGCAATATTTCTCTTTCAGTACCTTAAATATGTCATACCACCATGGTTTCAGATAGAAATCAGCACTTAATCTTATTTAGCATCCCTTTTACACGATAGATCTCTTTTCTCTTGCTGCTTTCAGGATTCTGCTTTTATCTTTGACTTTTGACAATCTGATTAGTTTGTGTCTTAGAGTAGATCCATTAGGATTTATTCTTTTTGGAGTGTGCTGCACTTCCTGGACATATGCATCCATGTCCTTCATAAGAGTTAGGAAGTTTTTGTCCATGATTTCCTCAAACACTTCTTCTGCCCCTTTTTCTATCTCTTCTCCCTCTGGGATACCCATAATGTGCATGCTTGTGTGTTTTGTGCTGTCATTAAATTCTCTGAGTCACTACTTGGTTTTTTTTTTTTTTTTTTTTTTGCCTTTTTCCTCTATTTGTTCTATCTTTGAGATTTCAGATGTCTTATCTTCTAATTTGCTCATTCTTTCCTCTGCCTGTTTAATTCTTCTGTTGTGTGATTCTAGTGTATTTTTAATTTCTTCTATTGTGCCTTTTATTATCATAAGATCTGTTATTTTTTAAGTATGTTTATAATTTCTACTGTGTGCTCACCCTGTATTCTTAATATCCTTTATCTTTTCCTTCATCTCCTTGAATTGATTTAGGAGATTTGTGTGGACATATTTAATTAGGTTTTCTAAAAGTTGGGTCTCCTCTGACCTTTCAGTTGGTTCTTTTGGCCATATCTTCCTGTTTCTTAGTGTGGCTTGCAAATTTTGCTGATGTCTAGGCTTCTGTTTATTTTGATGCATTTACTCCATTGGTCAGTTTCTCTCTCTTTCCTAGGGTTTCATTTTTGTTTGGCTTCATGTTAAGGCTCTTCTTTGACACTTGATTCCATTTAGTCTAAATCTTTAGAATTGCCCATCTTTAACTGAAAAAAAAAAATGGAAGAAGAAGAAAAAAATAGGAAAAGGAAAAAGAAAAAAGAAAAAAAGGAAGAGGAGGAAAAAAAGAAGAGGAGATATAAAAACAAAACAATACTGGCCCTCCCTCTCAGGTCACCAGCATCTGTCTAGGTCCCTTTTCCCCAGCCACCCCTGCTGCTTGCCCTTCAGCCCCACCATTCCCCTGGCCCTTGGCCAAGTCTATCTTTGCTTCCCACCCATGCTGATCACAACATGACCCCACCATTCCCCTGGTGCCTCTCTGGGTGCCCTCCTCATAGCCACCTGCACTGATTGTCCCATAGCTCTGGTGCCGAGCTGGGCCCCCCTTGCTGCATGTCCGTGCTAATTTCCCCCATGGCCCCACCACTCCTCTGGTACCTGGCTGGGTGTCCCTTCACCTGCTGCCTGTGCCTCTTGCCCCACAACTCTGGTGCTTCCCCTGTGCTTGGCAATCCTGCCTGTCTTCCCACTGCTTCTGGAGAATGAGTGTACTCTTCCACTCCCTACTATGCCATTATGCCAGCTTTCAATTCTTTGGGTATCTACCTGGGAGAGGAATTGCTGGGTTATATGGTAATTCTATACTTACCTTTCTGAGGCACTGACAAAATGTTTTCCACAGCAGTTGAACCATTTTACATTCTCATCAACAGTGAATGAGTGTTCCTATTTTTCCATATCCTGTACAGCACTTGTTATTTTCCATATTTTAAAATAATAGCAACTTTGGTGAGTGTGAAATGGTATATCATGCTTTTGATTTGTTTCCCTAACAGCTAATGATGTTGAGGAACTTTTCATGTGCTTATTGGCCATTTGTATTTCTTCTTTGGAGAGATGTCTGTTGTCCATTTTTAAACTGCATCGTTTGTTTTTGTTGTTGTTGAATTGTAGTAGAATTTCTTTACATATTTTGGATATTATACCCCTATCAGATATATGGTTTCCAAATATTTTCTTTTATTCTCTAGGTTGTATTTTAAATTTCATGATGAACTCCTTTGGTGCATAAAAGATTTTAATTTTGATCAAGTCCCATTTATCTGGTTTTTTTTCCTTTCATTGCTCCCACTTTTACTGTAAAATTTAGGAAACCATTGCCTAACAAAAATTTCTTGAAGGTGCTTCCCTGCATATTTTTCTAGGAGTTTTATAGTTTTGGTCCTTATATTTAGGTCTTTGATACATTTTGAGTTAACTTTTGCATATAGTGTGAGGTTGGTTTTCAACTTCAGCTTTTGCATATGGATATCCAGTTATTGTAGCACCATTTATTGAAGAGACTATTCTTTTCCCATTCAGTGAATTTGGCATCCTTGTGCAAATCAATTGGCCATAGATGGGAGGATTTATTTCTAAATTCTCAATTTGACTTTGTTGGTCTGTAAATCTGTCCTTGTACCAGTACCCTGCTCTTTGATTACTGTAGCTTTGTAATAAGTTTTTGTGTGTGTGAGTACTCCAACGTAGTTCTTTTTCAAGATGGCTTTGGCTATTTGGACTCCTTTTCCTTCCATATAAATTTCATGCTTTGCTTTACCTTTTCTTTAAAGAAGGTTTTTGGAGTTTTGTTTTGGGTTTCATTGAATCTGCAAATCACTTTGGGTAGAACTGACATCTTAATAATATTTAGTCTTCCATTCCATGGACATGGAATGTTCTTCCATTTATTTAGGTTTTTAATTTCTTTTAGGAATATTTTGTAGTTTCCTTATACAAGTCCTTTACATCCTTTGTAAAATTTATTCCAACATATTTGATTATTTTAGTTGCTATTTTTATTGGAATTTTTATCTTGATTTCCTCTTCAGACTGTTCAATATTTATGTATATAAACACTGCTGGGACTGAATTTTTCATGTTGATCTTGTGCCTCACCAAATTGTTGAACTTGTTTTTTAGCTCTCATAGCTTTGTGTTAGATTCTTTTTCAGGATTTTGTATATATATGACCATGTCATCTGCAAAGAGGGAGAGTTTTTATTTCTTCCTTTCCAGTTTGGATGACTTTCATTTCTTTTTCCCATTGCCTTCTCACCTTCATGATTTCTGATGAGAAATTGGTATTTAATTTTATTGGAACTAGGTTCTACATAATTTGCTGCTTTCTCTGCCACTTTTTAGAACTCTCTCCTTGTGCTTGATATTTGACAGTATGACTACTATCTGCCTGGGCATGTTTCTCTTTGCATTTATCCTGTATAGCATCCATTGGTATTCTTGAATGTGCATATCATATCTTTTGTTAGATTTATGATGTTTACTGCCATTATTTCTTTGAATATTCCTTCTGCCCCTTTATCTCTTTCTTTCCCTTCTGGCACTCCCATAATGCACATATTTGTATATTTGATATAATATATCAAATTATTATTTCCTGATAGTGTCCCACAGGTCTCTTAGCTCTGTTCACTTTTTCTTATTCTTTTTTCTTTTTGTTCCTTGGCCTGAATCATTTCAATTATCTTCTCTTTGAGTTCACTGATTCTTACTTCTCCCAACTCCAATGTGCTGTTGAAACCCTTTAGGGAATTTTTCATTTCAGTTATTGTGGTCAACTCCAGTATTTGTTTGTTTTTCACAATTTCTCTCTGTCTGTTGAGGGTTTCATTAATTGTTTTCCTCATATCCTTTAGTTCTCTCTCCATGTTTTCCTTTATCTCGTTGTTCATATGGAGGATCTTTTTATTGTTTAAAGTTTTTGTCCCATATTTCCAAAGCCTTACTGTCTTCATTAATGGTTTCTGGATTTTAATCTTGAATGGATGATCATTTCCTATTTCTTTGTTTAACTTGCAGCCTTTTATTGTGTACTGTACATTTTAGTATTTTAAAATGTTAACTCTTTTTGTCCATAAGCTCTCTTTTGCTTAATTTTGTGTCTAACTAGTGATATTACAGATTTTCTTGACTGTCAGGAGCTATCGAATACAAATGATTTAAGAAAACACCTTTCACAGTCTAGCAAATTGACTCTGCCTTGGCTGGTGCTCTCCTTCAGAGTTTAACACTCATATCAAGAAGGTCATTCAAGGCTAATGTTAAGTGCAGGGTCCTCTCCATCTTTTCTGAAATTCAAATGCCCTCTCTACTCCTTATTAAATAGACTTTCTTCCCTTCTTGGGTACTCTGTTGTATGTCTTATAGCAGGTAATCCTTTGCATCAGTCTGCTTTGACTTGTTTCTTTTTTTTTTTTTTTTTAATTTTTTTTTTAAAGACTTATTTATTTATTTTATCCATTTTATCCAACACCCCCTTCCCCATTTGCTGTTTTGTGTCCATTCGCTGAGCAATTCTCTGTGTCTGTTTCCTGCCATCTCTTCTCATCCTCCAGTCTTCACCAGGATTCGATCCTGGAGACTTCCGATGCAGGAGACAGTTATTCTGCCGCCTGCGCCACCACAGCTCCTTAATTGTTTCTTGTATTGCTTTAGCTGCCTGCAGGCTGCTTCTGCCTGCAGAGCAAGGTCTAGGAGGGTGAACCAGAGATGGGTTTCCTAGTTAAGTCTTTCAGTTTCCCACCTGATACATTGGCACTGGCATGCTGGCACTGCTGTATGCACATGGGGGTTACTCTGCTCCCTCTGGAACAGGGCTAGGAACCCACAATGGGAGTATAGGCAAGGGTACTGCAAGCTTCTCCTACCATTTTGTAAAGCTGAGTTTTCTTGATTTGGTACTTACCCAGTTACTGCAACCCTTTAACTGTTCCCTAGCTGAGGAAGGTATCTCTGACAGTTTTTGCTAGTTGTTCAAAGATTCTGTGGGGGAATGGCACCCTGGAATATATTTTGCCACCATCTTGGTCAGCTTGGTCAATCTTCTTGACTCTTCTATTTCTCTCGTATTCCCCATCTACTTCACTAGTAAATACTCTTGGCTCTCCATCAAAACGTAGAAGCATGTGACTTGTTATATCTTCAAAGTGTCCATCATGGTTCAAACTATTTTTTTCTTACTTGGCTTACTGTAAATGTGCTATCCAACTAGGGTCTCAACTTCTGCTATTATCTACCTGCAGTCCATACTTAGTACAGCATCCAGGGTAGTCCTTCTAAGTGTGAGTCAGGTCACACTGCACCTCTGCTCAGAGGTTTCCCATCTCCCTCAAAGTAAAAGCTTAAGATTTAAAGTGGTTTATAATGCCCTACAAATCTGGCCCCTGTTACCAGTCTGAATGTCTCTTCTACCAGCCTCCCCTTTCTTACTGTGCTCTAGCCTCACTGGCCTGCGTGCTGGTCTTTGAATATCTCAGGCATGCTCTCCTTCAAGGCGTTATCTTTAATATTTAGCTCTTAGAAATAAAAACAAAGCAAAACATGATGTCTGTTTACTCATGTTTCTACTCTGATTTGTGGGCAACTATGAGTGTGTATGTGATTTTTCAAGGTTTAATTTCTTAGCTATTTGCTAAGTAAAAAACATTTCTAAGTGAAATGAGTTTACACATAAGACCCTTGTGCCTTATGTCATTTTATAGACTTATGTCTCCCCTTTTCAACTCCACAGAATGGTTAAAATACTCATTTTCTTATATAAAAACAATTTACCACTGTGGCTCATTAGTGATTACAATTCTTTTGTCACTAACTATTGTGGTATGCTCAATGCTCACTGTCACCTTAGATGTAGAAGAAGATTGAAGGCAGACCCAATATCACGAGAAGTTCAAAGATGAGAGGTACCAAGGTTATGGAGAAGACTTCTCCGTCCAGGGAGGAAAAGCACACAGGCTGGATGCTGGCTCTACCACATAGTTGGCTGTGAGACCTCAGGCAATCCCATAACCTCTTGGAGCCCTCATTTCCCATCTGTAAACCTAAAGTGGTTTAACCAGTTGATCTCAAAGCCCTTTCTAGCTCTGTCTGTGGATGTGGGCAGGGACACCACTCTGGTCACAAAGTGACTTGCTCGATTATATTGTGGTCTCTCCTTTCCCTAACCTGCTCTCTGCCGGCTTTCATATTAAAATTTTCCAGCAAACAGGAACACCAGAGGCAAGAGGCTTACAGCAGGTACCACCCCTGCTTCCTGCTAGATATCTCCCAGTCCAGCCACTGCTTGTGGATGGACTTTTGTTAGAAATTGGCCAGCTTTAGACTCCTTTAAAGTACTCCCTCAAAGAGTGGGAAGCTGCTGGTGGTACTGGCACTATTTTATAATTATCTTTTGAGGATTTCCAAGTGACTTTTGGTTCAAGAGCAGTGTATTCCGGTTGGGTTGTTTTGAGAGGTTGCCCATGGACATGGTTTATATCTGCTGGCTACAGGGGAAACAGAGTGTGATGGGAGAACTCAGTGTTCCTCTGGCCCTCTGAAACCCTCAGTGTGTGTTGATTGCCATCTCTGCAGACTTAGACATTTCTGACCATCCACTATGGCTTGTGCGTGCCCTCAGCTGTTGCTGAGGAGAGCCCCAGACTTCTCAGCTTACATGGGCTGAGTTGGGTCTTGGAAAGCATTTTCCCTAAAATGATGTTTTGGATAGTGATGAGGGACAACCCCTATGACACAATGCTGTGTGTGAGCGTCTAGATGGCCTTGTCCTTAATATTTGCAGTAGGCCTGCCAGGAGAGGCTTTATCTCCATTTTAGAAATGGTGGGAGCTAGATGTTAATTGGCAACCCATAAAGAGTCAAGTTAAGTTTGAATCCTGACCTTTCTGGCTTTATAAAGCACATCCTTTCTCTACTGTGCCTCACTGCATTTTAGCTGTAGGTTGGAGAGGCTCGATATACATGTTGATTTAAGTTCAATTTCTTGATCATTACCCAGACATCGCTTATAATAAAAGATTTTTTTTTTATTTGCTTACAAAAATGTTATATATATATATATATATACATATATTTTAAGAGGTGCTTAGATTACCCAAAATATTACACGGAACCCACTGGGATTCCCATGTTGCCCACCTCCTACACCTCCCACCACATCCCACACAAACATCTCCCACAGTGTGGCCCACCACCCTCAATGAACTTACACATCCTGGAGCCTTGCCACCAACCATAGACCACAGTTCACACTGTAGACCACACTCTCTCCCACTCAGTTCTGAGTGGTGTGTGCTGATTTAAAATGGCCTACATCCGTTGCTACAACAGTACTCAGGACAACCTCCAACTCCCAAAGAAGCCCCTGTATTACAACTGCTCATCCCCTCCCTACCCCAAAAGCGTCAAGTGGCCACTGGCTCCACCTCATTGTTATAATTTCTTGCATTGCTAGAATCACCATATGTGAACAAGAGAATACCATCAAGTCCACTCTAGTCCATAGTTCTTCCCCCAATCCTGAGGGGACTGGGATGGTGATGTCCACTCCAACTCCAAGTGAGAGAGGGCTTATATCCCATGGATATGGTGGGTGGGATGATCCTGCCTG
>JAKSZT010053764.1:3481949-3587760 GCA_026826555.1 Tolypeutes matacus | reverse complement strand
AGTTAGGTCTTCAATTTTAGCTCTTTCTTCTTTTTTAATATATGAATTTATGGCTATGAACTTCCCTCTCAGGACTGCTTTCGCTGCATCCCATAGGTTTTGATATGTTGTGTTGTTGTTTTCATTAGTTTCAAGGTAGTTACTGATTTTTTTTGAAATTTCCTCTTTGACCCACTGTTTGTCTAAGAGTGTGTTGTTTAACATCCATATCCTTGTGCCTAACCTGTTTCTCTGGCCCTTATTGATTTCCAACTTCATTCCGTTGTGGTCAGAGAAATTACTTTGTATAATCTCAATCTTTCTGAATTCATTGAGTGTTGTTTTGTGGCCTAGCATGTGGTCTATTTTGGAGTAAGTTCCATGTGCACTGGAGAAGAATGTAAATCCCGCTGTATTTGGGTGTAGTGTTCTGTATATGTCTATTAAGTCCAAATCTTCTAATCTATTGTTGAGTGCCTTAGTTTCTTTATTGATTGTCTGCCTAGATGTTCTGTCTAATGATGATAGTGGTGTGTTGAAGTCCCCTGCTATAATTATAGATGAATTTATTTCTCCTCTTAGTTTTTCCAGAGTTTGCCGCACGTATTTTGAGGCACCTCGATTAGGTGCGTAAATGTTGATGATTGTTCTCTCTTCTTGAGAGATTACTCCTTTTACTAATATGTAGTGTCCATCTTTGTCTCTTACAATAGTTTTGCATTTAAAGTCTATTTTGTCTGATATTAGAATTGCTACTCCTGCCCTTTTTTGGCTATTGTTAGCTTGTAAAATGGTTTTCCAGCCATTCACTTTCAGCCTCCTTGAATCCCTGGGCCGAAGGTGGGTTTCTTGTAGACAACATATAGATGGATCATATTTTCTTATCCATTCTGCCAATCTGTGTCTTTTGATTGGTGAATTTAATCCATTAACGTTCAGGGTTATTACTCGTAATGAATTTCTTACTTCAGTCATTTTTTCTTTTTTGGGTTCATGTATGTCATATGTTGTTTTGTTTCTCTTTTTGAGTTTTCAGTTGTTTTTAAACTCTCCTCCAACTCTCTCTCCTTTGTTTTTTCCTTTCAAGTTGTAGAGATTCCTTTAGTATTGCTTGAAGTGCTGTTTTCTTCTTGACATACTCTCTTAATTGCTGTTTATCTGTGAATATTTTGAACTCTCCATCATTTTTGAATGCCAATTTTGCTGGATAGAGAATTTGTGGCTGGAAGTTTTTTTCTTTTAGTGTTTTGACTATGTCATACCACTGTCTTCTTGCCTCCATGGTTTCAGCTGAGAAATTACCACTTAATCTTATTGTGCTTCCCTTGTATGTGATGATTCTCTTTTCTCTTGCTGCCTTGAGTATTTTCTCTTTGTCTTGAGCATTGGACAATTTGACAAGTATATGTCGTGGAGTTGGCCTGTTGGGATTTATACTATTTGGGGTGCGCTGTGCTTCCTGGATCTGCACATCCATCTCTCTCAATAGAGTTGGGAAGTTTTCAGCCATCACTTCCTTCAACACTCCTTCTGTTCCCTTTCCCTTCTCTTCTCCTTCTGGGATGCCCATAATGCGTATGTTTGTGCGTCTTGCATTATCGGTTAATTCCCTGAGACCATACTGGATTTTTTCTATCTTTTTGTCTATCTTTTCTACAATCTCTTTGATTTCAACTGTATTGTCTTCCATATCACTAATTCTTTCCTCTGCCTGTTCAATTCTGCTGCCATGTGAGTCCAGCGTCTTTTTCATTTCTTGACTTGTGTCTTTGTTTGCCATCATATCCATTACCTTTTTAGGTGTGTTAGCTATTTCTTCAGTATGTTTTCCCAGTGTCTTCTTTATGTCCTTAATCTCTTCCTTCAGTTCTTTAAGTTGGTCCATGATATTTGTTTGGATAGCTTTGATTAGTTGTTCGATGTACTGCATTGCTTCCTGGTTTTTATTTTGTGCACTGGACTGGTCCATGTTTTCCAGTTTCTCAGAGTCATTTGTATTTTTCTCTTGCCCTCTGGTCATCATATTATCTTGATGGGTTTGTTCAGTTGATTAGCTTTTCTCTATGCTCTAGAATTTTATTTAGCTGTTGGTTCTGCGTGTGAGTTAAGTTTTCTCTTTGGCAGTTTTTCTTATTATTTTATTTCCTTGCTTCTTTCTATGTTCCCTTGAAGGCAAAAGGTTAGGGCCAGAGGAATCAAAAGATGTAAGGAAGGCAGAAGGATAATAGAAAAATTGATAAAAGTTAGAAGAGGGGCAAAATGAGACTTAATGAGATGAATATTTAACTTGTGTAGGCAGTGTAGAGTACTAGGAAAAAATATGGAGTTCCTACAATGGAATGGGAAAACAAATGGAGGAATATATATATATAGTGATTTAGAAAGCTAGAATTATGAGGAGGGAGAGAAATAGTAGAGAAAGGTCTGAAAGGAAAAAGTTAATACTAATAAAAAAAAAAAAAAGAAAAAAGAAGTAGAAGAAAACAAAATAGATGGGATAGAAATTGACACCCTTAAGTTGTGGGCCTATGAAAAAATGTTGTCTCTAAGAGCTACAACAGAAAACAGAAGGCAGAAAGATGCAGGAAGGATAAGCGATAGTTTGTAATACAGAATCAATATATACAGTGAGTGGGAAATTACTGAATAAGAAGCCCAGAAAAGAAGCGACCAGCTGGCAGCACCTATTTTTTAAAAAAATAGAAGGAAAAAGGAAGGGGGGAGGAAAACGGGAATAATAGCAATAGACCAGAAAGTAACAGAGAGAAACCAAAGATCCACACAGGCAAGCAGTCAACAGAGCTAAGGGGGGTCAATGATTCCCCTAGGGTCCACGTGGATCCTTACTGCCTACTTGTGTTTATCAATGAATTTCCCCACAGGGTTCTATATGCAGGTCCTGAAGCAGCTTTTAGCTATTAAACTAAATTAAAAAGAATTTATTTTTCATTTGTTGAGGTGACCTCACTTTTTTTTTTTTTTTTTTTTTAGCCAAATGCAGGACCCAAAATAATTCCTCCTCTAGACCAACCCCCTTATGGAAGGGACCCTAGCTGGGCCTGTGGAAATTAATCAAGCACGTCCCACTTTCCGTACTCCCCAGGTTAGCTGAAGCTCTGATGTTAGTCAGTGAGGAGTGCTAAAGAGGGCGGATTCCGCCCCTTCTGGCGCCGAGCTCCAGCGTCACTGGGCTGCTCAGTAAATCAGTTTGAGTGCAGATTCGCGTCTGCTCTCAGCCTGGTGCTGCTTCAGGTCGGCTTATCTGCTCCCCAAAGCTATGGGGCGGTGCAGGCAGCCAGATCAATGTCTAAAAATATAAAATACCCTTCCCTGTCTTCCAACCGAACCCTCCCTTTTTTGGGAAGTGTCCCTTCCTCCTGGCTCCGTAGCCGCCCAGGTCTTATCCCTGGGTGGCTAGGGAAATCAGCTCTGTTTCCCGACCAAAATCCCCCCTCCGGTTCACCGGGTGCTGATTAGCTCGTTTGCTCTGTTCACACAAGATCCAAGGGGCGCCAGGCAGCCGGATCCCTAGAAAATAAAACTTTTTCGCCCGCCCGCGGCTCCAAATGGCCGTTTTATTTTTTTTTCCCTAACCGCGGGGCCCAGCCGCCTGTGCCAACCTCCACCGACAGCCTCAAAACTCACGAATCTCCACCGTTCGGTCCCCGCCGCCGATCCGCGCAGATAGATGTCCCAAGCTTCTCACTCCACGCGTGCACAGCACAGACCCCCGGGCAGGACCCCGTCCCCAATCCGCCTTGCTCTGGGAGCTTGCAGTGTGCACCCTCCTACACTAACGCCATCTTGGCCCCAACCTCCTATAATAAAAGATTAAGACAGTAGAGGTTAGTTAAGAATTGGCCTGCTGTGGATTGTTGGTCATATTATGCTTCCTTATCGCTCTGTGGTTTTCCGAAAAAATTACCCACCCGTGAAATCACAGAACTAGAGGTTAGGAAGTGGTATCTTTTAAATAATGCTATCTTTTAAAGCAAATGGATCTTGAGGTTTGAATCAAAATGATAGTGTTTTACAATCTATATCTGTTTAGTTGTGACACGATATACCTGCTTGCTTTTAAGAAGACAAGTTACAGGGGTGTAAAGAAGGGGTAGTGGGGGGAGAAAGTGATGTGGACACCCAATAACTCTTCTCCAGTGATATCCTGGTGAGTTAAGAATAAATGAATCAGAAACAGATGGATTCTTTGCCCTTGAAATACACATGGATTTAAATACCAAGAGAAAATGTGCTTGGAGAAAATGTTCTTTGTTAAAGCACGAAAGTTTGAATTAAAATTTAAGATTTTCCTAGGTTCCAGCAAGTAGTTGTATGTACTCCAGTCTCATTTGGATGGGGTGTGTGCATAAGCTGAGCATTTAAACTATTCTGTGGAGCTGCTGTCAGGGAGGCATAACAGTCCTGTAAAATGACATAAGGCACAAGGGCCTTATGTGCAAACTCGTTTCACATGGGTTCTTGAGTATTGAGTAACATGAATTTCATGTAATTTGATTCTTAAAAATTTCATAAGGTTTTACCCCCAGTTCTTATGTGTGAAAGTAGAAACAGTTTCAAAGGGACACTTGCAGGTGCTCTCCAAGGCATCCCTATTCTCTCTCCTTCTGCCAGGGCTGAGTGCCATCCCCTTAACTGATTCCCCTTCAGTTACTTTGGTCATTGCTTCAGGTTTGATTGAAACTGATGTTCTCCATAATTTGTTCCACTAGCTGCAGGTGTTCTTATGATCATTGACTTAACATGGACTTCACTATAAAGTAGGAAACTGCAGAAAGGTGTCTGTTGGATATCAAGAAAGTCCCCTGACCAAACAAAGCTAAGTACTAGAAGAGTTTGTTGACTGGCCTGCCTCTGACAAAGTCCTTCATTGTTTGCTTGGCTCACCTTGTTGTGGCATCTTTCAGGAACTCTTGGAATTGGGACCTGTGGAGAACACATTTTTCCTAGTTATGAAGCTGTTAACCACAAGCAATTTTCCTGACTTTCCATTGCTTTTCTCTGAGGTCTGGCTGGATCACTTGCCATCATCTTAAGCTGGACGTGGAGAAGATCTAGTTCTTTGGCAAATCATCAAGCAGCTTCTCTGCCTAATGCCTCTGTCCCCATTGGGAGGGAAAGTATTCCTCCTTACTCTTTTATACTCTCTCCACACTGATCTCTTATCAGACCTCTCCATTTCTTTCTCTCAAATATTCATTTCCAATTCTTACTTTCCAAGTGTATAGCCTGGTACCTTCTGTGCATATCTTAATCATCTGGTCTCGCAATGACTGACTGACTTTCCTTCAATCTCTGGAAAATTCTACATCTCCAAACCATTTTTATCTTGATTTTTACTTGCTCCCCCTCTCTTTCACTGCTGAACTATTTCTATCAGCATAAAAATCATATTACTTAACTTTAAAAAGCCTTCCTCTGTCAGACCCATTCTTGTATTACTCCTATAACCATCATCTAGTTTCCAGTTGGTTTCTTTGGTTCTAACCAAACTGGCTCATCTTAGGTCCACTTCCTTCTCTCTCATACTCATGAGTTATGTTTAAATCACTTCCAATATCTAAAATACCAACTTTTCCCCTTTATCAAAAATCTTCAAGTGTCTCTTGAAAAAATAATGTGAACTTAGCAGGTAATAATGATGTATGACTGTTGATTATAAAATTCCACCTCAAGGGAAGCTTCAGCTCATTCAATAAAAGAATGATTATGATCATACTTGCTGAAAGTTTTATTTTTGCAGCTGGCTCTTGATATGCTGCATCATTCATTCATTCACTTACTCATTTGGATCAAATATATTAAACACAAACTATATTGCCATACTATATTAAACACGGGATAAAAATATGAATAATATATGACCCTTGACCTTAGGAAGTACATAATCTGAGACAGAAATGTATAAATTATAATACAGGCAAGTGTATTTACTGTGATGGAATGTTTTAATGGAGTCCTGTGGGCACATCAAAGAGGGAATGATAGAGTCATCTCAAGAAGTGGGTGGGGTGGTGGGCCTCACTGAGAAAGTGACATGGAACTTAAGTCTTATTGGATGAGTGGGAGAATGGTGAGAACCAGGATGCTAGTGGAGAGTAGTGTTGTGGAGGCATGGAAGCATGAAAAAACCATGGAGAAGAACAAAAGAACAATAGGTTTGGTGAGAATGCAGTATCTGGTAGGAGCAATAGCAGGGCAAAACGCAGAGTGGTTAGTTATACCAGATTTGTGAAAACTGTTTGAACCCTGCTGAGGAGTTTCTGATGTTGGTGCAGAGCTATTGGAGGTTATTTTATGCTTTTGTTTGTGTGTGTGTTTGTGTTTTAGCATAATGAAATCATATAATTTGTCTTTAAGTTAGATTGTAACCTTTACATCATTGTGGAAGATGGATCTGAGAAGGGGGAGATGAGTTGAGAGAGTATTCCAAGGCTCTGGGTGAAGAGAAAAGGGCTTGAGCAGTAAACTGTGGCAGTGAGAATGGGAAAAAGGACAGACTTATCACAACAGAATTTGGTAGCAGATTGAATTCAGGGGCCCCTGATGACTCAAAGAGCTATAGCTTCAGTGGATGGCAATGCAATTTACTGAGAAAGAAACAGAGGAAGGAAGAAATGCCAATGTGGGGCTGACAGGTACTGAGTTTAGTTGTTCTTTGGAATTGGCTGTGGGGCATTTAAGTAAATCTGCCTGGAGGGCAGTTGTAAATGCAAGATTGGACTGCAAAATAGAAGAGGAAGTTTGCATTTCAGATAGCAACCTGGGGTCTCAAAACTCCTTAGTCTTTGGGGTCCTGAATAATTATACTTTTATATACACTTAAAGTAAGTTCTTAAGGACAGTACTGCTTTTGCCAACTTTATTCTCTTGTTTCTTTAGATCATTTTCAAAAATTTTTTTGACAAATTGTCCCAGGAGCAACTCTTCTGTGGCCACAGGTTTTGGTGCTGATTTTATTTTATTGCATTGCATTGTTGTTTCTGGCCTCAACAAAGGACATTTTGGAGAGAACAATTTTATTTCTTAATGACTTTGTGGCAGTTTGATATTATTGATGAATTTCAAAAATAAATATTGGACTATGTTTGTAAACTGGTCTGTTCTTTTGGGTGTGATTAAATTATGATTAGGGCTTTAATTGGGCCACAACAGTAGGGCATTGAGTCCCTACCCCTTGGTGGGTGGGGAGTTACAGATAAAAGTCATGGCAAAGGACAGAGTTGGAGTTTTTGAGCTGTAGCCCCGGGAAGTAAGCACACAGAGGAGCTTGGTCGTGAGGAAACAGAAAAGACCCCAGGAAGAGAAACAAGCTCTGTGCCTAATAGTCTATAGCTGGCCTTGTGGAGATAACAGAGGACCTGAGCCCAGAAACAAGCAAGCCCCGGGAAGAGAGAAACCCAGGAAGCTTGAACCCTGGCAGATGTTGGCAGCCATCTTGCTCCAACATGTGGCAATAGACTTTGGTGAGGGAAGTAACTATGCTTTACGGCCTGGTAACTTTAAGCTTCTACTTCAAATAAATACCTTTTATAAAAGCCAATAGATTTCTGGTATTTTGCTTCAGCATCCCTTTGGCTGACTAATATAGACTTTATGAAGTGTACTTCTTTGTCTACCCATGCTTTTTCTCTGTATTGTAAAATGGAGAGGCCAAGCATATTTCTTTTAGACATTTCAGGTAGGTGATTTCACAGCAGTTTTATCTTAGGAATCTTCCCATTCTTTTCTTTATCTCATTGGGCAAATTGGAAACTTCAACAGTAAGTGATTTGCAATTTGTATCTATAAAAATTCATGTTTGGTTGACAACCAAAGCAGGCAATGTTGTTGTTAGCCAGTGTTGCTTTAAAAGGCTTCAAGCA
The DNA here is from genome assembly GCA_026826555.1 of Tolypeutes matacus. Classification (NCBI taxonomy): domain Eukaryota; kingdom Metazoa; phylum Chordata; class Mammalia; order Cingulata; family Chlamyphoridae; genus Tolypeutes; species Tolypeutes matacus. The sequence continues at coordinate 3,579,898 of JAKSZT010053764.1, read as the reverse complement.
TTAATCTAGTTTTTAAATACTTGTAACTTATTCCCTAATTGAGCAGATCACTTTTTATTCAGGTTCAGTATAGAACCTCTTAAGTTGATGCAGTCTCAAAAATTTTTCTAATAAGTGGGCAGAATATCCTATACGCTACTATCAAACATACATCAGACTTCATTTTTTGAAGATTCTGAACTTTGAGCATAGAGTCAGTGATAATATTAGATACTTAATAGACAGTAGAGTAATATGACTACCAAGGTGTATTATTTCAAAATATATTCCCTTATAGTCTTTAACGATATAATATACTGCATAAAACTGCTTACCAAATGTAACTTAAATTGTTTATCAAATCATTGTAATCATTTCTTAGTTATTTGTTGATACTTAGAAATAGTTGGTGTGATCCTTTGTTTGATAAACAATATCCCTGTCAGAGCTCTGAATTGATAACAGGAACTGCATCAAACTTTGCCAAATTCCTTTATTAAATTGATGGCCATTTAGGTCTCTGGCACTGATGCTTTGTTACAACTGAAATATGGTTGGGCAATGCTTCTCTGGAAGGCAGTCCTTCCCCCACGTGGCCTGGAAAGAGTCTAGTCTTTGGCCTCTGCCTAAAACGCTGCTACTGACCCTCACATACAGTCTGGAATAAAAACTGTTAAAACTGTTGCTGCCACCACCTGGGCCCTTTCAGTGGCCACTGGAGGCAACATACATCCACGTTGGCACCACTCCAAGGTCCATTACCTGCTCCCATGGCTGCCACTGGGAGACTTAATTAGGTATCTTGTAGTCTCAATAAATATAGGATTTCTTTTTACCAACTGGTAATGAAGTATTTCAATTTTTTTAAGCACCAGTACATATCATCTGAATGTCTGTTATCATAAATGTGCTTTATAAAAGGGGTAAAAGACCTTTCTTACCTCATCACAGGTTTATTCACAGAGATGATATTTTGACTCCCAAAATATTTCCTTGAACCCTATGGAAGGACAGTGGCAGGATCTCTGTTTAAATTCTTCAGTTGTTTTGTATGGGCATAGACAGACTTATTTTGCTTCCTTTCTATATGAGTAAGAATAGCTTATGAATTATGGGTTTGAACCGTTTTAGAAATATGAATATTCTGTGAAAGCTCCTTAAGTCTTTTATTCCCCAGAGCCCTTCATCATGGCTTGGCAAACATGGGATTCTTATTTGTATTATTTTGCATTAAAATTTATTGGCATCTTTTAGAAAATATGCTTATGCTGCAAATGATTTTTGTGTGTGTTCATAATTTTTTGTACTGAAACATTGGCTAATGGTGTGTGTGTGTGTGTGAACAAGGAGACTGTGCAATGAAGTAGTCTCTCTTTCCTTAACTACTTGTTCATGGATGTTGTTCAGAACTGACAGCTAAATCAATATGGCCTGGTGTTATGAGACTCTTTACATACACTTTTGCTAGGGTGACCATAAAGTTTAATGTTCAAATAGATGAACTTTTATTATTGTAAGTGGACAATAAAATTAAAATGATAGACTTTTCTGAAAAACTTATTAACCAACAGATTGGTTTTATTTTATTGACTGACCTATAAAATAGTTCGATTTCAAAACAAATTCTAAAAAAAATTCTAAAAACTTAACTTAAAAATTTAAATGTCAAAACCTCTTTATATTGATTGTCTGAACCATAAAAGTGACAAAAGCAGAATATTATTCTTGGAGCACATGCATATAATTTTTAATTGGTTTTCTTGCCATTTCTGCCTCTAATAATATGTCTAGTATTTTAATGAAGATTGTATTCTTAAAGTATTTTTTATATGTGATTGCCTTGAAAGTTCTTCCAAGTTTCATTGATGATAAATAAATTTGAAATAATGACTCTTTCAATTGACTCTTCTCTGTAAATGTTAGTATTTTTGATAGAAAAAAACTTTTGTCCTGTTGGTACTGAGATACCTGGTAAAGCATAGTGAGTGCTGATAAGTGGAACATATTCTCAATTCCAGATTTTTTCATAATTAAATTCATATTTTTTTTTGCCCCAATGAGCATTACATCTTTGGCCCTCCATTTAGAGCACCTTTCTTTGGCAAATAGTTTCACAGGGCAAACTTCTTCAAGTAACTGGCCCCTACTTATGATTATTTATATTGGTATGCTAACTTTAGATGGAATGAAATTTTAGGCTTTCTAAATTGTTTTCATTCTGTTTTTGAATCTAAATTTCCAATTAAAGATAAGAACAGAATTCCATCAAAGGTTTCTTCCCACAGTGGATCTACTCCAAACTGCAGTTAGAGATTTTCAGGTTAAATCTTATACACTATTTGGGAGGTCTCATCATTGCTCCCTTGCTTTTGCAGGGATTAATTTTTGTGTTTCCTGATTATAAGCTTTGATTTCAGATCTGCTTTTCTAAAAGCTTTAAAAGCTTACATGTTTGGGGTTTCATTCATTGGCACTTTGATAACTTTATTAAAGATTTTTAGTTGATTTTGAGCAGAATGCAATAAGGTTTAGAAGATTCATTTACAAAAGTAGGTCAATACAATTGTAAAACATTAGGTAAGGTTGATTTGCAAAATGGTTCTATAAGTTTGCTAAAATCCAGCTGATGACAGGGAGCAAAGAGAGAAGACACATCCTGCCATGCAGAACCATGTGCAAGCAACGTCAGCTTTGCCAACAAATTTTTGTTTTTATATACTTTAACAGTATGTTTATACAGTTGTAGTTACTTAATTATATAACTGTATATTTATTATTTATATGTAGTCACATATATAAAGTTACTAAAAATATTTTATGAAATTATATATATTTATATGTACAGTTAAAGTAACTAAAATTTCAATGGTAAAGTTGATGTTGCTTGCACATGCTTCTGCTTGGCTATGTGTGTTTTCTTTGTTCCCTGTTATCAGTTGGATTCTAGAAAACTTGTAGAACTACTTTTTAAATCAACACTAGTGATGTCCTACAACAGTATTGATCTTATACTATATATACACACATATATATACAGACACACACACATGTTTGGTAATTTTATATAATACAGATATTTTGATTGGTGGAGTATCATATATCATGGTTTTGGCTCAATTTTTAATTAATTCAAGTGTATTTCCACACAATGGATTTCTTAGTTTAGTAAAAACAAACAATGGTGCTATGTTCTACCAAATTTTGTGCTTTATTTATAAAAAAACAAATACTTTTATCTTCAATTATAAACTTTTAAACTAAAGTTGCTATAGTAATCACCATATTGCCGGCTGTTTCACTCAAGACGGAGTAAACTTCCCAAAGCTTTATTCCAGGAATTGGGTGGAAATCAAATAAATGATTATTGGCATTTGCCTAACTGATTTCTTTTTGAAACATCTGGTGACAGTGATCATTTAACTGTTAGCAAATCTCTGGCAATAAGCCAAGCTTTCCATTAATAGTATGCTTAATTTTCCCTATGTGCACAAGAAAACTTGGAATTGAAATAAATGAAATTAGAGAAACACCTATTTTACCTAAAGGAAAAGTCACACCTCACAGAACGAACCATAAACACGCCTTCTGCAGCTTCACGTGCCAAATCATCATCTTTGGGCATCTTCACGCACCGTCTTCTGAGCACCATTTTTTGAAGTAGATGTTGATGCTTTTGGGCAGATTAATGTCTTCTGGTGTCCATGTGGCCAGTGATTCACCATGGCCTTGTGGCAGGTGGTAAATTTTGACAAACATTCTGCTCAAGTTACATGTTCACCATCAATTTTCTTTTGAAATGGAAAGTCAGTACTTATTTTTTTCACTAAATATGTACTTTCATTTTTTAAAGCTCATTACTGCCAAAAAGGATCATTGCAATATTACAAAGCATTACCAAAATAAATAAATAAATAATTGTAGTTTTCCACTGAAATAAGTGGTAGATAAAAAATAAACACTGTAGCAAGAGTGTCCAGACTACTCTCTCATGCTATTTAGCAGCACTGCTCAGCCTCTATTTCCTACATACATTTCACAAATACCTAATCTCTCTTTACCTGCGTTTTCCATTGCCCCAACTGACCGATAAACCAGTAACTTTGAATCTTTGGTGAGCTAAGACATTGACCACAGTCCAACTGACAAGGGTGTTCCAAGCAGTTGGCTGGGGTAGCAGCATAGATACTTCTCCCAGCAGCACTTGAGACTGGGAGTGGTGGCCACAAGCTACCTGTATTAGACTGCACTTTATTTTATTAGAGAGTGCTTTGTGTATACTGTCCTTGCAAGTGTAGTGTCAACAGTATCAAGAAAGGAAAACAGAAAAACAGAGTCAGTTTAGGGCTGGTTGTACCACATGGTGCAATGAGAACTTAGTTTGCTGCACAAGTACTATTTGTACTACTTGTGACAATACCATGGCAGAAGCTCAAAGTATAAAGTTGTTTATTTCAATAGTAGAAGAAGCTAGAAATGAGTTAAACCCTGATTTATTTTAATGCAACTGTTTATAAAAATAGCTTGTTTAAAAATTAAGAGAACAACAATAAGACAAATGCTAAACTGGGTGGAATACCAGGACAATGGGTTTAAACCATGACCATCTACACTAATAGGGACATATGACTGTTCTAATTATCAATAATCCTTCCTACAAGGTTGGTCTTATTACCCTCATCTTACATATGAGGAAACTGAGGCTCAGACAAATCAAATATATAGCCAGGGTCAGATAGATGGTAAGAAACACCTGTATGCTTTCAATTTCTTATCCCAGTATAAAATGCTGTCTTTCTAGTACCTGACCACCTTTAATAGAAAATGAAGGTACAATGCTGAAAAATATATGGGTCCCAACACATACTTATCTTTAACATATAATTTTAAATGCTTTTTCTGAAGGAGCATTTATATTATACACAAGAGAGTTGCATGATAGGCTGCCAGGTTATGTTATGACCACTATGCCAAAGAGGGCTTCATGGATATTTGAGACCTGGTGGTAAACGTAAGGAAGCTTGTCTTCCAAGAACAGAGTTGAGAAATTCCAGTCAAGTCTGGATATAAAAAGAGCTGAGTGAGTGGAAATGGAGTGTTTGTCTTTTGCCCAGCAGATACTGGAAGGCAAGTCAATTGATCAGATTAAAAGCAAATTAGGTTATCTCTTCTTTTAAGAAGAGCTTTGAAGGAGAGTGGAGATCTTATATCTGGAGCTCAATGGGAAGACATCCCAGGACCTAAGGAGAGGGTTGACTGGTTGGGTTTTAGTTTCAGTTTTTCCCTTTCATTAGTAAGCGGCATATTGCAAATGTTAAGACCTTCATTCATTTGTTTGGAATACTAGATCCTCCATGCCATACAACATGGTATTTTCATCTTATTCCCATTGACTAAATGCTTTGCTCCTCTCTCTTACCCAGGGTTGACATTATAGCAAATCCCAGATGGGTCTCGTGTGTTTTCTGAGGTAGCACTCCTAGCCAGTATGTGACATCGTTCTCTATTCAAAGATGGCCGTGTGGATTTTCAGGTTTCTGATGTGATGCCCTTGAAATGCTCTTTATATCTAGCTACTCCTCTATTTGACACCAAAAGATTGAAAGCCACCTTTGCTCCAAACTGTGTTACATGCTGTTATCATAGCACTTTGTGTTCTTGGATTTTTTAGAGAGACTAAAATTACAGAATTAAAATTAAAGAAAAAGAAAGAAAGAAAAAAAACAATAGTGCAGAGAATGCTGTAAAAATACCTGTGTAAGCACTACCTACATTATGGCACATGTCCTTAGTGTTTTATTGAAGAATTAAATATTAAAGATATCAGGAAATTCCTCTTTGAACTAAATTTTCCTAATCCTATTCTCATCCTGCCCCAGAGGCAACTGCTTCCATGAATCTCATGGGTTTCCTTTCATCCCTCTTTTTATACTTTTTCCACATTTGTACACATGAATATATTTTAAAATTTTAAACATTTATATAAATTTTATGTATTACACAGCATGAAGAAATCTGTAAATATTTCATGCCACACTATGATTTGGTGATCTAGCTATATAGTTACTTGGAGATTTAGTTCATGAATTTTGATGGCTGTATAATATTTCCATCATATGAATATTTCAGAGTTTTGCATTTCTCTGTTGATAAACATAGAGTCTAATATCTGTCAGGATTACAACAGGAAGCAGGTATCACACTCATGCTGGGTAAGTGAGACTTTCATATAAAGGGACTGTTTATAACCATGTGGGTGAGATTTCAGAATACAACAGGGGAGGACGTGGTATCCCAGGGGAGCAGGGGTGGGTCTCTTACCACCGCTAGGCCTGACATGGGGTATTGCTCCCCAGGGAGAGAGTGCTGCCTAACGGGCCGTGTTCCTGTAGAGATGCATCCATCTCCCTGTGATCCGGCAGAAACGGAGGAGAGGAAATACCTCGCCCGCATTCTCCTTCCTCTGACCCCTGGTGGGGCTCCTCATTGGGTTTACTCAACTGGAGACCAGAGGGCAAAGGAGTGCTTTGATATAGTCCTGAAAAGTCAGCCTCTCCAGCATAGTGGAGTGGACTATGGTTCTGGAAGGTGAAGAGGAGATAGGCAGCATGAGGTTGTTTCTTGCTTTTGATAGCTATAGAAGAAGCTTCAGGGTTCATCTTTGTATCCACATCCACCTGTCAGGAGTTTCTCTAGGGTCTATAAGGAGCAGGAGGGTTGCTTAGGCTTAGGCATGTTGATTTTTATGGCATCACTACATGGTTTGGAACTTACTTTTCCCTGAACTCCGAGGGGGTTGAATGCCTTTCCCTAGGGTTAGTAGATTTTTTAGTTTCTTTTTCTGTTTTCCTATTTATAGCCATTGATCATTTTTCTGTTGAGTTGTTTGTCTCTTACTGATCTGTAGGAATTCTTTATGTAATTTGAGTTCTAATCCTTTACTTCTTATATATGTTGCAAATATCTCTTCCTAGTGGGTGGTTTATCTTTTAACTTTATGATGTTCTTTGTACTAATATATTGCATTTTTTTTAAATTTATTTTTATTGTGGGTAAAAATCAAAATTCTCACAATACATACAAACATTTGCAAAATGATATATAAATATATATGCATATATGTGTATTTGCTTACAAAAATGTTATTTATATATATATATATATACATATATTTTAAGATATTTTATATTGCATTTTTATATTGTCAAAGGTATCAATTTTGGGGAGATGAAATGTTCATTTAGGTCCTGTCTTTCTTCATCCTGAAAACATAAAAATCACATCTGAAAGTATTTTTCTAAAAGTTTTGAAGTTTTATTTTTTGCTTGTAAGTAATCCATTTGGAGTTTGTGTGTGTGTGTACTGACTCTGAGTTAGATATCAGATTTAATTTTTTCCATGGAAGATTCAGTTGTTAGAATATGATTTACTGACTCATCTATCATTTCCCTCTTGGTTTATAAGGTCTTCTTTCTTATACTCAGGTTCTAATACAAGCTCCATTGGGCATCGTTGATCTTTTGAATATTCCTGCATAGATACTGCATGTTTTAGTTACTGCAGCTTAATCTATATGCTACATTATAACGTCTTCTGATCTGGAAAGCAATTCCCTCTCCTCTATGTCCTCCTCGCCCTCTCCCCTCTTCCTCCTTCTTCCTCAGAATGCCTTAGCTCTATTTGCTCCTTGACTCTTTCACATGATCTTTATAATCAATTTGTCAAGTTCCACAAAATTTCTTGATTGCAGTTGGACTATCTACATTAATTTGGGTAGAAATAATATCTTTATGTCATTGAATGTTTCCGTTTTTTACTTTGATATATCTTTCTACTTAATCAGGTGTTCTTCTATGCCCTTCAATAGTTTCATAGTTTTCTGCAGAAAGGTATGGTATATCTTTGTTTGGATTTCCTCCTAGCTACCTTGTTATTTTTGTTGTTAATGTGGATGGAAATCTTTTTTCCATTATATTTTCTAATTGGTCATTATCAATATGGAGGATGATATGTATTTTTGTATATCACTTTTGTATCAGATTGTTATTCTGTGCTTAAAATCTTCCAGTGGCTTTCCATCTGACCTAGTGTCACATCCAAAGTCATTGTCATGCCCTGTAAAGCCCTCCTGATCTGGCCCCTTGACCAATTTCTGGGTTTATCTCTGCCCTTAATTCCCCCTTTCCCTTATAACCCTATATAAAATCCTACCCTCTGTCTTAGCATTTTCTCTATCGTTTTCCCTGCTTTGTTTTTCATTGCCCTTGTTACTGACATTTTACTATTTTTTAATTTATTCTTTTCCTGCCTCCTCACACTAGAATTAAGCTCCACAGTGACAGGTACTCTGTTTTATTTCCTGTTGTATCCCTAGGACTGAGGACAGTGCCCAACACATGGTAGGCTCTTAATAAATATTTATTGAGTAGGCATATAAATGAATCCAACAACTTTGCTAAATTCTCTATTGGAAAATCCAAGACAAAATATTTGAACTCTGTTGACAGTCTGTAATGCATGACAATGTTGAAAGGGTCTTACCCTTTATAGTGGCCTCTTCTCCCCAGGACTCTGTTGTGAGTGCACACAGTTGGCTAACAAGCGACACATATCATGCCACTCCTACTTGCTTCTTGGGACCTTCTGTCGGCTCTGGTCCTCACCTCTCTTAAGGTGAGTCACTTCCTCTGAGACTCCTCAGCATACTATGGAAGTAAATCCCTGGTAAACGTCTTCAGGATTTCACTGGGATATATACTGGGGCATGTCTGAATTCACAGTGGATCCTTGGCATCTGCCTTGGTTGTACCTTTTATAGGCATTGAACTGTATGGCAATTTGGCCAAGAAACCAGAGCTACCTTTTGCAGAAAGCTTTTTCATATGAGTCACTACACTGCACTGACTCCAGGTTGTTCTCACTGTTGCTAGTCACAAGTCCATTTGTCCATGCTCCTAATACACACTCTCTTGGTGGGATAGTTACAACACAGTATGTTCAGGAACACAGGGGAGGGTAATTCGTCCTTCCTGACAGAATCTTGAGAGGCTTCACAGAGAAGGCAACAATTGAGCTGGGCCTTATTTATTAAAGTATAGATAAAAGTTTGCTAAAGGGGCATGGGAAAGTAGCTATACAAAAGCAAAGCACTTTTGACCCAGAAATTTCATGTTTAGTAATTTGTCCTATAGATATACATGTGCACAAAGACTAATATATGAGGATGCTTATTCAGCCTTGTTCATAAAAGCAAAATAATGAAAATTATCTAAATTTTCATCATCATCTTGGGGCTCATTTAATACTCTGCAAACTTTAACAATTATTAGGTAAGCCTGTATACAAAATGATTTAGAAAAACTAGATTTGAAAAAGCTCAAAGATCAGAACAATACATGTGTAAAGAAAGGGATATGTTTATATATGCTGTGACAGTTTGGTATTGTTTATGAATTCCAAAAATAGATATTGGATTGTGTTTGTAAACTGGTCTGTTCCTCTGGTCTTATTAGATTGTATTAGATTCAGAGGTTTCACTTTTACTTTATTAAATCAAGAATTAGGGCTTCTATTTGACTACGTCATTAGGGTGACTCAGTTTGTGTCCCCACATCCTTCCCCCCCACTCCCCCCCCCCCGTTTGTGGGCTATATAAACGAATGCTCAAAGACAGGGATGTAAATATATGGAGAAGGAGAACACAGAGAGTTTAGTTTTGGATGCTGGAGCCCCAGGGAGAGAGCCGAGCCATTCACCTGATAGTCTGCAGCTGAAGAGACCAGAGCCCTGAACAGCTGAGAAAGCCCGGAAAGAAATGAGCTCCCGGGAGAGAGATGAGCCTTATGCTAGCCTACAGCTGAGATTGGAAGAAGCCGGGACCACAGAGCCTTAGGAGGGAGAGGAAGGCTGAACCTTCACAGAGACTGGCAGCTACCTTGGCCCAACACGTGGCAACAGACTTTGGTGAGGGAAATAACTTACTCTTTATGGCCTTGTGATTGTAAGCTTCTACCCCAAATAAATACCCTTTATAGAAGCCAACAGATTTCTGGTATTTTGCATCAGCACCCCTTTGGGGACTAATATATATGCCTGAAAAATTTTGGAAGGATCTTGTTCCAGCTATATATTGCTGCAAAACAAACTACCCTAAGCTTACTAGTATTAAATGACCAATTTTTTATGCTCTGGATTTTGTGCATGAGGAATTTGGGCCAGACATTTGGGAAGCCTTGCCTCTGTTCCATGACAACTGGGATCTCAAATGAGGTAGCTTGAATGGTTGGAGATGGCTGGTTACTTGAAGGAGGCCATATGTCTGGTTGTTGGTTGGGTTCTTTTGTTCTTTTCTACATCACATACCATGACCTCCCCCCCGCCCTTTTTAAAGACGTACCAGGGATTGCACCTGGAATCTCATATATGGGAAGCAGGCACTCAACCACTGAGCTACACCCACTCCCCCATCACATTCATTTTTTGGTGTTTTTTTAATTTTTTTTTTTTTTTCGTTTTTTCACATTCTTTTTTTTTTTTTTTTTTTTTAAAGATTTTATTTTAAATATGATTTTCTCACTCCTAAGCTTGGTGTCTGGACTAGTTGGAAGATCTGGGGATGGCCAGAGGGATTTCTCCATCTCTCTTTCTTTTCCTCTCACCATCTCCATCTCTCCCTCTTTCTTCTTCTCTCTTTTTCCCTCTCCTTGTATGGCCTCTTCACGTAGCTTCCTTACAGTATGGTGGCCTCAGGGTATTAAGTTTTCATACATGGTGGTTGGCTTCTCCCAGAGTGAAGGTTCCAAGAGGCCCAGGTGAAACCTCAAGGCTTCTTGTGAGCCTAATCTGGAGGTTCCAGAACATCATTTCTGCCACATTCTATTGATCATGTAAGTCACTAAGTTCAGCTCAGATTCAAGGAATTAGGCACCACCTCTCATGGAGGAGCAGCAAAGAATTTGCAGCCATCTTTAACTCAGATAAATAAGTTTGTTAATAGTAATTGCCTCTGGAGAGTGGGTCAGGGGACTGGGATCTTAGGAAGACTTATATTTCATTGTATATTTTTCTGAATGATTTAACTATAAAAACCCCAACTCATCATTATATCTCTATGATATTTTCAATTGGAAAAACAGTCCCCCAAACTAGTTATTGATTGAAAAACTTCAGGGGGCGTGGAATTGTGTGACCTCTATGTCATGGCAAGGAGATATGCTCTGTTGTTTAAATTTTCCCTCAGCGTGCCCATGAAGCATCTGCTCTATTGTACAAATTAGAGCATTGGATCCTGAGAAGTAGGGGAAATAGAGAGGTTTTATCTAAGTTAACAATCTTATGTTATAGAGGGTGAAAAATCAACTCAGGTCTGTTTAGGGTTTTCACTTGAAATGGAAATCACTCTGTACAGGAGAGGTTCATGTTTCCCCTAAACTTCCTGAACTCCTACTTCCAGTTCAGCCATTTGATCCTCCTGGACCTGGAGTGTGTCAAGCCAAAGGTGAAAAGGCATGGGGCTGTTCTCTAACTCCTGGCTCCTTCAGACACAGAACAGTGGCATCCAGCTTGTAAGACCCGAGTTAGATGCAAATGGATACTACTGTGGATAAAAGTAATGAAAGAAAAGAAATATACATACATCATTATATGCGTTATACTATATATAATGGCAGATATAATCTACCACCTTCCATAAAACATATATGCCATGACTTGCTCTTAATTCAAAAGGATCTGCCTCACCACTATCCTATGACCACAAAGTCAGTTCACTGTGGCCCTCTAGTTTGTGGCAACCTTCCAGGCTGTGGGGTCATCAAAGTGGCTCATTTTTTCCAAGGACCCAGAATAGGAGACTCTGTTGGTTATACTGTTAGCAAAGGGAAAGAAGATTTTTGCTTTCTTAATTTGTTTGGTATGCTGAGGTATGAGTCTTGAAAAATGCCCCAAATTTAGAATTGTGATATTATGTGATTGGTGCTTATAATCTTATCTCCTTTATTCAGTTTTCATTTTAGGAACCTTTTTTTTTAATTGGAAAGCTCTCAAAAGAGAAGAGAGTTTTTAAAAATATTTACTGAAGTTCTTTTTAAAATGACAACTGGATAGTTCAGTTTTTAAAATCCAAATATCCTACCAGTTATCCATGTGATTAATACTATGTAAATCAAATATTTTATTTAACTGAAATTTTCATTTCTCATGAATACATTTTTGCCTTGTAAGGCTTCTTGAAGTAGTTATGTGACCTTCTTTGGAGAAAAATACCATCGGTGTTTTGCAGAAAGATGATCTAAGGCTTATAATCAGTTATCCTGCATTTAAAAAATAGTTTGTGTACACCAAATTTTGACATTTGTTTTTGGTTTGGTTGGCTTCTGCTTGGTATAAATAGTATTGATGGCAATAGAATTGACAATATTGTTGGCAATGTGCTTGCCTTTATTTTTTTTTAAATATATATTTTTTATCTTTTAAAAGGTACTTAGATTACATAAATGTTACACAAAAAATATAGGGATTCCCATATGCCCCACTCCCCACACCTCCCACACCCTCCCACATAAACATCCTTCATTAGTGTAGCACATTTATTGCAATTGATAAATGCATTCTGGGGCTTTGCCATTAAGCATGGACCATAGTTCACATTGTAGTCTACACTCTCTCCCACACAGTTCTGCGTGTTATGTGATGATATAAAATGGCCTATATCTGTCATTGCAGTGTCATTCAGGACGATTTCCAAGTCCCGAAAAACCCCTGTATTACAACTGTTTTTCCCTCTCCCTACCCCCAGAGCCTTCAGTGGCCACTGGCTCCACATCAATGTTGTCATTTCTTCCATTGCTAGAATCACAATATGTCTATAGTAGAATACCAGTAAGTCCACTCTAGTCCATAGTTCTTTCCCCAGTCCTGAGGATTCTGGGATGGTGATGTCTACTCCATCTCTAATTGAGAGGAGTCTTATATCCCTTGGGGAAGATGGATGGGATTATCTTGCTTGCAGTTGCAGACTCTCTCTGTTCCTTTGGATGGCCATTGTCCATCATCATCTCCTTGTTAGTTGTCCTGGGTGAGTCCAATGAGCTGTAGAGTAGGTGTTGCAATTCCACTGAGGTTCCGGGCCCAGCTGGCACATGGCCAGCCCAAAGACTCAAGTTTCTTGGGCATACATCTACAAACTCCAGCACCAAGTATAGGTTTAAATAGAAGGGACAGATAAGTCATGCGTAGGGAATACATAATTAAGTACAACTCTGTCACTCTCAGGAACACAAACTCCAAAGTAGGGCCCACTGGCAAGGCACCAAACTCCGGAGCTATCTGCCCTGACCATTAGGATGTGGGTGTCTCCAGAGCCCTCAGGAGTCCCACTATTTGGGGTAGTATCCACTTTGGCAGTCCATGAGATCCTGCTGAGATGTGCATAAGCGTTACCTCTGGGATGACCCCCAACTCACTTTGAAGTCTCTTAGTCATATAAACTCATTTGTCCTTACCTTTTCCCCCTTTTATTCGAGATCTTTTTCGAGTTGCATTGCTAGTTGGTGCTTGGTAGTAATCCCTTGGTGCCAGGCAGGCTCATCCTGGGAGTCGTGTCCCACACTGGGGGGAAGGTAATGCATTTATATGCTGAGTTTGGCTTAGAGAGAGGCCACATTTGAGCAAGAAGGAGGCTCTCAGGAGGCAACTCTTAGCACCCCACAACAATATGCTGTTTCACTTTCAAGAGCAAAGGCTCATAAGCCTAGTCATCAATATCAAGGGCCCATCAGTGGATCATCCTCCTTCACCAGTCATTGCCTCTGCACTTGGGGGACTGTTGCTGCTCCATTAGAGAATGTGGTAGAGCTCTCCAGGATGGGAATTCAATATTCTCTTCATTATTTTGTGAGTCTCCATCCACTTTGACAATGCCCTGTGAACATTTGAACATTTTTATGTACCTTATATGTATGTGCCCAGTTGAACTTCCTCCCACATATCCTCCATCACTGACACCCCACACCAATGATCCTCCCCGGCCCCAGTTGTAACCCTTCTGTGATCCAAAGCTTCTTAAAAAAATTGAAGTCATTAAAATAGCCAAATACAATTAATAGGAAAATGAAATAATGATGTTTAAATATAAGAAATAAAATACATAAGAATTTTAAAAAAGTAAAAATAAAATAAAAAGATTGGGATATTAAAATATAATGAAATATTTTGTCTTTCATCACTGTAATATCTGGTGTCCTGTCCGTACAGTGGCAATTTCTTGCATTTATTTCCCAGTGTCTTACGATTTTTCATTTTGTTTTCAAAGAAGTTTTTATGTCACAGTAAAGTCACATACAGAATACAGGGGACTCTTGTATACCCAACATCCTCCCCTTTTGCTCCTTCCCATATTAATACTTTTTATATGTGGATGGTACCTTTATTATAACTGATATACAAATAGTGAAACATAGGTACTAACCATGGTTAATGGTTTACATTATGGTTTACATTTTAGACCGTACACTTTTATAAATTTTGATGATATTTAACAGGGCCTGTGTCCATCATTGTAACATCATGTAGAACACTTCCATTGCCCGCTAAATATCCCCAGTTCGATCTATTCTATTCCTCCCTCCCTCTCCCCTTGGGGCCCACAGCAACCCCTGGCTTCACTCCTTGGATGACAAGATTCATAGTTACTTGCAACAACACTGAGGTCTTGACATACTGGTTTGTCCTCCCCTATTAGGAACCGCCCATGCTCTCAAGAGACTCTCGCCTCTGTATTTGTGAACAAATCGGTCCTCCTGAGTATACTTGGAATGTGCTTGCCTTTTGACATAAAACAATTGGAAACTCTAATATGAGGTTTTATTTGATTTAAGTATATTAAAGTCCTGAAAAGGTAGCAAGGAAAGTTCCAGAATAAACCATCCTATGCTTGAGAAACCTAGGTTACTATAACCCAGCATGTCTATACTTCTGTTGGCCAGCTCATGGCTCCTGCTGGCTTTCTCTGTTTGGACGGCTGGGCAGCCTCTTCTGGATTGCACCTCTGGGGCCCTTGCTCTTCCCTTTGGCTTGAACCTGAAAGTAAAACATTTGGTTCACCTCTGTGCTTTTCCTCATTAGCTTGCAACTGTTATAGTCATCCCAATTTGGTGCTTTCTTAATTGTTCCCACTAACAGGCATACTGAAATTGCATGGTCATTAGATGATCTAGAATGTATATTTTATATTTTCTAAGAAAATGAAACCCTAGGATAAAAGATGCTTAAGTGTAACCAATTTTTAAATAAGAAGCCTGGCAGCGGAAAGCTTGATTGGAATTCAAAGATTGATCTAAAACAACTATTAAAACCTAAAAATAAATAAAATGCTCTAAAACAACTAACAGACCCTGCATCCCTGGTTTAAGAAGCACTACTTGAGAGGCAGATAGCAGAGGATCCCATTGTTATCTCCTGTATAGAATTCTGCCCTCCACTCCCTTTTTACTTTTCATATTCTGTGCTCCTACTTCTCTTTAACCCCGTACTTCAGTGGATGTTTATTACTAATCGATGTGGTAGACGGTAATGGACTCCGAATGACACCACTACCAGAGCCATGCTGCCCTCATTGGCCTTATGACTTTCTGGGCTTCTGATAACTCCATCCTCAAGCTTTTTCATCATCTTTACTGCTCCAGCTGCTGTTTTCGTGCTAGCCTAATTTTTGCCTCTGTCAATCTCTTATTATAAGAGAAGTGACAACTCAGACTGGTCCCTGTTCCCTTCATAACAAATTATAGTGTTCTCACTTTCCTCCAGCAGCTTATCTCTCTAGTCCTTCTCCTAAATGTCCCTTTTTCCTTCTTCCCTTTGTGTCTCAAGTCATTTTTCCACTTTCTATTCAGACTCCACTATTTAAGAGGGGATAAGTAAATTTTGGCTGTAGAGTACAAGCTATCCTTTTACATAAAACCCACAAAACTACCATCCTAGTTTCTCTTTATAGAAGAACAATGGAGCCCCAATAAATGGTGCTAAGATCTGTTTATACACTAGACACTCAGATGATATAATGGGCAAAAGAAGCAACTTGCAGAAACATTCCCTCCATCTTGGGAAATACTTAGCAGTCTTGTTTATCAAAAGCTCAAGTTTTGTGGGCAAGTTTATCACATTAATTTTTGTTAGAGGAAGATTATTTTAGCTGACATTGTTATTCTTCTAAGAAAAATTAGTGGAGTAAAAACAATGTCTTAGGCTGAATCCTGAGCCAAAATAATTTGCTTATCCTTAGATGAGAAATCATTCATTAATTGAGCATTGGACAAAATGTTCTTTTCCTCTCTTTGTCCTTAATTACATCAATTAGCTGGGATTTCTGTGGCATTGTGTATAGGACATTCCAGGGCAGTTCAAGTAAGGTGATTTAAAAATTGGATTTGTGTATCAAAAACAAAAACCTACAATTTCTTCATGCCAAGAAAAGGAAAGCAAGGCCTAAAAATGGTTTGAGACCATGAGAGATCTTGCCTGATATAAACAATATGGTACCATTACAGAAAGATAATCTTACTGAATTCGATGAGAAATTTGATCTTATCCTAATTCCAGACAGCAGTTGAGAAGAGGAAAAAATCCATATTAGCTTGGTATTAATATTGTCATACCTTAAATCAGGGCTAAATCAAATTCTGACTAAGCATAAATTTAAATTTTTCTATTTTTATCAGGGCCTAAAACTACTGAATTGAGTATATCATAGGTATATCCAGAATTTAGAGACTTTCTGAATCTATCTCCTTTCTTATATTATTCAAAAGTCTTCTGTGTAGGCATATTATTAATTAAAAATAATTACTGTAATTCATTATAATTACCAACATAATTCTGAATCTAGTTTAAAGTGCCAACATAAATTCTGAATCTAGTTTAAAATGTGAAAAGGAAAAAAAAAAAACTTGAAAGGATTTCTAAATTTCTTGAATGTGTTTGGCTTAAGTGCTCAAAGAAGGTAAAGCAAAAGTTAAATTGTGTAGGATTTTGTTTAACGGCATTTAAACTTTTAGTTATGTGACTTAATGTCCTACTCTTTTCTCATCTTAAGCTGCCTTTAAAGTCTGCTACTTTTGGCTTTCCTCTATGATTACATATTTAGTTGTTGCTGTAGAAATAGATGTTAATATTAATTCCCCTGCCCCCACCCACAACTTTGCTGAGTGGTCAAAATATAATTATGGTTTTTATCATATTTCCCTTTCTCTATTTTCTTCTTTCTCTTTCCATCCCCACATCCTATCCTAGACCATGAGTTTCTCAGTTTGATTTTCCAAGTCTCATCTAACTTATCCATAAAGTGAGTCTTTATGACCTTCTGCTAATAGTGGTTTAGGTACTGCTTACCTTTCAGATCTATCCCAGGAGTCAATGAGAGAAAGAATAGTTCTTTGGTTAGGGTTAATTTCAGAGGTGGCAGAAAACCCAGAGTTACGGTGGCTTAAATAAGATAGAAAAATGTGTTTCTTTTCCCCATTAAAACTGATGGTCCAGGGCTGGTTTTTGGTGGCTTCCTAATTGTTGGGATCCCTGGCTCCCTCTTTCTTGGTTCTCCATTGTCTTCAATACAGTTTTCAGCTTTGGTCCAAGATGGCTGCTCCAGCTCCACTATCATGGTTACATTCCATCCAGCAAGAAGGAACCAAGGGAAAAGGAGAACATGCCCCTCTCATGATGGACATGTTCTGAAAACTGTACATATATCAGCTTGCATCTTATTGGGCAAAACTTAGTCACGTGGATGCATCTATTCTTGAGGGAGACTAGGAAATGTAGTTTTTATTCCATGAAGCTATTTGCCCAGCTAAGGACTAGGGATTCTATTATTGTGGAAGAAGAGGAGAAAGAATACTGAGGAAGAACTAGCAGTCTTGGCCATTTTTATAGAAAGAAAAGTCAGAATTTCTTGGAGAAGGTCTCAGGTTCTGCCATTGATTAACTGTATGACCTTCTGTAAGACACCACTCTGGGTCTTGGTTTCCAAACATTATTCATTTTATAAATCTTAATTGATCTCTGCTTCATGCATAGCTCTAAGCTCAGTACAGAGTGGATAGGAAAGCACATAACATTGTCCTTTTATTTAAAGACTAATAATCTAGTGGGTGAAAAAGATGCCCTTTGCTCTCTGTCCCTATGGCCATCTCTGACTTTTTAACATCTCATCTGATGATGCGTCACCACCCTCATACATGCTTTACAGACTTTGCTTTTCACAGTACCCTTCATTTCCATCTTATGTTGTCACCTTACATGATGCCTGACATATATGAATGCTCAATGAACACTAGCTATATCAAGTCTCTGGAATGTTAGTCTTTTTCCTTTCTTGCTTCTAAATTAATGTGCTTCTGGTTCAGTTGAAGAAGCTTCTGTTAATTTTCATTCTGGAAATAAATAGTTCAGTTAGGCCAGAAAGTGTTCCCTCCCCTGTCTGATGTCTCCCTCGTTTGTTTTGCTCTTTTTTCTTTATTTGTTCCTTTTTTTTCTCTCCCCTGCTTATTGTCTGTTTTTTGTTTTTCTTTAGAAAGCACCAGGAACTGAACCAGGGACTTCCCATGTAGGAGGCGGGTGCTCAACTGCTTGAGCTACATCTGCTCCCCAGAAAGTGGTTTTAAAGTATACCTTCAACTATTTATTTTCCTATGTGAGATTTACCTACATTGGGAATTTAGAGTTTTTTAGGCAACTTGGCATAGGACTAGGGATTCTATTACTATGTGAGGTGGGGAGAGAAAACACTGAGGAATAACTAGCAGTCTTGGCCACTGTTAGAGAAAGAAAAATGAGGATGCCTTAGGGAATGTTTCAAGCTTTGCCTTTGCCTAACTGTGCAACAAAAGGCACATTTGGTCCTGGATTTGCACTTGGGCTCTGCCAACTACTAGCTATGTGGTCTTGGACAAGTTTTCAATCTCTCTGAGCCTCTGGTTTCTTATATGTCTAGAGGGTATAATAATAACTTTTCATGGATGTTGTGCTTATTTATAAAGAGACAATAAAGGATGGTGGTGAGCTAATCTTGCCCTTTTGATTTTTATTTCTGTTGCTGTTCCACCATTTTAAAAATGGTTAAATATGCTTATTTTGTTTCAGCTTCAGATCCATTTCCATCTGGAGCACGCTTTGTAGTTCTGTGACGTACTACTGGTGAGAAGGCAGCATGCTCTGGGAGCTCCATTTCTATTTGCCTGCTGCCTTTTATGCCTGGAGTCCTTCCCCATTTCTACCTAGGTGAAAGCAGTTGTCAGGTGGCGCAGCATGGGTGTGGTTACCCCACTTCAGCCCATCCTGAGATCCACATAGAAACACAGATTAGACTAAAGTGGAATTCCCATGCTAATCCCAGAAACACAGTAACTCTACACAGAAATATATCATGCAAAAACACCTTCCTGTGCAGCAGGGAGATTTGGTTATCTTTCCTAGACAGATGAAAAAAAACAACAATACCTGAGTTTTATAGAGGTTAAATGACATAGCTGGAGGTCACAACTCAACTGGGCAGAGTTGGGGATTGGGCCCAGGTTTCCCAGTTCTACTTTATTAGGCTGTGTCCTGATCTCTCAACTTACCAGGCTGGAAACCAGAAAATGCAAGGGTTTACCAGCCTCAGCTGGCAGCTGAAGGTCTGTAATGAGCCATGCTCTAGTACTGGGAGGACAAGAAAGGCACAGTGAATTGTCTTCACTATGCATATCACATGATATCTTCTGAACATTTTCCTGTTAATCTTTTTACATTTTTTCATCTTTTTGGTCTTTTACTCAATATCAAATGTTATGATCTTTCTCTTTGGAAATAGGCCCTAGTTAAAGAAAGTCAATAGTCTACATTTACCATTGCTCAGGATTTTGCTTTATCATATATATCCAATGCTAGAGCAAAAATCTAGGACCTGCTTTGTTTGTGTAAAGAAAACCTCTCATAGAACATGTTATCTGATTCATTAATAGATGTAATTGTGACAAGGCAGAAGAATATGGGATCCTGGCACTGGAACATTTAAAGATTGGAGATTCCAAGTTCTAGATCTATTTATGATCCTCTATGTGGAGGTTCCTTAGACCAATTACATAATTTCTTCCATTTGATGTTTTATAATAAGTTATAATTCCTAATACAGACATATATTTCAAATTTCCAGGATGTTTTCATCAATTTTCCTTAAAAAATATGTTTTTTTTTTCCTTTGAAGATAGCTTTGCACAGCCTGTAGTTATTTCATGGGCTGAATGGTGACATCATACTCAAAGTACACATTCTTTCTGCCAAGTTTCCCAGTGAAGTAATTGTCCATTGGTATTCAAGGACCAACATCAATTGCAACTATTTCTCATGATGTCATCCTGTGTCAGGGCTGGGGTCCAGAAGATAGGATTCTTTCTGAGCTTCAGGGCACAGAAACATGCAGGCAAACTACCTTTTGGCAAAGTGCCCTTGATATAAGTAAATGCGATTGAGGCCCATTTGAGCAATTTCTTTAAAGCCCTTTTAAAAATTTTGATTTTATGATAATTTTTTCTACTAACTTTCTGAAGATGAAGTGGTTTTTTTCATTTTATAGTGAAAAATTTCAAACATACAGCAGAGTCAAAATAATGTGAACACCTATACACCCCTCCAGAGATTCTACAGTGAACATTTTGGTTGGTTTGCTTTATCACATTTCTGTTCATCTATCTATACCCTATATGTAGGGAGTGTTTAAATGTTACATAGATAGGCTAGCTAGTAGGTGGTGGGCATTTGGAAATTTTTAGGGGAAAATTTGTGTATGGCTAATAGTCACTCAAGAAGACATTTCACTGGTGATTTAAAATAAAATATTTTAAAAAAGATTTAAAGAGTTAAGAATAATTATTGTTCAAGTAATAAAATGTGGCAGCAGTATTGTTGAAATTGCAGTTGGTGGTGAAAAAAAATCTTCCATATAAAAAATAGTAGGGACTTAAGAGAAATCCATGCATTTTCAGGGAATCCTTATACTCTGATGTCTGCATGTTGTTGACTGCTAAGGAATGGACATTCAATTCAGGGAGCGTGAGTTCTGGATGGAAGCTTCCAGTTTTTTTTTAAAATATGGGTAGTCCAGATTGGGCTCCAAATTGAAGGACATTGAAATTGTTATGGCCCTTATCCCTCTGGCCTAACAAATCTTTGTTAGTAGATCCCTTCCATTTTATTGTTGAAAAATTCCCAGGAATAACAGAATTCTATTTCCTGGCTCCTTATTTTCCTACTTAAGAGCCAATTTTTTAAGAAAAGGAATCCTCAGTGATAGCTGGAATAGTATTGCTGGCTCTGACTTTCAATTCCCCTCGGTGATATTTAGCTGTGTCTTTGACATGCTAATAAATTTATGTCCCTCAAATTATTATTTTAGCTGAGTATACAGTATAAAAATTATAGAAACTTTTACCAAGTGAGAAAACTTAGAACTGAGAAAAGCATGCGCAATCCACTGCCCTTGGTCTTTAAAAATTGATCAAAAAGTTAACAAGGTTAATTATTATTGGCACATCATGTGTAGAAAAGTAGTTCTTTCTGATTAGTAAAAATATTTTGTTCACCTGTAACACCATGTGCTTTGGGTGGCAATAGTTGAAGATGGCTGCTAACTTGTTCATAAACGGTTTCATCCCAGCATCATTCTCCCCAAGATTTTTTACTATGGCTTTACCCTTTTAACTTTTTATTAACTAGAAACATATATTCTTCAAACTTTATATCAACATTCCATACCATATGATTCCATTTATATAACAGGAAGCCTCTACATCCATTTATATAACCAAATTATAGAGACGCGGGAGAGATTAGCGGTGGTCAAAGGTTAAGTAGATGGAGACAAGTAGGAGATACATGTAATTATAAAAGGGCAACACAAGTGATCCTTGTGTGTTGATGGAATTATTCTATGTCTTGACTATGGTGGTGGATACACATATGACTGTCGAGAACAAAATACATACAAATGAACAGTTGTAAAACTGTGGAAATCTGAATAAGGTAAATGGATTGTATTAAGGTCAATATCCTGTTTCTGATATTGTACTGTAGTTTTATAAGATGTTACCATTAGTGTAAACTGGGTGTACATGGTATTTCTCTGTATTTCTTACAGCTGTGTGTGAATCTACAGTTATCTCAAATTTAAGTTTAAAATTTTTATTCAATGACTTTCTTTGGAGGAAGGAATTCTCTTGTTTAAAAACAGATTTCAAGCATTCACTTCATCTAGCATTGTTTTTCATCTAGCATTTTTACAATTATAGTTACATATATATATGTAAAGTTGGAAAACTTGGAAATTAAATAGAATCAAGGTAAAATAAAACTTAATTTTAAAAAATCTCTTGGTAATTTTTATTTCATATAGATTCAGATATATTTCAATAGAACACCAGAATAGTTTTACACCAGAATAAAATTGAACAATTTATTAAAAAAAGAAATATGATACAACCCAAAAATTGCATATTTTGCATTTTGCATCTCTAGAGAATGCACTTACATTAAATACTGATGAAATATCATAGACCACAGAGGCATGCATGTTGATTTTTCATTGATTAAATCCTGAATTTCTAGCTTTGTGAGATAAAAAATTATTTCATCAATGTTAATTACTAACGGAGGTCCTATATTTAGCCTGATATTTTAAAAAATTAAAGCAGTGACACAGCTTATTATTTTAAGTTTAGTTAATCACTAGAGACAAACCAAACCAATTGAGTTCTGGTAAGATTGCTATAGTATCCTTAAAGAAAATACCCCTTATTCATTATAAATTGGAATAGTCAAGGTTTTGACAATTTCTATCACTAAAAGGAAATTCTTTTCAGAATTTCAATTCAGTGGGGCTTGAATAATTGATTCTGTGAGATTTGGAGGCCCCAAGGGCATGTGAGTACCCATCCAAGTACTATGTGGTTTACTGCACCAGGCCAAGGGAATGCGTAGATACCTCTGGTCTACTCAGAACTCTCAGATACCTTAGTCCTCTGGGTGATTCCATCCTACATCCCAGAAGGAAAGCCAAACAGCTTTTTTGCTGATGAGTGCACATCTACTAGCCAGGGACTGCTGCCTGTCCAATCATAGTGTCCTCTCCTTGTTCTTTTCCTGCCAAATTTTGAACTGGTGAAAAGAAGCAAATTAATATCATATTATTGGGTATCAACTCAGTGGAATAAAAATCGTTTACTACATTGTTGCAAATCTAGTTTAAATTATACACATTTTAGGAATGCTAGGGCACACCAAGAGCTTCTAGGATAGACCCAGATTAAGAAGGGTCCAGGAAACTTTCTCAGTGCTAATATAAGAACACCTTAAGGCGCTCCCCCTGCTCCTTCTCTAAGGAAACAAGTCCATAGGGTGGACAGAAGGATTAAGTGTTTATAATACTGAATGACAAGGGCAATGATTACTTATTTAATTTTTTAAAAAACTTTTTAATGTAAAATAAAACACAGATTCAGAAACCACAGGAATTTTTTAATGAAAAAATTCCCAAGTAAAGTGCCATCCCTTCCATATGCCGCATTCCAGTCACAAACACCATCCTTCTGGCATAGTAACAATAATTCTGTCTTTTATGAAAAGTAATTTCTTGTGCTTTTTAAAAATAGTTTTATCACCAAAATGTACATCCATAGACAATATAATTTCTTCCTTTTAAAATATATTCCTTCTACTTCTATTTTTATTCTATAGGTTTCCTCTCCATCCCTTTTTCTTCACAGTTTTCCATTGAAGAACCAGGACCATTTGACCTTAGAGTTTCCCACAGACTGGATTTTATTGATTGCCTTCTCATGCTACAGTTCAACACAGTCCTCTGTCCTTGGTATTTATATAAATGGGCAGCTAGACCCAGAAACCAGGTCAAGCTTCTGTTCCATCTTTTTGGCAAGACTTTATCATGTATAGCCCATAATGTCTGGTCATCTCTCTTTGTTTATGATTTTTGGCAATTGTTGATATTTAATACTTATCTCTCTTCATTCACCGGGGGTTGCAGATGGTAATATTCTAATTCTAGCATTTCTTTTTCATTTATTAGTTGGAATAATTGTATAAAGAGACACTTTCCCTCATCCTGTTGTTTGGTTACCTAGTAGTTCAGTTCATATAAGAAAAGAGTAATAAATGCTTGAATCTTTTATTTAGCAGTTACCAAAATAACAAATAGTTTTTTTTATAATCTTCTGAAAGTCACCAATATTTTAAAATACCATTGTGAACTCATGGATTTAGACACATTTGGGTTTTAATCCCTTGCAGTTATTATCATTATTGAAATTCAAATTGACCAAAATAAGATATTTCTCAAAAAGCCATGATTTCTTTTAGCAAGAGTGATATTTCCAAGAACATAATATAGGTGCTAAGGGAAGCTTATTGCTACCCGGTTGATCATTGTTTCTAGGGTTTTTCAGCAGACATAGGTAGGAAACAAACAAAGAGTGTATATATGTATATATACACATGCATATTCACACACATTCATTTGTAGAATTGGAATTTCTAGGAATTCCTGATATATTCCTTTTTAAGGTTCTTGGTATTTTTTGCCATATTTCTTTCCAGACAACTAATACCAATTTATAATTTTATGGCTAACTGGTTTTACTTTTTCTGCCAATCCAATTTACCGTAATTTGCTCTTATGTTCTTAATTTAGATTCATCTGTAAGTTGTTTATATATTTTTAATTCTTTAAAGATGGGTAATAGTAGTAGAAAAAACTAACATTTATTGAGCAGTTATTGAGTCTGGTCCTCTACATAGCAGTTAACTCACATTTAATCCTCAAAGCAACCAAATTAGGTAAATATATTGACTTTACTCATGAGGAAATGAGGTTTAGGGAGGTTAACTACTTCCAATTTAGATTTTAAAAATCTGCAATTGAATTTTTGTTTCCTTATCATCTTGCCTTATCTGATTTAGTTTGTTTTTTCATCTCAGCTTTTTCTTTATAGATTTCTCTTCATGATTTGCAGAGGTCTTTTTGTGTACTATGGAGGTCCACAAAATTTTCTGAAATATTCTTTTGGTTCCTAGAGTAAATAATTTTTAGAAGTATGCACTTTCTCTCATGGTTTTCTTGTGTTTATCCACCCTGGGATAATGAAAACTCTGTCCAGACGTGGTATTTGCCAACAGACAGGGAGTGTAGCTTGCATTTGGCCTTGCTCACTGATCACTTATGCACTGTAAGATCTCTATTCTACAACTATAGGGCAAGTAGCTCCACATATCTCTTTGTCCAATCTATGTTCAACAGGCATTTGTCTATTGTAGCTTTAGTTGCTTGAGGAAGAATCTTCTTTTAACTCTCTTCCTGATTCTCTGAAACTGAATTGATTTATTGTATTGAAGACTAGAAATCTTAGGGTGCTGTGTTACCAAGGTTTTCAGAGCTCGTCATATCAATATTCTCCCCCTTCTCATAGTGCTGGACTTGTTGATTCTATACCTTCCAGAATGTATTGTGCCACTAGCAATTCCCACCCTTTCCCTACATGTACGTATATCTGTGTGTGTATAAGTGTGTGTGTATATACATTTATGTATATATGTGTATGTGTGTGTGTTTGCATGTGTATATATACACAGATAGATATAGTTTTTTATTCATTTTATTTCTTCCTTAGTATTGCAGTTTTGAAATGTATGTCAGAAGAGAAGAACTGAGAGGATGGGATGAGAACAGCATGCTGGTGATTTCAGATTGTTATACCCATGCTATAGAGGAATGGCTTCCCAATTTTCAAGTCAGTTCAGACCATAGGTTTCCCGGTCAACTGCTAGGCAAAGATGAACAGATGAAATTATATCCCCAAATTCTTTCAGGCTGCATGTGCTTTGTTTCAGTTGGTAAAGCAGGAATTAGCTACTTATGTTTGACTTAATTGGCCTGGTAGTTAGTAGAATTCTCCAAGATTTTGGCAATATGTTCTTCTCATTAATTGTAACTGGTTGTAGATCACCTAGCTGGATTGAAAACACTTCACTTATCTATACATTATTAAGATATAATTTTAGAGAGTATTTAAAATAAATTGAATATTAGATAATTTTGAACTCTAATATTTATAATTAGCTTAGTATCAAAATAGAAAATAATTTTATAAAGAAGTTATTTATGTCATATATGAACTTTTTGTTGGTGTTAAAGAGTCCATATTACATGCTATATTAAAAATGTATGAATTTCCTTGTAAAACCTTAAAAAAATAATCATGTAACATAGCACTAATATGAAAAGTCATAAGGCTATATATTGGCATTTTAAATAATGTATATGCTTGACATCCTGACACTTTACATAATTTCTGCTAAAGCACAATCAGAACCCCCAGTTTTGTTCATTAAATTAAAGCCACAATCACATAAACTTTTGTGATGCACTTTGGAAAAAGATAAAACAATATAATAGAACATAATGTTATTTATATTATATTACATTATTATAAAGTACTTGGAATAGATTTACATTTATTTAAAATAGAAAATCATTACATTTCTATTTCCTCAAATGCCTTTTTATAGTGCCTTCTGGTTCTGAATGTTATGTAAATTCAAGGACCTGCCTGATGATCCACAGTTATGTAGTAATAGAATGAGTAACTGTCTTGTTATATGATGAAGTACAAAGCTTAGGGGAACATGTGAAAAAAGGACATGTGATTGTGATTTTCATGTAGACTGTATGTCTGTGTATCTGTACATGTGATTTCATATACAAAAATTGGATGACTTGTAGTTCTCCTATGTGATACTGTACAGATACAAAAAATGTTAGGTTTTTAAATTTTGGGCCACATTTCTTCCATATGTTCTAGAACTGGTTTACATGCAGAGTCAATGACATGGCAACATATTTTTCTCAGAAACAGTCTAAACTGTGTTTTATTTGCTGATTTCCAACAGTGGGTTCTGCTGCCTGCTGGGGTCTAACTTGGTTACCGCATCAAATATTCTCATATCTGGTGCTGTTACCTCTTACTTTTAAAGTTTAGAGTTAAGTCCTTCCTTCCATCTTTCCTTCATTCCTTCATTCCTACCTACCTACCTAACCTACCTAAAGAAAGAAGTTAGGACAAGTATAGATGACTCTAATAAACTTACCCTATGGGCTTATTCCTTTCATCAGCCCTCACTTCTTGGTTAATCTTCAAAGAATGTATTCGAACATCTGCTGTACAGCTCCACTTGCGCTTTAAACTGATTTTTGTTACCTAAGGTTGCCTCATTTTTATCCCCCGGCACCCACCCTAGACCATCAGTACTTCCTACTTCAATTAATATTCTACCATCAATCCAATTACCAAAACAAAAACATGGGAGGCATCTTAAATTCTTTCTACCCATTATATCTTATCTATCAGCAAGTCCTCAAAACCATCCCTTCTATCCTACCACTATTGTCTTAATAGCCATTACTGAGAATATGAAAATAATCTCCCTACCTGGTCAAATTATTCACTTGAGGCTTATGCCATTTTCCAGTTTAAAACCCTTCAGCAACCCACCACTGTCCTCAGGGTGAAATGGAAGCTCATGGGCCTGGAGTATAGGCCTGTCTGAGACCTGCCCTGAACCTCCTGGATGGCCTGTCTCCTTCCCCTCATCACCTTTAACTTTATGCTTCCTTGATTCTGAGCTGTGTTAGATGATCAGTGTATCACCCTCTCCTCCTTTCTGTGCATTTGCTACTTCTTATGTACAGAATGACATTTCACTTCTTAACCTCCATGCTCTTTCTCTCCCTTCAAGTCTCAGCTTCTCTAATATGTTCCTCCTGGGTCCTCTCCTCTCCATCCCACAGATTGGAGTAGGTACGTCTTTCTGGGTTCCACAGACACTGTGCACTTATTCCTATCTTTGTATTGTCTGTGTGTACTTTTGACAATGCACTTACCCAAAATTATATGCTACATGTCTTCCCTGTGAAACTCCATCTCCTTTGAGGGTAGGAATCAAGTTTAATGTGTCTAGTACCATTCCTAGAACATAACAAATGATTGATAAATTGAACTTAAGTGTACAACTATGATAATACCTTCCTTTAAATAATAGATGTTTTCCTAAATATATGTATTTATATTTGCTGTTTAGTAAGTTTGGCTATTGGTTAATGTATATCGGTTGGTACACACACATATAAATCACTCTTTATATTCTAAAGCTTTGATTTCTGAAATATGATCTTAATGCTATTTGTTTTAGGAATAGAAATCTGGTATGAGAAAATAAAATATACCATCAGAACACTATTTTTAATTAACTTTTTGTGGGTGAGATAAAGATGCTAAAATGTAGTCAAACTGTCAAGAGTCCTTTGAACATCAAAACGAACTTTTTTTTCTGGAATCAGCTATTGGCCTTTAAAAAGAGTTCCTTGTCTTCTCATCTAACAAGAATAAATTCCTTAGGATCTCCAAGTAGTGAATAGTTTTGAGACTTAAATTTGTTTGGGCTTGTTAGCCTCCAAATGGCTGATAACTATCAAGGCTCATTTAACTCTGGTTTTAAATGGGCTTTCAAATCTAGGATATATACTGTCATAGCTAATTAGAAGTCTTAGACTTGGTATATGATTTAATAAACCTACAGGTAAATAATTTTTTTTAAAAAGAGAAAAATCCTTGATCCACAAAATACTTAAGCTATTTTTGGAAAGGTAAATGTTTATATAATATGACTTTTTTATTAAAGTAATTTTTTCCATGTCAACAGATGTTTTTAAAGCATAATGAAGTTTAAGTAGTTCTACAAATTTAAATGGGGCTTTTATTAAATTTTATTTCATAAAATTCTGTTATGTTTTAGTGCTGCTTCTGTCTGCATACTTTGAATATGCCTGCCCAAAAGATGAATTTTAAAAATATGACCATTGACCAGTAGGAAATAATTCTTTTGGTTGCTTACGTATGGGGTAAAAAGCCAACTTAAGCATAGATACAGTGGGAAAAAAAATTAACATGTCACTACCAAAAATAAAATCAGAACCCAGCAAAATGAGGAGATTTCTTGAGGTATTTTAAGTTTTGAATGACTTTTAGCAGGAAACATTATATTCCAAATTCTGTAAGTGGTTCCAAAGATCCTATTTCTGCTTTTCCAGAAAACATTACAAAATGATATTAATTTTACCTCATTTTTGGTATTTCCAACCTATTCCCCAACAAAACAAAAGCTAGGGTCTTCACAACTGTGGACATATTTCCTTTATATGGATCTTTAAGTCTGTGGAAACTCTTTCTTCACTAGAAAGATACACTCAACATTCCTCATACTTTTATCTTCAGTAAGAAATTAGAAAGATTTCTGCTTCAAGCAGTATAGCTAACTAGACAGTCAGAAAATATCTCTTGTGTAAGACATCTAGAAGCAGTTTAAATACAATAAATCCACTTTAATAGAATTACTGAGTTTACAAGATAATCCCAAGGGCACAAACAAACAAGGAGCTGAAACCAAAGTGTTCAGGAAATGCAGAAGTCTGGTTTCCCTGGGGGCAAATGACAATTCTAGGAGCCTATAAGCTCAGGACTAATGGTCACTTGTGAGGAAGGGAATACTAGACTTTGGGGTGTGCAAAGTGAATAGTTGAGCCTGAGACCTTCCACATGAACCAGCATCCTTAAAGTATCTCCTCCTTAGTGAAGGTTTGAGTTAAAAAGAATATATCTATAGCTAAAGGCAAGGACAGGAATCCATAGGTCCATTCTTATGTGGGTCTGGGCTATTAATTTAGACTGTTCAGGTGGTTAGGGAAACTCCAAACAGAAAAGTTAAATTGAGATGGTTGAAATTTGGTAGCATCCCTGGCCCTTGGAAGAATCAAACATAAATCCTCTCTGGATGAAAATATCCTCAACGCAGGATCCCTCTTCACTCTTTCAGCCTTTCTATGTAGGATCACTTTCCTTCTGCTTAAAGAAGAATCCTTCAGGATTTCATTTAGTGAGCATCCATTGGTCTTCTGATTTCCATTGTTGCTGTTGAGAAGTCAGCTGCTAGTCTAACCTTTGTGCTTTTGAAGGTCCTCTTTCTGTTTTCTGACTTTTGTTTTTCTTGTTGTTTTTAGTTTTCTGCAGAACCACTATGATGTGTTTAGATATGTAAGTATTTTTATTTATGCTGTCCCCTGGACCTCTTAAAATTGTGGGTTGGTGTCTTTGATGTCTCAGGTATTCTCTCTCTAGATATTGCCTTTGCCCCATTTTTGGTCTCTTCTCCTTCTGGGATTCTAATCTCTCTATCCTCCCAATATACTTCTTTCTCATCTACAATTTCCATCTTGTTGTCTCTCTATGCCACATCCTGGAGAATTTCTTTTCTCCTTTATTTTTCTTCTCCATCTTCTAATTCTCTATTTCTCTTACTAAACATTCCCATTGAGGTTTAATTATGACCACCATATTTTCCATTTCTGGCACTTCTACTTGACTCTTTTCCAAACCTTTTATTTCATTTTTCTAGGATTCACTGTTCCCTAAAAATCTTTTCAAGTTTGCCATTTATTTAATTAAAAGTTATTTTGATAATTTTAACATCTAAAGTCTCTATGGTCTCTTTCTGCCTGTTGTTTGTGTTGGTTCTTGCTCATGTTGCTGTTTCCTTCTGTGCCTCATTCATTTTTACTGCCTGCTTGTCATCAACCTTGAAAGTTGTTTGTGTGAGCCATCTTTATGGTCTAGGATCAATGTGCCCTCCTTCAGAAAGGCTTTGCATTTTCTTCAAACAGGCACCTAAGGTCACTATCAGTCATTAACCACCTCCATATATTTATGGACTGAGGTTCTCTGGCCCACTCAGGCTGCATGCACTCAGGGTACAAATCTACTCAAGGTCCAATCTGTGGACACAAATTTTTTGTTATAAGTTCTATTTGTACTTTTTCTTTTTTTCTCTTTACTGTTCTTCTTAGTACAAAGGGATCTTTTTCTGCAGTTCCTGAGAGCTGAGGGGCATTGGGGAGGGTTTAATTCTAAGTTATACTTACCATTATGGTTTAGCCATTTGGGGTAGACATTTAGTGTGGATAAAGATATCCTGTAAGACTCTCCACCATGGGTAAGTCTTGACCTTGACTTTTGCAAGGTCAAGAAACAGAAAAGGTGGCATTTGTACTCAGACACTCCTAAGAAGAGAAAGATAATTCATGGTTAAGCTATACTTCTTGCTTATAGAATCAACATACCCATAATTCTTTGTTTTAAATACTAGTGTTCTTCCAGCTTATTTGACAGTTTTCCTTGAAGTTTCATTGAAGGTTCCAATTATACACATTCACTATATTCACTACACATTTATTCCTATGACATTAATTTTTGACAAAGCCATGAAAAGTATACTGTATTCAATCAAATGTCAGATATCATTTAAATATCTTTAAGAATTGTGGGCCTACCAGATGAAGAAGACTATGAATATAATTAAGGATAAAATCAGGTAGGAAATAGACTAGCAAATTAAGTGTGGGAATTGCAGACTTAAATCAAATGGCAGAATCAGGTAATTTGTAACCTTTCTATTATACCCATTCCATTTAAGGGTATGAAATATTAAAAGGACTCACCTATTAAAAAATCTACAAGAAGAATTCAACACCATAGCCAGCCTCCCAAACTGTCAGAATAAGCAATCTCAGCCCACTGATATGAAAAAGCCAGCTCTTGCTTGGGATGGTATAAGTATTTCCTTAGAGCAGAGATTCTCAACCCTGGCTGCATATTATCCCTTGAACAATGTTTGAAAAAAAAAAAAAACATCCCAGGGCCTATCTCTGAGTTAATTTGGTTGCACTGGGGCTGGGCATTAGTACCTCTTTATTTATCTATTTTTTAAAAAGAATCCTAGGTGATTTAAATGGGTAGCCAGGATTGAGAACCTCTACCTTAGAGGTAAGTGTCCTATAGTCCTAGACAATAATAACTTTGCATTGCACTTCAGAATTAACTCTGTATGTGGTTAATATTTAAAGTATTTGTAATGCTTAAGAGAATTTGATATGTTATTTAATAGTCTAGTCTTGTGATTCCAATTTAAGATGTGTAATTGAGTAATTGGTTTTAGAATTTGGGGGATTTTTAAATTGAGAGGTATAAGATAATTTGGCTAAGTTTATCAACAGAATTGGACTATTAAAAGAACTTGAGAGAGACCATGTTTATGTCTAATTAATTAGATTTATTGGGATTAAGAACTTTGGAATGTTTATTTGTTGGTCAGGCTTTTGAAGTTTTTAAAAAGATAATCACACATTAAATTTTAAAATGCAGTTTGAAATGTTTAGGGGAGTTTATTTAATTTTGTATATGAGACCAAATGTTAATCAAAACCTCCTTTGAAGGTGATTTAAAAAATATATTTTGGGTTAATAAATAGTGATATTTATAAGTTAAATTTAGCTGCTTAAGTATTATCAGAATTTTTAATGTGTAGTTTTAGTAAGTTGAATATTATTTTAAAACTATGGTCTTTTTTAGGTTTGACAGCTATCCTCAAGATTCCTGAGAACTTAATTTGATAACTGCCAGATTCCTGTGATTTTTTTTTTCTTTTATAAAATTAAAAGTTTTTTACCCTAATTATAAAGTAATACATAATTCAAGTACCAAAGGAGGTAAAGAATGAAGTGAAATTCACCCTCCTAGCACCCAGAGATTACAATTATTAGTGGTTTGATGTTTCCTTTCCAAAGACTGGTGGATTGATTGATTGGTTTAACTAATCTATCTATATTTTTCTGCATCTATTAATATCTGATTGACTAAATGAATGGAATGATATTATATTGACTGTTTTGTAACCTTTTGCATTTAGTAGTCTCTTTCGGGCATTTTTCCTCGTAACTTTTAACTTAGAATTGCATTGTATTCCATTAGAGGGATTTACCATGATTTATGTGAGCAGTGTACCTATTGATAAGTTATTTCCAAACATACCAATTATAAATCTTACTGTGAGGTGTTCTTTACATTTAGGCACTTGTGTGACTACTTCTATATTTCTAGAAGTGGAAGCTGCTGGGTGTCTTGTCAAATTGCTCTCCAGAAGTTCCTTAGGCCTTTGTGGCCAAGATTGGAGATATAAGCTTAGTCCTTTGATGGCAATTAAACATTTCCAGGTAATTTAAAACTTATTCTCAGCTTGAAATGTGTTGGTAGCTGCACTCTACTTCGGATTTTGGTTATGCCTTCGTGGCAAGAGTTTGGAAGCCTGGGTCTATCTATATCCTTACCTTAAACATGTCTGTGTAATTTTGTTACTTGAATTCTCAAAACCAAATTTCTCATTCTATAAAGTGAGGATAATATTTACCTTGAACCATTTTGTGAGGAAATAACTTTGAGAAAGTGGCTAGAATGGTGCCTAACACACAGGACGAGTTCAGTGATTTTTTTTTCTCTATGTGAATTATGAGAAACTAAGAGAAGGAATTCAATTGGTTACCCTTAGTTCCATCACTGTTTGAATTGGGTAAGAGATTGGGGCACAATTTAATTTTTCAACTTTAGCTTGATTCAGACTTCACTCTGAACTCTCTTTTGTCTTTCCAAGTAGCACATGTTTAATAACAATTTTGAGTATGAAGTAATCACTCTGTTCATTGCAGAAGTTTCTTACATGTTTTTATAATAGAAATGTATTTTGCAAATGCTAAAACTTCCTTTGAAAAGATAACTAGCAAAACTATTTAAAATAGTTACTACAGTGTTTTTTATTTTTGCACATCAAAAAGTTTAAATTGATAGATATAGTCACAGAGAAAATTACTTGAAAAACACTTTCTAGTTTTGAGTACTACACAAAGAGGTACTTGAGCTAAGATGTAAAGGTGAGACTTAACACTCAGTGTATAAGACAAGAAGGAAATGGGTTGACTGAAACACAGAAACATTTTACCTGATTTATTTGAGTGGATGCAATTTGTGAAATGAATTTTTCCTCTGAATGAATAACTGCGTTAATTGCCTATTTATACACGGAATCCTACAATCTCAATATCATGTGGGGAGGAAGCCGCGAGATCATATACTCCAAATCCCTCATTTTATAAATGAGCAAAATGAGACTCAGGGAGATACTGATGTGTATTTTATGATTTCTTGCAAGAGAGACTCGTGGAGTTTTGTTAGAGTGAATTGCACAAGAATAATAAATATTTTTATTTATCTGCCTGGAATTCATTCTATAGGTGATGAAAAATTCAGAATGAATTGAGGTGATATGGGAAAGCAGTTGGCCAACTGATAGTGGTTTTTGCAAAAGGTTTTGTTTGCCCTTGGATATTTCTTAGAGTTTATGAGTGCAAACAGGTTTTCATGGGTACATTTTAAGGATTTTAGAATGCCAGCCCCATATCCCGAGTGTTTCTACCTAAGGTAAATTGGTTGTTAGAAGTCACACATTTCTTTAACTGCCCAGCTGCAGTGACTCTTGGCCTTAGAGATTCAGCTGCTGGCTCTCTCCAGTTATCCAGGCAAAGGCTGAGCCATTCGTTTCAGCCAATTGTTTACATGGTGGAAGTCTGAGAATTTTGGAAAAAATATCCCAAACCGGTAGTTCTGAATGCTTTAATGGAGTAGAATGTAGTGAAAACGGAGGAAAATGTGTGGAGGAAAATTCAATGTGAACAAATGTGAGAAAACAAGAATGATCCATTAATCCTTTATCACTGTGTAGATAAATGTTCTTAAGTCTTCTCCATAGTCTGTCACTATGTATCATGACAGAAAGAGAAGATAGCATGCCCAAAATATAAAAAATAAAAATAAAATTCTGCTAGTTGTCCTCACTGAGGTTTGAGTTTTCAGGTAGCTCTCACTCTTTGCTTGTGCAAGCAAATCCTGAGAGTGTGGCATTGCAGCACAATAAACTATTTCAAACTCCAGGTGTGTATGCAGTATCATTATTTGGCCTTAAAAAATTTATTACAGATGTCTGGAATTGAAGACTGTTGACTAGGTGCAAACATTACCTCATACTCTATTTGACACTAGCATAGTTGGGGGGAGATTATAAAGGTAAATAAAAATGTGCTAAAATGTAAGCTGCTATTTCTTCAGCAAATTGGGTTTTCTTGCTATAGTCATTTTAGTGTTTTATGAGTCAGATAATAGAAATCTTGAAATTAATTACAGATTTACACCTTGTTTAAGGAGAACAAGTCCCACTAATCCCTTGAATTTTTGATACTTACGGTATCTTTCATAGGCTGAGTAAGAATAACTTTTCTTTCATTACTGTTGGAGTTTTCTGAGAATATGTATGAATTTGGATGACAATTTTACACATACTATCTTTCATTTAGAGATCTAAAGCAATGGCAGTAGTGTGTGCCTCAGGGCTGTTAACACAAACTGGTATTACTATCATCGTGCTCAGATCTCATTTTCCCATCCATCCTGATGTTAAATCCCCAGATGCTAAGCCACGTATGTTTGGAGGTGGGGAGAGGTGGCTAACAGGCAGAGCAGAGAGAACATTCTATGCCATTTGATGTTTGTAAGCAACAGAAAGTGGCAACAGGGAATTAAATGTCATAGCAATCGGGCATTATTGTTATATAGGTTAAAATGACATGCAGATCTGATCTGCACAGTGAAAACGAAGGATTTGAAATATATATTTAAGAATGAGGGAGGTGTTTGGAATATTTGGGTCATTTTGGACTTAGAGACTTAGCATGTTCATAATGGGTTACTAAGCAGCCTTTTATAGGACTGAGCAGGGAGACATACCTTGGCCAGTGACATCACCTGAAATGCTCCTGTAGAAGCATCTGATAATGTAAGAATTAACCATCAAATCCTTGTAGAACTCAGCCAGCAACAGGTTTATGACAGTCCCAAACACCCTGCTTTTCTGTGGAACCTCTGAAACCTTTTGCTGTCCTCCAAAATATATGAGTAGAATCAAGTTCCCTCAATGTGCTGCTTAAATGTGTGAGTAAAGGGCTCCTATCTACTTGTTAATTTCCCTGTGATAACCCAGGATGTGCATACTTGTCTTTGCTGGGATCCCTATTCCAGAAGTCCAGCTTATTTTTGCATCTTTCTTTACATGAGTTATGACAAATATGTTTTGGTCCATTAAAATAGTAATTGCAAACGAGCACTATTGACTCAGTTCTGTGATTTTTTGAATTTACGTTGCCTGGTGTTGAGTGCTATGTTCCACTATTCTGACATTTATGGCTATGTTTCATCTTGGAAACCATGTGCATTTGTAACTGGAAGTTGGCAGGTGCAAGAAGAGAATAAGTGAGTTTTATTGGCACTGTTTTATTCCTGAAGATTCCTTTCAGAAGGTGAAATGAGACATTGACTAAATTGGGAGGGCTGGAATATTCAAGCCTGTTAAAGGTGTGACCCGATTCTGAGTTCATACGTTACTTTCTATTGACATCATTGCTGTAGTGACAAATATAACATTGGGTTTCAGATTTTCACATTAATAATAATTTTTCCCACAATGAACAGTAAGCAGTTAATGCAGAACTAGAGAGCAGATGGCCCCTATGTGAATATGTAGTAAATTTCCCTAGGGAGTTTTGCACTGATGTGAAAAATCACAAGTGCTCGTGCTGAGCCCATGTGTTATTAGTTATATAATTATTTTATATAAAATCCCCTTATCAGTCTTTTTAAAAAGAAGTCAGTTTATTGGTGGAGACAGCCAAGAGTACCATCATTTTAAAGTAGAATATCTGACGTCACTTGCCAAGAGGAAAATTTGATATTAGGATCTGTTAATGATTTAACTTCTTTTCTGCTGATATCAGCATGAGTATGTTACTGCTTTCAATTATCAGTGAGGTATATTGGTTTTTTCAGGGGAAGAGAATATATATAGAGAAAATATATGTCAGAATAATGATTTTAGTTTTTATTACAAATGATGATTATGTATGCAATGTGAATATTGGTAATAAAGTTTCATGTTGATCTAGTTCAGTGTTTCTCAACCCTTTTTTCATGTTTGCTCCATAAGAAGTTTTTTTAGACCTTTTCCCCCTAGTTGCAACCCCCTCCCTCATATGAAATTAAACACTAAGGAATAAAATGTTGCCTGGTAGGTTTTTTCATACTCCACCCTGCCGAACCAATTTTTTGTCCTCTTGGGTGTGATATGATCCCCACTGAAAATTCATGGCCTATTAGAAATGATATTATGTATATGCTCCTTGCAAAAAATAATCAGAGAATACAAAGCAAAAAGAACATAAAACACCTTCATAATCCCACCCACCAAGACATAGTCATTTTAACTCCTTGATGTATATGCACCCTTACATATCCTCATCTTATGTTTGTGTTTTTAACATATTTAAACAAACAAAAAGTAGATTGCATCATATATAATGTTTTCTAACTTGCTTTATTCCCCCCATTTAATAATATTCTGTGAACGTCTTTTCAGGCCAAAATAGAATTTTATGAAATAATTTTTACTGACTGACTATTCCATTGCTCTGTCATAATTTATTGAATCAATACCCTGTTGTTTGGCATTTAGTTTGTTTCTAAAATTCATTGTTTTATGAACACCACTGCAGAGACTTTTGTTGTAACTAAAACATTTTGCACATTATTTTCTTAAAATAAAAATTTTCAGTAGCTGAATTAAAAGCCGTGTATACTGTTAAGCCTTTTAACAAGAATTTTGCACTGGTGTACAAGCGTACATTTCCATCAGTATTAAATGAGAGAGTCTATTTTCTTGCAACTGAATGAACGCAGTATTACCACTTTTAAAACTGTGTGCCAATTTGTTAGGCAAACTTCTTACTTGTTTTAATAGCTATTTTATTTCTAGAAAGGGTGATCATTTTCTCATAAATTATTGGCCACTTGTATTTTGATTAACCTTGTTCTAGCTTAGAAAAGGAGTGTCCGACTCCTACTTTAGACATGTGAGTGTACAAGGTCACTGTAAAAACTTCTTGATGTGAGAACAAGCAGTTCTCAAATATAAGTTCACATCAGGGAAAAACAAGCATTTGTACTTCAAGACAGAGACCTGTTAAAAGGAAAGCAGGATTATTTAAAAAGAACCTTTTTAGAGAGAGGAGAGGATTTTAAGGACCAAACAAGAGTGACCTTCAGATTTAGGGTTTATTAAAATAAGTACTCTTCCTCAAAGAAGACTTCTTGTTACGTTGCTAACATGGCACAGAAAAATCATCTTCTGTCCTTTGTCTGTAAACTTACTTTTTATATGACAAGCTTGACTTTTTAGAAGAATTAAAGAAATTGCTCTTCTGTTTAGGATATTTTGTAGATGACCATTTATTTCCTTTAATCCATATCATTAACTGTCAAAAGTTTCATATACTTTTGATGTTTGGACTCCTTTCATTTTGTTTTTGGACAATTTAAGTCAATGCAGCACCATAAAATGCTAATTTTTCCTAAGACTGCCGATGGCCACTATTACTCTG
This sequence comes from Tolypeutes matacus, assembly GCA_026826555.1. Taxonomy (NCBI): domain Eukaryota; kingdom Metazoa; phylum Chordata; class Mammalia; order Cingulata; family Chlamyphoridae; genus Tolypeutes; species Tolypeutes matacus. Next base: position 3,541,410 of record JAKSZT010053764.1, on the reverse strand, counting down.
TAAGAGAAACTGCAAGAACCATGATTCTTTCTCACATTTTTTACAGACTTATGTATCAAAATATGAGTCACTGCACACCTTTTATTGGCCTTACCTTGAGTTGAGTTCTTTATACTTGATTTCCTGGTTGTCACATTTAATTATTAAGCCACATTTCCAACCAAAAAATAAAGAACCTAGAAAGTCAGATGCATTTTTATTGAAATATTTAGAAATAGTCATAACCATTGCTTTGTTTTTCCTAGGTTGAGTCATGGCTCTGGGTAATAGAGGTTTGCTTGTGAAATTATATGTTATCAAAGTACTGATTATTGTATTATCTGTGCAAAACTCTGTGACATCATTTCTCCCCTTCTTGACATATGAAATATTAACTGCTACATAAACTTTAGTTGATAGGGAGATTATAGGTGGAAATTTGCATGCCTCTTATCTGTGCTTGGAATCTTTGATCAATAGTCTTCCTAAGTAGAGGAAATACATTAATTTAAAGGAAACTTTAACTTTTGATAGAAAATCCCAAATATGTGTGTAACTTCACTAAATCTTTAATCAAAACTTGGTTCTAGAATTTAAGAAAGTACATAGGCAAAGAGTACATGAATTCACATGTAAGCATGCTTACTCTGTCCTACACACAGTACTAGGAGTTAGTTGAGTGCATTTTATCTTCATGACAATATAATTATCCCCATTTTAGGTAACTGAAGTTTACAGAGGGCAAATAACTTCCCTGCTCTAGCTGCATACTTTGTGACTAGCCTACAACCAGTGTTGGTATTATTCCAAAACTTTGTCCTTTCCATGCCTAGCTAGGCAAATATATAGAAATGCAACATTCTTAAGAAAACAATCATTAAAACTACAATGTTGGGAATGTTCTTTTGGGAAATATGGCAGGGGAGGATTACTGGTATAGGGTGTTGGATGTGGGAGGGGGGTGGTACATACAGGACAGGGTGTACCTGGGGCATGCTTCTATGGAATATGAAAGTGTTCATCTTGTCATAGTGTGTTATATCAGTGGGTGGAGAACCACACAATAAACAAGAAAATATTAAACTCCCATCCTGGAAAGTCATGCTATGTTCTCAGATAGAGGGGGCAAGAATCTCCTGAGAACATAGGCAATGCTTAATAAAAGAAAACAGACCAATATGTCAAGCCCTCAGCGTTATTGCAAGTAACTATGAATCTTATTCTTTAAAAACTGAAACTTAGTGGTTACCATAGGTCCCGAGAGGAGGGGGAGGGAAGACTAGAGTAGATGGAACTTAGGGCATATTTAGGGCATTAAAATTGTTCTGCATGATCTCACAATAATGGATACAGGCCATTTTACATTTCACCAAAATTTATAAGAGTGTATGGTCCAAAATGTAAATCATAATGTAAGCCATTATCTATGGTTAGTAGCAATGCTTCAGTATTTGTACATCAATTGTAACAAATGTACCATCTGCAAGTAAAGTGTTATTAATAGGGGGGAGAGGAAAAAGGGGAACGGCTTTGGGTGTTTGGGAATCCCCTATATTCTCTATGTGACTTTTCTGTAACCTAAAGCTTCTTTGAAGAGAAAATGGAAAAAACAAACAAACAAACAAACAAACAAACAAAAAAAAAAACAGACACTGGGGGAATAGATGGAAGAAAATGTCATTGTACAGACAAGACAACAGATCTTACAGTGATGAAATACATAATGTCAAAAAAAGATTTTTATTTAAAAATTTTTTCTTTTTGGTATTTTGTATGTTATTTTTAAAACTATTATTATTTCATTTTCTTATTTTTATTTGGTTATTTTGTTAGCTTCATCTTTGGAGAGGTTTGGATCACAGAAGGGTTACAACTGTGGCAAGGGAGAAACATTGGTGCAGGATGTCAGTGATGGGGGGATGCATGGGAGGGGATTCACCTAGGGCATGCCTCTAAGGCATATGAATGTGTTCAAGTGTTCATGGGACATTGTCACGGTGGGTGGAGATCACACAATAATTGAAAGAATATCAAATTTCCATCTTGGGGAGTTCTGCTACATTCTCTAATAGGACAGCAAGAATTCCCTGAGTACAGGGGCAGTACCTAGTGAAGGAGGATGGACCATTGTGCCCGGCCCTTGATATTGATGATTGTACTTATGAAACTTTTCTTTTGGAATTGACACTTAGCCTAGTATTATATGTTGCCTAAGAGTTACCTCCTGAGGGCATCCTTGTTGCTCAAATGTGGCCTCTCTCTAAGCCAAACTCAGCATATAAATGTACTACCTTCCCCCTCTCCCTCCAGCATGGGATGTGACTCCTGGGGATGAGCCTCCCTGGCACCAAGGGATTATTATCAAGCACCAACTAGCAATGTACCTGGAAAAAGACCTTGACCATAAGGGAGAAATGGTAAATACAAATGAGTTCTTATAGCTAGGAGATTCCAAAGTGAGCCGGGAGGTCATTCCAGAGGTTATGCTTATGCATGTCTCAGCAGGATCTCATTAACTGCCACAGTAACTATTGCCTCAAATAGCAGGACTCCTGAGGGCTCTAGAGATGTCCAGACACTATAGGCAGTGCAGACAGCTCAGAAGGTTGGTGCCCTGCCAATCCGCCTTCCCTTGGTATTTATACTTCCCAATGTGAAAGAGTTGGACTCATTTGTGGTTTCCCTATGCATGGCTTTTCTGCCACTTCTATTTGAACCTATAGTTAGTACTATACTGCATAGGTGTATGTCCAAGAGACTTAAATCTTTGGTCCATCCATGTGCCAATTGGGCCCTGAGTCTCAACAGAGTTGCCACACCTACTCTCCAGTCCACTGGACTCACCCAGGACAATTAACAAAGTTATGATGATGGCGAACACCCATCCCAAGGAACAGAGAGAGTCTGTAACTGCAAGCAAGAGAGACCCATCCATCTGCTCCATGGGATCTAAGTTCCCTCTCAGTTAGAGGCAGAGTGGCCATCACCATCCCCAAATCCTCAAGATTGGGGAATGAACAATGGACTAAAGCAGACTTACTATTATTCTATGATAGACTTAATGTTATTCTATCAACGCAAGAACTTTTATCATTGATATGGAGGCAGTGGCCACCTGAGGTTCTGAGGGGAGGCACAGGGAAAAATAGGTGTAATATGGGGGCATTTTCAGAACATTGGAATTGTCCTGCATGACGTTGCAATGACGGATACAGGCCATTATATATTTTGTCATAACTTACACATTTGCGCAGGACAGAGTGTAAAGTATAATGTAAACTATAATCCATGGTTAGTGATAATGCTTCAATATGTTGCTCATCAATTGTAACAAATGTACCACACTAATGAAGGATGTAGTTAATGTGGGAAAGTGTGGGAGGGGGGGGTGCATATGGGAATCCCCTATATTTTTTATGTAACATTTATGTAATTTAAAGTTTCTTTAAAATAAAGAAAGAAAACAGTGGTAAATGTTACATGGTTAAATATATAGGCAGGTATGTCAGACAGGTGCCTGGTAAAGAGGTTCTAAACCTATGACTTCTTCAGGAACAAAGGAAAGACCGTGGCAAAAACTCAGGGATCAACTGAAGTACTGTTGAGATCCACTGCTACATATGGTAACGTCTTCTCAGACTTTGAAAAAGCCAAGTCTTTTAGGGGGTTAATGGTCTTGATATAGTTCATATTTACCAGTTTCCCTCTGTGTATGGTCCCTGTTTGAGTGGCCCTAATTTCCTCCTACATTACCTGAGGACTCTTAATAAAGAAGATGAGTAGCAACCCGAAGATCTTTGATTTTTCAAAGATGATTTTGGTCCTATATGAACACTGAAAAAAAAGTGTTCATAGCCCCTTCTATGTTTTGCAGGATTTTTTTCCATGCACATACATACTTGTGTGACTCCTGCTAGCTAGCTTCACATCACATAGCGATCTGAATCTGGGCTTTATAGGAAAGGAAGAAAACTTGACTGTCCTGAAGTCCTTGTCCTGTGCCAGGTGCTCATATTTCATGGTTAGACTGTTTCACATACACTTTTGCCTTTTTTTGCAAATTCCTTTACTAAGCTAAATTTAATCTAATGAATGAGTCAGCTAACTCATTAGATTTTCATGCTTTCACTTGGAAGTGCTTCCCTGGTAGCACGGGGCAGACCTCCACACCCGCAGACCTCCACACCCGCAGTACCCTGTCTCAACTCCCTGACCCCCATTTTCTTTCCTGTGGAGTGGAGACCCCCAGCCACCAAGGGTTTGGTGCTTGATCTCTCACACCAGCAGAGGTACAGGACATGGCTTGCCTTGCTCGGCCCTGCTTCCCATCCCACATAACTGATGTTTATTCTTGCCCCTCCATGGGGGCGAGGCCCCTCATTACTCACAGGTCATACAGAATGGGGTGGCAAGGATGAAAGACTCCTTTCCTGCACCCCAGTTCCAGGTTATCCTTTACTGATTACAAATCAGGACCCTGGGAATGGTGGAGGAGCTGGTGCAGAGGGAATGGCTGAGGCAGGGGGCACCTCTTGCTAAAGACCCATGATCCTGTGAAAGTTTATTCCTAGCTGTTGTGCAGTACGTATTTCTGATTTGCTTTAGAAGTTGGTGCCTTCTAGTATTCCATTGCTTTAAAATATATCTGATGCCATTCATATTATTTAGTCTCAGCCATCTATTTTTAATGATTTTTAAAAATTTTATCAGTAATGGTTTTATTAACTTTATTTATTTTCAGACAAATGCTTATACTTGGTTTCTTTAACCCCTGGGAGGTAGATGCTCCTGTCCCATCTCTTATGATAGAAAGACTGAGATATCACATACTAGGGAGTAGAGGCAAGATTTAGACCTATTTAGACTCCTTACATTATCCATGCTGCTATCTCATGGATAATGGGCTTTGGCTGAATTTGAAAATCAAACTGAATGGAAAATTGCAACTGTGGAGAGACAAGTATTTATCTCTTTGAATTCATATATGATATTAAGCTTACTGAAGTGAATAGCCAACTTCTGGGTTGTAAATAATATAATCTATCCCAATGCTGTACTCAAAAGATGAAAGAGAAAAATAATACATTCCTACTAGCATGGAATTTACTTCTCTAGAGATTTACATAGCAGATCTTCTGAAAAAGAAGAAAGATCATAAAAACACTAGTAGGTTATCTTGTTGGGTGGAGTTATAAGAATTATGAAATCATGCAAAAGGGTGTAGCACACATCTGGCCTTTTATGAAGTTAGGGGAAAGTGTAACATTCATTCCTGTTCAAAATGTGGGGTTATACATTTGAGCATGGATTTTTTCCCCTTCATTTTAAAGATTTTTCTTCATGTATATTTTCTAAGAATGAATGGGTGACCCCAGAACACTGGTGGAAATCATGGTTGAAATTCATGCCTTTTAGATTGTCCAAAAATAATATAATAGCAGCCTGCTATAGCTCAGAGTTCTGTTCCACTATAAATTCACTGGCTATTGAAAAATTGTTTATATTAATGTCTGTTGACCTTAAATTTCCATTTTGGGGCAAACCTGTATCAATTTAATGAAAAGTGCCAAGATTCTATCATTGTTAGCAATCACAACTTGGTCACCATTAGATTTTCTTTTAGTTGTTTTCCTTGAGGGGATTACATAGTTGTGCTATTTAATGGTGGTAAATTGGGGGTAGCTGATCCCCAAAGTTTTTCTATTACAAAGTGCTGTTTGAAACGTTAATTTCTTAATGAAATTGACTATTAGTTTCTGTAACTTTTTAATGTGATTTTTCCTCTAGTGTTCTCAAATTTCTTGTCCTGCACTTCATAACTAAAATTGTGTACCTACATCTTGTGAGATTCAGATGTGTCTCTGTGGAGAATGGTTAAAAGTCTAAGACATTCCTTACAAGCCTGGATCTCCATATTAGTAGGAATCTGTACCTCCTTATCTTATCTGTGTCTGTTTTTTCTAGCTGTTAGAGAGGTCTTCAGAAACCAACTTATGCTTGAATGTGCTTTTTTAAAATTTGATTTCTTTGTTTTCCACTTCTAGACCCATAGTGAGACTCACTATGCCTAACTTCATAGTGAGACTCTGCATAGTGAGACTCTGCTATGCTCATTACAGATTATTTCTCTACCTTTTGCTGTTGACTTTACAGAAGTTGTCATTTACTTTTTTTGTCATTCCATGTGCTTGGCAGGGTGATACTCAACAATACTTAACCACTAGTTCAGCACAAGCATTGACCAATCCGAATGGTTACCCTGGTAAATCATAAAGGACACTGGCCAAAAACAGCTACGGTGGCTGTGTCATGTGTAGGGTTGAATGGGTGCTGGTTGTGGGTATTTGTGGAGCATCCGTCTCAAATAACTTTTCTCCCTTTTTGTTTTTCACCAACGATGCAGTTAGTATCGTTATCCACAGAAAATGTTGAGAGAGAAACCACAGCAATATACAGATGAAACGCCAGTTATTATAAAATAGCTTTTAATGTCATTTTCATGTATATCTGTAATAATTAGATAGTTCAATGCAATTCAGAAATGCATTTATTAGATTTGTGATATATTTATTTATACTTTTGCATCATCTTTCTTCTGTGAATGAAACATAATTCACAAAAATTAATTCCCCAGTACTTGTATGTAATATATGGGAGTTAATTATCCCATACTTAAGATAAAGTGAACAAATTAGATTAGATCTGAAAGTCCTCAGATCAGTGGTAATTTTAGGTTCAAGGTTCAAAATGAGATAGTTAATTTACAATCCTGATTTTTCACATGCCTCTGAAGTCCAGGCATGGATTATTCTAGGTAGACAGGAATGTTTAAACATTTTTAAGTGATTTATTAAAGCAGAGGCATCAGTGTTTTCTGTATGCATGCGAAATCCTTGAGAGATCACACAATTAAAAAAGAAATAGATGAGACCCCACCCTTTACAGGACCAAAATTCCCTTCAGCTGAATGTAGGCTTTGGAGAAAGAGAGAAACCATTTTTAAATAGGAATGTAATCTGTTTATGTTTATTTCTTTTTCTGCACCAGAGATTCTTTCTCACAGTCAGAATGTATAGTTTAGCATTACCTAGAGGGTCTCATGCATCTCTGCCTCCATTTTCTTAACAGAGAATGGGAGGGGGAAGTTTAGGGCCAGCACTTTTAGCCATGTTTTGCACTCATATTTATGTTTTCCTTTTCTTGGCTAAGCTGCAGGACCTAGCTTCTTTCAACCACCATTTTTTTTTTTTTTTTTGTATCCACATATTTTTATTTTTATTTTTTATTTTAAAAGATAGTTAGATTACATAAATGTTACATAAAAAATAGAGGGTATTCCCATATGCCCTGCTCCCCACACCACCCACATTTACCCACATTAACAACATCCTTCATTAGTGTGGTACATTCATTGCAATTGATGAACACATCTTGGAGCATTGCCACTAAGCATGAATTATAGTTTACATTGTAGTTTACACTCTCTCCCACACAATTCTGTAGGTTATGACAAGATATATAATGGCCTGTATCTGTCATTGCAATGTCATTCAGGACAATTTCCAAGTCCCAAAAATGACCCCGTATTACTCCTGCTTTCCCCCTCCCTGACCTCAGAACCTCCAGTGGCCACTACCTCCACGTCAATGATATAAATTCTTCCATTGCTAGAATCACAATAAGTCTATAGTAGAATACCAGTAAGTCCACCATAGTCCATAGTTCATTCCTCAATCCTGAGGATTCTGGCATGGTGATGTCCAGTCTACCTCTAATTGAGAGGGAGCTTCAGTCCCATATGGCTGATGGATGGGACCCTCTTGCTTGCAGTTTTAGACTCTCTCTGTTCCCTGGTATGGTGGTTGTCCATCATCACCTCCTTGTTAGTTGTCCTCTCTGAGCCCAGTAAACTGGAGAGTAGGTGTTGCAACTCTGTTGAGCCTCACGCCTAGCTGGCACATGGACAGCCTGAAGATTCAAGTCTCTTGGACGTACACCTACCAACTCTAGCACCAACTATAGGTTCAAATATAAGGGACAGAAGACCCATGTGTAGGGAAACCACAACTGAGTCCAATTCTGTCACACCGGGGAGCACAAACTCCAAAGTAGGGCCCACTGGCAAGGTACCATACTCATGAGCTGTCTGCCCTGATCATAGTGCCTGGGTGTCTCCAGAGCCCTCAGGAGCCCCACTGTCTGGGATTGTGTCTAATTTGGCAGTCAATGAGGTCCTGCTGAGACGTGTATAAGCATAACCCCTGGAATGACCTCCTGACTCACTTTGAAGTCTTTTAGCCATATTAACTCATTTGCCCTTACCTTTTCCACCTTTTGTCCAAGGTCTTTTTCCAATTGCATTGCTAGTTGGTGCTTCATAGTAATCCCTCGGTGCCAGGGAGGCTCATCCCGGGGAGTCATGTCTCATACTAGGGGGAAGTTATTGCATTTATATGCTGAGTTCCACATATAAAATGTTATTAATAGGGGAAGGGAAAAAAGGGGGAGGGTGTTGGATATATGGGAGTCCCCTATATTGTGTATGTGACCTTTCTGTGACCTAAAACTTCTTTGAAGACAAAATGAAGAAAGTAAGATATTGGGGCAATACATGGAAGAAAATGTCACTGTACATACATGACAACAGATCTTACAGTGATGAAAGGCAAAATGTCAAAAAAAATTTGGAAATATTTTTTCATTATTTTTTATTCCAAATTTATTTTATTATTTTTTAATTTTTTTGTATTTTCTTATTTTTAAAACTATCGCTATTATTTCATTTTCTTATTAATTGTATTTGGCTATTATATTGGCTTCATTTTTTGAAGAAGGTTTGGATCACAGGAAGGTTACAACTGTGGCAGGAGAGGATCATTGGTTTGGGTGTCAGTGTGGGGGATACATGGGAGGAGGTTCAACCCTTTATTTCTTAAGGGCAAGAAAGGGGAGTTGAGAAACACTGTTCATCATTTTGTGAGGCCTAACATTCTCTGTTAGGCCGGGTCATTCTTTGAAGTTTGGGCTGCTTTGACCAGCTAGATACTACTATGAAAAATGCTGCATTATCTCTGCTGACTGGATAAGGGCAAGAAATACAAGGCAGATCCCTTGAAGTGAAGAGTTTAAATAATCCTAAAGACTTAATATGGAGGACCTTGTGTTTGGGGACAAAAGGAAATGAAATACTCAATTATAGCAGTGTCACCAAACTGTTTTATTTTTAATTAATTGTAAGTGCTTTGGTTTGTATTAATGAAAAGAGTGAAGAGTAAAAATTTTAAATTAACTATAGTTTTATTTTAAAAAATTAGTAATTTATTTTAATTCTAACTTTTTATTCCATGAAGTCCTTGTCAATTTATTTCTTAACAGAATTAATTAAAGAGAAGGCTTTGCCAAAGTTACTTAAATTAATAGAACTACATGTGTAATTAATAGTATTTAGATAGCAGGAGTTAGGATGCTAAAAGCTTTAACACACTGTCTTATTTATAGTATTGTAAATAAAAGTGCCACTTCTGACTACCCAGGTTCGTATCCTGGCTCTGCCACCTACTGGTCTTTAGGGTACTTTACTCAACCTGTCTCTGCCTCAGTTTTTTTTATCTGTAAAATGACATAGTATGTGTAGTTAAGTCATAGGGTTGTGTTGAGGATTAAAGTAATGTAAATTCCTTAAAACAGTGCCCAGTCCAAAGTGTTCTATAAATGTGAGTCTTTATTACTGAGTAACCATCAGCCTTTTTACACTGCTAATATTTTTATTATTCCCTTTCTCATGGCTAAATGTTATCTTGTCTATATTAAATTATCACCTTCCGAATTACTAGTGTTCAAAGAGCATTTTGAATTCCTTAAAACAATCATTTGCAAACTTCTGATTGTCTGAGTCCCTCTCCCTCTCCACCCACTCCCTTTCCCCCTGCCCCTCATTAAGGGACCAAGCCCTGTATTAATTATGAGGATGAGAACAGACCTTGACTTGTTTTTGACTTGGTAGCTTTTACTTCCCTGGCACACAAACCAAGATGTTAGATAAGATGGGCTTGGGGATAGCAGGGACCCTTTCTATGTAAGGGTGAAGATGAGACCCTTTCTATGGAAGGCCACAACGTTGATTTCAGTTAATGTAACTGCCACTTTTGTTACTTATTCGGAATGAACGTTGAGGTGACGATTGAACCTGGGGATACTTGGGCAAGGCAGAATTAATTCTTGAAGAACTTTACAACACACTGCCCGTAGTTTTGAAAGGTCATCACAGTGCTACTTAATATTCTTAATGTACTGAGTACTGTTTTCCATATTGAATTCCAAAGTGCTTTCAGCTATTCCTTCACTGCCAACCCTTTTTCATTACTTTCCCTCTCTCAGCCACTCTTCCCCAAGCTCCTCTACTTTATCTTTCTCCTAGATCTTTATGCTCCACATTTCATCTCTACTACTCTCCTCTCACCACCACTGCCTTCTGAAAATTTTTATGGTAAATAAAATAATTGTTCAGTGTCAACTTGCTCAGGTAAGGTAGCATTTATCTTTGCATGTTTTTTTTAGTAACTGAAGTCAGAAAAGGATGATGAATACTTTCATATTTATAAACAATATATAAGTAATTCCACTTAACTGGAGATAACTGATTAGGTTACTTTCTTATTTAACCTCATTGCTATTTCAGATAAAGAAACCTATGCGAGCTTTCCTTTGAATGGGCATTTGGCCTAAAAATTGACCCTTTGATAGTGAACTTCTCAAGGCATTTCTGCATTCCATTGGTGCCATTAGCCTTTCATATGCATGCTGGAAAATAGTATTCAAAGTTGGATTTATCCCGATCAGTTTAGAGTCTAGCTGAAACTTGCACCTAACATTAAAAAAAAAAAAAAAAAAAGAAAAGAAAAGAAAAAGAAAAAGTAAACCTAACCAGTTGGTCTAAAAATAGGTTTCCCAAATAGATTTAGAAGTTTTTGTTTCAAGATCTTTCCTTCATTTTGATATTAACTGTAAACAATTTGGATGTCGGTCACAATGTTACAGAGCCCAATTATCTTGCTGAATAAAGAATGGATCAGCATTAGTTGAGTCTAATATTTATTGTTTCATGTATATGGGTAAGGAAGTACACATGTATCCTATTATAAATGAGAACATTCGTCCCTCCTAAATACTGTAGCTAGGAAATTAACTCATTGGAAATCTTATTTACACATATGTTGGTAATATTTATTACTTGTTAATTCTAAGTAAAAGGCCCTACTTTCAATAAAGTATCTCTTTGGAAATTAAAGTATTTTTCAGCAGGGCTCTCAAAACAGTGATGTCTGCATTTCGCTGACCTTTGTAAACAAGGTAATTCTCTTGAATTAACACATGACTGTCTGTACATTACAAAATACAAAAAAAACTAGACAATTCTGATTCTTGGGTAATTTTCTTCCATAGTGCAGATTTATCTTGCTTCTGCTTCATGCTGTGTCACAAGTTTGGAAAAAAGGGCACATTTCAAAGTCCTGTCTTTGTGTCCTTTTGCATTTCTCTTGGTTTTGTTTGTAATAACCCTTAATACACATTCAGATTAACACACTTCTCTCACAGTCGTGCACATTGCCCTCCCCTTTGAATTTTCACGCATGACTCAAGTGACTATTACTATAAAAGAAAAGTTTCAGTGGGGAGGATCTATTTATTTGCCCTAGGAGATGGAGTTAAACCAAAGGTGATTATTATAGTCCAGCTGTGTAGCCACATAAAATTTCAGGCAGTTGAATGGAACCATAGTAAGCTCTAAACCTCCGTTTTTTCATCTGTAAAATAGAAGTAACAATAACTACCTGAAGGGTTCTTTTGAGGATCATACATGTAATACATCCAATATATGGTACATGCTAGCATTTCACAAATAGAAGGTAGAAAACAGATTTCCCATAAAGAGGAAGAGCCATGGAAAAGCACATCTTTTATATTGGATCTTGCTTGTCTTCATGCTCCAGATGCTGCAAATTAACTTCTTCCAACTACTGGCCCCTACTGAACTTGCCATAATGATTGCTGTGCCTTAATGTTACCTGAACTGACTGGCACCATCATATTCTCCCTTAATAAAAATACAAGATCAGTTAGGCATCTCACATAGTCTTAGCCTTTCCATTCTTAGCAAGCTGGAGAAAGCCAATTTAATCCAATAAGAGGAAGCAGATATATGTTAAAATAATACATATTTTATATCCACATGTGCTTGCAAACATGTGTCCACACATGTCTGCACATCCTATGCTGGTGGAAATTCAAGCACCATGTCATTTATTAATGCAAACCAATGTCTCAAGAGAAGGCAGGACATAGTAATCAAAGTAAAAGTAGTAAACATGAGGAAAGATGAGAAGAATATGGTTAGCAGACAAGTGTAAGGAAATAAGGGAGTCAGGGGGCTGGGAATCAGAGCTAGCTATATAGAAGAAAGGTTAAAAAGTAGCCCTAGTCTGCTGGTCCATGATAACAAGCAAAAGGTAGAAATAGTAGTAGACCCACAGATAAAGCCATATTAAGCGAGTGGCTTCTCTTGAAAGCAAGTAGAGAAGGAAGTATCTCCTACAGACTGTGAGGATTTCAGTAATATGAGCATATATTTAGCTATATTTCTGTCATTTTTTTTCTTTTAATAATCTGATATTACCAAATGATCTAGGAAAAGTAAATACTTTGGAAAGGGAAGTGGTAATGAGGGGAAAGAATCTTAGAAAGGCAGACTGTGGAATAGGTTGGTGGGTTCTTTATAAGTACTTAATTTCCTGTCTGGGAGGTAAATTCTGACTTTGTGACTTTAAAATGAAGTGACCTATTAAGCTATTTGCTGTGACGTCTGCTGCTTGCCTGCCTGTTTTATCTCCTGGATGCCTAGAATAATCTGAGAGGAGACAACAGAAAGCAAGCATATGTTCAATACAAAGGCCCCATGAAATCTGCAAGCCTGCTGTGCATCAAGTCGATGTAATTCATTTATTTTTTTAAAGCAGTGATGATACACACTCTTTCCTTTGGATGACAAATTACAGAGCACATCTGAAAAGCCCTCTCTTTGAGGAAAATATTTTGCTGCTTTTTTGTTCCCTGTATGGAGTCTTTATTACATATGATAAACAAAGAAAAAGCAACATTCAATGAATACCCCTAAAAAAGAAATAAAAAATGATAGAAACATTTTGAATTGAATGTGTGATTGTGATAATGAGCACAAAGATAATATATATACTGTATGCATAGCATTAAGCTAGGAGAATTGGTCCTTTTACAGTTTTTTTTTGCAGTTGCCTAACGTGAGCCATGGCTAAATCTTATTGTCTTTTCAGTTTTTCTGGAGCAGAGACTAAACTGGTTAAGTCTTTTGGAACAGGGGCCATAGTGGAAGTTTATGTAGGCTCTAATGATTTAGCTAGCAAATTGTGATACCTCCCCAAGAAATACACCAGAAGAATAGTTTTACTTTCCACAAACAATACTTTTTCCAGTTACCAATAAGATTTTTGTTAGTCACTGTAGCTCTTTGTTATACTTGCAATGAAAAATAATTGCTAGTGATATTTTAACATTATTAATCTATTAGTGATTGTTTTTGAGCTGGCCAGAAATCCTCCTCCTCTTTGATTTCTTAGTGGGCTTCCCAGTTAACCATTTCAGATACCTTTCCTATCTCTTAAAATCCCCATCTATCCCTCCCCCCAACACACAATTAGCTCCTTCAGGCTGACCACTCTCATTTGCATTTCTTTTTAGCACCCTTGGACCCTCCCCTACTGGTCCACAGACCCAAACCCAGAGGAGAGTCTGAGCCAGGTCTCTTTGTCACCCGCAATTTAATTCTTATTCCTTCCTGCCTCAGGGGCCTTCTCTTTTATGCTCATTGCCTTCTTTTCTTTTTCTTTTTTTTAATTAATTTATTTTTTATTGTGGGTAAAAATTAAAATTTTCACAATACATACCAATATTTGTAAAATGATATATAAATATATATGCATATATGTGCATTTGCTTACAAAAATGTTATATATATGTGTGTGTGTGTGTGTATATATATATATATATATATATATATATTTTTTTTTTTTTTAAGAGGTACTTAGATTACCTAAAATATTACACGGAACCTACCAGGATTCCCATGTTCCCCACCTCCCACACCTCCCACCACATCCCACACAAACATCTCCCACAAGTGTGGCCCGTCACTCTCAATGGACTTACACATCCTGGGGCCTTGCCATCAACCATAGACCACAGTTCATATCGTAGACCACACTCTCTCCCACACAGTTCTGAATGGTGTGTGCTGATTTAAAATGGCCTACATCCGTTGCCACAACGGCACTCAGGACAACCTCCAAATCCCGAAAAAGCCCCTGTATTTCAACTGTACATGCCCTCCCTGCCCTGAAAGTGTCCAGTGGCCACTGGCTTCACCTCACTGTTATAATTTCTTCCATTGCTAGAATCACCATATGTGTACAACAGAATACCATCAAGTCCACTCTAGTCCATAGTTCCTCCCCCAATCCTGAGGGGACTGGGATGGTGATGTCCACTCCACCTCCAAGTGAGAGAGAGCTTATATCCCATGGATATGGTGGGTGGGATGATCCTGCCTGCAGATGCAGGCCCTCTCCATTCCCTGGGATGGCCGTTGCCCGTCATTGTCTCCTCGCCAGGTGACTTGGATGAGTCCATTGAGCTGTAGGCTAGGAGTTGCAGCTCTACCAAGATTCCACGCACATCTGCACATAGGCAGGCCAGAGGCTCCAGTCTCTGGAAGTATACCTAAAAACTCCAGCAACACATATAGGTTTGAATAGAAGGGACTGATGAGCCATGTGCAGGGAGGATTTATTTGAGTTCAATTCTGTCACTCTCAGGAGCACAGATTCCAAAATAGAGCTCACTGATAAGGCGTCAGTCTCTGGGGCTATCCCCCCTTATATAGGACCTGGGTGTCTCCAGAGCTCTCAGAAGCCCCTCTGTGTGGGGTGATATGCACTTTGATGTTCTATGAGCTCCTACTGAGGTATGAGTAAGCGTTACCTCTGGGATGACCTCCCGACTCTCTTTGAAGTCTCTTAGCCACTTGAACTCATTTGTCTTTACCTTTTCCCCCTTTTATTCAAGGTCTTTTTCCAGTTGTGTTGCCAGTTGGCACTTGGTATTAATCCCTCGTTGCCAAGGAGGCTCATCCCTGGGAGTCATGTCCCACGTTGGAGGGCATTGCCTTCTTTTCTGGCACATATATTCCCTCCCCACTTCTAGAAATATCCTTCATGCTTCTGTGAATATACAGGTCCCACTTAAGTTGGGGGAAAAAAACCTCTCTGATTCAGATATTGATTAACATCATTCACTCAGTAAACATTTATTCAATACCTTTGTGTCACTTAGTATTGGTTGTTTGCAAGCAATTGACCAACTTCGGTTACCTTGAACAAAGAATGAATCTCTTAGAAGCTAAGAGGTAACTCATAATAAAATGGGTGGAAAAGATTAAGGGTCCAGTTTTGGAGATGACATAGGCCAGAGCAGCTCGGGAGAATCCAGGCAGCAGGGACTAAAGAAAATTGCTTCCATATTGAATCAACTCCAATCCCTCTCAGCCTCTGTATCACTCTTCTCAGGATTCAAATTCCTGGCAGTGACTATATGATTAGCTTGGGACACAGTCCCATCCCTAGACTGGAGAAGGGTGGGAGACCTGGACTGACCAGTCCCACCAAGACTGCATCCAGTGGGAGAGGGGTAGTTTCCAAAAGTAAAATCAGGGTGCTAAAGCCAGGAGGAGAGGACTGGATACCATATAGCCTGCAATATATCAGGCAGCCATCATGCTGCTCTTTAAAATAGATGAATAAATGAAAATCAACTTTTACTAAAAGGAATAAAATATAATGGAAGTGGTAGAATTGAATTACATTAAAATAATGAGCCCAAAGTTAAAATGTGATTTACACATAGCATTAAATTTGGAGAAACACTTCCTTTTCAAAGACCAAAGAATACAGCTGTCAAAACATGTGAATTATGACCAATCCCACTATTTTGCCACAGAACTTAGACAAGAGACTGTAACTGGTCCAATATGAATAAGACAGTATCTGTCCTCACGAAGCTTATAGTCAGTGGGGAAGTCTATTGCAGGAATGGGTCATTTTAAGAAAATATCATTAGAAACCTTAGATGGGGCCACTGAGAAGGTGCAACTAATCTTAGGGTGGGCCAATACAGAGGAATCTTCCAAGAAGAGAAAATAGCTGGGATTTAAGCAAGCAATTGTCTGTGATAGGTGGAATGGTGTGGGGGGGAGCAGGGAAAAGGGCATTCCAAGAAGAGTGGCAAGCAGAACAAAGGCAGGGAGGTAAGACACAACACGTGGATATAAAGAGTTGTGAGGATTGTGTTTGAGTAGAGCAAAGCAGGCAGAAACCAGATGGTAGTGATCAAAGATTGGATTCGAGGTACAGAAGCTGCAGGATATGAAGACTGCTCTGCAGAGGTTTAGGTGAGAAAGAGGGCAGGGAGGATGACTTGGAACTAGAGAGGATCATGGAGTGAAGTCTGTATTTTAATAAACTGAAAGGATGAAGGCAGTAAAGAGGAAAAGATTGAAGATACAGAAAGAGAGTGGTGCTGAAAGATCAAGGGTCTAGAGTAGATAGATGGGAAGGGATGGAATCTGGAAACAGAAAGGAATGAATATCAGCCTTAGATGGAAGGGACGTATTACCCTCTGATACTAGAGATCAGAACATAAGAATAGAAGTTGAGGGAGGCTATTACTGATATTGGACACGGATATTGTTATCCAAAATTAGATAACCCCAATTTTGTCAAAGAAAAGGGAGACTAGACATACTTTGGAATTAAACCTGAATTCACAGTTTAGTTCCACAATATAATAGGTGGGTGACCTGTGGAGAGTTACTTAACCACTTTGAACCTCAGTTTCCTTATCTGTAGAATAGAGACATTAAAGAATCTACCTCAAAGGGTGTGACAAAGTTAATTAGCGTAAAGTATGCAAAACACCAAGTATTGATCCTGACACCTAATAAGCACTTAATAAATATTATCTATTAATATTATTACAATAAGTATATGTGAAATAGTATTAATATACTTTATAATATACATGATCTTGTTTAAGGCCATATAGTGGGATAGACTCTGGAGCCAGTGAGTCTAGGTTTGAAACTCAGTTCTGCAACTTATTAGTTGTATGATTTTGGGGATAATAATATTACCTATGTTATAGGGTTATTGTGAGGATTAAAGGAATTGATTTGTGTAAAACATGCAGTGAGGATTCTATAAGTGTTGGCTATTATTAGTACTTTCATTATTATTCAAGGTTCAAAATAATGCTCTGTGGTAGGCATTACCTCTGTTTTAGTGGGGAGCCTCTCAAAATGCAGGAGAGTTAAATGATACTCAGAGTTAGGCTAAAGCCTAGACAGAGTAGGGCTAAAATCCAGATTCTTTGTGTCTTCAAATTCCATTTTTTTGCCATTACCCTATGCCTTTGATCTACTGCCCACCTTTGACCTTTAGCACCTCTTTACCACACTCTAAATTGCTCATCTCTGACTTCTTCTGGACCATTGGCTTCTAGGCCAGTCTAGAGGTCTTGCCCACTTCCATGCTGACCCCTGCTTCTTGTCCTGTCTTTGTGGCCTGCTACTTGAGCTCCAGCTACTCAAAGCCTGTATGTGAAGAAGTACAAGGATAAATAGAAATCTGATTAACCCAAGGGTTGTTCTAGAATGGGGGGGTTTAAGCCTTTTTTGTTCCACAGACCCTTTTGCCAGTCAGGTAAAAACCATGGACCCCTTACTAAGTACCCATTATACTGTGTATTATTTAATAAATATATCACACTTGCACCAACATGTCCCCACAAGAATAATGTTTTTTTGAATTTCAATTCAAGCTCACAGATCCCTGGTTAGAAACCTCTGTTCTAGAAGTTCATGATGGAGGTTTCAAATGCTCCAGAGAGAGAGAGGATACCATAATGCCTACAAATACCAAGCATTGTGTTTGTATCTGTGAATGTAGTGAAATAAATCTGCCCTGGCCAGTTCCAATGATGTTGCATACCTCTGCACGCTCTACCTACACATCTGCATTTCTTTCTCATCGGCATGCCAATTGTTTTACTGCAGTATGATTAGCACTTTAGAACCACCCAAAGACTTAACATTTGGATTGTAGTAGGGGTGCCTGTTGATAAAAGTCTGACCATGTTTCTGCTCTTATAGCAAATTTGATGGGATCTCAATTTCAAACATTATATAACTTCATGACCTTTCTTTGATGTATGGTGGTGTGGCAGACAGATGTACTTACACATCAACATTCAAAGTATTTCAGACTAACCTTATTCTTCCCACCAGGATTAGGGGACAGAATGGGCCTTCTATGCAATCTAGCTTTACCATCGGAAGGAACACTTATGCAAAAAGTAGATTCTCCTTAGTTAGAAATGAGGTTCTTTGAGGTCAGAATTTATTTTTTTTAAATACACTTAGGCTTTACGTTCAAATTGTTTTCCCACTTCATGGCCTTAAAGATTGAAACGAGAATTCCAATAGTGTTTAAAAATGATTAAGCTGCAGAATGTCAATATTTGGACACCTAAAAAGAAAATATTTCTTTTGATGATTGTTAATGTAATCACTAATATACCAAAGAAAGGTTCCATATGGGCCAAGTGAATTCGGTAGTGTGTTAAAGAAGGGCAATTTTAGTTCAACTGCTGAGGAAACATTTCGTTTCAACTAGAAATAGAAGGGTTTATACACAAATGAAATGATTTTACAATATGGGAAATATTCTAAGGGGGAAAGACTAAGTATCAGAAAGGCGAAACAGGGAATGTGAAGGAAGGACAAACATGAGAGGAGGGGAAAGGTGAGGGATGCTCCCCACAGGGAGAGAGGGGTCTTTATTTCAGTCTTTTGGCTGCTTCTGTCAGGTACAAATTGGAAGCTGCTTCTTTAAGTGGTAAGGGGCTCATACAGGGAGCTTAGTCAGCCTCATACATTGATGTGAGCCTCACAAAAGACAGAGCAAGTAGAAACACAAAATGATGGGGAAGAGCACAGCGGGGATCCCACATACCGAGGAGAGGGAGGAAAGGGGCACAGAGGTAATCTGCATGTGTCCCATGCACAGAGGTTCCTATTCAGTTATCTCAAACCCACAGAATGGATGCCATTTCAAAGCCAAATTCACTAACAGGGAGGCCTAGGATTCTTGGATAGTGCCGCTATCACTAGTAGGGAACTTTAATGTTCATCAATCTCATAGGAACTATGGAATGGAACTTCTGCTGGGAGTTATATGGTATGCCTAATGATAAGAATTTGGTATATATATTTCCTTGGAAAATATGAGAAAAGCTAGTATCATTTGTTAGAAGAAAGAAACATGGAAACAACAGGGTTTTTAAATGCATTGAAGAAGAAAAAATGAATAGAAATGTGGATGCCAAAAATGTAAAGAGATGGACCAAATGTAAACAACAGTCTAGAAAGATCTAGTAAGATCTTTCATTTACTTAGCAAATATGTTTAATGCACCTACTATGTGCTAAGCACTGTACTGGGCTCTTCGTATGCAATGGCGAGTTAAGACAGGCATAGTCCTTGACCTCATGGAGTGTACAGTCTTGCAGGAAGTAAGACAATCAAGTGGTGATAATGAAGTTTAATCTGTGCTCTGATGGTAGATTACAGTATAATGAGGGCAAAAAGCAAGAGCACCATACTGAGTTTTTAGAGCATCTTGAAAGATTTCTCAGGGAAGTACACTGAAATGATATGTCCCAGACAAAGAGATGGTAGTAAAACATAACCAGAAGAATGAATGGCAAAGACCTGGAGAACATCTCAAAGACCTGCAGTGCTCAATAGAGAAGATGGCAGGAAAGCAGACCGTCACTCCAGAAGGATGCTGAAGGATGAGAGGTAGCATTTATTGAGCACCTACAATGAGTCATGTGCTTTTTATACATTATTATATTTATTCTTCCCAAAGTAGTGGATTATGCTTTCCTTTTAAAGATGAAGAAAAAAGAAGTGCAGGGAGGCTATGTAATTTGACCAATGACACACAGCTTAGTACCAACAAGTCTAGAACTTAGCTTCAACTCGTCCCTTAGCCTCTGTGCTTCCCACTGTACTACCCTATGTATCTAGGTTTTAAGGAAACAATGACCTATTTTATGAAGATGACAATTTAAATTACAAACCACATAATCACTAAACATATGAATAATTGTATGGAGTACAGTGGCAGGAATACAGTGGAGGCAAACTAGTCTTTGGTATCCTTGGATCATTAGCACATTACCTGATCTTGAGGTGAATTTACTAAATGCCTATCAATATTGCCTCTTCTTTGTAGCTTTTTAGCTACCATGCAGAATTCATTGCCTCCTATTCTGGTCATCTTGTGATCATAGGCTCTTGTGTATTATAGGTTGTTTACACAGGTCTGTTTCTTCTAACAATCATAAAATTGATCTTGCAGAGTGTGTGATATCACGTGTATGTAAAAACCTATCCCAGCAAACTGGCTGGAAGTGCAGTCTGTGCCTATTGGTTTAATGAATGTAGTGGTGAGATGGTAAATGTTGAACAACTATCCCTACAAAAAAATTTTAAAAAGCCCTGATTAGTAGCATTTGAAAACTTCCATAATTTAAATACTTTTAAGCTACTAATGTGATGTCATGGGGTATGGACTTGGGAAGAGATATATTGGAGCAGTCATTTATATAGAATTTCTGCCATATACACTTGATGTAAATAAACTCTAGAGTAGAGGTCACAGTAAAATGTAGTAAAATAATTATTACATTTGTTTGTAATATAATTTATTTCAATGGGAGTTTATATGATTTAACTTTTAGTAATGGCTGTGTTTAACAGCTGGCTCAAATAATTCCTGATACTTTATCAATTGTGTCACTGAATTGTGAGTAGCTAAGGAACAGAGCCCTGTTGTATTTATTTTTGTGTTCCCAGTGTCTATGAACTCAGAAGATGTTAGGTAAATCAATAAATTGATGAACAAAAAATGAACAAATGGAAATGAAAAACCCAGTCACTTCTGTATATGATATTAAATCAAAGATGTTACCTCATCTCTGAATTTGCTGAAAGACTGTAGATACATCACATAACTTCTCTTGGCCTCAACCTCATCTGTATGGCAAGGGGCTTGGATGGATTTGATTCACTTAAGGCTCTCTCCAGCTCTCTCATTCTACATGTTCAAATGACCAGAAACAAGGTCTGTGCTTACGTCAACTAATTTCTCAGCTGTGTGCTTATATTGTGATGACAACATTATAACTACCTCACTTGGGAATTAAGTATTAAGTGAACAGTAAAGTCAGAATTGATTTACTTTATCTTGAACAGAAATGAAGACTACTTAATTTGCTTTTTTTGACTAATGGATCATTAGAATATTTGTTTAGATTTGCTGGAATTGGGCATTGTCATGTGCTCTTATACTAATGGATTTAATGAAAAAAAAATTCTGGCTATTTCTTAAAGTTGTCTAAAAAACGAAAGAAGACTGGAAATTCTACATCTTTAAATATTTAATTAAGGCTTAAGTGGTAACTTTTGAAGCAGGGAGCCTAAGATTAATTTTGCCAAGCATTTCCTTAAAGGGCAGATTAGAATAATTGGAATTAACACTAAAGATAAGTCGTTAGCTTAGTTTAAGCTAGGTTTCTCAAACTCATCTGACCATAGAACCTCATTTCCCTACAAATGTTAGTAACACACCTCATGGGACATTAGTGTTTCATGAAACACAGTTTGGAGAATGCTGTTCTGGAGGCTTCTTTCTCTGTAACTAGCCATAAAGTGGAATAGAAATAAATGGTTTGAAATATTTGTTTATATATTAATAATTTATTTTTTGAACAGTTTCATGTTTTCAATTCTTAATTTAGAATCCTACCTTTCTACCTATCATACTACTAGATATAAAACTGTTATGTAGTAAAAAGCAAAACTAGATGGTATATTAGATTAATCTCAGAGTGAATGCAGAGAAAAAATTTTCCTCATCCAGAATTCTTGAAGATATTCAGTGTAATTTGCCACCTCAGTCACCTTATTTGTAAAATGTGGCAGGTGGATTAGATAAGCCCCAGAGGCTTTGATTTATACTTTTATATTCTTTCAGCCCTGAAGACTGTTTTATACCCTTAACCCATCTAATCACTGCATGGGGATCTCTAGTGATAGAGAAGATTATGGTACTGAAATCTTAAACACATTCACAGAGGTGAAGGGGGAACCAGAGAGGAGTTTAATTAAGCTAAATGTCCTGATGTTGACATGCTCAACCATCCTTAGATGCAAGAAAAGTTTTTGAAAAAATTTCCCCTGGGGAGAATAGACTTGATTTACATGATACTTCTTTCATTAAATTCAGTGAAGCCTGCAAAACTTGCTAATGAAGGAGCAGTATGAGGTATGCTGGCTCAGTCTACTTGCTCTTTTCATAATAATTTGGCCTTAGCCCATCTTACACAGAATTTGAAGTAATCAGATTTCAAAGAAATTAGCCCTTCATTCTTTAGTTTAATATTCAAAGAAAATGCTTTGCTCTTATCAGAAAGATCAAGAAGATACAGAAAACACTGGGTTGATGATTTCATTTTCATTGTAAGACTTTTAGGTATGTTAAAGGTAAGGTTTTCATATATCTTTAGTATATTCTTAAATGTCTCCATAGAGCTTTTCAATTTTTCTGAATCAAGTTACTACTGTGTCAGTCCTCAGGACATAGATCTAGAAGAGATGTTTAACTGGTGGGTCAAATGGGTAAATTGGCCTTTGCTATTCAGCAATTTGAGATTTTCGTGTTTCCCCCACCAATGCATTCTGTACTTTGCACTCAGAGTGATTAATATTGATGTGTAAACTTGATTTTTTTTTTTGCTTAAATCTCTTTTAGCAAGATCTCAATATAAGATACAAACTCCTTAGAAAGGCTTGTGAGGCCCTGTGTAATCCACCTCTTGTCTGCCACTCTAAACTTGAATAAGTTAGGACTGGCTTGGTTAGTCCATGGTAACAACAATGCCCAAATCTCAGTCACTTAACCCAACACAGTATTTTCCTGTGCTGAGGCCAACTCAGCTCAGCAGTAGGGATTTGCTTCTCATAGTTCACTCAAGGGCTCAGGCTGATGGAGCTTCCCAACTTGTATGTTGTTGGTTGTTGTACCAGAGGGAAAAAGGGCTATGGTGGGGGGCCTACCCCAGCTATTAGGTGCTCTAGTTGGGAGGTGACACTTTTCCTCACAACTCATTGGTTGTAACTAGTCCAATGGCCCCATCTGCCCACAAGTAGCTGCTATGGGTCCAGAAGGAGGTGAGCAAGATATCCATGAAGATCAGTAATGACTACACAAGCCTCATGCGTCTTGCTATTTCCTCTCCCCTATAGTCTGCACTTCAGCTCGTTCACCCATGTGACTCATTTATTCCTCTCTCTTCCTCCTCTTCCACTTTGCACTAATGCTCCCTTTGCCTCAGTATATTCTTCCCCCTGTGTAGTTATCTTACTCTTCATTCTATCCTCTTCCTTTACAATTCAGTTTTTTCTATTACCTCATTCAAGAGGCCTCCTTATCTGTACCCTCCCTGCAAACCTGGTTTAGCAACACTTTCTCTGTTCTCTAACACGCTGTATTCATTTCTACCGTACACCTTAACACACTGCATTGTAAACTCCTGTTAACCCATCTTTATCTCACACTAGAGTGTAAGCTCCTTTTCTTATTTGCTCTGGTATTCCCAGAAAGTTGCATGGTACCATTAAGCAATTAATAAACACTTAATTTACTATTGGCTGTATGAGTGAATTAGTAACAAGAGATTCTTTATGGCAAGGAGGTGAATAACTTAGCACCATTATGGGTAGGTGAAATTCCCTTTCCTCTGTTTTTCAGAGATTGCTTTAGTTTAAATATATGTGTATGTGTATGCGTGTGTATGTGGACGTATATATAAACTCATAGGTCTGTGGGTTTTATTTTAGGGATGGGACGAATTCAGACAAAGAATTAAAAATTTCCAAGTAGCTGAGAATATAACCAGTTACCGAATCCTGTGGTGTAGGAAATGGGGTTGAGCAATAGCATGTTAGATCAAATTTAAAATCAAAGAAGAACATACTAACTTAATAGGCCACAATAAATTATTTTAAAACAAATGGTCACCAAACAACTCTGCTTGTTCTCAGAATCCATCCTTGACCATATAGGTACTCAACACAAATGTGTCAATTTCCTTTAAATACGTAATTTTCCTTCTCTGAAAGTTTAGAAAATAGAAATAAAATATGAGCAATATAAACATTTTTTTGCTCTTGACTTCAGACTTCAAAGCATCTTCCAAGCCCATGCATCAATGATAGGTGAAATGTAAACTCAAACTATATTTTTGTAGAATAATTGTCTCTTTCATTTCACAATTAATATTGTATGTGGTTAAATTACCCAGTGAGGCCATTCAGAATACCAGTCGCTGTACACTGGCCTGCTTTTTAAATTCAGTTTTCAAAACTGGCCAAGTATCCAGATGAAGCTCAACCAGCTCTGAGAATTAACACAAATGTTAAAGCAGGTTCTTAAAATATAAGCATTAGGGATTATCTCTGAGCCCGATGTAGTAGAAAAATTGCCAGAAAACTAAGGGGATAATAGCATATAAGCATAAAGAAAGTTTTATGAGTATATACTTTCAAATCTGGAGAGATTGTTATGAGACTATTAAACATTGAGGAAAATTGTTTTATGAAGAAAGAACAGATCCAAATAAAGGATTAAGTAACAAATATTCAAATTCCGTAAAATACTTAGATTGTGAAGACTTGGTTTCTCTCAGAGCCGGGGCTGAGAGAGATTAAGAGTGAACTGCAGTGAATAAGTATTGAGGCCAAAATATAACATCTGCTGAAGGATAGGTGTACATTCCATGGACCACTGGGGAAGGGGAAACCCACTGATGTCTTAATTGCTTCTTCTCTCCTCTCTCAGCCGAGAAAGTAGATGCAACAGAGTGGGTGGAAAGCTAACTAAACCAAATAGGACTCCCAGGCCTAGATTTATTCCATTTAGTCATTGTGATCCTAGACCTAAGGGTATTCTTTGTGCAATTACCAAATCCAAACACTACTTTGCGATAAACCTAAATACATTTAACTGTAAGCCATACACACAATGCACAATTAATTTTGCTCATGAATTTTATGTGATCATTGTGTCTTGATATGCAGTTATTTTTGTTTATCAATTTGTTTAGATTATTTTATAATTTTGCTAGGTAGTAAGCCTCTTAAAGACATGAACATGTGTGGAATGAAAAATGGAAAATTATAACAGAGTTTCAGGTATCCTATGGATAGTAAACACTTAAGAAAAATGATGGGAAAGGTTTAATTAGAAAATGGCATGAGACTACTGAAAAAAAAAAAAGACATTAAAGATAGGCTACGACTAATGTTTGATTTGGGGACTAAAGAGAAATAAACCAGTAAAAGCCTTTCTGAACTATGAAATTAAGTTGAAGGTAATTTGAGAGCCAGAATTTACAAAAGCAATAGCTAAGCATTTGTTTGAATTATTAATGTCATAATATAACCTTCATCTCAATCAAATTTTTCTAAAGATATTAATTGGTAAAATGTTTAACAACTTAAAAAAAAAAAAGCAACCTCCTATCGAGTCAAGAAATGGATCAGGTAAACAACTCTTATAGCCAGTGGTCAGTAATGGTACTTTTACCCCCTGTCATGGAGTGAAGGGGGTCACCGTCATGCCCATGAGAGAAGGATGGAAAATGGCAGCCACGTATCACAAGCATTGGTGCTTAGGTTCTCACAATTAGAACAGGCAGGTCTAGGTGAGGTCACTGGCCTAGAAATCTACCATCCCCCTCTCTTGAGTCTTTTGTTTTATGGATCATGAGCTTGCTGGAGTCCAGGATCCAGCCAAAGCTGTCAAATAAGAAGCATCACATGATAGGGCATCTTAAAATCAGTGTTGTGGAGCTAAAAGGAGTGTTCAGGAACACCTAGCCTAACTCATTCCTTTCACATATAGGAAGTCTGAGAGCCAAAGGATTTTGTGACTTGCCCAAGCTCATGTAGCCAGTGATAACAGAAAAGCCAGATTTGGCTTCCAGTTCAGTATAATTTCCATGATACCACACAATACATGAGTCATCTGGAAAAAGGAACCTAGAATTACAAGGGCGGAGGCATCAATTGAAGAGAGCTTTAGGTATGCAGCTTTGGCAAGGTTCCCCCTCTCAGACAAAGGGATGTTCTGAAGAAAATGTCTCCAGCTTTAGCATTCAAGAGATCCAAAATGCCCATGGGATCTTCAGCATTCTGGGCACAAAGGTTCCTTTCTAGAGAAAAAGAAAAAGAAACCAACATGTTTACCCAGGCCAGGGTGCAGGCTTGTAGGTGCTCTCCGTGTGGCCAGATTCATGAAGGCTGGTCTCGGCTTGTCAGAGAGAACCCATGGGTGGGGTCTCCCCAAGAACTGTGATACCAGGCATTTTGTAGCTGGTAAGAAGTGTGGCTCTGGGAAGGGTGGTGCCTTATAATCGATGGCTCCCATCTGACCACAAAGTCATGACCGAGTTTATGAAAAGGCTGCTGCTTTCCAGGGTTTCTGGCAAGTGCGTTCCAAACAGGATCAAGAACATCTGGAGAACTTGGAACCAGAAATGCACTTAGGTCATGGCCTCTAGGCAAATGATCAGCAAACTGAGTCACTGAAATCTCTGTCTTATGAAGTATTAGTTGTAGGTCTGGAAGCAGTATTTAGCCAAGCCCATGTAAATGAAGCCTACTTCCCTCCACCCTGTTCCCTGGTTTGGGCTGGTACTGGAGCCCAAGTCACATAGTGAAAGTTGCTTTCCAACTAAGGAATTTAAAAGCATGGGAAAAGAGAATAGTCATGTGTTTATGGGGGATGCTGAGACAGGAGACAGAAGACATTCAAATGTCGCAGGGATATTTGAAGGAAGATATAGGATGTAAGCTTCTCCCAAGAGATCTAGAGACCTTTGGAATATTTTGATCCTTGGCAGCAGTTTTCAGTTTGAATAAGTTTCACAAAATGGGGGCTTTGTATTTCTTGTTCTTCCTTGTATTTTCTGTGCCTTGAAAGAAAGAATAACAGGAAACTTAATGTGTACAACATAACTTTTACTCAGTTTGTAGGAAAATTCTTTTACAGTTAGGACTTGGAACCCAAGATATTTCTCTTTATTTTTGAACCTCTACTCTCAGCATTTCACTCACACAGCAGTTATCATTTTAGCACCATTACTTTGTAATTTTCCATTTGCTTTTCTCTTTTACCTTTAGCTTTCAAGTGCCTTAGGGCTTTACATCACAATTTATTCATCCTGTACCCTCACTCAACACCTAGCACTCTACTTATTGTAAGACCAAAAGTAATGATATAATAGTAATAATTGCCAATGATGATCATAATAATAATCATAATTATATGTGTGAGGAATTTTATATGTCACTTACGGAACACTTTTCACATATATTGTGCCATTTCAAACTTTAACTAAGCCTGGGAGGTAGAGAGGGCAGCCAGGGTCTTCTGACTCCAAAGAAAATCTCTAGGTTTTAAAACAATGTGTTCATCAAAACATAGACTGACCAAAGTTGACAATTTTGTATGTGCACATAATGAGATGAATGCTAATGATGAGGTGTGTCCAGTCTTACATTGAATGTTTAAGTAAAATTTCAGAACAACAAAGGTCTATAAATTTTAAATGAAGCTTTATAATGATAAAGAGTTGATATAAAAACAAAACAAAATCAAACAAACAAAAAATTAAAGGGACTCCAAAACCTTAAATGTGAAATTCTTTTTAAAAAAAAAAATTTTTTTTTTAAAGATGCTTAGATTACACAAATGTTACTCAGAAAATATAGGGATTCCAATATGCCCCACTCCCCACACCTCCCACACCATCCCACATAAACAACATCCTTCATTAGTGTGGTATATTCATTACAATTGATAAACGTATCTTGGGGCATTGCCATTGAGCATGGACCAGGGTTCACATTGTAGTTTACACTCTCTCCCAAACAATTGTGCAGGCTATGGGAAGATATATAATGGCATATATCTGTCATTGCAATGCCATTCAGGATGATTCCCAAGTCCTGAAAAAGCCCCTGCATTACACCTGTCTTTCCTTCTGCCTGTTCTCAGAGCCTCCAGTGGCCACTGCCTCCACATCAATGCTGTAATTTCTTCCATTGCTAGAATCACAAGTCTACTGTAGAATACCAGTAAGTCCACTCTACTCCATAGTTCATTTCCCAGTCCTGAGGATTCTGGGATGGTGATGTCCACTCCACCTCTAATTGAGAGGGGTCTTCGATCCCATACAGCCAGTGGATGGGACTCTCTTGCTTGCAGTTGTTGGCGCTCTCATTTCCTTGGTATGGTGGTTGTCAATCCTCATCTCCTTGTTAGTTGTCCTGGGTGAGTCCAATGAACTGGAAAGTAGGTGTTGCAACTCCGCTGAGGCTCAAGGCCCAGCTGGCACCTGGACAGCCCAAAGAGTCAAGTCTTTTGGACGTACACCTACCAACTCCAGCACCAAGTATAGGTTCAAATAGAAAGGACAAATGAGCCATGTGTAGGGAAGCCATAACTGAGTCCAACTCTGTCACTCTCAGGAGCACAAACTCCAAAGTAGGGTCTACTAGCAAGGCACCAAACAATATGGAAATTCTTGAGTAAAAGAAAAAAAATTTTTTCAGTCCCTTTGGTCCCACAAGCAGCTGTGTCTTTATTCATGTCACTTAACTTTATCTGGAAAAAGATGGCATTGAACCAAATGGTGCCTCTGTCACTTTCCATGATAAAATTCCATGCTTCTATTATTCTAATGAAAAGAGTTGGAAAGTAATACTTTAATTATAGGCATACAAAGCAGAGTCCTAATTTCTTGAGGGAGAAGTGTCTTCTCTTGTCTTTCCACCTGAACACAGAAATATTCTGTTGCTGTTGGTTAGGATTCAACAGATAAAATTCTCCATATATAAAATTGTTAAGAATTAGAAACCAGGACTTTAAAGATCACTTCTCATCAGCCTTTAACAATGAGATAATAGAGAAACCTGGGTGGTGTTCCTCAAGCCTTTGAAATGCATGCCCCTAGAAAGCTTTTTCATGACATCTTCCACAGATTTCTATCAGTCAGGGACTCAGACTGCCAAGCAATGTTGCTAAAATTGCATTGCAGTTTGTATTCTGAAAACAAGAGGGCCACAAAATATGCTTTTCACATCCTTTTTATGCTGTTGCTTCTCCTCAACCCCGGGATCTGTAGCTGCTGGGTTTCCCTCCCACTTGCGAATCACTTTAAGGATACAACACGTAAGCAATACCAGTGCCTCCCTGGCAAGATGGAATACTAATAAATCACATGCAGAGCCTGAAATCCAATTCATGTGAAAATGCAGTAGTGTTTCAACAACCTCATGGAATGGACTTATGGTCATATCAAAGCATAATTCAGGAATGGAAACTTTAGTTATTTAGGAAATGTGAGCCTGACAGTGGCTTGTCTTCATTCACAGAATTTCCTAAAGGATGTCTATTTTACTCCTCTGGTGTGAAAACACAAAACCTAGAATAATTCCAACAATAAAATATTAAAAAGATATGGTGAAAATGAATTCACTAAGGGATTATACCCTAGGCATTTGAAACCTAACTAATTTTGATGCGAATTAGGTATGTATGAAAGGCCCAGAAAACTGCGGGCTGAATCTTAATGCAGCCCTCTCTGCATAGAGAGCCTTTTTAATTCTAGATCTGAAAGCACAGTTGTTTGTGCTGGAGAATAATGTTGCATCAGTGGAATTGTTTGCAAAGGAAAAGTAGAGAGGCGTAGGTAGTGGAGGCTGAGGACAGCTTGGGTCTGAATCATTCAAAACTGGGTCACCTGATGCACCTAAATGCATCCGAATGGATTTCTTCAGGTATCAGAGTCATTTCTAGGAGTAGAAAAATCATTCTGTGGGCACTTCCCTGCTCTGAGATGATAATCCTGTGTCCCATCAAGGTGCCCTGTCTAGAAACATACTTAATGATTTTTATAGGTAATTAGGTGATTATGAGGCTAAATTTAGTTTCAATTTGGTGGGCAGCCAACAGAATGTGGTCTCTGAGTTTAGATTTTCGGAATTATTTGGTGGCAAGTTTAAAATCAGTATACTCAGAGTGAAGTACTGGCTTTGTACTTCGCTGAATGATTTTTTTCCTCTGGGAATTAGATACGAATAAATTGGAGGAGATAACACCGCACATTTGCATCTAGCGGGATGGCAAATACCAAGTGTGTGTACCCCTATTCAATCCTTCCATGCCCCTGGAAAATATTACTACTTGAATATTTTACTTTATGTCCTCTCTTTCTGGTTAAGCACAGGCATGGGCACAGAATTTTTTTTTTTTTTTGAACACTGTTAAGCAGAGAGTTACTGCTAATGAATCAGTGTGGGAACAAAAGATAAAACCTATTTTCCATCCCTAGTGTACTTACAGTTTACAGTTACAGTTTACAAATGATGCCCCTGCCCAATACCTCGTTAAGGGTGTTCTTTGCAAAGTTAAAGTCATTATAAGGTAGCTGTGAGTATGAAAAAGGTGGCAGAGCTCCTCCTATTAGTTTAGAATGATAAGTAGATGACACAAGTATTCTTTTTTGGAGGCTGCATCCATGTTCTTGAATCCAGCAGGGGGAGTATCCTTCTTTTCTGGACCCTGCTTTTAACACCTGTTTAGTTTCACTGCTGGCAGTTTATTCTATAATCTTGCCAAATTGGAGGAGCCAGTTGGGAAAAATCATGTTTAGGCCATACAGGAGAGAACATCAAGGAATTAGCACTCAATTCCCCCCACAACTCATGGAGTCCTATCTGTGGTACCCTTTGCTCTTCTCTTGGATGTGGCACCAAAACCACATACAGGCCTAATGATGTGGGCTGCAAGCATTTTTGCTGGAAATCCTGTCTTTAGAATAGAACATGAAATCACAATCAAGTTTTGTCTCATGTCTAACAGAAATCATAATTCCCCTCACCCCCACCCTTTTGGAGGAGCTTTGTACTGGCTGGATTCCAACTTAGGTAATTACATCTAAGTTCCCAAATTCCTCTTTGGTTTATATAATTCTCTTTCTCTGCTTGCCCTCATTAAAGTTATATTGGCAAAGAACGATCATGGCATTCCTTACAGGAACAGGCTGCCTTTTCCTGGCATGTGAAGTAATGTCCCTTTGCTTAATGGCATCATATCTACCCGATCATTGCACAGGTAATAGCATGCTTTATAATATAAGGAAAATTTTTCTCTTTGTTGACTTCGAAATTTTGCCTTAATATCAGGAATTGGCAAATCATGGCTCAGCTCATGAGCCAAATGCAGCCTGGGACCTATTTTTATACAACCTGCAAGCAAAGAATGGTTTTTACGTTTTTTAAAGGGTTGTAAAACACACCACTACTATCACCATGAAGCACTTACTCATACACACACACACACAGAAGAATATGCAACTGAGACTGCATGTGGCCTACAAAATCTAACAGTTTTACTATCTGGCCCTTTACAGAATGTTTGCTGACCCTGCTTGAGATGGTATTATTAGTAATAACTAACTTATATAGCACTGACTATAGATTATTTTAAGCATTCTTCATGCTCTAACTCAGATAATCTTCACAGGGCTACTGTGTGATAGTATGGTGGGCAGCCTTTAAGGCTGTCTCCAACCATCCCCCTCCTGGCCTTCATGCCCTTGTGTAATGTAATCCCTTCCATTTGAGTGTAGGCTGTATTTAGTGACTCCCTTCTAATAGAATGTAGCATGGGATAAAGAATATTCAGAATGTGATGATGAAATATCACTTCTGAATGAGACTGCAAAAGGACTGTGGTTTCCTTCTTGGGTCTTCTTTCTCTCGCTTTCCTTTGATCAGTCAGCCTAGGAGAAGCCAGCAGCCATGTGAGATGCCCATGTGGGAAGGGACAGAAGCCTTCCAGTAACTACGTGTGTGAGCCTGGAATTGGATTCCTCCCCTCCTCCAGTTAAGCCTTCTGATGAGACCACAGCCCCAGCTAACAACTTGATGGCAACCTCATGAGAGATTTTGAGTCAAAGGTACCCAGCTAAGTTGCATCCAGATTCCTGATTCACAGAAATTGAGATAGTAATTTTATGGTTTTATGTCACTAAGTTTTAGGGATGTTAGGCACCAGTAGATACCTAATGTGTATTTGTAATATTGCAGAAATGATAGGATGACATTTGCAATATTAGGTTCTAAAAAGACTGTGGATTCCATCCAGGATGTTCTCCTCTTCTTCTCTTTTGGACTGCTTCCTCTGGGGAAAGCCAGTTGTGCAGCATCTCAGAGGTGCACAGATCCCCCCACCCTCAGCCCCCAGTCAAGCTTTCACATGAGACTGTGACCCTGGCCAACAACTTAATTGCTGAGAGACCATGAGCCAGAGGCAGCCAGCTAAGCTCTCTTAAATTGTTGATCAATAGAAAGTGTGAGATAATAAATGTTTGTTGCTTGAAGCTTCTAAACTTTGGAGTAATTTGTTATATATCAATAAATAGCTTATACAGGTATTATTCCCACTTTATAGAAGAAATTAAAAATATAGAAACCTATTCAATGCTATACAACTAATGAAGGGATGGAGTAGGGTTTGAACCCAGGCAATATGGTTCCAGAGTCTATACTTTTAACCGCAAAGATTATAGATACTGAAGTAAAGTAGTTGAAAACTTGCATTTGTTAAATGAGTGAATAGAGCACAGAAACATTGAGTCCCTTTGCTGGTGTATGGCTATGTGAGCACACACATGCATACACACACATATACAATGAATACTGTTGGGAAGCAGAGATGATGATGCCTTTTGGGAACTTACCCTCTCTCTAGTTGGTGCAGGGTACATATTATATATTTTAACATAGCCCTTTTCTTTCAAGCAGTACTTATTGAAAACCCAGGCTAGCACTCTGCAGCAACCTGGGGATTCTAGAATAGTCTTTGGCCTGAAGAACTCACATTTTAGTGAGGATATGTGGAAAGAAATAAGCTTAGCATGATGGGATAAATTCTATAGCAGATGTTCCCTCAATTAATGTTTATAGCATTATACATATTATGAGTAGAATGTGGATTTCAAAACACTAATTTAACTAACTTGTCAGCACACATAAAGGGTGATGGTTCTGAAGTTGTGGTTTGCATGGAAAAGGAAATCACAACATTAATCACTTTTGTGTGTAGATTAAAATAATACCCTTTTAAAGTGAGCTGGATCACCAAATTTTCACTAAGAAATCTCCAATAGAACCATCACATGTAATAATTTAGTCAGTACATCAAGTATTAATATGCCCGGGACACAAGTATTCTCTTTGGTTCCAGGACCACAATAATCTCCTGGGTGATAACTTAAGTTTGAAGAATTTAACAAACCTCACTATTTTTATCTGTTTATTCTGGGTATTTCCTCTTTCATACAAAATACAACCAGGAAGCCAAGATTTTATGGACACAGCTTAAAAAAATAGGTACACGGCTCCCATGTACTGATGTTCTCTTGTTATCCGAGGGGTGGGGTGGAGGTGGAGAGGATGTGGGGCGTGGAGTAAGGGGGCGTGTGAGTTTCAGCTATAGGAGGCTGTTCCTGTCAGATGACTGTGTTATATTAAGGACACTTGTCAGTTTTCAGCTTGTTTCTCTGGGTTTCTTAGCAATATATGCCAAATGACCAAGATAGGACCTCTTGAAATATTTATCCTCTTCATCAGTGCTCCTGAGACATCAGTTTTGTTTGCTTGCTGATCAGTTACATGTGAAAGAGTGAGCAAAGCATTTGTGCCTTTGAAACTGGTTTGCAATATCCCTTTTCAAAAGCTATGACTATATCAAAGAGAAAAATTAGATGCTTCTGTGGTAGCATCAGCTTTTCCTCTCAAACTCTCTAGTAATCAGGGCTTGATATTTCCAGTTCCACAACAGGTGTGGGCTGGTAGTGTCTACATCACTAGAGGGGTATTAGAAATGCATATATTGAGTTCCACCCTCAATGTAATGAATTGGAATCTCTGGGGTTGGCCCCAGCAGTCCGTGCTTTAATAGGCTCTCCCAGTGATTCTGACACACGCTTAAGTTTGAAAGTGCTTGTGAGGTTGGACCACAGATTTGCTTACCTTTGGTTGTCACAGGTTTCTGAAACCTGAAATACACATGTTAGCACGTCTTCTGAAAGTTTCTCTACTTACAGCAAATTTTTATCTTAATGCCTCATTTTTTTCCTCCCATGTAGTAGTGATATTTGAAATGTAGTTTACAATGAATCATTTAAAAAAGGGAAACCTCCTTAACAGAACAGGTTTATACTTAACACATATGCTGCATTTCCCCGTTGACTCTCTCATAATTTTGTCTGTCTAGAGATTAATTTTTCTTTCCATTAGAAAAAACATGCTACTAACTTTACTAATTGTAACAGTTTCAGAATTTAAGTTTGTGCTTAGAACTGAAGCATCTATCCTAAATTCCCTCTTAGCAAAACAAGTGATTGTTGTCATGGTTCCCTGGAACAAGCACAAATTTTCAGTGTCGTTAGAAAACAGTTATTAGCAAACTCTAATAACTGTTTTTTATAGGTAATTTATTTGGTTATATATTTTCTCAGATG
Organism: Tolypeutes matacus; assembly: GCA_026826555.1. Lineage (NCBI taxonomy): Eukaryota > Metazoa > Chordata > Mammalia > Cingulata > Chlamyphoridae > Tolypeutes > Tolypeutes matacus. The sequence goes on along the minus strand of JAKSZT010053764.1, from coordinate 3,506,564 downwards.
ATGCTATTTAAAAGAAGATAGAAATCAATTCTATCTGGGGATCTTTTCATTAATTGTTAGCTCAACTGTGCCAGGAAATTATTCTGCCATTTATATCCTATTTTAAGCCTATTACAGATGTGGAACCTTGGGTCAAGACTGGAGAACATTCTTAATCTCTCTTGCCTCCTCAGAACAAGAAGATAATAAACATTTCTGACAAAATGTAATCAGGAATCAGCCTGGTAGTTACTGAACAGGTCAGAGATGGTTATAAGATGTTTTTGAAGAATGTTCATAACGAAAGCTCATTGGCTTCCATCTACAGCTTTATAAAAGTGGTGATAAAAAGCATGGAGGGATAAAATAGGGGAGGATCCTACTTGGCTTCTAGGATTCACAGTCCTCACTCTTCTCTTGTTTTACTCTCCTTATACCTCAGTAAGTCAGGTCTACGCACACTACACTGATCACCACTGCAGAGAGCCAGGTTTGGTTCAGCACCTTCTCTGTGGCCCTGCCAAAAAGACCACGATATGTTGAGATGATGGAATCTTAGGTCTTATTTTGGTTCTACCTATGACACATAGTGACCTCAGGGAAGTCACAGACACCTGAGCCACTGTCCTGGGATGGGTGTAACACTTCAGCCCTGGCAGGAGGCAACTCTTTTTGTTCTGTGTTTCCCTTCCTTGAGTAATCCTAATTTTTAGCAATACTGATGCTCTCTTCTTTAAGGGAGAGATACCTCACACCATCTTTGCCTCCCACTGCCACAATATCCTTCCTTCTGGCAGACTAAGGGGATGGAGGGAGGGGAATCATAAATCCTTCCATAATTCTTGCTTCCTTTTCCACTTCCTCTAGGTTGTAGTATAAATCAAACTTATTGTTATTTTTTGTTTGAAGGCTGTTGTGTGATTAGAGCTGAATATGTGTGTAATCTGATTTTCATGTATGAAATACCAGGCTTGTGAATTTTTAAGTATTTACATAGAACAGGCACTCTTTCATTACATAGGGGATTCCATTAAAGCTGGAACAATTTTTCAAAAGCCAGCAGCCTTTAGAACTAAAATATACCCAGAAGCACGACTTATGTATGTGTAAAGTAATTCTTTCCAATTGTGAAAATGAACCATAATTCTGTCTCCTTTATAAATACTTACTCTGAAAATATTTATTGAGTACCCACGATTTTGCAGTTTTGGTTCTGGAGATATCTGCATGATTACCTCTTGAGTAGGTAGAAACTGGTCAAGTCTGTGAGCTGCTGGACTCCTCCCCTGGCCATTACTTCTCTCCTGCCTCCCTTCCTCCATTCCTCTTCTCTATTCCTTTCTCTCCTACTTCTCTCTTTCCCTTCTTCCACATAATTTTCGCTCCCTGTGTTTCTGGGTGACCTAGTCATCCAGTGGTATGACTGGCTGGGAAGTCATTCTATGGTGACCATTTCCCCTAAAGTATTCCTAGCATTTACAGACAGGGCAGTGACACACCTCCTTCCCTTTTGAGTTAAAATTCATAGGCAAAAGGTGGAAACAACCCAAATGTCCACTGACAGAAAAATGGATGAACAAAATATTCAGACGTAAAAAGAAATGAAGTTCTGGTACATGTTGCAACATGGATGAACCTTGAAAACATTATGCCCAGTGAAATATGTCTGACATATGTCAGTATGGAGTAAAATACTGTTTGACTCCATTATATTAGGAAGTATCTAGAATAAGAAAATTCATAGAGACAGAAAGTAGATTAGAAGTTACCAGAGGCTGGGGGGAAGGGGAGTGAGGAGTTACTGCTTAATGGGAGCAGAGTTTCTCTTTTGGGTGATGAACAGTTTTAGTAATAGAAGGTGCCATCACTAATTACAATAAAATTAAAATTATTAAAAATAAAAATTACTATAAATATTAAAAAGCCTCACATCTCAGATTTTACTTTTAATATAAGACTATAGAAATGAATTTTATATTTTTCTCAAGATAATTTATTTTTATTGTTTATAAGCCACCTTGTAGCTGTCTTACTTGGTGGCTAATTCACTATTCCTCACTTTAAGTAGTTTTACCTCTAACATGGGGGTATTAACATGTTTGTGTGAGGGTTAATGTACTTTTGTCAATGATGAATCAGTCTGCTAGCCTCAGGAAAACTCTTTTAGCCCATCTGTCAAACATTATTGAAAGGATTCCATCACATAATCACCTCCTGATACCAGACTAAAATTATGTAACGATTTCTTACTCAAAATTTTGTGGTAATTCTAGGCACAACTGTTAGCATCTTCAGAGATGTGGCAGGAAGGAGGGAAAAACGATTTCAGAGATTTTCAAGGTTATACCTTCTACCTTACTTAGATTCTGTTATCCCCCAAAATATCGAGGCCCCGCTGCCTTACCTGTACTGCAACGCACTGTCAGCTCAAATATTTGGGTTAAATATGTATTTTATGGCTGTCTATTTCAGGGCGATTTAGTATGTATATACGAGGCAATTGTCCGAGGACAATGATTCTCAAATTGTAGGATGCATGACAATCAACTGAAGGGCTTGTGGAAACAGAGATTGCTGCGTCCCACCCCAGAGTATCTGATTTAGTAGATCTGGGGCAGGGCTCAAGAATTTGCATTTCTAATCACTTCCCAGCTGCTGTGGGTCCTGGATCATATTTTCTGAACCACAGACATGGAGATTGTTGTAGGAGCAGGTTGTTTGTTATTATGTCTTTGTGGAATGAAAACAAAAACAAAACCAACCTTGGGTAGGATATTTTCTGGTTAAGAACCCCAAGGTCATCCACTTTCTCCAGACTGTCTTTAATCTCTAGGAAATGCTCTGTATCTGGATCATTAACTCTTATACTTAGAATCCTGTGGATGGAGCCGTTAGGCAGGAGTCCAATACTGTTATGACATACCATCTTTCCCAAATCTCTCCTGTCTGGTGAATTGGGACATCTAAGCATAATATTCTAGGTCAGAACATTTGGGTACTTTCTGTGGTTCTTTGTGTAAAAATTCTAAATAGCTGCAATTATGTATCTTCAAAGACTGCTGTTTTAATAATTTGCAATGAAAGCAAATATGAAATTTGCTAAAGGAGGGGGATAATCAAATATGTGGTACTACAGAAACATCAGGAGAAAATTCTTCGGTAAAATTTAAGTGATAAAGAATCTCAATAGAGTAAACTATGGTATTTAGGAAGAAACATTTTTAAAGAATTAAATATTGAGATAGTCAAAATATTTATTGCTGGAAGCGGCTGTGGCTCAATCAGTAGGGCTCCCGTTTACCATATGGGAGGCCCCGGGTTCGGTTCCCGGGGCCTCCTGGTGAAGGCAAGCCCACCTGCGCGGCGTGGTTAGCTGACCCAGCGAGCACAAGCAGCAAGGGGGGGATAGATGAATGAATAAATAAATAAAATCTTAAAAAAAATATATATATATATATTTATTGCTTTGTCTATTTAAATGTCTTCCTTCCCATCCTCCCTCCCTCCATTCCCTGCTTCCTTACATGTCTGTCTTAAATTAACATTTTGCATCTGATTACATCTTATATCGATCAGTAATTAATATATAGTCTACTGTTTAATTTTCCATTGGTAAAATTGATCAACAGTGTTTTTTTGTCTGGGTAATTGTAAATGTTTTGCAATTTCTGTGGTCATTAACACAAGATAATTTTGTTATAATTGACACAAAGAGAAGAGTGTTTTAAAAAGGTATTAATATTTTTGTTTCCTTATTCCTAACCCTAAGAGCATGTGATAAATACTACAACCAATCTTCTAGAGAAAATAGCTTATGCTTTCTGCCTCAACTTTCTTACCACCTGTCCACTCACTCCCTGACCCTCTTGCAACTCAGCATCTGCATCGTGGCTCCACTGAACCTTGCTCTTTAAACGTTGCCCTTTAAGTGTTCCCAAAGTGGACACTTTCTTCAAACTCTCCTTCTTTAGCTTCTTTGGTACAATGTTATTTTGCTTCTATTTGTATTTCTATCGACCATTCCACTTTGGATTTCATTGTCACCTCCGCCTTCTCCAAGCTTCGGCATCACATGGACTTCTGCTGTTTCTGCCCATCCTCTTTCTTCTGTTTGTTTCACCTGCTCAACTTTCACTTTTATGCAAATAATAACTACATTTTTATAGCAAGCTCTTAATTTTTTTTTACCAAGCTCTTGTTCCATATTTCTGTCTGACTCCTGAAAAAATCCACTTGGGTTTGTCATCATTTATAAATGTAAACTCATTTTCTTTCATTTCCTCTTGATTTCTGTATATGTGTGAAGAAAATCATCAGCCTTTTAGTCACAGCAGCTCATAACCTTATTACCATTGTTGACAACATCCTTTCCTTCATCCATTCGCCAAGTCCTGACAGTTCTTCCTTTGACATTCATGTCTTCCTTGTCACTACACCCTCGCCACCCTAGCATACTACTTTATTAACTCATACTTGAACTATTGCTACATTGCTTCAAAGATTGTATAAGTGGTTTTGTTCCTTTATTCTTTACTTTTTACCCAGTCAGGACATCCTGAAGACTTCTGCTAGTATTATTTTTTCAAATAACACAAAAGGCGTGTTCTGCCCCGCTCTGAAAATGAAAATGTGTCCCCATGCCCTAACAAACAGTTATAAACACCTTGGTCTGGTAATCAGAATGTTCTAGCCTTAACTCACCTCCCCTATTGCATCTAGTCTCTGGCATGTATCCTATGTTCTAACCATTTACCCTGTTAGGAGTACCTCAGATGTGATCCCATGTCCTATGGGTTCCTCTGACTGTAGAGGGTGTTTCCTTTAGGGGATTCTGGTAATTTAAAAAAATAATGTTTTTAAGAATTAAAAACATTAACCTATATCAAAAAGTAACTTGTGCTGATATTAGTGTGCTACTAAACAAAGAACTATACAAGGAGAGGGTTTTAAAATTCCCAAAGCTGTTCTTCCACTTCCAACCTTCTCAATTTAGACAGGATTAGCCAGGAGCTTCATATGGTCAAATAGATGAAGGCCTGTTAGTCATATTCATGCTGTATTCATTTTTTCTGTACATACTGAGTTCATTCAGAAGAGGAATGTTCTTTCCTCTTGGTGGCCAAGTGGAGTAGCAGAAAGGCCAGATCATGTCTACTATATTCTCAGTGATGGGACGTATAGGGAGGAGATGGCATAACCTTGGTTATCCCGGGGAAACAGTAGTCATTTTCTTTGCCTGGAATGTTTTCTCTCCAGATATTTTTCATAGTTCGATCCCTCACCATCCTGTCAAATCTTTGTTCAAATGCTCCCTTTTCATTGAGGCCTGCCTGGGTCATCTTATTTCAAAGTGCCAGCTCTTTCTCTCAGACATGCCTAATTCCCCCTTGCCCTGCTCTATTTTTTTTCCCATAGTATTTCCCACCTCCTAATATTCCTTACAATTTTCTTGTTTATTATGTTCATCATCTACTGTACCCATTAGTATTTAAGCTCTACAAGGGCAAGAGTCATTGACTTTTATTCACTCAGGCATCTAGAATGGTACCCGACAAGTAGAAGGTACTAGTAATGTGTGTCGAATGAAGAAACAAATTCATTTATTCAAAAAATAGTTTTTTCTTGACTTGTATATGCTAAGATTTGTGCTGGTGATGGGGACAAATAGTAGAAAACAAAACAGATTTGGTCCTTGCCCTCCTCTAGCTTACATTCTAGCCAAGGAAACCTACACCAACATTACAATGAAATGAGGTAAGTGTTTTGCTCTGAGAGCACTGAGCTACACAAAAGATGTCATGTAGGAGGTCAGGGAAGGTTTCCCTGGACAGATGATGCCCAAGCAGAGACCTGAGGGATGAGACCTGAAGGGTGAGTAGAGTTGGCCAAGAAAAGAGTGACATTAGAGAAAAGAGGAGGCCTCCTCAGGCATAGTCAAAATCATTACTAGTTCAAGGAATTCAAAATCAAATGGCTGGAGCATGGAAAGTGAAAGGATGTCTGTTGCTAGAAAAAGAGGCAGAAATGAGGTTGGAGAGGCCCTTGCAATTTCTTCTAAAGAGTTTGGACTTTTTCTGAAGGCCTGGGGCTCTCAGTATACTCTCCATTACCCCATGCAGTAATTTGAGGGTATGACTGTCTTCCAGTTGACTTTGCTCTTCCATAGACTGGAAAAATACTTTGTAAAAAAACATGCACCAGGTCAAAGTAATTCTAGGTATAATATCACATTTTTATTTTTAGCATTTGTGGCTGTGGAGGAGTCACAGTTCTGACCATGGAATGTTTGGTTTGGCATTTGCCAACAGCTTGTTGTTTAAATAATTTTCAGACTTTGCTTAAAACAGCATGGCACAATTCAACATTATTCTCCACAGTAATCAGAGCAATGACACATATTAGGGAAGCAAAGAGCATACTTTAGTTGGTATCAAATATCTTTCTTGGGAAAGACCTACTGTGATATGTAGGTCCCTTCTTATTACTTATTATATATATATATAGATCCTCCTGCTTTCAGTATACAGGCCAAAACCCGGATGACATCATTGAGATGGTAAAAGTTTGCTTTAAACTTTCCCTTAATATTCTCTCTTCTTCCAGTGTCCTTATTGCCACATTGTTTCCTCTGGTACTTTCTGATTGCATACAGGGGCACCCTACCCCTGTTATTACACAGTGTTATTGGTTGTATATATGATCAATCTGTGGTCTCTGCCACTAACAACCTGAAAACTTCCCTTCATCCTCTCTCTTTGGCCTTCCAGACAGTTTGTTAACTCATCTCTAACGATGCTAATTCGCTCTGATGTCTTTATGATTACTGCATCTCTTGGAAGTTTTTTTCATTTTAAATGAGTTGAAGTATTTAAAGTGATGCATTAAGTCAATTTGTACTCATGAAACTTCACGTTTCAGGGCAGTTGTGTTGGGAAAATCTTGTTTCTAAACGGAAATAAGAATATAAGGTGGGACTTGTAACCCTGCAATTTGACCCTTATATGCCTAATCCTAGGCCGATTACTAAGGCCTATCAGTTTCCACAGAATCTATCTTGGTGCTAAAATGTCCCAAGAGCTTTATTGTCTCCTGAGTGTTTGTGGCAGACTGCCCTATTTTTTTTTTTTTTTAAGATTTATTTTATTTATTTATTTCTCTCTCCCCTTCGTTGTTTTGCGCTCGCTGTCTGTTTGTTGTGTGCTCTCTCTGTCTGCTTTTCTTTTTTTAACGAGGCACCAGGAACTGAACCCGGGAACTCCAATGTGGGAGGGAGATGCCCAATTGCTTGAGCCACCTCTGCTCCCTGCTTTTTGTGTCTCTCATTGTGTTTCCTTGCTGTGTCTCGTTGCTTCATCTTGTTGCGTCATCTTGTTGCACCTTCTTATTGCGTCATCTTGTTGCATCAGCTTGCCATGCCAGCCCATCGCATCACCTTACTGTCTTGTTCCTCTTCTTTAGGAGGCACCTGGAACTGAACCTGGGACCTTCTATGTGGTAGGCAGGAGCCCAACTGCTTGAGCCACATCTGCCCGACTGCCCCATTTTTGATGAAACCGCTTAGTAGTTTAGGCCAAAAGCATCAGTGTGAAAGGTAGAAGATGGAGCTCTGGTTCCTGATAGTCACAAAAATTTATATTTTGCCCAACTTCCTGAAGGCTTGTTTTATATTTCCTCTGGTTTAAAGTGCAATTCTTGTCACAGAGTATTAAATGATAATCAAAGTATTTGAAAACTATGAGGTATATGCAAATAGGAGATAATATTTAAATGGTTTCCTTTAAGAGTTCCAAAGATTTTGTTTATATAAGATTTAGTGTGGCTGCTCAAATGAAGAATTCCAACCTATTGCAGCTCAAATGCTGATGTATATAATAAAGTTGAAAAGGCTTATGTCTTTTTATATTTAGCTGGAACTCACAGTTATAACTTCTTACTTAACTGAAGTAAAATTGTTCCATTTAAGAAAAATACATCCTCTCCAAATAGAATGTGCAGAAATAGCAGCTAAAGATTTATTACAGAAACAAAACGAATGGCACACAATTAAAATAGCATGTTTTCCAGGAAAAAAGTTCCCGGCAGGCCTCAAAACCTTGACTCTACTTTTGGATTTGTCTGGTTTGGCATATATACCCAGTATCTAAAGTACTTTAGGATGATGCAGTCTTTTATTTTGGTTATCATGAGGTTATGCAAAATCAAAGGGCACTCGGGAGAGTGTGATTCAAAACCTGAGCCCACAAGAGGCAGTATCCACAAGTGTTAGTGACCTGGCCTGACCTTGCTCTGCCTGTTCATTATGCCTATCCATCCCTGGCAGTGTCAGTCCCACCTCTGTCATCAGGTGGACCATCTGCTCATGCTACTTGTCTGTGTGAGCCTTGGGTGTTCATTCCAGGATTGCTATTAATGGGGCAGTAGCCCCGTGACATTTCAAAGCAACATTTTTTGGCTGTTGCCCTTCTCTAGGTCTGGGGATCTCAGAATAGTCTGGTCTCCACATATTTCAAAGACAAAACCAAAATCAAAATCAAGTCATTCCTGCCAGCAGTCAATTAATTAGGAAATCATGAAGACCCTAATCTCCCTGAAAGATCAACTTTGAAAGACTTTTTTTTTTCTGCTTTAAATAAAAGTCTGATATCAAAAGCATTAAACATATTCATGCTGTCCATAGCTTTCAACCTTATGGACAGAGAATAAGAGAAATTAGCTGTATGAAGCAGCATGATCTAGGAACAAGTGCACTGGCTTTGAGTCATCCTAACTTGGGTTTCAGTCCCAGCTCCACTAGTTCCTCACTGTCTGACTTTAAATAAATTACCACTAACTTTTCACATGAAGTCTTGGAGAGGATTGATTAGATCATGAATATAAAGCACCTACCAGGGAGGTGCAGAATACATGTTAGCTCCATCTATCCATAATATGAAAACATTATGGAAAGACTATTGTCTAAAATTTACTGGTACCATAAATTGCCACATAGTTGAAGGTCAGAATTCTGACATTAATAACATGATAAAGCTGTGAACACACAAATAAGTGCAAGAGTGAATAGAGGGAACCGACTGCTGTAAGCTCACGCACTTCTCTTCAAAGGAATAGCAAAGAGCTAGCCCCCCAGCCTAACCCAGATAGTTGTGAAAATAAAATAGCTCCAGCACCTCAATGATAATAGCCATAAGGAAAAGCTAACACTAGCTGAGAAAGAGCTTTATCAAAATATTGGGTGCCACAGGACCAAATAGGCCTGTGGCGATTATCTAGGAACAAACTGCTTGGATAAATACAACAGAATGATTATCTTGTTTATTTTATGATATATACAATTAAGTGATTAAGATTTGGACAAGTAAAGTTATCTTTACTTCTCTGGTAAGTGTCATCACAGGGAACATCACAATGACAGATCAATGAGATAATATATTTTGCACTTCTCAATAATAAATAATGACTTCCTATAGGTTGTTTTTTAAAAAATTATTCCTTCCTCAAAGAATCATAGTAAATCAACAGCCTTCCAATAATTTTGGTAGGCTCAAGAATTAGTATGAGCATATTATTGGTGTATTTTTACTTTATGAACTTTTCTTGTTTTCGGAATGGGATTTCTTTCTGTAGACCAAACATTTTTTACAAGTGGCTTTTATTTCCACGACACAGTGAGTGAACTGAATTAGTTTCCAAAGCTATAACTGGCAGAAAATTTAAAAATTTAGACTCTGGAAACTGTCAAGTTAACCCTTGGAGACACACACACCTATATATCCTTGAAAAAAAAAAAAAAACCTTGCTTATTTTATCCCATTACTCTTATTACCATAGATCAAGTGGTGTTATTAAAAGCAAGAAGTTAGGATACCTATTATTTTAAATGAACTTTATTCCTGAGTCAGGGTGATGACTGGGCAAAGAAGGAGGGTTGATTCTGAGGATATTTGTATATTTAACTAGCTAATCAGATGTCTGAATCTGATTTGTCCCTCTTCGTGCCATGTGGAAATTGGCCAGTTTCTACTTTAGGCATATGCTGCTATATATTGCTGTGATAAAATATTTAGGTAAAGAGTTGGGTTACCATATATCCATGTTTCCCCACGACAGTTCTGCCTTTTGTCCTCGCATCTTGTTTGTTTTAGCATTTATACCATATTTTCCCCCTTCTTTTATCTTTGTTATCCTTAACAATGCATTTAGAATAAACAGTGGGTTCCACCATGGTCTTGTTCAGTAGTTCATGAGATGCATGTGTAGGGAAGAAAATCCTCACTTTAAATTGTGATAAAATCTAAAAGACAACTAACTAGGGATAACCTGCCTCTTTTTCCCAACCCTTTCCAGAAGCAAGATAAGTGACACCTCCATTCAATCAATGACAGTGTACTCTCTGATAAAAACAAATCCTCTTGGATATGAGCAGATAAGGACAGCTAACTGCTTCAGGTCTTAAGTGGTGATGGAAGAAGTTCTTGATGCTGTGTTCCCTGCTAACCACTTGGTTTAACAACTAGTTGAGCTGTGGCACATGCATGCAAAATGCACGAAACCTCCAAGCCACCAGTATGCAGGGCCAGTGGGAAACACGTTAAATTATAGATTAGGTGTACATGAACTATGTGCAGGGAATAGAGGCCAAGCAGTCTTTCCTTAGAGCATATACAGAGAATCTGAGTGCTCCTGCTACTGTGATTTTGTCATTTATCATACCCCACAAATCGACACCAAATTATTTGTTTTATCCATATGGTCAAGATTGTTTCATAATTACCAGGGAAAGTTCTCACAACCTGAATGGCTCACTCTTACAGCACTTAATTGGTTTATGTTTCTTTCGGGAAGCCAGGCAAAATGGAAAGTTATATTTAGGGAGATTAGACCCAATGAAAATCTGGAGCTATAATTTCTGTTCATTTGTCAAAGGAGTACCCAACAGGATATCCTCAAAAGTCTGATGTTCGGTTTAAATCATTATTTGTTCTATTGTTTAGTAAACTGTTTTAAATGTCGCAATAAGTTCATTTGGTACCAATGAGTTTTTAAAATGTGTAATTTAATGAAAATTTTCATTTCTCAAGCAATTGATGATGAATGTTTAACATATTCAAAATTCTTATTGACATTTACCATGGACCAGAGATGCTGTAGTGATATCAGTAACCCCATGAAAACCAAAGACACAATTCTGCTGAAGGAACAGTCAAAGCTAGATAAAAAATTAGTCATTGTGTAAAGAAGAGTGTATGTGAAGGTGATGATTTATCACATCATCTCTGTGAAGCTTGCCTTTTCATTTAGAACAAATAGCTGTTTTCCTAAATTAATTTAACTCATTTTTCCCCCAAATTTTCTTATGCAAAAAGTGAATCAAGAACTGTTATTATATTGGCTCCATTAGCAAGGCAAAAATCTTTAGAATTATTTAATGATGCAAGTTTTATATCATGCCATCAGCTGTTTCATATAGAAAAATCAATTAAGCAAACTCCATTAATTGGTTATTTTCATTCAATTTATGGAATCAGGATAAAGGTTTAGAAGTGAGTTCTCTTGAAGATGAAACATATGGCATTTTCATAAATGCTATTGTGATTTCAGTTCAAATTCAAACATGATAAAGTTATTTATTTTTGCCATAATAACACAATTACATATGTTGGCGGAGGACTGCATCATTATAAAATTGTTTTTAGTGAATTGAGCAACTTATGGAGCAAAAATGTACTTGCAATTGGTTGTGGTGTGCATGTAATTCATAATTGTGTTATAACTTTCAATATTTACAAATACTTTGTACATACAGATTTAGAATAACAGATATACTGTTATTGGTGGTAAGTACAAAACAAACTTCAGCATAGCAAGACGTTTTCTCTCTTTGTTGTTCATAAATCAGATTTTGGAAATATTTGAACCTTTAAAGAGCCTCTTTTGTATATCAGTTTGAGTGTCCTGTAATCATTGATTTTTTTTGGTAAATGAGTACTATAAATTTTGGTTGCATTTTGGTCAAAATCAGTTGGGTAGTTGGGTGAAGTCTTTAGTTAAGGTATTCAGTGCATGAACAGCTAGAATTTTCAACTTTGAAGCATTAGTGAATTTGCAATTACTGGGAGAAAAAAGCATACAAACAGTAAGACTTCAGAATTTATTTCTCCATATACATAGGACATAGTGAACAAATTAAACTATGAAAGCTTAAATGATGTTCAAATTATAAATGCTAAAAACTGTTAAGGGCCATATGCAGGAGTCCACCCGGCTGATTTAGGGAAAATTATTAGATGGACCCCCCATTTCTCTTAAAACTCTAATTCAGATTGAATTTAGCAAAATCAATGAATCTCTTCCTAAGAGGAAGGGTAAAATAACATTTCCTGAGTATTTATTATTATTTTCATTATTTACTTTGATTATCTCATTAAATTCTTCAGACAGCCCTCTGAGATGGGTTAAAATGATCTACTTTCCAGATGGAGATATGATAGATTGAGAAGTCAAGTCACTTGTTCAAGATCACCACAAATCAATAGGATTTGAAGCCAGAAATCTGCTTGATAACAAAGCGCCCTCTTTATCACTATTCTTCTACTGCCTCCAAGTAGTTAGGAATATATCTGAGTTATTGGAAATTACTCTTACAACCCCAATGGTTCATTTTTATAGCTCTTGTTTGGTTTATGCTTCTTTCTGGAAGCCAGGTGAAGTGGAAAGTTATATTTTGGGGAGATTAGACTCATGAAAGCTTAGTGTTATAACTTCTATTTAGTTGTCAAAGCATGCTCAATAAGATAACCCCAAGAGTTGTGTGGCTCAATTTGAGTCACGGCTAATAAGTCCTACAGAAGGATGAGATTGTGAGGTGATGCCCTTCCAAATATGTGGTGGTCAAGGACTTCTTAGCCTTAGAAATCTGCCAGCTAAAAAAAAAACCCTCAGGGGAACCAATATAAATGTTTTGTGGTAAGGAGTGATGGAAGCCAGCATTCTTCTCTGCTGTAATTCATAGCTGGGTAATTAAATGAGGATTCCTTCTGTAGGGCAGAAATTAGGGGGAAAGAGTGATGAAACAGGAACACTTACAGGCTAGAAAAACTGAGAGGTTGAAACTGATAAAATCCAGTCTTTATCAAATTTGACCACGTGTCAGGATTACCTGGGGCTCCTGACCCACTGAGAGCTACTGTTTCTGAATTCCTGGCAGTGGGATCCCTGTATGGTTTTAAGAGCTCCCATGGTGATTTGTTGATCAGTCAGGATGGAGAACTACTAGCTCAGAATACTCCCAGGCAATAGGAAGCCGTTTCACTTTGGGTAGTTGGAAAATAATTGCCCTGGGAAAGTAGTTGAGTTCCTTAATAAAAAAATGTATATAGACTTTTGGGATTTTCAGAAGCACAGGGCCTTTCTTAACTAACTACACAATTCAAATTATTTTGCCTCCTATGCATTCAAAAGATAATTTGAATGTATAAGAATAATTCCAGACTTTAATGAATTCTAAATTACAAATTAGGATGATGAATAAGGAAAGAATAGTAATTAGGGATGAGCAACTTTGCTGGCATCAGCATTAAGTAACTTGATACTTATACTCTTCCCACAACCCTCTTTAATATTATGGTCCTTCATGCAGTTGCTCGTGAAATTCTACAACTGTATTGTGCCTCTCTTCAAGTATGTATACTGTCTCTGCCTCCAGAAACTTACTTTCTCTCATTTCCTCCTTTGATCTCCCTTGGGAACCGTTGTTTTCATCATGATCAACAACAAATATTTATTGAGCACCTGCTATGTGTAGGCTACTGCAGTAAGTATAAAAATAGGTCTAAGTCATGTTTCCTGTAGAGATTGGACTTTGATCTAGTTTGGGATAAAGGGCATTCTCTAAGACCAAGTGGCTAAGGACCAAGCAGATGGTCAGAAAAAAGAGATTGTGAAGGACTAGGCAGATGTTATGTGGAAGGTCTGGTACTGAAGTTCAGTCTTGAAGGAAAAATTAGTACTTACATTGATAGAAATGAAGAGGGTTTTAAGGCACAGAGGCAGGGCTGTTTATGGTGTCTCTATGAAAGAATGAATAGGCCAGGTGGTACAATGGTTGGTTTGTTTTTCTTAAAGGAGAGAGTAGGACTATAAGGTTGGAACAGACTTAATAGATTTTGTCCTACATTTTGTGTGTGTGTGTGTGTGTGTGCATGTTTTATTGGGTAAAAATATATTTACGTATATAATATAAAAGCTGCCATTCTAACCATTTTTAAATGTACATTCCAGCAGCATTAATTGCAGTAATAGTATTGGGCTATAATCACCACTATCTATTTCTAAAACATTTCATCATCACAAATAGAAACTCTATGCCCATTAAGCAGTAACACGCCATACTCCTCTCACCCTAGCCCTTGGTAACTTCTAATTTACTTTCTGTCTCTGTGAGTTTAGGCAAATAATAGATCTTTCATATAAACAGAATTTTACAATGTTTGCCCTTTTGTATTTGGTTTATTTCATTTAACATAATGCTTTCAAGGTTCATCCACTTTGTAGCATATATCAGAACTTCATTTATGGTTGAATAATATTCTATTGTATGTATATAACACATACATCTGTTTATACATTAATTTGCTGATGGGCACTTGTTTGCTTCCACTTTTTAGCAGTTGTAAATAATGCCCACGGGTGTGCAGCTCTCTGTTCAAAACCCTGCTTTCAGTTCTTTTAGGTATGTACCTACAAGTGGGATTGTTGGATCATATGATTATTCTATACTGAACTCAGGAGCTGCCAAACTGACTTCCACCGCAGCTGCACCATTTTACATCCCATCAAAATTGGTTGAGGGTTCCTATTTCTCCACATCCTCTCCAACACTTATTTTCCATTTTTTAATAGTAGCCATTCTAAAAATAGTGTAAAATGGTATCTCATTTTGGTTTTGATTTGCATTTCCCTAATGGCTAATGATGTCGAGCATCTTTCATGTGCTTATAGGCTATTTGTGAACCTTTTTGGCAAAATGCCTATTAAAGTCTTTTGCCTATTTTAATTGGGGTTGTCTTGTTTTGTTGAGTTGTAGGATTTTTCTATGTATTATGGATATTAGACCCTTATTGGATATGTGGTTTCCAAATATTTTCTTCCATTCTATAGGTTATCTTTTTACTTTCATGATGAAATCCTTTGCACAAATGTTTTTAATTTTGATAAGTCCCATTTATCTATTTTTCTTTTGTTACTTGTGCTTTTGGTATAAAGTCTAGGAAACCATTGCCTAACACAAGGTCCTGAAGATGCTTCCCTATGTTTTCCACTAGGAGTTTCATAGTTTTGGCTGTTGTTTAGGTCTTTCATCAATTTTGAGTTAATTTTTGTACACGGTGTTAGGTAAGAGTTCACCTTTTTTTTTTTTTTAAGAATATGGATATCCAATTTCCTCAGCACATTTGTTGAAGAGACTCTTCTTTATCCTTTAAGTAAACTTGGTACTCTGGTCAAAAATCAATTGACCATAGATGTGATGGTCTATTTCTGACATCTTAATTTGATTCCTTTGGTCTATATACCAGTCTTCCTGCCAGAACCATGCTGTTTTGATTACTGTAGTTTTGTAATATATTTCATAATCAGAAAGTATTGGGTACTCCAACTTCATTCTTCCTTTTAAAGATGGTTTTGGCTATTCAGGTCCCCCTCCACTTACTTCTTCTTGTTTAATGTAAGCATTTAGAACTATAAATTTCCCTCTCAGCACTGCCTTTGCTATATCCAATAAATTTTGATATGCTGTTTTTGTTTTCATTCATTTCAGTATATTCCCTAATTTCCCTTGTTTCTTCTTTCAATATTGGTTGCTTAAGAAAGTGTTTTTTGTTTTTGTTTTTTTTTTTGGGTACCAAGCAGTATTTTATTTACATTTATTCCCCATCAAAACCTTCTAAGGAGGATAATAATCTCATCTCCATTTTACAGATAACAAAACTTAGCAACAGAGAACTTAACTAAAAAGTCCATGAATAAATAATTAAGAAGTGGTAAAACAAAGGCTCAATTCAGGCATTCTGATGTAGATCCCTTATTCTAAACTATCCCAATAAAAAAAAACAAGGAATGGGGGATACACAGGACAAGGCTGGTCCACAAAGTCCATTTCATTACCAGCTCAGACCTACATTTTTTTTTTTTATAAATATATATGCATATATGTGTATTTGCTTACAAAAATGTTGTTTATATATATATATATATATACATATATTTCAAGAGGTGCTTAGATTACCCAAAATATTACACGGAACCCACTGGGATTCCCATGTTGCCCACCTCCCACACCTCCCATCACATCCCACACAAACATCTCCCACAGTGTGGCCCACCACCCTCAATGAACTTACACATCCTGGGGCCTTGCCACCAACCATAGACCACAGTTCACACTGTAGACCACACTCTCTCCCACTCAGTTTTGAGTAGGTGTGTGCTGATTTAAAATGGCCTACATCCGTTGCCACAACAGTACTCAGGACAACCTCCAACTCCCAAAGAAGCCACTGTATTTCAACTGCTCGTCCCCTCCCTACCCCAAAAGTGTCAAGTGGCCACTGGCTCCACCTCATTGTTATAATTTCTTGCATTGCCAGAATCACCATATGTGAACAAGAGAATACCATCAAGTCCACTCTAGTCCATAGTTCTTCCCCCAATCCTGAGGGGACTGGGATGGCGATGTCCACTCCAACTCCAAGTGAGAGAGAGCTCATATCCCATGGATATGGTGGGTGGGATGATCCTGCCTGCAGTTGCAGGCCCTCTCCATTCCCTGGGATGGCCATTTCCCATCGTTGTCTCCTCACCAGGTGACTTGGATGAGTCCATTGAGCTGTAGGGTAGGAGTTGCAGCTCCACCTAGATTTCATGCACACCTGGCACATAGGTACACGGGAGGCTCCAGTCTCTGGAAGTATACCTAAAAACTCCAGCATCGCATATAGGTTTGAATAGAAGGGACTGGTGAACCATGTGCAGGGAGGACTTATTTGAGTCTAATTCTGTCACTCTCAGGAGCACAGATTCCAAAATAGAACCCACTAATAAGGCATCAGTCTCTGGGGCTATCCCCCCTTATATAGGACCAGGGTGTCTCCGGAGCTCTCAGGAACCCCACTGAGTGGGGTGATAGGCACTTAGATGTTCTATGAGCTCCTACTGAGGTGTGCATAAGAGTTACCTCTGGGATGACCTCCCGACTCTCTTTGAAGTCTCTTAGCCACTTGAACTCATTTGTCTTTGCCATTTCCCCCTTTTATTCTAGGTCTTTTTCCAGTTGTGTTGCCAGTTGGCACTTGGGAAAAGTTTTCAATTAGCAATAATCGTGCCTCGGATAAACCTCATTGGCTACGATACTGCCACTGTGCAAAGCTGCCAGTTGGCACTTGGTATTAATCCCTCGTTGCCAGGGAGGCTCATCCCCAGGAGTCATGTCCCACGTTGGGGGGAAGGTAATGCAATCATATGCTGAGTTTGGCTTAGAGAGAGGCCACATTTGAGCAACAAGGAGGCTCTCAGGTGGCAACCCTTAGGCACCCCACAACTGCAGGCTAAGTCTCATTTACAAGAGCAAAGACTCACAAGGGTAGTCATCAATTAAAAAAAAAACAAAAACAAACAAACAAACAAACAAAAAACATCAGTGGGTCATCCTATTTTGACAGGCACTGTCCCTACACTCAGAGGACTATTGTTGCTCCCTTGGAGACTGTGACAGAGCTCTCCAGGCTAGGAATTCAGATTCCCTCATTTATTGTGTGATTATCCACCCATCGTGACCATGACCCATCCCCCGATCCTTTGAATGATTTTGTATATCTTTCATGTATATTCGGATGAACCAATCCCCACGAAACCCCCCCCAATAATCCCCCGCAGTACCCATTGTAACCCTTCTGTGATCCAAATCCTCCATGAACATTTAGTCCATAAAATAATCAAATACACTTACTAGGAAAAAGAAACAAGTGTGATAAGCTTACATGCAAGAGACACACATAAGGAAACTCAGGGGAAAAAAAAAAAAAAGAGAGAGAGAGAGAGAAGGAAAAAAAACAAATAATCAAACAAAGAACAAAACAAAATAAAATAGAATTAGTGGATTGGGACATTCAAAAAATGGGCAAAAAAGCAAAGGAAATGCCTTTAAAAAATATATATATATATATATTGATTTTTTTTCCCTTTCTCTTTTCTTTTTTCCCTTTTTTCCTTCCCTTTATCACTGTGTTATCGGATGTCTGGTGTGCCATGACACCTTCCTCCTCTCAATCCCCATTGTCTCCCAATTTTTCATTTAATTTTCAAAGAAGTTTAGGTCACAGCAAAGTCACACACGGAGTGCCGGAGACTCCCAGATACCAAACCACCCCCCCTTCCCCACCCCATATTAACTCCGCCCCCTTTTTTTTTGGTTGTTAGCATTGTTATAACTGTTATGCAGATAGCAAAATATAGCAACTAAACATTGTCAGTGATTTACAGTATAGTTTACAATTTAGATGATACAGTTTAATAATTTTGATGATATTTACCATGTCCTGTGTCCATTACTGTAAGGTAATGAAAAACCTTCCCCATGACCACCAAACAACCCATTAGGTCTTGACTGTTCCCTTCTCACCAGCCCCCCAGGGCCCATGATACCCCCTTCTCCCAACCCATGGAATGTCAAGATTCACAGTTACATGCCCTGGGGATTTGAACCAGCCCTTCCTAATCCACCCACCCCCCAGTGCTGCACCACCAAACCCAGGAACACCACCACTCATCTGCCCCATCCCCCAAAGTGTTTTTAAATATTCACATACTTGTGAATTTTCTAGTTCTTCTGTTATTGGTATCTAACTTCATTCCATTGTGGTCAGAGAATAATGCATTGTATGATTTCAATATTTTCAAATTTATTGAGACTTGTTTTGTGACCAACACATGATTTATCTTAGATAAATTTGATAATTGGCTTTTCCATTACTGTAAAGACTTTTAGAATTTTCATTAGGATAGCATTGAATCTGTAAATCACTTTGGGTAGAATTGACATCTTAACAATATTTAGTGTTCCAAACCATAACCATGAAATGTCCTTCATTTATTTAGGTCATCTTTGATTTCTTTTAGTAATGTCTTTTAATTTTCTGTGTACAAGTTCTTCAGATCCTTGGTTAAATTTATTCCTAGATATTTTATTATTTTAGTTGTTATTAAAAATGGAGTTTTTGTCTTGATTTCCACTGTAGATTATTCATTACTAGTATACAGAAACACTACTGATTTTTGCATGTTGACCTTGTACTCTGCACTTTGCTGAAGATTCGTTTATTTGTTCAAGTAGCTTTGTGGTGGCTATTTTTTTTTTTTCTTTTTTTTTTTAGATTTTCTATACACAGGATCATGGCATCTCAAATAGCAAAAGTTTACTTTTTCTTTTCCAATATGGATGGCTTTTATTTCTTTTATTTGCCAAATTGCTTTGGTTAGAACTTCCAGTACAAAGTTGAATGACAGTGGTGACAGTAGGCATCCATGTCTTGTTCATGATTTTGGAGGGAAAGCTTTTTGTCTTTCACTATTGAGTATGATATTAGCTGTGGTTTTTTCATATATGCCCTTTATTGTGTTAAGGAAGTATCCTTCTATTTCTTGTTTTTTAAAGTGTTTTTATCAAGAAGGGGTGCTGTATTTTGTCAAATGCCTTTTCTGCATCAGTTGGGATGATTGTGGGTTTGTTTTTTTTTTTTTTACTTTGTCCTATTAATGTGGCATATTACATTAATTAATTTTCTTATGATGAACAGTCCTGCATACCTGGGTTAAATTCCACTTGATTATGGTGTATAATTGTTTTAATGTGCTGTTGAATTTGATTAGCTATTATTTTGTTGAGGACTTTTACATCCATATACATAAGAGCTATTGGTCTGTGGTTTTATCTTGTGGTATCTTTATCTGGCTTTGGTATTAGGGTGATGATGGCCTCATAGAATGAATTAAGAAGTGTTCCCTGCTCTTCAGTTTTTTTTTGGAAGAGCAGAAATGACATTAATTCTTCTTGGAATATTTAGAAAAATTCACTAGAGAAGCCACCTGGTCCTGTGCATTTCTTTGTTGGGAGGTTTTAAAAAAAAATTTTTTTTTTTTTAATTTTATTACAGTTTCAATCTCTTTACTTGTGGTCTGTTGAGATCTTCTCTTTCTTCTCCTCTCATTGTAGGTAGTTTGTTTATTTCTAGGAATTTGTCCATTTGATCTAGGGTATCTAATTTTTGGTGTACTGTTCATATTATTCTCTTATAATCCTTTATATTTCTGTGGGATCAGTAGTGATGTCCCCTCTTTCATTTCTGATATTAGTTTTGTTTTCTCTTCTCTTTTTTCTTTGTAAATTTAGGTAAAGTTTTGTCAAGTGTTTTTATCTTTTCAAAGAACCAACTTTTGATTTCTTTGATTCTTCTTAGTTTTTAAATAACTCTCTACTTCATTTATCTCTGTTCCAGTCTTTGTTATTTCCTTCCTTCAGCCTGCTTTAGGTTTAGTTTGTTCTTCCTTTTCTAGTTCCTCAATTTTTTTGAGGTTAGGTCTCTGGTTTGAGATCTTTCTTCTTGTTTAATGTAAGCATTTAGAACTATAAATTTCCCTCTCAGCACTGCCTTTGCTATATCCCATAAATTTTGATATGCTGTTTTTGTTTTCATTCATTTCAGTATATTCCCTAATTTCCCTTGTTTCTTCTTTCAACATTGGTTGCTTAAGAAAGTGTTTTTAAATATTCACATATTTGTGAATTTTCTAGTTCTTCTGTTATTGGTATCTAACTTCATTCCATTGTGGTCAGAGAATAATGCATTGTATGATTTCAATATTTTTAAATTTATTGAGACTTGTTTTGTGACCAACACATGATTTATCTTAGAGAATGACCTATGGGCACTAGAGAAGTATGTGTATTCTGCTGCTCTTGGATAAAGTGTCCAGTTCAATATCTCTACTAGGTCTAGAGGGTTTAAAGTACCATTCATGTTTTCTTTTTTTTTTTTTTTTAATCTTCTGTCTAGATGTTCCATCCACTACTGAAAGTAGTGTATAATTAATGTAGAATCATCTATTTCTTTCTTCAAATCTGTCAATATTTGCTTCATTTATTTTTGGACTCTGCCATCAGGTGAGTCCTGATAAACAAATATATTTGTGATTGATATATCTTCTTGTTGAATTGACCCCTCTATCAGTGTATAGTTTCCTTCTCTGTTTCTTGTTACAGTTTTTCACTTCAAGTTTATTTATATAATATTAGTTTAGCTACCCTAGCTCTCATTTGGTTTCTATTTTCATGGCATTTATTTTCTTCAATTCTTTCACTTTCCAAATGCTTGTATCTTTGAATTCAAATTTAGTTTCTTGTAAAGAGCATATTTTTAAATATTGCTTTTTTCTACATTCTACCAAACTCTGCCTTTTGGTTATAGTAATTACTGTGTTTACATTTAAAGTGACTAGTGATAATACAGTACTTTCCTCTGCCATTTTGCTATTTGGTCTTTGTAAGTCTTATACCTTTTTTTATCCTTCAAGACTTCTGTTAATGCCTACTTTCATATCTATTTGATTTTTTTTTATAGTCTACCATTTAGAGTTCCTTCTCATTTTCTTCTTTATATATTTTCATATATTTTCTTTGTGGCTATCATGGAGTTTAAATTTAATATCCTGAATTTATAACAATCATGTTTGATTTGATAGCAGCCTAATTTCAATAGCATACATATACAACTGTTCCTATATCCCTCCTCACCCCACCTTTTTGTTGCATTTGTTGCAAATTATATCTTTATACATTGCATGTCCAAAACCATAGGCTTATCATTACCTTTTAGTATTTGCATAGAACCTGTGAGAAGTAAAAAGAGGAGTTCTATACCAAAAATATATATATACAATAAATAGTACTGGCATGTACAATTAATCATATTGTAACCTTTACTGGAGATCTTTATTTCTTTATGCCTTTTTGATCAACTGTCTAGTGTCTTTTCCTTTCAGTCTCGAAAACTTCCTTTAGCACTGCTTATAGGGCAGGTTTTATAGTGATGAACTCCCTCAGTTGTTGTTTATCTGGAAGTGTCTTAATTTCTCCCTCGGTTTTGAAAGATCATTAAGCTAGATATAAAATTCTTGTTTGGCAATTATTTTCTTTCAGCATATTAAATATTTCCTCCCGTTGACTTCTTGTCTCCATGGTACCTGATGAGAAATTGGCACTTAATCTTATTGGGGCTCCCTTTTATATCCTGCAGCATTCGGTACTCTTTTCTTGTCCTTGATATTCAACACTTTTACTATAATGTATCTGGGTGCAGTTCTCTTCCACTTTATCCCATTTGATTTGGTGGGTTTCTTGAATGTGTACATTTATATTATTCATTAAATTTGGGATGTTTCAGCCATTATTTAATTGAATCTTCCTTCTCTTTATTTCACTCATGTTTCTCCTTTGGGACTTCCCATAAGCTTGCATTGTTAAGTTTGATGGTATCCCACAGGTCTCTTAGACTCTGTTCACTTCTTTTCACTCTTTTTCCTTTCTGTTCCCCAGCCTGAATCATTTCAGTTGCCTTATATTTGAGTTAGCTGATTCTTTATTCTGATGGCTCTAATCTGCTGTTGAAACCCTCTAGGGAAATTTTCATTTCAGTTATTGGGGTTTTAAACTCTAGTATTTCCATTTTGTTCCTTTCAAAAAATTCTGCCTCTTTATTGAGATTCTTATATTGTTCATTTTCCTGATATCCTTTCTTTCTGTGTTTTCCTTTCTCTTTTATCATATTGAAGATCATTTTATAAAGTTTCTGTCTACTATGTCTGAAGTATGGTCTTCTTTGTTGATGGTTTCTGGATTTTTATGTTCTTCCTTTGGATGGGTCAGCATTTCCTGTTTCTTTGTCTTGTAAATTTTTTTTTGTTACACTGTATATTTTAATATTTCAGTGTAATATTTTGTTACACTGTATATTTTAATATATTTCAAAATAACACTGGGAATTTGTCCCTGAGCTTTCTGTTCCTTAAATTTGTATTCACCTAGTGATATGGCAAAGATTTCCTTAAGTATCAGGAACTAACAAAACTCCTTCAGAGTTTAGACCTCAAAACGAGGGGGCCTTTCCATCTTTTCTGATCCTGCTTCTTGTCCTGAGCTTATAATCATGCCTTAGGAATACCCCCTTTTATAAAATTGGAATGCCCCCTTTACTCCCTATGAAATAGACTTTTCCCCTGCTCCAGGTGCTTGATTGTATGTCTTGAAGCAGGTAATTCTTTGCTCCAGCCTGCTTTGATTTAATTGTTTCTTACACTGCTTTTGCTATCTGTAAGCTGCTTCTACCTGCAGGACAAGTACTGAGAAGATGATCCAGAGATTAGTATCCTGATTAGTCTTAGAGGTTGCCTCCTAATATATTGGCACCAACGCACAAGCTCCCCAATATGCACAGAGGGGTTACTCTACTTCCTCTGGAACTGAGCCTCAGACCCTCAATGTGAATGCAGGCTGCTCCACAGCATTTCAGCAGTGGAGTTTTGAAGGTTGCCAGCAAGGGCACCAGGAGGCTTTCCTACCATTTTTACATTGCATTGTCTTGATTCAGTACAAACCTAGTTACTGAAACCCTTTAATTATTTTCCAGAGTTTTGATTAGGATGGCTCTGCTAGTTTTTGCTAGTTGTTCAAAGATTCTGTTGGGGGCATGGAACTCTGGATCATCTTATGCCACTATTTTGGTCAACTGGAAGTCTCATTTTATATATATATATAAATTATAAATATAAATATAAATATAAATATAAATATAAATAAATATATCATTCTTGATCCTGAATGTAAAGCATTGGAAAGTATTGGTAAGAACACTGTAGTGAGATCCAGGCTACTGGGTTCTACTGCAGGCTTTGCAGTCTGCTAATTTATGGTAATTTAGATAAGCCTTATAACCTTTCTGGACTCCCACTTCATCTGTAAAGAAAGGAGGTTGTATTAGAAGGGCACAAAAGTACTGTGAGTCTTTGTTTGCTCTGAATTTAGTATTTTTTCATGTAACATATCACTTGCCCAACAGTTGGATTATGTCACAACTGAGTATATGTAGTTTGAGAACTGCAGAATGTATTCTCTTGCTAAATGTGTACCAATGTGGATGGTTTTCTAATATCTGCCAAGTATTTCTTAAATCAGCATTTGGAGTTGGCATTAGTGAATGGGGCACCAATGAGTGTAACAATGAAGTCTTAGCACAAAGAAAGTGATTTTGCCTTCTTTTGCTGACTGTAGGCAAATTCAGCAAGAAAAAAAATCTGCAGAGAGGTTTTTGACTAAAACTTGGCATTTTGCTTTAGTTTGTCCACAAAGATACCCATTCATGATCAATGAATGCTTATTAAATTAGATGAATGCATAGTTAACCAGAGGGAATTTGATTGCCCGAATACAAAAGCATTGCCCTTCTATAGACTATCCAGCTTCTTAAAAAACAAAACAAAACAAAAAAAACTCTTTGGATTATTTCCTTTAAGGAAAAATTGTGTGGCCTTTTC
>JAKSZT010053764.1:3261831-3481939 GCA_026826555.1 Tolypeutes matacus | reverse complement strand
TGTCACCTTTATTGTTTGTGTGATACTAATATTACTAACATAGGTAAATTCAAATATGTTAAAACTACCTTATCTCAAGCAATCTTTTGGAGCAAAATGCCCTTGTTCTAAAGAGAAGGGAGAAAGAAATAGTGGATATAGGGAGAGATTGGAGAAGCCATTTATAAATAAAATTTAGAGTTCCAGTACCTCAAGGAAAAGATCTGCTTATAGCACTTGTGGGGAGAATCATCTTGTTCCTGGACAATGTATTTTATTTTTTCGTAAGATTTGAATCTGAAAAAGAAATAACAATGGATTTGTAAAAAAAGGCAAGTTGAAGCTAAATTATGTGAAGGGTATATAGCAACGGAAGTGGATTAGTTAAGATACAGAATTGGCTGCTGTAACAGAAATACCCCAGAACAACAGTGGCTTAACAGAAACTCCCCAGAACAACTGTATCTTAAATAATAAAGAAGTTAATTTCTTTCTTACATAAGAGTTTGACTAGATGACCCTGGACTTTGGTGGCCCCAAATCCTGAGGGATACAGGATTTTTCTGTCCTGTTGATCTACCATCCTCAAGACATAGCTTCCATGTAGTGATTCAAAATGGATGTTTGGTTCCAGCTCTGAACATCACATACATATTTTAGACAGCAGGAAGAAGCAAAGTAAAGAGGTAGGCAAGATCTTTCCAGCTAAGGGAAATGACCCAAAGTTGCACTATCACTTCTCACATGCAATTGGATAAACATATTCACAGGGCTACATCTAGGTGCATAGGTAGTGAAGATATTTAGTCTTTAGCTGGGTGACTGTGTGCCCAGCTAAAAACCATTAGTATTTTAGAAAAGAAGACTTGCAGCCCTGCTTCAGGAAATAACAGGTATCAAACCCCCTATTTTTGTGTACTGATCTATTTAATAAATAGTTATGATGGAAATAATAATAAAGCAATAGAATCTACCATTTATTGAACTCTTATCCTCTCTCCATTTACTGAATTGTACCTGAATCATCACTTGCATTATATCTAATCTTAAAACAATTGTGCAAGTGAAGTATTGTTCCCTTGTTATAAATGGGAAAATTGATGCTCAGAAAAGACAATCAACTCACCCAAAGATGCATAGCCTGTCAATTGCTACTTTGGAATTGTAGGTAAATTCTGTGACTCCAGATCTTCTCCCCTGGAAGTTGCTGTAGGCCAAAATAAAGGCACTGGATTTCTTTTGTAAGATTTTAGCAAAGCAAAGAAAGATTTGATGAAAATGAGGACCTATGTGTGTCTTGGCACCAGAATGGGTTATAATGTTGAGAAATGAAGGTGTGGGGGAAGCTTAGAAGTTATCTACATAGAATTGTGGGGCCTAAGATTAAACTGGCGAGGGTGAAAATAAAAATACATGGCAGGAGGTAGGACTTCAGAAGACAGTAGGGATCCAGTCAAGATATAGAAGCCACATCAATTATTTGAACAGGAAGAATTTAATATGAAGAAATGTTAATTAGTATAAAATTGTTTACTAAGTAATGAAAAAGGTAAAAAGGAAAATTTAAGTGGTTCTCAAACTGGGGTGATCCCCCTCCCCCAGCCAGGGCACATTTGCCAATGTCTAGAGACATTTTTGTTTGTCAAAACTTGTGGGAAGAAGGAGGGTTGTTTTTTGACACCCAGTGGGTAAAGGTCAAGGATGCTGCTAAAACCCTGGGAGGCACAGAGCAGCTCCCACAGCAGGTTGAGAAATCCTGCTCTAAGTTATCTAGAGGTAGCAACTGCAGGAAGCAGCTACTAGCCCAAGGAAACAAAGGCTTAGGAAATAATAGGAAGAGGCTGAGGTAATTAAAATTTAGGAGCTTAGAACAGGGGCCTTGTGGTGCTGAAACACAAACCTCTGGGGAGGGGTACTGCTCAAATGTCTCTGAGCTCAGAAGAGAGTCCCATGGAGTTGACCTCTGAGGAGGGGACACTGGTTGGTGCTGATATCTTGGAGATGGGCATAGGATACTGAGGGTAGTTCTGCTAAGTGTCTGAGAACTGCAAACTGTGTTCTGCTGATCTAAAAGACTGAAAAATTGGGTGCAAGTACATAATCAGATGTGGGGTGTAAGGCAAAGAGGAATAAAAATGACTTTGAGGTCCAATGCTCAGTATTACTAATACTGAAAGAAGTTTTTCTTCAAATACATGATTTGGGGCAAAGGGTTCTGTTTTAAGATTGTTGACCTCCAGGTGGACTCAGCCAGCAGGCAGTAGGGCTGCAGAGGATAGGAAATAAAGATAAAATATGAGTCCCACCCCAAAGGTCAAACCTAAAGCCCTAAAGAGAGGTGAGATCAGAAGGGAGAAACTGAGTGGCCAGAGAAACAGAGCGTGAGCATGTAATTGTCCAAATTGTCTCAGTTTAGGAACAGGGAGTAAGAATTTGATATCATGTTCCTGGCATCATATATTTAGAAACGTTGTTAGGTTTTTGATTTAGAAATGTTGCAGCTCTGATACTGATTATTCTATTTCAGTTTACTATTTACTAGTCATTATGGCTCTTGTCTTTGGGCCATTTTTGAACAAAAGTTTATTTTTCCATTAACTCATAGTTTGTTTATTTGTAGTCTGTACAATATTTTGGTGATCCAGTCTATTCATGTTTCCTTTATATGAAAATGTGTTAATACACACATTTCATGTGGATCTTTATAATTATACTGCTACATTTTACAAAGAAATAGGGGGAAAAAAAAACAGGTGAAATTCCAATGTAACTACTGCAAAGTGAGCAATATTATTTAGAATTTGAAGGTTTGTAGTTGTTAATTATTGAAATTTATAGCAGAATTTCTAGAAACTATTAAATGGTCACATTGAGAATTTTAGTCAAATAAAGGTTAAAAATAGATTTTATGTCTGTAGTGATGTCACAGTGATAATATACACCCTAGAAATGATGTGATGAAAATGACATTTTTACCCTTGTGGTCTTCCCCCAAAAGCCCAGTCTAATCGTGAAAAAGATATAAGATATATCCCATTTGACATTCTACAAAATGGCTTTTTAAACAATTATTAAGAATTGAAGTAAAAAACATGGCTTCCTAAGCATTGACCAGTAGATTTCGACATAGGCAATATTTTCTTAAAGGTTGCTTTTCAATATTCTGGTGAATGGACAATCCTTTCTAGAAGCAAATATAGAGACCAGTAAATTCAGAAATGGCTTTATTTTGCTCCAAGTTTTATCCCTTCTACTTTCTCAATCTTTAGAGTATGCTTTAGGGCAGGGGTTCTTAACCAGGGATCTGCAGACCAAGATTTCAGGGTGTCCATGAGCTTGAATTGAAAAAAAAATCAGCTTGTTATCTTTATTTTCTCTGACCTCCGATGTTGAGTGTCACAAAGCTATCTGCTGCTACATTCTGAGAAGGGGTCTGTGGTTTTCACCTGACTGGCAAAGAGGTCCATGGAACAAAAAAAAGTTAAGAACACCTCCTTTAGGGAAACTTTTTTTTTTTTTTTTTACATTTTTTAAAGGATTTATTTATTTATTTACTTTTATCCATTTTTACCCACCCCCCATTTTTGCTGTTTCTGTGTCCATTCACTGGGCAACTCTCTGTGTCTGTTTCCTGCCCTCTCTTCTCATCCTTCTCCTCCTGTCTCCACTGGGATTCGATCCTCGGAACCTCTGATGTGGAGAGAAGCATCCTACCGCCTGTGCCACCTTAGTTCCTGGTTTTTTGGTTCATCTCGTCTTGGCTCTCCCTTGTGTCACTCTCCTGTTATGTCATTATGTTACTGTGTGGCTTGCGGGGCCTGACGGCACACCCGCGCACAGGGCCTGGTGGCCCACCCACAGATGGGGCCTGGTGGCTCACCCATTTGCAGGGCCTGGAGGTACACCCGCACACAGGGCCTGGCGGCTCACCCACTCATGGGGCCTGGCAGTGTACCTATGCATGGGGCCTGGTGGCCCACGCGCTTTCTGTATTTTTCTTTTTTTAATTTTTACTGGGAGGTCCTGGGGATTGAACCCAGGTCCCTCTATATGGGAGACGGACGCACAACCACCCGAGCCACATCCGTCCCCCTGCTATATCTCTTAAGGTTGACCATAAATACCCAAAGTTACAGTCTTTTCCCATACAGGATGGTCATATAATAAATCAGACTTAGTTTATCACCAGCATTCTAAAAACCAGACCTAGGGAGAAAAACAAGGTCTGGGAACACATGCATGGTTTCTAATATAGCAAATGTTTAGCCTACCCTGATTATCACAAAATCAGGACAGTGAGAATATTTGCAGTAGGGAAACTTTTATTGTTTCTTTGATTCTTGCCTTGGTAATACTGGGGCAAAAACAAATCCATACAGCTGAGGGAACACCAAGTATGCAGTTGGGTCCTTGCACTTTGGGGTAGAAACAGGGCCTCAGAGCATTAGGGCTTCCTGCTTGAGGGTGCAGGCGCCACTTCCTGGAGAGGGTTCTTCAGGCAGAGCATTTGTGCCTGGGGCAAGTATAATCTGGTGATTGTAGTCTCTGCTCTGGATTTTGTCATTTTGTCCTTGGTCTTCTAATGTGAGGAAGGACAGGGAGGAGGCATCTACTTCAGTGCTCTTTACATTGCACTTTTTGTTCCTACCCTCCTTTCCCCCCCAAAAAAAGTCCTCTTGAAAATTGAAATTTTTCATGCTCTTGTGCAGTGAAGAGATGAATTTGGTTTTTAAAAAATTATAAGAACGTTGTTTCAGTGTGCTCCATATGTGGCACCTGAATTTTAGAAACATGGGATGTGTTTCTGATTTCATAATCATGTATATTGTAATAATCATATAATGGACTCCACCTTCTTAATTGTCAACCATTCTTGTCTCATTCTGAATGTAATTATTTGAACATTGCTAGTACAAGTCTTTTTGTTAACCAAAAACCAGAACAGAAGCCATGAAAGTCATTCTGATTCTCCAACACTCCCATGTTACATTCATTTATTAATTCTTTGAACAAATATTCACTGAGCACCTGTGATGTGCTAGGCCCTGAGTAAGCTTAGAGGACAAAATGTAAATGAGACCCTGGCAGCTCTGGTCTCTGTTTCAAGGACCTAACAGTTATCAGGCAGTGTCTTTTGCTGTAAAGTTGTCTTTGTGATTTTTCTTTAACTATGGTTATGCAGCTGTCATTCTTTCTGGCCTTTAGGTCAGTGTTCTGATGGTGTCAAAAGTGTCGAGCATTGACACACCAATTTTTTCTTTTCAAAGTGTTTCAATAGCCCATACAGCTCTGGATGTATAAGGACACAGATATTTATTTATAATACAAACTGTTTGTCTACATCTTTACTTTGACATAGCATTTTTCTGATCACACAGGGCACATATATGTGTATATTCATGCACATATACATACACACACATATATAGTAGAAAAATAAGAAACTATGGAAAAGCGCAGGAGTAAAGTTACCTGAAATCCTAACTCCAAGAGATAACCTCTATCAGTATTTTGGAATGTAGACTTCTATGTTTTAGTCTATATGTGACACATCTGTGTGGGGAAATGGTACTAATATTTATTGACTCTATCTTATATACCAGGCACTCTTATGCTAGGTGCACCATTTTTTCTCATTGAATTATCTAGACAGCCTTGGAAATACAGGAGGCATGGGGGACTTTGACGCTCAGGAAGGTTAAATGACATTCCCATGGCCCATCAGCTATTACATAATAGAGCTACAAATGCATGCATACCCACAATATTAAAAACACCTTTCCTATCAAGGCTGCCTTTCCATTATCTGGATTTTTCCAGATATCCAGATGCTTGGCAGGATATTTACAATGTCCTTTTGGCTGGGAGGATGCTTTGTAATATGTGGCATTTTTTCTTTGATTCCATTTTTTAAAGAAAACATTTAATGAAACAAACACCAAATCCTTCTGTAGAAGAAGTAGCTAACCTGGTCCTTCTGTTTATGTGGAACTCTTTACAAAGTTCTGAAGTACATTTATTTTGACATTCAGGCACCTGCTCTCTCCCAACTGCCATCCTGGAGAGAAGGGAGTGGATTTCTGGCGTGTGAGGCGCCTACACCAGCATGGTGGAGTCAGCCTGGAGTGACCTCCTTAGCTGTCTGAGGGCTTGCGTGCAGCCGTGTGAATTCTGTGGTTGAACTGTGGCTTACACACGGTCTCTGCTGGGCAGTTTTCCTAAAAAGGCAGGTAAAATTACAGGCGTTGGTATTGCAACCAAAATACTAAAGTAGTAACAGTATTCTATTTAGCACCTATTCATAGTCATTTTAGAAAAAGCAGTTATGTAGCTATTCTTACAGACTGAGTTGTAAAATATAAGACTTTGGGCCTCACAAACCCAGTCCCGTTTTACTGGCTCTGTTTTCAAAGCATTTGTTTATAATCATCTTACTTGTATTACCTTTCCTGCATGTGGTAAGTGCTGCCGCACCCCAGTAAAAGGAAGTGTTTAAAAGCAGGGTCAATCTCATTGTGCTTTTGTGGATTACAGTTTTCTCATAGAAACTATAAAAGCTAGTCTAAAAACCCTTCTATAAACTAGAAATAAGCCTGTAAGACTCACTTGAATGTCAATACATTAAGTGCTTAATGTATGTACCAAGACCAAAGTGATTTTTGATTTTCTAGGGTTCCCTCCTAAAATTCCACAAAGTCCTTCAAAGTAACAACCCTGAGGAGTCAAAAGCACATGTTTCATCTGTTTGTCACCTAATTGTATGGGAGTTGTGTTTTACTTAGAGCGTGCCGTGAATAAAATCCCTGAAACTGCACATGGCTGCAGCAGTTTAGGATATTTATGATAGAGAAGAACAATGAGGTAAATTAGGATGGAACTCTGGCTTCGGTTTAAAATTTCCTAGATTTTACAAGTCCAAGTCATTCTTTCACCATCCTGACAGGGTTTACTATTCATAATATGGACTTGAAGCTCTTGTGAAGCCATCGGATATTAACTACACTTTCAAGTTTAGTTCTTAAAGAGTTTAAAATACACTCATCAACTTGACTTGCTTCTATTGCAACATACATTTTTTTTGTTGTTTTTTTTTGAAAAATTTATTGCCTGCATTATTGACCAGATATCCATGGGCAAAAGCCTTTCCTAGGATCTGCCACAACAGTCCATGGGCCTCTCCAGCACATTTCACCCTGTCAGGGAAAAGGGACCTCAGGAACTGGTAGATTTTTAGGAAGGATAACTTTTTTCCCTCCAAGCAAAAGCAAAAATCTTTCATCCTCCATCCTTTTCCTAAAATATCAATATGAAAAAGCAATCTCCTGTACTTAAGTTTTTTCAAAGGTATGATATGTTGATATGGATAGGGAATTTACAGTCAGGAAATCTGGATTTCTTCTTTTATGGATATGGAGTCCGGCTTGGATTCATTTAGTATGTAATGGCCTGGACAAGGCTTTCTTTCAAATTCTTGACTATTCGTCATTGGCTCGATCAGGGCTCACTCTACAGCAGCAATTTAGAGGTTAATTTTACTCACAGCTCTGCTGTGGAAAGCAGATGAGTAATTCTACCTTTGGAGGACAACCTGTTGGCACTTCCTCACATGTTCTCCTGTAAGTGAGGCATAGGGAGCCGGTTATTTGTTGGCAAGCTATATTTTTATGTGGGAGGTGGGGAGTAGAAGAAGAGGCAATAAAAAGAGACTTAGTTAAAAACTACAAATGTCAACATGGCAAGCAGTTAAGAGCATGGTAACTGTCCAAGAGGAGGTAGATTGCACAAACACATTTCTAATCTCTAAGACCCTCCAGGTAGAAGCCTGTGGGAAATGTCCTGCTGTGTGTTACCTAACACGTTCTCCTGACCCCACGGTGGCACCTTCTCTAGGTTTCTGCTCCACTTCTCTGCCCTCAATGTCACTCTCTGGCCTTTCTTCAGCTCCCCTTCCTTACTTTTAGTTTATCTCCCAGACATGTCCTTACAGTTGGATATGTCTAAGTCCCCCATTAAAATCAGCAGTCTTTCACTCTGGAACAGACTTCATGAGCATCTGGAAATATCTAACTAGGCTTTATATGGTCCTTGTGGAAGGGAACTCTCACATCCACTTAAGCAGGAAACAACCTCTCCAGAATGTGCTTTATCTGAGGCTTGTAGACCACGGGCTTAGTATTCCCATAGCACCTAAAGAATTACTTTGGATGTGGGTTTCCCGTGTGTAGAACTGATGTATAGTATTGGGTTAGATGAGTTTTCCTTCCAGCATGAGAGATTTTTCTAGAAAGAAGAGAGTGGGTGACTTAACTATTTCTCCATCTAACACATTTTTAATTGCTTTTTTGGTGCCGGTATAAGGAATGGTTTTGCAAATATCATGCATGAAGAAATAAAGAAGCTTAAAAATATATACAAATCATTTTGTTCTCCCAACATGAGAGTATTAAATATGTTTGTAAAATACCTGTGGTGATCCAGGACAATTGGCTACAGATTGACTTGCAAATGACCATATTCTAGCAGAGGGTATATGTGACTCTAGCATTAGGGAGAAGTCACATAAACAAATACAGTGACCTGGCTCCTGGACACAACTCTTCGAGTGATCTTTTGAAAATGAAAATCTAATTGTGGCCTGACCATGGCCTACAGGTTTTGTATAATCTAGGCCCCGTCTAAAGTCACATCTTGCTACCACTACCCATGTTCTCTGGGTTCCAGCCCTATCTTCTGAACCCATCAAGCTTCTCTCTGCCTCAGACCCTTCACACATGCTGTCTGTGATGCTCTTTCCAGCCATTCTTTATCTAGCTAATTCTTACTCATTCTTTAGGATTCAATTTTAATGTCACTTTTTCAAAGAGACCATGTTTGAATCCATAGTCTTGTTCAGGTCCCATACTATCTATCTTAATTTCATATAATATTCTTCTTTGGAACCCTTACCTCAACTGGGATTGTATGGCCATCCAAATGGTTGTTTCTCGTTGTCTCCCTGGCCAGGCTATCAATTGTGGATGAAGGGAAACCTGCTTTCTTGCTCATCATCGTATCTTCAGCACTGTAGTGGATTGAACTGTGTCCTCCAGTTTGGGCTGCTCTTGGTCTTGGTCTGCATTCTGGTGCATGTGGACCTGTTGTAAATAAGATCTCTTCAAGATGTTACTTCAGTTGAGATGTGGCCCAGCTGAATCAGTTGGACTTTAAAATAATCCAGATTACTGGAGTCCTTTATAAGAAGAATGAAAGTCAGATGGAGAGAGAAGCCACAGGAAGCAGCCAGAAGCCAAAAGTCAACAGAATGTGAAGGGGAAAGTTGAAGCCAAGAGAGGCCACCAAGTGTGATGTCATGTGACAGAAAAGCCAAGGCCAGCCCCAAACACTGCAGTGTTCAGGGAGAAAGCATTGCCTTGCTAACACTCTGACTTTGGACTTCCCCTAGCCTTAAAACTGTGAGCCAATAAATTCCCATTGTTTAAGCTAACCAATTGTATGGTATTTGTTTTAGCAGCTGAGAAACTGAAACAAGCACCCAGCACAGAGTGTGGTACCTAGAAGTATCTAAATAAATATATACAGGATGGATGGGTAAAAGAATGGATAGACAGAAGAATGGATGGTTCGAAGAATGGCTGAAAGAATACAAAAGTGTTTAGTAATCTAGACTACTCTCTTTGTTTTTATCCAGTTAGCACGTCAATTCCAATCACTGGAGTTGAAGATCAGGAGATGGGCCTTCTCATACCTATGGAGTGTTCTGCCACATGCCAGATGAATCTAACTGCTAGTTGCCTGAAAATAACTTTTTTCCCTGGAAAAAGAGACCAGATGGACAAACTACATTCCTGGGTATCTTTGTTTAATATGTAACTACCCTATTCACCTTAGTCTTTGTCCAATCACAAACGTAACTATTAAAGATAAAATACTACACTTCATGCTGTAGTCAGGGAGAGGGGAAAATAGGTGTAATATGGGGGCATTTTCGGGACTTGGAATTGACCTGAGTGACGTTGCAATGACAGATACAGGCCATTATATATCTTGCTATAACCTACAGAATTGAGTGGGAGAGAGTATAAACTACAATGTAAACTATAGTCCATGTTTAGTGGCAATGCTCCAAAATGTGTTCATCAATTGCAATGAATGTACCACACTAGTGAAAGAAGTTGTTAATGTGGGGAAAAGTGGCAGGTGTGGGGACTGGAGCATATGGAAATCCCTTATATTTTTTTATGTAACATTTTATGTAATCTAAATATCTTTTAAAAATAAATAAAAATATATTTTAAAAATACTACACTTCAGTCAGTAGGTATGGCATTTATTACATTTTAGTGTAGTATGCTCCTGCTCAGTGAATACTGTGAACATGTTCCTTTTTCAATCACCGTGACTATAAATGAGGATTTGGGCTTGAATGGAATTTTGCTGATACTTTATAAATACTAGCATTTCTTACACAAGGAAAACTATATAAAATCCTTCACTTTTGAGACAGGAAATGGGTCTTACTAATTCTTTCTCAAATGGAGAATTATCTTTGTTCTTATGTTGTGAATGCACAGAAAAAGACTGTATTAAAACATTTTTGTCTATACATCTATTGTGTCTCTATACCATTTTCTTTTATGAATAAGCCAAGGAGGAACGTTTGTCTCTCATAAATCTTTTACAAGAACAATTCCAGCAGAAGAAACCACAGATGTAGATGCCAGTTTTAAATTTGTAACAAATTATTCTGCCAGCCCCATGTGAGCTTCCAAGTTGAAAGATTACAATACTTGGAAATTTAATGGAGATTTCCGCATTTTTTGCTTTTGCATTTAGTTTGCAATTATAAATGTATATTCTTTTTTAGCCCTAAGAAATAATATAGTATTTAATGTTTATTTAAGTGAACTGTGGTACTTTGGCCTGTCTACCTTCTTGCCCTTCTTTGTTTGCTTCCTTCTCAGATGTCCCAATTTTCCACCAAATTCTGTGCTCCATTGGTTTAGAAGGTACCACAAACAGACTCTTGGCATCAAATACAGCACTCATCATATAGTCTTCCCAGAGTAAGTAAATTTTACTACTGGACTGTTAGCTCCTCACAAAGATAGGGTGCATGTCACCTTTGTATTCTCCAGTGCTCCTACAGTGTGGTGTCCCCAGATGTTTAGTAAATGTTGGTAGTATTAAGCTGAATTATCAATTTTTTGATTGAGTCATTTCTGATACAGTTTTTGTATCATATATTTTGTAAAGTTCTGAAATGTGTACAAAATTGTCACCTCTTAATATAGAAGGGAAAATGGTGATATGGAAGTGTGATGGTTAGGCTAATATGTTGACTCGGCAAGGTAATTGTGCCAGTTGTTTGGTCAAGCAAGCACTGGACTACCTGCAATACAAGGACGTTTATGGACTTTAGTCACCAGTGAGTTCATTGCACAGATGGCTGATTACATCTACAATCAACCAGGGAGATTGCCATCAGCAATGAGTGACGTTTTATCCAATCACTTGAATGCCTTAAAAGGGGAAGTGATTTCAGCATTCAGAGAGAATTTCCAGATCGACTTTGGACAGCCAGTGTCTCCTGAGAACTTATCAGAGACCTTCATCGGAGCCCCTGGTTTGCAGCCTGCCTGTGGAATTTGGACTTGAGCATCCCCATGGTCTTGTGAGAGAATTTTATAAAATCTCGTACTATTTACAGATTTCTCCTGTTGATTCTATTTCCCTAGAGAACCCTGACTGATACAGGAAGCTAGCATATTCAGGACTAGTGACTTCATGATATAAATGGCATATATTATAATTCAGTATGACTTTGATAGGCTTTAGGGGAAGATGAGTTTTTCTCACAGACACTAATTCAGACGTTGATGATTTTATACACATAAGCACATACGTGCACACGCGCACATACATATAAACACAACTTATTAGGTTCAAGGACTATGGATAAAAACAAGTATAGGACCTACAATTGAACGCTTGCTCTTGACCTTGTAAAATCTTACCCAGAGATATTTGTGTATCCCATGTTTTTATATTTTTAAAACTATAAAACTGGATTTCTACCTTACCTTATTACATTTTGAAATGCCTCAATTTAGAATTAAATAAAAATACAGAATTTGGTTTGATTTTTAGCCTGTATTATGTCTTATTTAGATATCATTAAAATTGTTTTTTTCTGTAATTTTTTTCCTACTTAACAAAAATTCCTTCACACAACTTTCTTTTAAAAAATACTTAAATTTCTTTTAATTTTGAATAGGTAACACAGTCACATAGTGCAAAATTTTAAAGGTGCATACAGAATAGTACATAATGAAAGCTCTTCCTTCTTCATTTATTCCTAGCTACCTGGTTTACGTCCCTGGAATTAACCCTGATGGACTGTGGCTTATCTATCTTTCCACCGGTGGCTTATGCTTATACATGCTTACACACACACATTCCTTATATATGTGTGTGTGTATTTTTAAACACAAGTAGAAATATACCATACACCTTACTCTGTACCTTGCTCTTTACTTTAGAGTCTGTGTTTAATCCTTTCTTTAACCTGGGTCAAATATTTATGTTTCCAATGACTTTCCATTTGTGGGTTCATGAGAATGTTTGTTGCAAGTCTGTTTAATTACTGCTGTATGTAACTCAGATAATCTGTAAAACGACCCTATTGGCTCAGTCACTTGCACTATTTTGTTTTCTTCACTTCAGAAAATGAGTAAGAATTTGGCTTCTGTCCATTGCAGGTCACATCTCTATGGTTATTCTTATTACCAGCTTCAGCTTCTGACATGTTAAGCAAGACTAAACATAAAGCTACTTTAGGGAGCTTTGCCTATAGAAAATTGGCAAAGAAACAAGAAATGCCTATCATTTCTTTCTTTATTTCAGATTATACTCCATCTACTTAAAAAAAATCCTTCTGTTTTCTATTATGACATATCAAACCTCCTAATTTTTGTTAGGTTAACTCACTAATCAGCTCATTGCTCCTTGCCCCCAACTTTAAAAAAATTTCAGGTCCTCTGTGTGCTTAGACTATGCCTCGAAACTCTTCTATGTTAAGAATTAATGCCAATGATGGTGTTTCCACAAATTGAGTATATATCTATACATATTATCTTATTAACTTTTTGGATTGTTCTTGTTGAATCCAGAAAACCACTGTGATGGCAAAACATGCTTTATTTCTCTTTTATATTTCTTTGCCACTGAAGTTAACAGGAACTATATGACCTGAGAAATAAAAAATTGATTAAAACTGAGCTAGAGCAGAATGCTTCCTGTTAATATTGGTAGTTTTCTGTGACTGAGTCTCCTTTGCAGTAGGGGTTTTAGCATCATGAGTAGATATCTGGTTTTTTGTTCAGGAAATCCAAATTCTCTACCTCTTACAGAAAGACATGGGAGGAATGGGAGAAAGAGCAATGATTTATTATCAGAAAAGTTTTGACACAATTAAATGGTTACACTTAACTAATTGTGTCATATTAGACCAGTCATTTAACATCTCTGATGGTACCACTTTCAGCTCCTATGAAGACTAGAGGGGATGTTAAAGTGTTTATTAAACACTGGGGTAGCATAGGCATTCCTTCATGAAGCCTTCCTTTTTTCCCATTGACTTCTCATTTTTTTTCTGATTCCTCGTAATATTTATTTGCTTGTTCCACAAACATTGGTAGTCTCAGTTTACTCCCACATAAAGTGGCACTATTAATTCTTTCCCTATCTCACAGAATTGCTGTTGAGACCAAACAAGGATAATAAAGGTGAAATTGCCCCCATAAACTACAAAAGTACTCTGCAAATATAAACTATTTTTATGCTATTTTCCTACATACAGCCAGGAACTGGCCTCTAACTGCTTCCTGTAAACAAATCTTGTTTCCTCAAAAAGGATGAGGTTAATGCTCCCAGAGAACCTGGGTTTGTGCCTGATGGGTTAAATATGCATTGAAGTGAATTTGCCTGAAATTGGTGTTATAGCTTTGAAAACAATTCCAGTTTCCTGTCTCTTAGACGTCATTTGTTTTTTGCATTTCAAGGGGATCAGTTTATGGTTGGTCAGGTTGAGACGCTTCAGTAGATAAATTCTTTAGTAGTTTCAAGATCTTTGATAACAGAAATACTTTGAATCACCAAGTGGCATCTTCAAGTTTCAATGGAAAAATGACTGAGCATTTGTGCACAGAACCTCGAACTTGATAAAAAGCTGTACAATGTTTGCTTTGTCGTCTGCCAGGAGACAGTACTGAGAAATACAAGTTACAGTGCAATGAGTCGGGATGACAGCCACACAGAGCAGTCCAAGTCACTGCCTTAAAGCCACATTCACGCTCAGTGGAGGATTTCTAAAGACAGGAAGAATGAGTGTTTTATGGATCACATAAATTCCCTAACATTACATGACTAAGGTAGGCTTAGAGAGAAGCTGGTACTTTAGGACAATGTAAAATGTCTCTTCTTTATATTTCCTGAATATTTCAAACTAATGATTCCATTTCTGGAACATTTCAGGTTTACAACATTTTCTTCTGAATGAAAAAAGTCATAATTAACTTATAGATGAACGTTAGAGCATGTGCTCATTTTATGTGAGTCTTTGTAGGGAAAAGCAAAGCCAGATTTGACATTGAGTTAAAATTGTAAAGTTATTGAACAATAAAATAGCTTTCAGAATATATTTGAATGCTATTGTTAATGATATTGAATAGGAAAAATAAATATATGAGGGAAGGTATGCAATAATCAATTATTCTTATATTGAGCAAATTTTTATTAAGCATTTATCATGTGTAGGCTACTGTATATTTTAAGCCACTTGCCCTTAATTGTAAATGAGTTCAGGAAGAAATTATGAAATTTATGAGGAATAATAGTCTTTGACTTAGGAGAAGAGTCACAACATAAATATTTGGAATTAAGGAGGTACACAAGATTCTGAAAAGTGTAAAGTGCCTAATCGATCATTGTATGTTAGCCATTCAATTAGTGGGATGTGATGACAGTGAACAAAAAATTAATGCTTTTAAAAATTCCAGTTTCTTCTTGGTACTGTTTTTCAGTTTTTGCTTCTGATTTATGGCCAGATACTTTGAAGAAACCTTCCATTTACAAATGCTAACATTACTTCCTTCTTGGTTGTGCTAATTTCCTTAAATTTAAGTATCATTTTGTTCCTAAGATGGTTGAAAAGAAACTATTTTGCATAGTATGTTATCCCAAGAAAAT
Source organism: Tolypeutes matacus (assembly GCA_026826555.1). NCBI lineage: Eukaryota > Metazoa > Chordata > Mammalia > Cingulata > Chlamyphoridae > Tolypeutes > Tolypeutes matacus. Next base: position 3,466,714 of record JAKSZT010053764.1, on the reverse strand, counting down.
CCATTTTATTAAGTAAATTTAAGTTATATATTGTATTCCTATTTCATAAGGCTTCATATTTTAAAACTAAGTTGATGTGTCCATACTTTTATTTTGTAATAGTTAACTAAGGACAGCCTTTAGTAACCAGCAGGAAAATATTATATTCTGAAATGAGTAACTTAAATCTATTTTCTCTATCTAAACATGCTTGTAAAGTATTCATTTTCAGTCTTTGAGGAGGCCTCGGGGAAATGAAAGGTTCAAAGGATGAATAATTCAATGCTCTTTTCTGTTAGTGAAGGGCCAACTTGAACGGAACACTTCAGAATGTTGGGAATCCGTCACCCAGTATAGGACAATAGCCCCAAGTCATTTTGCCACAAAGAAAAGTTGGTGGACAATGCACACAGGGCACATGCTTTGGTTTTACTTATTTAGATAAAACAATTAGGAAAAATAAACCAGAATCATTACTTGAGTATCTGCCCACCCCTAAAGGTCTTTGGACTGAGTGATTTGGCTGTCACGTAAAAAGCCTCTCCTCTTACAGCTTCTGCCTTTCACTGTTGGACAGAGGTTTGGCTCTGCGCCTCCTTTATGAGTGGGTGTTCAATGACACAGCCAGGACTCCAATTTCCATCCAGGTTCAGCATCAACAATCACATGACTCATATTTTACCCCCATTGCCTCCCTTCACCCCATCCTTTAAGGCATCATCTACATTTTTATGATTCCCCTGCTTTTTTAAAGTTAAAAAAAAAAAAAAAATAGGTAAACACAGATGCTCACTTTCATAAGTGAGCAAGTTGTAGATCTAGGAAGTGCACTGAGCTGTCTAAAGCTTTTCCTCCTGGGGAGTGTGCAGCTGGATGGGATGCTTTATTCAGAGGAGCAAATGGAGGGTGGGGGGACAGGCAATGGAATGATCAATGCAGTCTGACGGGACATGCAGGGAAAAACCAGCAAAATGTTAATCTCCTCCATCTCGATGATTCTCAGCTTATCCAATTGTCCGTTTATGGTAGCTTCTGGAGCCACTTGGATTTTCTTTGAAAACTCAGGTTTAGATGAACTTTCTGGCTGTTTCTTTTCCATTCACAGTTTAGAAGTATCATAAGTATTGAAAGTCCTGTTACCTTCTTCTCTATCCGTTCTGATTTCACTTTTAGGAACCCAATTGATTAATAAGGCTATAAGCTCTTTGACAGCACGGACCTAGTACTATGAAATTTCACGGGCGGATGGGTGGATGGATTAAGGAATTTTTAAATCTATGATTAATGCCTAGATTTCTGTGACATCTCATTGGCTTCTTTGTGTCCTTGAATTTATGGATTCGTACCACTTCTGAGGTTTGTAAATGCTTAATTTCAAGTTTTATATATTTTCTTTGAAAACTTTATAAAAATTAGGTAGGCTAATATTTTCTGGAGATGTCTTTGAGTCAAGAATTTGGAGTGAAATATCAAATATCATTGCTGCTCATTCCCAACAGTATCACATTAGTATTCAAAGATTGATTCACAAAACAATATTTGCTATAGACTTTTTTTGTGTGTGTAGTGTGTATAAATCTGGGAACAAAAAGAAGGGTTGAAAAAGATAGGGGTTTTTATTAAGTATGTTTGGAGCAATTCAGTACCTTGGGTAAAAACAATTTCAAACCTCCAAGAGCTCCTCTGCAGCTGCAAAAGTAAATTCATATAAAACTTATTTCAGAGTTAACTCCAAAACATGCGTGCTGGCTCTATACAATGCACTGACTCATGTCATGTCTACCCAGAGGGACTGATTCCCATCTCCGCTGGGATTTACATGCAAGGATTTCCTGTACTCAGAGATAAAATAAGCTATTGCCTTTTCTGGTTATTTCTAGTCACACAGTAAGGAGACTGTACATCTTTAAGGATTTAGGTTTTAATCTTTAATAAAAAGTAGGCTACTTCATGGTGTTTCATCATTCCCTCTCCAAAATTCAAACATCTATATGCTCTCATCACAATTATTGTCATTTTCATGTACCATTATAATTTGATATACTTTATTAAATTAGATGACTTTTTAATAAAGTTAATTTAGCAATAAACTTTATATCATTATTATAAATAGTCAGTGTTAAAATAAATACAAAGAAAATACAGCAATGTCATTAAATTCTAATTGTATACTTTTGGCTGACCACATCTCTATGCTTTAGGCCTGTTCACTTTTTGTTAAATGGGAGATTATCAAGTGCTAAAGAAAGATTAAAAGATACAGCAATGCCACAATGATCCACTCTCCTTCATTTAATCAGAATCACTGAAAGAGAAAGGAAAAGACATAAGCTTATTATGGTGCGACGTGATGTTATTTAATGCAGTGTCAGTATGTTTTTTTCAAATCATCTTGCATACTCCCTGAAACAATTTGAGTGTGCCTCAAGTCTTGGGTACTGCCAATGATGAGACATCCTACATCTTGGGAAACAAGGGTCTCTAATGAAGCACAGAAACTGAGGCAGCAATACATAAGTTGCTGAATATATATTTTTCATATTGCTGGGCTCCTAGCATCATCAGTGTAACTAACAGTGAGTTACATAGTGAAAGAAAATAACAACTAGTCATATACATATGATTCAGAAGGTAGGGTTCTTTAAATCTGGTTAACTTTAAGGGGGCTTTAAAATATCCAAAATAATTTCATTTTTATTATTTCATACATCTGTACTCCAACACTTTAGAAAATAAATGTATAATACCTTTATATAATGTGTACTTATATGTACAGAATGTATATGATTATTAAAAGACTAGCTCTGTAATGAAATATTGTTCCTATATTTTTAGGTAATTAAGAGCTGCTATTCTCATTAGGTGTTTTGTCAAAATATATTGTTTGCATTTATTTCTTTAATTTCAGAAGCAATTACTGGGGAGATTTTAAAAAATTGATGACTATGAGGTCCTAATAAGGATGACAGCAGTAGGGTCAGTCAGTAACGTGTTAGTTTAGAAACCAAAATAGTTAAGAGCAAGCCAGACTGTTTGGATTCCAATCCCAGCTCCACTGTTTACTAACCACATAATGTTGGGCAATTACTTAGTCTTTTTGTGCCTCTTTCCTCTTTGTTAAGGCAAGAATAATAATAGTAACACCTACCTCAATTATTTTACTTAAAGAGTTAGAATATATAATGTATATAGAACAATAACTGGCACATGGTGAATATTTAAGACATTAGCTGATACTGCTACTACCACCACCACCACCACTAGTGATTCTAGATGACCTTTGCCATAATATAGGAAACATGGAAACATAAAATGCCACACAACTACATTGAAATCATAATCATTCTCATCCAATTGTTGTTGCATTTCAGTGAGTCTGGCAGTGGGAAACTTAGATTAAGCACAAAAACATTCTGATTTTGAGAATGTCCACCATGCTAATTCATATTCCAGCTTTCTTGAGGGTATTACATAACATGGAGGACTCTGCAGCTCTCAGCACATAGAGCTGTCAGCAGCTCTGAGCTTTAAAACAGCAGTAGGACATAGGAGCTTGGAGAGTCTATGCTGGAGGCATGCCACCAAGGTGATTAAAAGCTTGTAAAATTAGATCTATGGAGGAAGGCTAAAGAAATTTGGATTGTTTACCCTAGAGAAGAGAAAACTTAAGGGTGATTTAATTCTGTTATTGAAGGATAAGAGGGTTCTTTTCTCAAGTCTCATGATAAGCTCTTCTCTAGCTCTGTGGAGATACAAACAGGAGGCCTTGGGGCTGACAGTGCAGAACAAAGGATTTAGTATAGGTAAGAAAAGCTTTTCAACAGTGGTTTTTGAAAAATAATACGAAAGGTAGTCTTTATAAATCTTTTTTTTTCCTGGAGAGATTTTAATAATAATAATAGCCATAATAGCCATCTGTAGTAGTTTGGTTAGGTCCCACTTTGAGTTGCAGGGGTCGAGAAGGTTGCCTGAGAAGGCTCATTCTGCAAATCAGTACAGGCCTGGCCCACCAGACTCCCAGCGGTAGCTGATTATTAAGATAGCAGCTCCTCCCCCTCAGTAAGATGTACATACACAAAATAGTAAAGCCTGTGAGGAATGGCTTCAACCCAACTTTTTAAAGTAGAAACACAAATGTAACAGTCATGGGCACCAGGATTAGCAGCTCCAATCATGACTAGCCTTCTAAGTTTTCCATGTTTTGAATCTGGAATTTTTATATATTTAAAAGGCTTCCACTATGTGGCAGTAACTGTGCTAAGTTCTAAGGATATTAAAACAAGTAAGATACATTCTTTATCTTCAAAAAGCTCACACTCTAACTGTGTAAGGCAGCATGTAAAAGAAAAAAAACCCACAATGTGGTACAGTGTTTACCTTAGTAGCATTTTGCTCTGGGACCCCAGAGGAGGATGTCTAAACTTTTTCTTGGGGTCAAGGAAGTTTCCAATGGAGGTGGCCCTTGAGTTAAATCTAAAAAGAGCATAAGATACTACCAACTGCTTTTAAAAACAAAATAAAACAACAGAATGGAAGGGGATTCCAGGCATAGGGAACAGCATATGAAAGGCATGAAGGTTTTGCCCTTATACCTTGCAATGCACTCTGATATTTTCTATCTTGTTCTATTTCATTTTCTTTTAATGCTGACTGCAACTCACTAGACTGATAAATATTGGCCACAACTCACCATTCGAAAAACACTGGAATACAATCTTATTCATTTATCCTGTAGTTACTAAATGTTTTTTTATCAGTAGCATGATATAACGGGATTTATCTTAAGAATATGTTGATATGTGAAGGGTGGGTTGGGTGGAAGTGAGGAAATCACCAGAATGAAGACATAGAGTTGAGACCACTATAATAGCCCATGAGAAAGATCAGGAGGGCTCTAAACTATGATGGTGACATTGGTGGTGAAGAGAAGGAATCAACGAAAAGGTGGTAAAGAGAAGGGAAAAATCTGTTGAGAAGGCATATTAACAGGATTTTTTGAGTGATGGATGTGAGAGGGGAGAGAGTAGGAATCTATAATTGAATCTTTAGTTTCTGGTTTGAGTGACAAGGCAGAGGTGGTGCCATTCACAGTGTTACAGAATGCATGCAGAGGTACTTTTATGAAGGTAAGGAGTTCAAGTTTACACATATTGGTTGGACATATCTGCAAGACATCTAGCGAGAACTGTGAGGAAAGTCATCAGTATTTGGTGTAGAGGTGAGGCTGCAGGTAAACCAACAACTGGGTGTGGAGTGAAAATAGTCTAGGTAAGGGGACCAAATCCTAAGAAATATCAATGTCTAAAGAGCCAGAAGACTCATAAAAAGGGCAGAACAGGAGATTGGGGTCCAGTGACCCTGAAAGAGGAGAGAATCAAGCAGGAGTGAACAGGACAGTGCTTGGAAAGGCCCGTCTGACTTGGCCTGGGAAGCTATAAGTAAGACATGTTTCCACAGAGTCATGGCAAGGGACTGCAGTTGGTTGAAAAATTAACAGGAAGAGAGGAAATAGAGATGACAGACTCCAGACTCTTACACGGTTTCTCAAGAATTTTGGCTGAGAAGGAATGTGAGATTGAGGAAAGGGGGTGGGGTATGGAATAGGAATGAATGAATAAATGAAAAAAATGGTAGAAATTGGAGGATACAGCTCTGGGGAATGTTTTAGCCATTTAATTTTTTAAAAATTTTATTTTATTTTTATTTTAAGAAGGGAAAGATGTGAGTGCCCTTATAATCGTAGCCAAATGATCCGGTGGAGAGGGAGACTTATTGGAAGATTAAATCCTGGGAGAAGACAATGAATGAAGCAAAGCCCTTCAGGAGACAGAGGAGCCTTAGAGCTAAACTGGAAGCCATGGACTTCAATGTGGGTAAAAGGAGAGTGCAAAGGGGGGCAGGGCTAGATAGGGGGAAGTGAGGAGGGTGGGATGGTTATAGGGATGCATGATGGGTTGATGAGCAGCATAGAAGAACCCAACCCTGGGTTTCAGACACTCTGCCCAGCTGGCATCAGAAAATCATCAGCTGTGATTTTCTCCCAGCAACACTCAGCTGCCTAGATCTAAGGCAAGAGAAAAAAGGTTGATTCAGGATAAGGGTCATGCCAGAACTGTAAAACCTGAGCTACACAGGTCAAGAAGAAAGAAAAGGGGTCAAGGACTAAGCACCTTAAGGCGGTCAGAGATCAAGTGTATTTAGAGTGAAAAAGGAAAAGGAAGAGAACTGTGGAGTGGATATAGCTCAGTGGTTGAGCACCTACTTTGCATGTATGAGGTTCTGGGTTCAATCCCTGCTACCTCCTATAAAAAAATTGGTTTTCAGTTCCAAAATATTTAAATATTCACATAAGTACTTCAGAATTAGTTGGAATAACAAGGACAAGTGTGTGTGTGTTCCTCATACTGCCAAGATACTTGGAATGACGGGGACTCCTGCTTTATACAAACATGGTGAAGAAAAAGAGTTCAGTAGACTGTACTTCAGGAAAAGTAAAACAATTAGTAAATGGTTATGTTATTTTTCCAAATTCTTAAATGTGAAAAAAACAACAACCTTGTAAACCATTAGAATATGATAAAACACAAGGAATGCTAATATACTCAGAGAGCAGCAGTTATAAATCTAGTGGCAGGTACTAGTGAAACAGTATATGTAAATGGCATTCTGCTTTTGTCCACACACCTAAGAGAGCCTCAGGTAAAGCACAAAAGGAAGTGTGCCCCTTCAAGAGGTTTTCATATATCAGGGTGTTTCTTCAAAAGAAGTACATAACTGTTCTAAGCACGTGCCTATAACTCAGAGTACTGCCAGTGAACTCTTTGATATATGTGTTCCAGGATGGCTCAATTTGGGGAGCTTGAATAACAGTACTACAGAGATCTTCTGAAGGGTCTTAATAATGAGATTCATGAGTCTCACTTCTTTTGTGCCCCCTGCTAGAACATGATCCTCAACTTCATCCCATTTGAGAAAAAGGACTCTGAATCCTGTTTTAATGTAGAACAAGCTTAATAGTTCCAAGTTCTTGACAGTGCCAGAAACTTCCTAAGGCTCTTCGCTATTCTAGCAATTATTAGAACGAGAGCATTGGCCTCCATATGGCTAAGCTTGCATTTTCCGGGTGGTCCAAAAGCCATGGACCATGGGGATCTCACTTTTGGACTGTATTTGTTCATTTTTCATGTTTTTCAGAGAAATGATAGCTGCACAAGCAAAAAAAAAAACACACAAAAAAACCGCTTGAAGGCCTCTCTAAGCACTTTTCATTACTTTCAGTGGCAACTGATGGTTTTTATGTTTCTTACATAATTTCATGTGATAGTCATATTGCTGGGTGTGCAATAACAGAGTAAAATAAATGTGGCTCTCCAATGTGAGTTGCAATAAAGCAACCCAAGCCCAGAGAGTGTTGCTCACTTTGCAGCTTTAAATCATTCGCGTACCTCTTGTAACTAACACAACTTCCTAGTGCACTAGGTAAGCTGTGTGTAGGAACTCAGCTCTACCTGTGGTGTTTTTGTTTCCTTTTGTTTTTCTTTTTAAGGTAGAGAGACTTATTTTCTACCTCATGAATAGTGTGCCTAAAACATTTGGTATTGCCAACAGATCTGTCAGGATCAGTATTGTTCAGACAGGGAAAATATCTAAGACCACCTGTACTTTTTCTCAAGATGCTTGTGTAGGGTCCAATTCCCTCTGAAGGGCTGGCAGTTCTTAGACTGACAATTTTCAGTGCCCAATGAGGGTCGAGAAGGATGATGAATAGCTCAGTTCCTCAGTTTACTCTACCAGGTACTGACCTGAAAATCATCCCCTGGGTTAGCTCCTCATTTTCCTCTCAAAAAAAAAAAATTTTTTTTTCTCCTTTCTAGAAAGGAGGGTGTCTGCTCTCCATCTGCAGCTTAAGGACAACATTGAAAGTACTTCATGTGCTGCTTGATTCAGTGTTTGTTCCCTATTTAGGAAGTGAGATAATGGGAATGATATTTAGATAGTCACCATTATCTTCATCAACAAGGCATGAGTTAAGTTCATGACTTATAAAAGGCACAGGATTTATACCACCTTTGCTTCCTGCATGTTTTCCTTTCTTCCAAATTCCAGGATTCCTTGGACTTCATAATAGATTAAATATACTCACTGTCAACCTTAACCCCAAAAGTCCATGGCCTACAGCAATTCATAACTTGAATTGTGTGCACTAATAGGAGAAGGCTGTGTGGAGACGAGTGAGTCCACCCATGCCAAAGCCCAGCCTAATGAACTTCCATATCTCAACTAGTTTTGCTGCTTTCTACTTGGTTGCATTTACTTTTGTAAAAAGTTGCTTTTTAAATCAATCTAGGTGATATTTGTAGACTCATTAAGAACTTAAAGGAGCCATGCACATTTTTCATTCGTACTTTACACATTTGCAGAGAAAATTACATGCCAGAGTAGGAGTTGCAATTAGGTGATTGGTGAAGGCCTCTGGATGGGGCCATTGTGCCTCTCCAGAAGCAGCACAGCTCTGATGAATCAGGACATTGTCTTTCCTATGTGAAAATATGAATATTTTCACACATAATTACATCACATTGATATTATTTTTAAAATGCATGTATTTTTGATGCCCATGCAACTGTTTAAGATTAGGAGAAAATATGGTGTATTTCAGTGAGTTCTGGCCAGGAATTTTTAAAAATTGGATTCCAACTCCTTCTCTGCCTGTGAGTGATCTTGAAGAAGTCATCTAATGTCTTGGGCCTTGACATCATAATTTGCTAATAAAAGTAGTTTTAGTTATACTTTCAGAACATACTTTGGAAATAGAAATTCTAAATCAGAATCTTCAGCCCTATTTTAGGTTAATGCTCTAAGAGAAGGCATAGCAGAGGAGATAACCAGTCTGTTTCATGCTTTGCTTATAAAACTTTATACTTCTTGCATTAAAAGGGGTTTGGTGAGGAGGAAGCAGTTTTGTTTATTTTCAGTCAGTGGTTTAGGTTTTCAGGTTCATTGCTCTTTACTTGGAGCATCCCTGTGTTGCCAGAGAATGGGAGCGTGGAATGGAGATCCTGGCAAATGGGTGTGACTTGAGCAGAGAAATAAAGAGGACATCCTTTGTTCTCAGGTAACCACAGAAGAGAGAGCTCACCAGCAGCTGTAAAAGTGGGGCGACATGGGAGCAGTTGGCTTTTCTGAGGCTGTGTCTCCTGCACTGCATTTGACCCTGTGTCCTGGGTGCTCTGCATTTCACCCCTGGAGCAATGCAGGAAGGCAAACTATGGACATTCTTGCTTTTCTGCTTGCAATGATTGCACAAAGCAAGAGGCGGGTGAGCTCAGTACTCACTTAGGTCCTTGATGGGTTTACTGTGTTCAGACAGGAAAGATTCTGGCATGACAAGAGCTTCCTTCTTCCTTAAGTCTGCTTTTGCCTCCCCTTGGGCAATTTTTGTTTGGCTTTTTTTTTTTTTTTGGCTTTTTTTTCCCTTTCCTTTCTCCATTTTGTATTTCCCATCATCAGAGAGGGATGCTATTGTCAGCCAGACAGAACAAAATTATTTTAAATGAATTTACACTCATTTGTAGGCATTTAAAAAAACTAATCACCTAATCTGAGGTCACAGTCAATGTTCAAAAGAGTTTTATTTGTAGCAAAAAAGTCATTGTATTTTAACATGTGTGAGAGCCATGGAAGATTTGGGATTCATTTGCCCTGCTATTACTATGCAATAAAACTGGTTTACTGTGTGTAGTTTGATGAAGTCAGTTTCAATATGAAGATTTCAGAAAAGTGAATTTCATTACTTTATAACACACCAAAATCATTTATTTCTGGCATATACCCTAGCTTACTGTATTGATTTATTCAAGAAGGAAAAGATATTCATGACTAAAGGAAGAAAAGGCAAAAATCATAGCCAACATCAGAAAATGGACTGGGGAAAGAAAGTAATGTTCTCAGCCCTGAGCCTATCCTGGAGAGCTGTGCAACCCCTGCAGGAGGCCGCACCTCCTTGGCTCACCTGGCCTTTGAGACATTTCCAAGTTGAGTGCTGAATTAATATAGGGAAGTTCCTGCTGAGGGCAGGCCAGTGCAGGTAATAGGTGCTGACAGGATATTTACTGATCCAGCTATTAATTAAATACCTAAGAGTCCCAAATTGGCATTCAATCTACCTGAATTCCAAAGGAAGTAATGGAGTAGCTACACCAATAAACACTGCACAAAGTAATCAGTAATTAAAAATGTTGCACAATTTAAACATCAGCTCAAGTTGAATCCCTGATTCAAGAGTGAGGACATTAGTTTTTCTCTTTTATTGGATTCCTGTTTGGTTTCCATAAACAATGTGGCATTTAATAATCATGACTTCCTCAAGTCCTTCGAAACAAAGATCTGTTCCTGTGGACCGGCCTTTTATTTTCTTCCCTTCCTTTGTGTGGATTGCTGAAGCCCTAGTAATACTATTGCTCAATTCAGGGCATACCTGGAATATTTATGAAATTCAGATCATGATTATGTGGCTGTAATATCAGATTAATAAATTATTCTGTACATATTGTTGACACTGTCCTCTTTGCTGGGTGTACACAGGTAAACAAGACCCACAAAGTCTTGCTTTTAAGGAGCTTAAGTCCTGTAGAAAAAGATAAGTAATCAAACACATGCAAGATTGTAAGTGGTTGAAAGTGCAATGATGGAAATGCCCAGGGCACAGTGACAAGAATAGTGGCACAGTCGGGGGTGATTAGGAAAGACCTCTCTGAGGAACTAAGCATTAGGCTGAGACTTGAGGAATAACGGGAAGCAGCCTGTGTTTGGATACGAGCACCTAGAAACATGTTCCACTTCGAACAAATGCTCCAGGGCTTTACAGACAACTGAGGTTGGCCGGCGTGGCTGTACCATGGTGAGCAAGGAAGTTTATGATGGACTTGGACTCATGGATAGGAGACAAGAATTTGCTGAATGTGCGAAGTGTTGAGAGTTGTTATGTGTGTGGAGAGGGGCCATCATGATGGCCATGGTTATAATACCACTTTTGATAATCTGGGAAGTGTGGCTTGGAAAAGAAAAGGAGAAAGAATGTGACAGTGGAGGGGATGCTTTTGTATTAGTCCAGATGAGCCATGTGATGGCGGGAGAGGAGTGGACCTACTCAAGGTATACTTGGAATTAGAAATGAGAGGATTGGCTGAAATATCGGCTATGGGAGATCAGGAAAAATAAGTCGTACAGAATGACTCCCAGGTTCCTGGTTTTAATGGTAATTAAAAATGACGTTTACTGAGGTAGAAAGAGTGAAAGAGAGTCTGGGAGGAGGTGGAGGGTGGAGAGGTGCTCTATAATGTACAAGCAGAATTCCACATGCCTATGAAATATTCAAATGGAGGTATAAAATGAGAAGCTGGATATGAAAGTCTAATTTCTGAGGGAAAATTTGGGCTGGAAATAGAAATGTGGTAGTCATCAGTATAGAAGTGGCATTAAAAGCCCCAGAAAGGGCTTGGATTACATGCAGAGGAAGAGAACAAAGATACGAAATCCCAGAGGCAAGTTTTGGATGTTCTACATTAAGAGGTCAAGTATATGAGGAGGAAATTGCAAAGGAGACTGAGAAGAAGCAACCAGAGTAAGGTAGAAAACTAAGAGAGGGTGATGCCATGGAATCAAGAGTACAAAGTGTTTTGAGATTAGAAAAGGAACAATGATACTGAGATAATAAATACCATGACAGAAAATGGCCCTTTGGATTTAACAAAATAAAGTCACTGGTGCTCTTGTTGAGTCCTTTCAACGGAATCCAAATTGGAGTGGCCTAAGAGTAAATGGAGGCAGAGAAATGCAGGCATCTTGTAAAACTGCTTTTTTGAGAAGCTGAATTGCAAAGAAAAGGTAAACTAACTGGAAAAGAATGTGGAGCCTAGGAAGGTTTTTCAAATGTATATTTGTATGCAGATGGAATGAGTAGAAAGGACTAAAAGAGGTAATCACAGGACCTTGAGAAGGGGAGTGGATAGAAAGGGACTATCCTTTACTGGAGTGGCCTCAGATGTAGTAGGAGAAGATGCTGTCGACTCGGGCAGGTTCTTGGGAGGGAAGGACAGGACGGTCATCGCCATCTTATAGTTTCTGGTCTCAGTGAAGAGTAGGGTCTCAGTGAAGAGTTAAGAGAGTAGAAATAAAACAGTTGTTTAGGAGAATTGTGGGAAAGCAAGCCTACTAGGTAAGTAAATATTATAGCATTGATAGGCTATGTTGAGAGCTTATTTGGAGCTTATGAGCAAAGAGTTAAGTGAAACCAGTAAAATCAGTCCTTGGGTAAGCATGACTCATGGAATAGGATAAGAATACAACTTTAATTTTTTTTCTCCCATTGTCCATTTTATAGTTGGGCAGTGGAGAAAATTTTCTTTGTCACTGGAAAAAAACCTCTAGAGATGCCCTATGACTCCTAGGAAGTAGATAGTCCTACAGTTATATTAAAGTTGAAAAATGGTCTAGCTCCAGAACTTAGAATGTTCTGTTATACATATTCATGGATATTTCAGTGTTCAATATTCATTCAAAAGTGAGCCTTCTTTCCCCTACCCCTTTTTTTCCCACTCCCAGCCAAGGCCTGTGGTAGATGGGCCATGTGCCTTTGGAAAAGATGTGTGTCAGCTTCTTCCTTCTCACTTACCTCCATCTGCCCTTGCTTTTTGTTACTTCAGGCTCATCCAGGGTTTGCACTAAGGGACAGAGGAGAGAAAGGAGACATAAGGTTTTTGCCTGACTGATGCGCTTCTAAGGGAGATAGATATTGTTTGGGCTTGGCGGATATTTAAAACTGTATCATGTTACTCATAGGTATTTTTGTAGGTTTTCTTTGACTCCCCTTCTAAGGCCCTCCAATTGTAACTCCTGTGATTTAGACAAATTCTATTTTTCTGGTTACCATTCCCTTCTCAGCAACTGCCTTACAAGAGGTCCAATCTCTGTGGGATTCTCATTGTACTCCTATCTGGTCCTGTCAGCCAAAAGGCTCCAGGCTGGCTCTCTTATGTGTGTTCATCTCTGGCCTCAGGAAACAACCATGCTCCCCTTGCTCCGACCAACTGAAGGGTAGTGGATTCCATGCAGCTCCAACATCAAAGCTGTTCACCAGCCCATTTCTCTTGTCATCAAGGTTTCCTTGGCGGGAGTCATTACCTCTGTCCAATGATCCTCTATCCACAGGTATTGTCTATTGAGATCTGAGTGGTTACATAGCACAGTACTCACTAGGGTTCTCTTAAGTGGTCAGGCATCCTCTTTGTTGGTGGGTACTGGGATCAGCACTCTAACAGTACTCAACAAACAAATCTTCCTCTTTTCAAAATCTATTCTGAAGCCTACTACCTCCATTAAATAGATGAGGGGTTTTTAAGAGTCATGAAATCACTTTCTCTCTTTCCCTGGAAAATTGCATTCTTGTTAACACTTCATACTGGAATTTCATCTCTATTATTTGTTTGCATGTCAAGTCAAAAGTTCTAGTTTAATATCCGTTTAGTCACTTTGTATGATTTTTAAACCGTTCTTGGTACATATCCAAAGAGCACAATTATGGATAGGATCCAGATTCAGTTTCTTCGGGCAAGAATGACAGGTACATGAGAGTGAGATGTGTTCCCAAAGGACCCTAGGATCCCAGATGGATGATATGATAATTGAAGACAGGAGAGCACTCTTGGATAGTGAGGAAATAGATGGATTGAAAGTCACAGTGAGGTTGAAGAATTGTTGTAATCGAAGTGCTTGAGCAGGTAAGCTGGGCAGAGTGGAAACTGTGGTCATAGTGGATTGTTGTTTACTGTTGACAAGGGTCAAAGGACGACCATAGGAGATCATAGCATGGTAGAATGGAGGAAAAGGTCATTGAATATCAGGAGATGAGAAACCATGGGGATGGATGCTTTTTCTTCAGTATACTGTAGATTGTGAGAATGATGACTGGGCTGGGAATAGATGGGAAGACTGAGCCAAAAGCAACAGACCTTGTGAACAAAAGTGGTAGTCACCACAAAGTTGGTAGATATATCAAAGAGATATGAGGAGGAGGTGGCCTGTTTGGATAGGATGAGGCTCAAAGGAGCAATGGTTTTTGCATGACTGAAGAGAACTAATGGTATAGAAGTGAAAAGGGTGAGCTAGGAAGATACCTGCAAGGTGCTTCTGAAAGACCTTTATGCATCCCTAATTGTATTATATCCCCTTTTCTGAAAGTTTTAGTTTGCCAAGGCTGTTATAATAAATACCACAAAATGAATTGGCTTAAACAACAGTAATTTATTGTCTCACAGCTTTGGAAGCTAGAAATCTGACATCAAGCTACTGGCAGGCCATATTTTCTCTTAAGTCTTAGCATTCTGGTGGTAGCTCAATCTCTGCATCTGTCACATGGCAATATATCTTTTTTTGTCTCCTCCACTGGTTTCTACTCCTCCGCCTCTGTCATCTTCCTTAAGGACTCTAATTATAATGGATTAAGGTTCATCTTCATTCAGTTTGGCCTCCCCCTAACTAATAACATCTTCAAAAATCCTATTTACAAATGAGTTCACACCCACAGAACTTGGGGTTCAAACTTGAACATGATTCATTTCCCAGCACTGAGGATGGGTATACAATACAAGAAGGAAAGGTATGCTGTAGTAGAAGGAGTAAGGACAACAGCCAGGAAACTATACTACTACAAGTTAAACTGTTTCTACAAAAAAAAAAAAATTGTTGGCAGTGTGATCTGGAACAAGCTACTTAACCCTACAGTGAAAAAATAGCTTATAAAGCACTTTCACAATAAATTCAAGTTAAGATTTTATAGGGACAGCCACCCTGTATCTTGCACATTATTTTCTCCTTTTATACATATGAAACTAAGGCCCATAGGTATTAAATGATTTTCCTAAATAGTTGGATTTGGCTTGAATACAGATCTACTGGTCCTAAGTCATGTACCATTTCCACTCTGCATCATCCTATCTTCTTTGACTCTGAAAAGTACTGTGCCTTCTAGACTGGTAAAACTTGTGTTTTGAGTTTTAAAAATCCTCTTTCTTAACATCAGACATGAAAATATTTTAACTGGAATTTTAAAATATCAGTATTTACACATTTGGGAATTCAATTTTTTTTTATATTGACCTATCTGGTGCCGTAATCTCCACATTTCAACTAAGAACTATTTCTGGTTGTATCTTCCACATGAAGATTATTTGGTATTTTGAACTTACCACTCTCCTGACCAAAAAAAGGAAAGAAAAGAAAACATTACACAGCTTGATAATATATCTGCATCTTACAACTTTGAGTTGTGATAGACTTTGGGAGGTCCATTCTATCAGAATTAGTAGGCAGAGAGTTAATGTGATTCCAGAGTGGAAAACTGCTTTTTCAATTCTGAAGACCACTGAGGAGATGCCATTAGAACTAGTGCTTATGTTAGGATGTCCAAAATTATAATATTTATTATTACTTTTTCATGTTTAGTGATGGTTTATTGTGAAAGAGAATCTTTTTTTTCCAAGCTTGGAACAAAAATAATTATTTTTTTCTGCCTTCTATTACTCTTATTTTTATAAAACGTTCCCAGTCTTTAAGAGCAGTTAACCACCCTACAACTGACCTTGCACACAAGAGTACTACGTACCCCTATTAAACATTTAACAAGCCTTCATAAAAGTTGTGTGCAGGTGGATCAGGGCACAATTCTTTAAAAACAGTGTGGCAGTTTGATATTTATGAATTCCAAAAGTAGATATTGGATTGTGTTTGTGAACTGCTCTGTCCCTCTGGGCATATTAGATTGGAGTGGATTCAGAGGTTTCATTTTTACTTGATTAAATAATGATTAAGACTTTGATTGGGACACGTCAGTAGGATGTTGAGGGTGGGGACTTATGGAGAAACCACACCACAGAGAAGGGAGTTTGGGGTTTTGATCCTGGAGCCTGGGAAATAAACACACAGAGAAGCAGATATGTGAGGAAGGAGAAAAGGCTTAGTTGGACACAGCAGAGGCCCTGGGAAGAGGAAAGAGCCATTTGCCTTATACTTTATGGCTGGCCTTGTGGAGAAGCAGAGGAGCTGAGCCCGAAGAGAAACGAACCCTGGGAAGAGAGGAGCCCAGGAAACCTGAATCCTTGCAGAAGTTGGCAGCCATCTTGCTCCAACACATGGCAACAGACTTTGATGAGGGAAGTAACTTATGCTTTATGGCCTGGTAACTGTGGGCTTCTATCCCAAATAAATACTCTTTATAAAGTACAACAGATTTCTGGTATTTTGCACCAGCACCCCTTTGGCTGATTAATACAAACAGTGTATTGGAATGACCATTTTTGCATATTTTCATAAATCCAGTGCATTTGTAATTTGGTCAAACTCATCTTGAAGAAACTAAAATAAGGAACAGAATTTAAAAATGGGAAAATGATTTCCATTCTCATTTTGTTCTTACCTCCCCCCAAACCAAACAACATAAGTGGATCCCGAGATTCATTTATTTGTATCTCTTTTTGATGTGATTTTTTCTGTTATTTTGTTGTTGTTGTTGAAAAGTTGTGAGTTAACAAAACCATCATGCATACCATAAAGGATTCCCATACATCACCCCAACCACCACTACCTTACAGGGTTGTGACCCATATGTTACAAATGATGAAAGAACATCATCATAATATTACATCTATCTATAGTCCATAGCTTATATTTGGTGTATTTTTTCCACAAACCATCTGATTCTTAACTCCATCTATTAGTATTGTATATTTGTTATAGTTCATGAGAGAATGTTCTCATATTTGCACTGTTATCCACAGTCCATCCATCACCATGGGGTTCACTGTATTATATGATTCCCTGCCTTGTAGAATCCATAAGAAGTGTACCCTAGAGTTGTATTGTCATCAGCTCAGTCCATTTCAGAACGTTTTCATTACTCCAGAAGGAAAAATCCCACATACCCTCATAACCCCCCTATTATTGACCATTAGCATTGATATAGTATCTTCTTTGTCATGGCTGTAAAAATATTCAATATTACTGTTAACTATAGTCTTTACATTACATTAGTCATATATTTTCCATGTATCTCCATATTCTTAACACCTTGTAATAGAGGAATATTCTTGTATTTGTACTATTAAGCACAATCATCATTCACCACCAAAATCACTGTTATACAGTCCCTAGATTATCCTCTAGTTTTCTTTCAGTTGACATTAACTTCTCTATACTATCCCTTTCAGCTACAATCCCATTTATAAATCAGCAATATTGATTATACTCACTATGATGTGTTTCCATCAACTCTAACCATTTCCCCACATTTACAACCCCCATTATTAGATATTCTACACACATTCAGCAACAGCTACCCGTTCTCAACCTGCTTTCTATCTCCTAGTAATCTATACTCTAGAGTTTAGCTCCATGAGTTTACGCATTGTATTTAGTTCATATTAGTGAGACTGTGCAATGTTTATCCTTTTGTATCTGGTTTATTTCACTCAACATAATGTCTTCAAGGTTCATCCATGTTGTCATATGCCTCCCAAGTTAATTTCTTCTTACAGCTGCATAGTATTACATTGTATGTATAGTCCACATTTTGTTTATCCATTGGGTTGATGGACAATTGGGTTGTTTCCATCTTTCAGTTATTGTGAGTACTTCTGTGAACATCAGCATGCAAATTTCTGTTTGCAACCTTGCTTTTAGTTCTTCTGAATATATTCCGAGTAACAGGATTGCCAGATCATATGGCAGTTCTTTTTTTTAAAAAAAATTATTTATTTATTTTAAAGATAATTAGATTACGTAAATGATACATAAAAAACGTAGAGGATTCCCAAATGTCCTACTCCCTACCTGTCCCAAACTTTCCCATATTAACAATATCCCTCATTAGTGTGGTAAATTTATTACAATTGATGAACACATATTGGAGCATTGCCACTAAGTGTGGATTATAGTTTACATTATAGTTTAAACTCTCTCCTGCACCATTTTGTAAGTTATGATAAGATATATAATGGCCTATATCTGTCATTACAAAATCATTCAGGACAATTCCAATGTCCTGATAATTCCCCCATATTATGCCTATTTTTCACTCCCATCAGAACCTCTGGTGGCCATGGCCTCCACACCAATGATAAAAGTTATCCCATTGCTGGAATAACAAAAAGTCTATAGTAGAATAACAGTAAGTCTACTCTAGTCCATCATTCATTCCCTAATCCTGAGGATTCTGGGATGGTGATGCCCACTCTGCCTTTAATTAAGAGGGGGCTTAGATCCCATGGGGCATATGGATGGGGCTATCTTTCTTGCAGTTGTAGACTCACTGTTGCTTGGGATGGTCATTGTCCATCATCATTTCCTTGTTAGTTGCCCTGGGTGAGTCCAATGAATTGAAGAGTAAGTGTTGCAACTCTGTTGAGATTCAGGGCCCGACTGGAATATACATAGCCCAAAGATTTAAGTCTCTTGGACATAAATCTATCAACTCTAGTACTAACTATAGATTCCAATATAAGGGGCAGAAGAGCCAGTATAGGGAAACCTCAACTGAGTCCATCTCTGTCACACTGGGGAGCATAAAGTAGGGCCCACTAACAGGGTGCCAAACTCCTGAGCTGTCAGCCCTGCCTTTTTTTTATCACTTTATTTTGTACATTTAATAATTGAAAATATAAACAATTAAAAACTAAAAAGTAAACACAGATGAATAAATATATACATTTCTCAATTAAATGTAATGGATACATATAAATTTTTTTGTGTCAATCAAACAATATGTTACACAATATACTTGGTTCATAGTAATGCATTCATACAGTATTTGTCCTTTGGTGTCTGGCTTGCTTCCCTCAACATAATATCCTCCAGGTTCATCCATGTTGTCATATGCTTTATGACTTCATTTCTTCTTACAGCTGCATAATATTCCATCATGTGAATAGACCACAGTTTGTTTATCTATTCATCTGTGATGGACACCTGGGTTGTTTCCAACTTTTGGCAATGGTGAATAATGTGGCTATGAACATCGGTGTGCAGATATCTGTTCGTGTCACTGTTCTCATTTCTTCTGGGTATATACCCAGTAGTGGTATTGCAGGGTCACGTGGCAAGTCTATATTCAATTTCCTTAGGAACTGCCAAACAGTCCTCCATGGTGGTTGTACCATCCTGCATTCCCACCAACAGTGAAGAAGTGTTCCTATCTCTCCACATCCTCTCTAACACTTGTAGTTCTCTGTCTTTTTAATAGTGGCCATTCTGATAGGTGTGAAATGATATCTCATTGTAGTTTTGATTTGCATTTCCCTAATCAAGAGTGATGTTGAGCATTTCTTCATGTTTTTTTGCCATTTGTATTTCTTCTTTGAAGAAATGTCTATTCAAGTCTTTCATCCATTTTTTAATTGGGTCGTTTGTCTTTTTATTGTTGAGTTGTAACATCTCTTTATATATCCTGGATATTAAACCCTTATCAGATATGTGATTTCCAAATATTTTTTCCCATTGAGTTCACTGCCTTTTCACCCTTCTGACAAAGAAAGTCCTGTGAGGTGCAAAAGTGTTTAATTTTGAGGAGGTCCCATTTATCTATTTTTTCTTTTGTTGCACGTGCTTTGGCTGTAAGGTCCAAGAAACCACCACCGACTACAAGGTCTTGAAGATGTTGCCCTACATTTTCTTCTAGTAGTTTTATGGTCCTGGCTTTTATATTTAGATCTTTGATCCATTTTGAGTTGATTCTTGTATAGGGGGTGAGATAGGGGTCCTTTTTCATTCTGTTGGTTATAGATATCCAGTTCTCCCAACACCATATGTTGAAGAGACTGTTTTTTTCCATTAACGTGGGCTTGGTAGGTTTGTCAAAAACAAGTTGACTGTATAGGTGAGGTTATATTTCTGGGTTCTCAATTCTATTCCATTGATTGATGTGTGTATCTTTATGCCAGTACCATGCTGTTTTGACCACTGTAGCTTTGTAATATGTTTCAAGGTCAGGCAGTGAAATTCCTCCTGCGTTGCTCTTCTTTTTTAGGATGCTTTTGGCTAGTCGGGTGCACTTACCCTTCCAGATGAATTTGGTAATTGCCTTCTCTAATTCTGCACAGTAAGCTGTTGGGATTTTAATTGGTATTGCACTGAATCTATAAATTAGTTTGGGCAAGATTGACATCTTCACGATATTTATTCTTCCAATCCATGAACACAGAATGTCTTTCCATTTATTTAGGTCTTTTAAAATTTCTTTTAGCATTGTTCTGTAGTTTTCTGCATATAGGTCCTTTACTTCTTTGGTTAAATTAACTCCTAGGTATTTGAGTTTTTTTGTTGCTATTGAAAATGGAATTTTCCCTTTTATTTCCTCCTCAGGTTGTTCAGTACTAGTGTACAAAAACATTACTGATTTTTGCATGTTGATCTTGAATCCTGCCACTTTGCTGAGCTCATTTATTAGTTCCAGTAGCTTTGTTGTGGATACTTCAGGATTTTCTAAGTACAGGATCATGTAATCCACAAACAGTAAGAGTTTTACTTCCTCTTTTCCTATTTGGATGCCTTTAATTTTTTTTTCTTGTCTAATTGCCCTAGCTAGAACTTCTAGGACAATGTTGAATAACAATGGTGACAGTGGGCATCCTTATCCTTGTCTTGTTCCTGAACGTAGGGGGAAAGCTTTCAGCCTTTCCCCATCGAGTATGATGTTGGCTGTGGGTTTTTCATATATGCCTTTTATCATATTGAGGAATTTTCATTTTATTCCTATACTTTGAAGTGTTTTTATCAAAAAAGGATGCTGGATTTTGTCAAATGCCTTTTCTGCATCTATTGAGATGATCATGTAGTTTTTTCCCTTCAATTTGTTAATGTGTTTTATTACATTGATTGATTTTCTTATGTTGAATCAGCCTTGCATACCAGGTATAAATCCCACTTGGTCATGATGTATAAGTCTTTTGATATGCTGTTGGATTTGATTTGCAAGTATTTTGTTGAGAATTTTTGCATCTATGTTCATTAGAGAGATTGGTCTGTAATTTTCTTTTCTTGTAGAATCTTTATCTGGCTTTGGTATTAGGGTGATGTTGGCTTCATAAAATGTGTTGGGTAATTTTCCCTCCTCTTCAATTTTTTGGAAGAGTTTAAACAGGATTGGTGCTAATTCTTTTCGAAATGCTTGGTAGAATTCACCTGTGAAACCATCTGGTCCTGGACTTTTCTTTGCTGGGAGATTTTTGATGATGGATTCAATCTCCTTAATTGTGATTGGTTTGTTAAGTTCTTGTATTTCTTGTTGTGTCAGTGTAGGTTGGTTATAGTTTCAGGAAATCTGTCCATTTCATCTAGGTTGTCTAGTTTGTTGGCATATAGTTTCTCATAATATCCTCTTATGATTCTTTTTATTTCTGTGCAGTCATTTGTAACTACCCCCCCCTTCATTTCTGATTGTATTTATTTGCATCTCCTCTCTTTTTTTCTTCATTAGTCTAGCGAGAGGTTTGTCAACTTCATTGATCTTCTCAAAGAACCAGCTTTTGGTTTTGTTGATTTTCTCTATTGTTTTTCTGTTCTCATTTTCATTTATTTCTGCTCTAATCTTTATTATTTCTTTCCTTCTGCTTGCTTTGGGATTGGTTTGCTGTTCTTTTTCTAGTTTCTCTAATTGTTCACTTAAATCTTTGAGTTTAGCTCTTTCTTGTTTTTTAATGTAGGCATTTAGGGCTATAAATTTCCCTCTCAAGACTGCCTTTGCTGTATCCCATAAGTTTTGATACGTTGTGTTCTCATTTTCATTTGTCTCAATATATTTACTGATTTCACTTGCAATTTCTTCTCTGACCCACCGATTATTTAGGAGTGTGTTGTTCAGTCTCCACACATTTGCAAATTTACTTTTTCCCTGTCTATTATTTCTAGTTTCATTCCATTATGATCTGAGAAGGTGCTTTGTATAATTTTAATCTTTTTGTATTTATTGAGAGCTTCATTGTGACCTAACATGTGGTCTATCCTGGAGAAAGATCTATGAGCACTTGAGAAGAACGTATAACCTGCTGAGTTTGGATGCAGTGTTCTGTATATGTCTGTTAGGTCTAAGTTGTTTATCATATTGTTCAAGTTCTCTGTTTCCTTGTTGATCTTCTGTCTAGTTGTTCTATCTAATGATGTGAGAGGGGTGTTGAAGTCTCCAACAATTATTGTAGAAATGTCTATTTCTCCCTTCAGTTTTACCAGAGTTTGTCTCATATATTTTGGGGCACTCTGGTTAGGTGCATAGATATTTATGACTGTTATATCTTCCAGGTGGATCGTCCTTTTTATTAATATATAATGGCCTTCTCTATCTCTTATAACTTTTTTGCATTTAAAGTCTGTTTTGTCTGATATTAGTATAGCTACCCCTGCTCTTTTCTCGTTACTATTTGCGTGGAGTATCCTTTTCCAACCTTTCACTGTCAGCTGGTTTGTTTCCCTGGGTCTGAGGTGAGTTTCTTGTAAGCAGCATATGGATGGCTCATGTTTTTTAATCCACTCTATCAGCCTGTATCTTTTGATTGGGGAGTTTAATCCATTCACATTCAATGATATTATTGTAAATGCACTATTTACTTCTAACATTTTATTCTTTGGTTTTCATATGTCATCTTGTTTTTGTCTCTGTTTTTACTCTTTTGGTTATCCTTTCTGCTATTCTTTCTTCTATACTCTCCTCCAAGCCTCTCTCTCCTGTCTTTTTCTTTCAGGTCCTAAGGCTTCTTTTAATATTTCCTACAAAGGTGGATTCTTTTTCAAACTCTCTTAGTTTCTGTTTGTTTGTGAATATTTTATTCTCACCTTCATATTTGAAGGACAGTGTTGCTGGATAAAGAATTCTCGGCTGGCAGTTTTTCTCTTTCAGTTTCCTAATTGTATCATACCACTGTCTTCTCACCTCCATGGTTTCTGAAGAGAATTCTGCACTAAGTCTTACTGGACGTCCCTTGTATGTGATCGTTTGCTTCTCTCTTGCTGCTCTGAGAATTTTCTCTTTATCTTTGACTTTTGACATTCTGAGTAGTATGTGTCTTGGCATAGGTCTATTTGGATTTATTCTGACTGGGATGTGCTTCTTGGACATGTAAGTTCATTTCTTTCAAGAGAGTTGGGAAATTTTCAGCTATTATTTCCTCAGATACTCTTTCTGCCCCTTTTCTCTTCTCTTCCCCTCTGGAACTCCCATGACATGTATGTTGTTGCATTTTGTGTTGTCATTCAACTCTCTGAGCCCCTGCTCAATTTTTTCCATTCTTTTCTCTCTCTGTTCTTTTCTCTCTTCAATTTTAGCTGCTCTGTCTTCAGTATCACTTATTCTTTGTTCTATCATTTCGAGTCTGCTGTTGTATGCCTCAAATGTGTTTTTGACCTCACCTATTGTGTCTTTCATTCCCATGAACTCTGTTACTTTTCTGTTCAGGATTTCAAATTCTTCTTTGAATTCACTCAATGTCTTCTTGATGTCATTTATCTCTTTAACTATATTGTCTTTCATTTCATTAATTTGATTTTGGAAATTTGTGCTCATCTCGCTGATTAGTTCTCTCAAATTCTGCATTTCTTCTGGGACATTGATGTATTCCTTTTCTTGGGCCATGTCTTCTATTTTCTTAGTATGGCTTGTAATTTTTTGCTGGTGTTTAGGCATCTGGTTAGGATGTAGTTTACTCAGATGCTCAATGTCTTTCTCTTTTATAGGGATTTAGTGGCAGGAGGCTGTGAGTTACAACAGCTCTTTGATTTTTGGCTTGACCTGGATTGTTAGGATAGTCCTGCTGGGAGCTCAAAACTGGGCACTGGACCCAGTAATTGGTTGTAGAGTCACTTTCTAGGGCTTGGGCAGGGAGACTATAGAGCCCAGGAAAAGTCTCTCCTACTTATTTTTAATTTTCTTATGTGCACTTCCTTGGTCTGCCAGGAGAAGGCGCTCTTTGGCCGCTCTCAATTCAATGCTGTATTTGTTGTGACACAGTGTGTTTGTTGTGACACAGACCAGATCAGTGTGGTAGAGCTTCCTGTCTAGGGGCTAAGAGCCTTGTAATTCAAACTTTCTGAGATGGTTCTCCAGTCTTCTCTGGCAGCCCCTCCCTTTTCCCAGCTAGGAAATATTTCTACTCCCCTCTGAGTCCTCAACAGTCAGTCCCTGTTAGTAGAGGAGGAGATTGGGAGGTTTGTATATCTTTAGCCCTTTGCAGGCTCCAAGACAAAAAATGGCACAGCCCCACCCAGCCTGGAAGAGCTCTTGGGACATGGCAGAACAAACCTGTGAGTCAAAAGTCGAGTCAGCCCCAGGCTCTCTCTCCCCTCTCCTCTGGAGTCCTCAACAATTAGTCCAAGCTAGAAGAGAGGGAGATTGTGAGGGTCAGATTTCTCCAGTGCTTCGTAGGCTCCCAGGCCAAGCCACCGTGTAGAAGGGTCTGTGGGGCTCTGCAGCCAAATTTGTGGGTCAGAACCTGAGTCAGCCTTAGGCTGTGTCCCTCTCTCTCCCCTTTCCTGGAGATCCCTGAAGTCCCTTCATCTGTAGTCGCAGGCCCATAGGCCAGAGAATTCTTAAGAGTGTCGAGGAGGGTGCCGGCAGCAGCAGCCACTGCTAGTTCCAACTCATGGTTCTGTCATCATGATTTCCCTCTTTTGTCCCTCTCTCCTCTGGGTGGTGTGCTGCCTTCACCTGCTGTCCTAAACCCTAGATGATATTTTTCGGGGCTGTTTTAGTCTGTCCTCTAGCTATTTTTCTGGAGAAGAGATTCCGTGTCTTACTAGTCCGCCATCTTCTTGGAAGTCCTAGCCCTGCCTTTAGTGTTAGACTCTAGATTTGTGAGTCTGCTCAATTTGCTTAATTCATATCAGTGAGATTATGTAATATTTGTCCTTCAGTTCCTGGCTTGCTGCACTCAACATGAAGTCTTCAAGATTCATCCATGTTATCCCATGTGTTAATACTGCATTCCTTCTTATAGCTGAGTAATATTCTATTGTATGTATATACCAGAGTTTTCTTGTCTATTCATCTATTGATGGGCATTTGGGTTGTTTCCAAATTTTGGCAATAGTGAATAAGGCCACTATGAACATTAGTGTGCATATATCTGTGCGTTTCCCTGTATTCAATTCTTCTGGGTATATTCCCAGTCATGGGCTTGCTGGATCATATGGCAGTTCTATAGTTAGCTTCCCGAGGAACTGCCAGACGTCCTGCACAATGGCTGCACCATTCTGCAATCCCACCAGCAGTGGATAAGGGTTCCCATTCCTCCACATTCTCTCCAACACTTGTAGTCCTCTGTTTTTTTAATGGCTGCCAGTCTAATGGGTGTGAGATGATATCATATTGTGGTTTTGATTTGCATTTCCCTAATAGCTAGGGATGTTGAGCATCTTTTCATGTGCTTTTTAGCCATTTGTATTTCTTCTTTGGAGAAGTGTCTGTTCAAATAACTTGCCCATTTTTTAAATGGGTTGTTTGTCTTTTTGTTTTCGAGGTATAGGATTTCTTTTTATATGCTGGATAATAGGCTCTTATCAGATATATAGTTATCAAATATTTTCTTCCATTGAGTAGGCTGTCTTTTCACTTTCTTGACAAACTCCTTTGAGGTGCAAAAGTTTTTAATTTTGAGTAGGTCCCGTTTATCTATTTTTTTCTTTCATTGCTCATGCTTTGGTTATAAAATTCATGAAACCATTTCCTAATAGAAGATCTTGTAGATGCTTCCCTACATTATCTTCCAAGACCTTTATGGTCTTGGCTCTTATATTTAGATCTTTGATCCATCTTGAGTTAATTTTTGTATAAGGTGTGAGATGGTGTTCCTTTCTCATTCTTTTGCATATGGATATCCAGTTCTCCAAGCACCATTTGTTGAAGAGGCCATTCTCTCCAGATGAGTGGGCTTGGTGGCCTTGTCGAATATTGGTTGGCCATATATGCAGGGATCTATATCAGAACTCTCAGTTCTGTTCCATTGGTCAGTATGTCTATCCTTGTTCCAATACCATGCAATTTTGACCACTGTAGCTTTGTAGTATGTCTTAAAGTCAGGTAGTGCAATTCCTCCAATTTCGTTTTTCTTTTTCAATATGTCTTTGGCTATTCAGGGCCCCTTACCCTTCCAAATAACTTGCATAGTTAGCTTTTCCAATTCAGTAAAAAAAAATGCTGTGGTAATTTTTATTGGGATTGCATTAAATCTGTAAATTAGTTTGGAGGATAGACATCTTAATGATGTTTAGTCTTCCTATCCATAAGCAGGGAATACTCTTCCATTTGTTTAGGTCTTCTTTGATTTCTTTTAACAGTGTTGTATAGTTTTCTGCATACAAGTCATTTATACCTTTAGTTAAATTTATTCCTAGATATTTGATTCTTTTAGTTGCTATTGTAAATGGGATGTTTTTTCTTGATTTCCTCCACAGATTGCTCATTATTGGTGTACAGAAATGCTACTGATTTTTGCACATTAATCTTATAACCTGCCACTTTACTGAACTCATCTATGAGCTCTAGAAGCTTTGTTGTAGATTTCTCAGGGCTTTCTGTGTATAGGATCATGTCCTCTGCAAATAGTGAAATTTTTACTTCTTCCTTTTCAATCTGAATGCCTTTTATATCTTTTTCATGCCTAAGTGCTTGAGCAAGTACTTCTAACATAATGTTATATAAGATCTGTGATATTGGGCATCCTTGTCTTATTCTAGATCTTAGAGGGAAGACTTTTAGGATTTCACCATTGAATATGATGTTAGCTGTGGGTTTTTCATATATATCCTTTATCATTTTGAGGAAGTTTCCTATCTTTTGAAGTGTTATTATCAGGAAAGGGTGCTGTATTTTGTAGAATGTTTTTTCTGTATCTATAGAGATGATCATGTAATTTTTTTTCTTTCAATCTGTTTATGTGGTGCATTACATACATTGATTTTCTTATGTTGAACTATCCTTGCATATCAGGGGTGAAACTCACTTGGTCATGGTATATAATTCATTTGATGTCTTGTTGCATATGATTAGCAAGTGTTTTGTTGAGGATATTGGCATCTACATTCATTAGAGAGATTGTTCTATAGTTTTCCTTTCTCATGGTGTCTTTGTTTGGCTTTGGTATTAGGGTGATGTTGGCTTCATAGAATGAGTTAGGTAATGTTCCCTCCACTTCTATTGTTTTGGAAGAGTTTAAGCAGGATTGGTGTTAGTTCTTTTTGGAATGTTTGGTAGAATTCACCTATGAAGCCATCTGGTCCTGGGCTCTACTTAGTTGGGAGTTTTTTGATGACTAATTCAATCTCATTACTTGTGATTGGTCTCTTGAGTTCATCAATATCTTCTTTCATCAATGTAGGCTGCTTGTGTGTTTCTAGGAATTTGCCCATTTCCTCTAAATTATCCATTTTGTTAGCATACAATTTTTCAAAGTGTCCTCTTATGGTACTCTTTTTTCTGTAGGGTCATTGGTGATATCCCCTTCCTTGTTTCTTATTTTATGTACTTGCATCTTTTCTTTTTTTTAGTTTGTTAGTCTAGCCAGGGGTTTGTCAATTTTATTAATCTTCTCAAAGAACCAGCTCTTGGTTTTGTTTATTTTCTCTAGTGCTTTCTTATTTTCAATTTCATTTAGTTCTGCTCTAATCTTAGTTATTTCCTCTTTTCTACTTCATTTGGGGTTAGTTTGTTGTTCTTTTACTAATTCCTTCAGGTGTGCAGTTAGGTCTTTGATTTTAGCACTTTCTTCTTTTATTTTAATATAGGCATTTGTGGCTATGAATTTCCCTCCCAGTACAGCTTTTGCTACATCCCATAGATTTTGAAATGTTGTGTTGTCATTTTCATTCATTTCAAGGTAGTTACTGATTTATTTTGCAATTTTCTCCTTGACCACTGATTGTCTAAGAGTGTGTTGTTTAACTTCCATATCTTTGTGCCTAATCTGGTTCTCTGCCCCTTACAGATTTCTAGTTTCATTCCATTATGGTCAGAGAAATTACTTTGTATAATTTCAGTCTTTCTGAATTCATTGAGTGTTGTTCTCTGGCCTAACATGGTCTGTCCTGGAGAATGAACTATGTGCACTCAAGAAGAATGTATATCCAGCTGTATTTGAGTGTAATGTTCTGTATGTGTCTGTTAGGTCCAGATCCTCTAATGTATTGTTGAGGGTCTTTGTTTCTTTATTTATTCTCTGTCAGGATGTTCTGTCTCATGGTGTTAATGGTGTATTAAACTCTCCCACTATAATTGTAGAGGCATCTATTTCTCCACTTAGTTTTTTCAATGTTTGCTCCATGTATTTTGAGGCATCGTGGTTAGGTGCATAAATGTTTATGATTGTTCTTTCTTCTTGATAGATTACCTCTTTTATTAATATATAGTGGCCTTCTTTGTCTCTTATAATAGTTTTGCATTAAAGTCTATTTTGTCCAATATTAGTATAGTTACTCCCACCCTTTTTTGGTTATTGTTTGCATATAAAATTGTTTTCCAGCCATTCACTTTGAGCCATCTTGCATCCCTGGGTCTAAGGTGAGTTTCTGGTGTAGCATATAGATTGGTCATATTTCCTTATCAAGTCTACCAATCTGTGACTCTTGATTGGGAAATTTAATCCATTAAAATTCAATGTTATTACTGCCAAGGAATTACTTACATTAGCCATATTTTCTTTAGGTTTATGTATGCCATGTGTTGTTTTTATTTCTCTTTTTATCTCTTTAGTTATTCTTACACTCTCCCCCAACTCTCTCTCTCCTGTTTTTTCCTTTCAAGCTGTAGAACTCCATTTAGTATTTTCTTGAAGGGCAGGTTTCTTATTGACAAACTCTCTTAATTTCTATTTATTTGTGAATATTTTGAACTGTCCCTCATTTCTGAATGCCAGCTTTGCTGGATAGAGAATTCTTTGCTGGAAGTGTTTTTCTTTCAGTGCCTTAACTATGTCATACCACTGCCTTCTTGCCTCCATGGTTTCAGATGATAAATCAGCACTTTATCTTATCAAACTCCCCTTGTATGTGAAGGATCTCTTTTCTCTTGCTGCTTTCAGTATTCTCTCTTTGTCTTGAGCATTGGACAATTTGACAAGTGTATGTCTTGGGGTAGACCTGGTAGAATAATACTGTTTGGGGTATGCTGCACTTCCTGGACATGCACGTCCATATCCCTCAATAGAGTTGGGAAATTTTCAACCATTATTTCCTCCAATACTACTTCTTCCTCCTTTCCTTTGTTGTCTCCCTCTGGGATGCCTATAATGCATATGTTTATGCATTTCATGTTGTCATTCAAATGCCCAAGTCCCTGCTGGATATTTTTCTGCCTTTTTATCTATCTGTTCTACTATTTGCTTGATTTCAGCTGTACTGTCTTTTGCATTGCTGATTCTTTCCTCTGCCTGTTCAAATCTGCTGTTATGTGCTTCTGGTGTATTTTTTATTTCTTGTATTGTGTCATTCATCACCATCATATCCATTATCTTTTTATGTATGTTTACAATTTCTTCAGTATGTTCTTGCGGTGTCTTAATATCCTTAATCTCTTCCTTCACTTCATTAAGTTGATTCATGATATTTGTTTGGATATCTCTGATTAGTTGTTCTATATTCTGCATCTCCTTCTGTTTTTTAATTTGTTCATTGGACTGGGCCATGTCTTCCTGTTTCTTAGTATGCCTTGTAATTTTTTGTTGCTGTGTGGTCATCTTTTTATCTTGATGAGTTTATTCAGTTGATTAACTTCTCTCTCTACTCTAGGGTTTTATTTAGTTTCTGTTTTTTTTGTGTGTGTGTGATAAGATTTCCCTTTGACATTTTGTTCTTCTTAGACTTGCTGTTGTCTATGTTCCCTTGGGAAAAAAAAAATAGGACCAGAGAAAAGGAAAGGGATAAGAAGAGAAAAAAGAATAATAGTAATAATAATTTTTAAAAGGTAGAAGAGGAGCTGTACAAGACCTAGGAAAATAAATAATTGATATGAATAAAAAATCGTAAGTACAGAAGAATAAGAATAAAAAAGTGGAATAGAAAAAATGAAATGAGAAACAAAATAGATGAAAATATAATGAATGAATTAAAAGGCCAGAATGAGAGTGGAAAAGAAAAAAGAAAATAAAAGAAAAAGTAGAAAAAGAAAGAAAACAGAAAAAAAAAGAGAGAAATAAAAACAAAAAATTGAAGACCAAACAAAGAGGTGGAATGAAAAAAAAAAGAAAAGAAAGAAAACAGAAGACACATAAATGAAGGAAAGAAAAGAAACAACATAGGTTAAAAAAAAAGAATTTGTAAAATGGGAAACAAAGAAAGAGGAAACACAACAAACAAGAAATAAAATAGCAGCAAAAAAAAGAAAAACAACCAAAGAAAAACAGCCTTCCCTCTTAGGCCCTTAAGGAGCTTCTCAGGATATTGGTGTTCATCAATCAATCACCTTGCAGCCTGCCCTCTTCAGGTGATGTACAAGGATTTGTGAGTAAAATAAGGAAAAGGAAAAAAAGGAACTTAAACAAAAAACAAACAGATGCCAGAAAGCCGAAAACAAAATGAATATCTATATGTTCCTGTCATAAAGTATCAGCTGGATCTAGATGTTCCTGTCATAAGGTATCAGCTGGATGCCTGATAACCTGGTGAATCACTCTCTTGATCACTTCTCTAAGGAGACCTGGGAATTGAACTAGGGGCCTCCTATATGCAAAGTGGGGATTCCTCCACTGAGCTAAATTGTCTCCTTAGGTTAATTAGGCCTCAGAAAGCTAGCTGCCTCCTTCCCCTCAGGTGTTTTAGATTTCTACAGTTTGCTAAGGTCCTGCTGATTAGGCACCTGTTCCCACTTCCTCTCTAATCTCATTCCTCTCTCTCCCTGGGTGGCTGGGTGTGACAGCCTGCCTGAGTGGATCCCCCTTCTCTCTCCCCCTTGTGTCGGGGTCCCTTCCAAGATTCAAAGGGGACTCAAATGGCCAAACTCACCACAAAGAAACTACTTTCCACCCTCTGTCAGACCCCTCTTCCTCCCAGGGAACACCCCCTCCCAGTCTGTTTGCAGCAGCGAGCCAGGGGCTCCACCAAGGCCACTTGCCCTGAGGGTGGGGTATATGTGACGTTTTCAGCCACAGGGGCCAGCACTTTCCGGTTTTCCTTTGGCTTCTTTATTTCTCCAGTATCCTCCTAGATGTCTCAGAGCACCTTGCTGTTCTATGTATATCCAAAGCAGCTCCTTTAAATAGGGCCCTGCCTTCTCTCTCTTTTTTTTTTTCCTGTGAGAGGTTCAGACTGTGCCTACCTACTTTGATGCCATTATCCTGGAATTCTAATATGGCAGTTCTATATTTAGCCTCCTGAGGTACCGTAACTCTGTCCTCCACAGAGGACGTCCCACCAACAGTGGAGAATTCCCGTTTCTCCACATCTTATGCAGCACTTGTAGTTTTCTTTTCTTTTTTTTTTTTTAACAGATAATGCGTGAAATGGTGTCTTATTGTAGTTTTGATCTACAGTTCTATAATAGCTAGTGATAGTGAACATTTTTTCATGTGCTTTTTGGCCATTTGTATTTCTTCCTTGGAAAAATTGCTGTTCAATTCTTTTGCCCATTTTTTAAATTGGGTTGCTTGTCTTTTTATTGTTGAGTTGTATGATCTCCTTATATAAATGGAGACCAAACCATTTTCAGATATGTGGTTTCCAAATAATCTCCTAATGAGTAAGCTGCCTTTTCATCTTCTTAACAAGGTCATTTGAAGCACAAAAATGTTTAATTTTGAGGAGGCTCCTATTAACAATTTTTCCTTTTGTTGCTCATGCTTTGGGTGTAAGGTTTAAGAAACCCTCACCTACTGCAATATCTTGAAGACGTTTCCCTACATTTTCTTCTAGGAGTTTTATGGTTCTAGCTTTTATATTTAGGTCCTTAATCCATTTTGGGTTAATTTTTGTATAAGGTGTAGGATGGGAGTCCTCATTCTTTCTTTTAGCTATGGATATCCAGTTCCCCCAGTACCATTTGTTGAATAGACTGTTCAGACCCACATGGGTGGGTTTGACCGCCCTGTCAAAAATCACCTGATCATAGATGGTGGGGGTCAATTTCTGAATTCTCAATTCAGTATGTCAATCTTTATGCTAGTACCGTCCTGTTTTTACCACTGTAGTTAAGTAATATGCTTTAAAGTCAGAAAGAGAGTCTTCCAACTTTGTTCTTCTTTTTTTTAAAACACATTTCTGCCTATTCTGGGACCTTAACTATTCCAAATAATTTTGATAATTCACTTTTCCATTTCTGAAAAAAGCCTCTTGGAATTTTTTGGGGGGATTGCATTGAATCTTTAAATCAGTTTAGGTAGAATTGACGTTTTAATGATATTTAATCTTAACACGAATATGTAATGTCCTTCCATTTATTTAGGTCTTCTTTGGTTTCTTTTAGCAATGTTTTGTAGTTTTCTGAATACAGGTCCATCATGTTCTTAGTTAAGTTTATGCCTATGTATTTGATTCTTTTAGTTGCTGTTAAATGGATTTTTTTACTGCCTCCTCAGATTGCTCATTAGCAGTGTATAGAAATGCTACTGATTTTTGCATATTAATCTTGTTTCCCATCACTTTGCTGAACTCGTTTGTTAGTTCTGGTAAATTTGTTGTGTACTTTTCAGGATTTTCTAGGTATAGGATCATATCATCAGCGAAAAGTGAAAGTTTTACTTCTTCCTTTCCTATTTGGGTGCCTTTTACTTCTTTTTCTTGTCTATTTGCTCTAGCTAGAACTTGTATCACAATAATGAATAACATTGGTGACAGTGGACATCCTTGTCTTCTTTTTGATCTCAGCAGGAACGTTTTCAGTCTTTCACCATTGAGTACAATGTTAGCTGTGCATTTTTCACATATGTACTTTACCACATTGACAAAATTTCCTTCTATTCCTATCTTTAAGAGTATTTTTATCAAGAAAAGATGCTGTATTTTGTAAAATGCCTTTTATGTGTTAGTTGAGATGATCATGTGATTTTTCTTCTTCAATTTATTAATGTGGTATATTACACAAATTGATTTTGTGGCTTTGAACCAACCTTGAATACCTGAGATAAAACCCATTTGATTGTGGTGTAATAATTCTTTTAATGTGTTTTTGATTCATTTAGTAAGTATTTTGTTGAGGATTATTTGCATCTATATTCATTAGTGAAATTGGTCTGTAATTTTCTTTTTTTTGTGTTATCTTTGTATGGCTTTGGTATTAGGGTGATGGCTTCAAAGAATCAGCTTGGTAGCATTCTTTACTATCCAATTTTTGGAAGAGTTTGAACAAGATTTGTATTAGATCTTTATCTTTGAATGATTGGTAGAATTCTCCTGTGAAGCCATTTGTTCCTGGAATTTTCATTTTGGGGAAGTTTCTAATGACTTTTTAAATCTTTTTACTTGTGATTGGTTTCATGAAGTCTTCTATTTCTTTTAGGCTCAGTGTTGGTTGTTCATGTCTTTCTAGGAATTTGTCCATTTTGTCTGTGTTGTCTAATTTATTTATATATTGTTGTTCATAGTATCCTCTTATGATCTCTTTTATTTCTGCAAGATCAGTTGTAATGTCTTCCCTCTCATTTCTGACTTTATTTATTTGCATCTTCCCTCATTTTTTCTTTGCCAGTCTAGCTAAGGGTTTGTTGATTTTGTAGATCTTCTCAAAGAACAAACTTTCACCTTTATTGAGTCTATTGTTTGTTTTCAGTTTCATTTATTTCTGCTCTATTTATTTCTTTCCATCTACTTGCTTTGGGATTAGTTTTCAGTTCTTTTTTTGTTGTTGTTGTTCCTTCAGGTGTGCTGTTAGGTCTTCAATTTTAGCTCTTTCTTTTTTTTTTTTTTTGTCATGTAACCATTGATGCCTCTAAATTATCCTCTCAGCACTGACTTTGTAGTGTCCCATAGATTTGATATGCTGTGTTCTCATTTTCATTCATCTCAAGATATGTGCTGAATTCTCTTGCAATTTCCTCTTTGACCCACTGATTATTTAAGAGTGTGTTCTTTAATCTCTATATATTTATGAATTTTCCCTTTTCCATCCATTATTGACTTCCAGCTTCATTCTTTTATATTGGAGAAAGTGTTTTGTATAACTTTGAACTTTTTAAAGTTATTGAGATCTGTCTTGTAACCCAAAATATGTTCTATCCTGGAGAAAGATCCATGAGTGCTAGACTGTTACTTTGGGTATCTTTGGTCAACCTTAAGAGATATAGCAGGGGGATGGATGTGGCTCGGGTTGTTGGGCATCCGTCTCCCATATGGAGGGACCTGGGTTCAATCCCCAGGTCCTCCTGGTAAAAATTAAAGAAAGAAAAATATAGAAAGCATGTGGGCCACCGGGCCCCGTGTGTGGGTGCGCCACCAAGCCCTGCAAGCAGGTGAGCTGTCAGTCCCCATCCATGGGTGCACCATCAGGCCCCATGCATGGGTGAGCTGTCAGGCCCTGTGAGCGGGTGAGCCACCAGGCCCTGAGAGCCACGCAGCAAGATGATGACGTAACAGGAGAGTGACACAAGGGAGAGCCAATATGAGATGCACTGAAAAACCAGGAACTAAGGTGGCACAAGCGGTAGGACGCCTGTTTTCCACATTGGAGATTCCAAGGGTCGAACCCCAGTGAAGACAGGAGGAGAAGGATGATAAGAGAGAGCAGGAAACAGACACAGAGAATTGCCTAGTAAATGGACACAGAAACTTCAAAAATGGGGGGTGGGTAAAAATGAATAAAAGTAAATAAATGAATAAATAAATCCTTTAAAAAATGTATAGGGATGGACTATAGTTAGTAGTAATACTTTGACGATGCTCTTTCATGATTTGTTAACAAACGTTTCACAACAATGCACGGCGTTTGGGGGCGGGGGGTGATGTGTGGGAGCCCTGTATGATGTTATGCCTGTTTGTTTTGTAAGATCACGATGTTTACTGAACACTTATAGTTTATGTATGTTCATGTATGAATGATATACTTCAATAAATTATTTATTTAAAAAACTACTCAATGTGAATAAGCTAATTTTTGTATATAGTTATAGTTACATTTACAGGGTCATGCTACCATCACCACCATCCATTACCAAATCTGTTTCATCACCTTAAATAAAAACTCTGCACTCATTAAGCAACAACTCCCCGTATGCCTTTCCCCAGTCCCTGGAATCTCTAATCTACTTTTCTTTCTATGAATTTGCTTATTCTAGATATTTTACATAAGTGGAATCAGAATATTTTTTCTTTTGTGTCTGATTTATTTCACTTAACATGTTTTCAAAGTTCATCTATGTTGTAGCATATATCAGAACTTCATTCTTTTTCATGGATGAATAATATTCCATTATTTTTATAGACCACATTTTGATTATCCATTCATCTGTGATGGATATGTGGGTTGATTTTACCTTTTGGCTCTTACAAATAATGCACTATGAATTCTTGGTATACAAGTGTAATTATTTTTAATGTTAAAAATTGAATTCATATATTTTTTAGGACAGTGGGCTTATAAAAAGGCATAGTGTCTTTATTTTATCAAATAACATATGGCAGATAAAAAATATAAAAGTAAATATGTGTCCATATTAAGTTTTGGAGGAGTTGAAAATGAAAACTGTTAGAATAATAATAAGTCTACTTTAGTCTATTGTTAATTCCCCAATCTTGAGGATTTGGGGATGGTGATGCTCACTTTATTTCTGACTGAGAGGGGACTTAGATTGCATAAGGCAGATGGATGGAACTGTCTTGCTTGCAGTTATAGATACTTTCTGTTTTTTGGGATGGGCATTGTCCATCATCATCCTTTTGTTAGTTGTCCTGGACAAGTCCAATGAACTGGAGAGTAGGTGTTGGAATTCTTGCTGAGATTTAGAGCTCAACCAGCATATGAACAGACCGAAGATTCTGGAACATATAATTAACAAGTATAGTGCTAATTAAGACTTATTATTCTATTATAGACTTATTATTCTAGCAATGGAAGAACTTGTATCACTGATATAAAGGCAGTGACCACCAGAGGTTCTGAGAGGAGGGAGAGGGAAGAATAGGTGTAACATGGAAGCATTTTTGGGACATTTGAATTGTCCTGTATGACATTGCAATGATATATACAGACCATTATACATTTTGTCAAAACCTATAAAATTGCGTGAGGCAAAGTGTAAACTATTAGGTAAAGTACAGTCTATGGTTAGTAGCAATGCTTCAATATAACAGCAATTGTATAATTGTATAATGCATCAATTGTAACAAATGTACCACACTAATGAAAGATGTTTTTCATGTGGCAAAGTGTGGGAGAGGGAAGGGGTGAGGTATATGGGAATCTCCTATTTTTTCATGTAACATTTATATAGTCTAAAGCTTCTTTAAAAATAAAAAAATTAAAAATTAAATGAAAACTAAGGTGAAGATTTGCATTTTGGTTTTATTTGTTTACCTAGATTAAATCACCACTTTTAGCTTCTTAAAGCACAGATTATCCTTTCCTTGTCTAATCCTCCATCCTCCCCAAACCAGATGAAACCCACAGCCATTCATGTATCACTGCACTACCGGCCTCTCTCTCCATGGTCTCCTGCCTAGGTTCAAGCAGATGCTGGGCTCTTTCTTTCAGGGTCTCACTTCTCCCTGACGTTAAGGAGCCTGCAGAAGAAGAGGAAGCTGAGAGAGGTTAACAGGTAGAAGTAGGTAAGAAAAAAAGAAATAGAGAATTTAGGAGACCAAGGAAAAGTGTCTGGCCTTTCAGTATCTAAAAAACCTTAAATAATTAATGACATGAGAATATTGTGTTGAGGAGGATAGGAAAGCCCATAATTGAGATGAATACTAGTGTGACCAGTAATAAATGAAAGTGATGTGTCAAATTAAATAGGAAGATTGGATTTTTTCCTAAAACAAACCAATTTTATTGATACAAATTAATAACACGTACAGTTCATCTGAAGTGTACAATCAATGGTATTTGGTATAATCACATAGTGATGCATTTATCACTTCAGTCATTATTAGGGAATTTTCATTATTTAAATAATAATTATAATAAAAAACAAAAACAGACAAATTAACAAAAATTTATCACCTCTCAATCTCTCTATGCCTCCCCTATTGAACAGAGCCACTGTTTCTGGCTATTCTTGCTGGCTTATTTATTTATTTAATTGAGATATAGCCACATACCATACAATCTATCCAAAGTGTACAATCAGTGGCTTGTAGTATAATGACAATATTATGTATTCATCACCACAAAAATATTTTAGAACAATTTCATTACTCAAAAAGAAAAGCTCTATACCCCTTAACAGTCGCCTCTCAATCCCTCTATCCTTCTCCAGCCCTACATAACGCTAATCTAATTCCATCTTTATAAATTGATTGATATTTATATTATTTATAATTGGAATCATACCATATATAGTACTTTGTGTCTGGTTTCCTTCATTTAACATAATTTTTTGTCTTATATTTACATCTTGTAACATCAACATGCATTTGTTAAGTTTCAAAGAAAAGCAGTCTTATATATGTAATATTATCCATATTCGTATTTCACCTGAGGATTTACTATGCTATATAGTCCCAAGTTACAATTTTTAGCTTTCCTTCAGGTAATATCCATGATCTTGGACTTTCCCTTTTAACCAATATCATACCCACATAATAGCACTGCTAGTTACAAACATTATGTTGTGTTTTCACCTTTTCTATTCATTTCCAAAGATTAACACACATCCTTTTTACTAATTCTGCGCATGTTAACCATCAGCTTTCCATTCTCTAACCTCATTCTATTTTCTGAAGACCCATATTCCAGTTAATAACTCCACAAGATTACACAATATATTTAGTTCATAATAGTGCAATTATACCGTACTTGTCTTTTTGTGTCTGGCTTGCTTCACTCAATATAATGTCCTCTAGGTTCATCCATGTTGTCATATACTTTACAACTTAATTTCTTCTTACAGCTGAATATTACATAGTGTGTATACACCACAGTTTGTTTATCTATTCATCAGTTGATAGACACTTGGGGTGTTTCCATCTTTTGGCAAGCATGAATAATGCTACTATGTCCAGATGTCTATTTGTTTCACTGCTCTCAGTTCATCAGGGTATATACACAGTAGTGGTATTGCCAGACCACATGGCAAATCTATATTCAACTTTTTTAGGAACTGTCAAACAGTCCTCCAAAGTGGCTGTGCCATTCTACATTTCCACCAACAGTGAATAAATTGTTCCTTTCTCTCTGCATCCTCTCCAGCACTTGTAGTTTTCTGTCTTTTTAATAGTGGCTGTTCTAATTGGTGTGCAATGATATCTCATTGTAGCTTTGATTTGCATTTCCCTAATCGCTAGTGATGTTGAACATTTCTTCATGTGTTTTTTCACCATTTGTATTTCTTCTCTGGACAAATGTCTATTCAAGTCTTTTGCCCATTCTTTAATTGGGTCACCTGTCTTTTCATTGTTGAGTTGTAGCATCTCTTTATAGCATGGATATTAAATCCTTACCAGATATGTGATTTCCAAATATTTCATCCCATTTAGGCAGCTGCCTTTTCACACTTTTGAAAAAGTCTTTTGAGGTGCAAAAGTGTTGAATTTTGAGGCAGTCTCATTTATCTATTGTTTCTTTTGTTCTCATCCTTTGGGTATAAGATCCAAGAAACTGCCACCTACCACAAGATCTTGAAAAATTTCCCTACATTTTCTTCTAGATGTTTTAGAGTCTGGCTTGTATATTTAGGTCTTTGATCCATTTTGAGTTGATTCTTGTATAGGGAGCAAGATAGGGATCCCCTTTCATTCTTTTGGTTATGGATATCCAGTTCTACCAGTACCAATTATTGAAGAGACGGGTTAACATGTTCTTGGTAGGTTTGTTGAATACCAGTTGGCCATAGAGGTGATGGTTTTATTTCTGTACTCTCATATATAGTCCACTGATCAATGTGTCTTGATGCTAGTACCATTCTGTTTTGACCATTGTAGCTTTGTAGTATTTGTCAAGGTCAGACAGTGAAAGTCCTCCCACATCACTCTTCTTTTTTAGAATGCTTTTGGCTCTTCATGTGTACTATTCCTTCCAAATAAATTGGTTAATTCCCTTTTCTATTTCTATAAAGTAGGCTGTTGGAATTTTGATTGGTATTGCATTGACTCTATAAATCAGTTTTGGTAGGATTGACATCTTCACAATATTTAGTCTTCCAATCCATGAACATGGAATGTCTTTCCATTTGTTTAGGTCTTCTTTGGTTTCTTTTAGCATTGTTTTGTAGTTTTCTGAATTAGGTCCTATACCTCTTTGGTTAAATTGATTCCTAGGTATTTGAGTCTTTTTGTTGGTATTGTAAATGGAATTTTTTCCAATTTCCTCCTCAGATTGTTCAGTGCTATTGTAGAGAAGGATTGTTGAGTTTTGCATGTTAATCTTGTATCCTGCCACTTTGTTGAACTCATTTGTTAGCTCAAGTTGCTT
This sequence comes from Tolypeutes matacus, assembly GCA_026826555.1. Lineage (NCBI taxonomy): Eukaryota > Metazoa > Chordata > Mammalia > Cingulata > Chlamyphoridae > Tolypeutes > Tolypeutes matacus. Next base: position 3,427,164 of record JAKSZT010053764.1, on the reverse strand, counting down.
TGTTATAGCCATTTCAGAATTTTCTAAATATAGGATCATGTCATCCACAGATAGTAAGACTTTTACATCCTTATTTCCTATTTGGATGACTTTTATTTATTTTTTTCTTGTCTAATTGCTCTAGCTAGAACTTCTAGCACAACGTTGAATAACTGTGGTAACAGTGGGCAGCCTTGTCTTGTTCCTGGTTTTAGAAGGAAAGCTTTCAACCTTTCCTGATTGAGTATAATGTTGACTGTGGGTTTTTCATAAATGTCCTTTATCATATTGAGGAATTTTCCTTCAATTTGTATCTTTCAAAGTGTTTTTCTAAAGAAAGGATGCTGGAATTTTTTGAATGCCTTTTCTGTATCAATCGAGATGATCATGTGGTTTTATTCATTGTTAATCTGGCGTATTACATTAATTGATTTTCTTATGTTGAACTGCCATTGCATACCAGGAATAAATCATTCTCAGTTATGGTGTATAATTCTTTTGATATGCGGTTGGATTCTATTTGCAAGTACTTTTGAGAATTTTTGCATCTGTGTTCATTAGAGAGATTGGTCTGTAATTTTCTTTCCTTGTAGTATCTTTTCTGGCTTTAGTATTAGGGTGATGTTGGCTTCATAAAATGTGTTCGGTAATTTTCCCTCCTCTTCAGTTTTTTTGGAAGAGTTGAAACAGGATTGATGTTCATTCTTCTCAAAATGCCTGTTAGAATTCACATTTGAAGCCATCTGGTCCTGGACTTTTCTTTGCTGGGAGATTTTTGATGGCTGATTGAACCTCTTTGAATGTCATTGGTTAAGTTCCTGTATTTCTTAGAGAAACGCATAGATTGTGCATTTCTAGGAATTTGTGCATTTCATCTAGGTTGTCTAGTTTGTTGAAATACAATTTCTCATAATATCATTTATGAACCTTTTTATTTCTCTTGGGTCAGTTGTAACTTCTCCCTTTTCATTTATGATTTTATATATTTGCATCTTCTCTCTTTTTTTTCTTTGTTAGTCTAGCTAAGGGTTTACAATTTTATTGATCTTCTCAAGGAAACAGCTTTTGGTTTTGTTGATTTTTCTCTAATGTTTTTTGTTCTCTGTTTCATTTATTTCTGCTCTAATCTTTATTATTTCTTTCCTTCTGCTTGCTTTGGAAATGTTTTGCTGTTTATTTTTTTTTCCCTAGTTTTTCCAGTTGTTCAGTTAGATCTTTGATTTTTAGCTCTTTCTTCATTTTTAATATAGGCATTTAGGGCTATAAAATTCTGTCAGCACTACCCTCGCTGTATCCCATAAATTTTGTTAAGTTGTGTTCTTGTTTTCATTTGTCTCAGTGTACTTACTAATTTCACTTACAATTTCTTCTTTGACTGACTGAATGTTTAGGAGTGTGTTTGTTCAGCCTCCACACATTTGCAAATTTTCCCTTTTCCCATCCATTATTCATTTCCAGTTTCATTCCATTATGATCTCATAAGGTGCTTTGTATAGTTTCAGTCTTTTTTATATTTATTGAGCCCTTCCTTATGACCTAACATTTGATCTATCCAGGAGAAAGATCCTGCTAATTTGGGATGCAACGTTCTGTATATGCCTGCTAGTTCTAGCTCATTTTTCATATTGTTCAAGTTCTCTGTTTCCTTCATAATATTCTGTTGAGTTGTTCTAATGATGTGAGTGGTATGTTGAAGTCTCCAACTATTATTGTAGAGATGTCTATTTCTCCGTTCAGCTTTGCCAGAGTTTGCCTTTTTGTATTTTGGAGTACCCTGGTTATGTGCATAGATATTTATGACTGTTATTTCTTCTTGATGGATAGTCCCTTTTATTATTATATAATGGCCTTTTTTGATCTCTTGTAACTGTTTTGCATTTGAAGTCTATTTTGCCCGATATTAGTATAGCTACCCTTGCTCTTTTTTGGTTATAGTTTGCATGGACTATCTTCTTCCAACCTTTCACTTTCAGCCCTTTTGTATTCCTGCGTCTAAGGTGAGTCTCTTGTAGGCAGCATATTGATAGCTCATGTTTTTTAAATCCATTCTGCCAGTCTATATCTTTTGACTGGTTAGTGTATCCCGTTCACATTCAATGATATTACTGTACAAGCATTACTTACTTCTACCATTTTATTCTTTGGTTTTCATATGTCATATCTTATTTTCATCTGTCTTTTCACTCTTTTTTTATCCTTACTACTATTCTTGCCTTCTAAACTCTCCTGAAAGCCTCTCTCTCCTGTCTTTTTCTTTCAGGCTGTGAGACTTCCTTTAATATTTCCTGCAAAGGTAGATTCTTTTTTAATGAATTCTCTTAGTTTCTGTTTGGTTGTAAATATTTTAAACTCATGTTCATATTTAAAGGACAATTTTTCCAGATAAAGAGCTCTTGTCTGGCAATTTTTTCTCTTTCAGTATCCTAATTATATCTACCACTGTCTTATTGCCTTCATGTTTTCTGATAAGAAATCTGTGCTAAGTCTTACTGGTTATCCCTTGTATGTGATGGTTTGCTTCTCTCTTGCTGCTCTCAGAATTTTCTCTTTATCTTTGACATTTGACATACTGAGCAGTTGTATCTTGGGGTAGGTCTATTCAGATTTATTCTGATCGGGGTATGCTCGCTTCTTGGGCGTGCAAGTTAATTTCTTTCATGAGAGTTGAGAAAATTTCAGCTATTATTTCTTCAAATACTCTTTCTGCCCCTTTTCCCTTCTCCTCTTCTTCTGGAACTCCCATGACAAGTATGTTGTTGTGCTTTGTGTTATCATTCAACTCCCTGAGCCCCTGTGTGCTGCTCTCTGTGTTTTCTTCAATTTCAGCTGTTCTGTCTTCTGTATCACTTATTCTTTCTTCTATCATTTCAAGTCTGCTATTGTATGCCTCTAATGTGTTTTTGTCTCACCTATCATGTCTTTCATTCCCATGAGCTCTGTTACTTCTCTATTCAGGTTTCCATATTCTTCTTTGTGTTGGCTCAGTGTCTTCTTAATGTCCATTTTCTCTTTAGACATATTGTCTTTCAATTCATTAATTTGATTTTGGAAATTTGTATGAATCTCATTGATTAGTTGTCTCAAATCCTATGTCTCTTCTGAGGCTTTGATATATTCCTTTGCTTGGACCATTCCTTCCATTTTCTTAGTATGGCTTGTAATTATTTGCTGATGTCTAGGCATCTTATTATGATGGTGTGTTTATTCAGATGTTCAATTTCTCTGTCTTTCATGGAAATTTATTTGCAGGAGACTGTGTGTTACTCCTGTTCTTTGATTCTTGGTTCAACCTGCTCTGGGTCTTTAGGATTGTCCCTGTTTGTTGTGCAAATGGTTCCTGGACCCAGTAATGTGTTGCAGGCCTAGTTCCAAGGTCCTTGAGGAGGGCGGCTATAAAGGATGGAAAAAGTCTCTCACTTATGTTTAGTTTCCTCATGTGCACTTCCTTGACTGGCCAGCAGATGGCACTCTTGGGCAGTCCTCTCACTTCCAAGCCTGGTCAGAATGTGTTCACTGCAGCAGGGAAGGAATCAATGTGGTAGGGGTTCCTGCCTGGAGGCTAAGAGCCTCATAATTCAAACTTTCTCAGAGATTGTTCTCTAACCTTTGCTGGCAGTGCCCTTTGTTTTCCCAGGGTAGAAAAAAATTCTACTCCCCTCTGCATGCTCAACAACCAGTCCTTGTCAGTAGTGAGGGTAGTTGAGAGGGTCAGATCTCTTTAGTCCCTTGCTGGGAAGGGGACTAAGGGAAACAATAGCATGGCCCCACCTGGCCTGGAATTGCTTGTGAGACACAGCAGACTAAATTTGTAGGTCAAAAGCTGAGTCAGTCTTAGACTGTGTCCCTCTCTCTTCTGTTTCCTAGGGAGGTGGATCCCTGAATCCCCCTGAAATCTGAGAATTCAAAATTGTCTATAGAGTGGGGCATGGTGCCAGCAGCTGCATCTGCAACTTAAACTCACAGTATTGCCAATGAGATTCTTTTCCTTTGTCCCTCTTTCTTCTGAGTGGTGTCCAACTTCCCCTGGTGTCCCAAACCCTAGAACATTTTTTTCAGGCTGTTTCTTCCTGTCCTCTAGCTATTTTTCTGGGAGAGGAGAGAGTTCCATGTCTTTCCAGTCTGCCATCTTCCAGGAAGTTGGATTCTGATACAATTAATTACAATGCAAATATTAAGATAAGGATTGAATCAATGGAGAGATTAAAATCACATCTTCACTATAATTGCATTATAGAGAAACATGGAACTTAAGACTTGGAAACAAACAAAAACTCTTTTTTATTTTGTGGATTTGGGGGCCAAACCTGAAATTCTGTGTGTCTTTGACTACCATTCAGGCAATTTTTGAGGTCTTCAGGACCCATTGTAACTGTGATAGGCTGAGGAATCTACTAGTATTAGAATGTCAATGGTAAGTGTGGGTTCAGGTATTTTAAAAGCAAGTAAGCCTAGTATAACTTCAGACTTCAAAATTAAACTTTACCATTGAAGTGGTAACTCAAGATATTTATCTAAAATTGGTTAAAGTCATTGAAAAAGAAAGTCATTGTGCTAGGATATCTTTCAACTCCAATGAGACTAGCATTTTTTCTGGATAAAAATGCCCATAAGCTGACGATGGCATTCATTAACCAGGAAATATCTATGTCTGGTTATAATGCTGATATTTAACATTTGGTTTAGTTCCAATGCTGTAGGTATTAAATAATTTCAGCCTTAAACCCTTGCTTGTGTGAAGCTCTGAAAATCTCAGAGCATTTAAGAGTTATATGAAAGACAGACTGAAAGGTCATCTGGAATTCTAATTTTAAACCTGGTGCAACCAAGATTCTTTACAATTTGCTTCTCTGTGTCTGCTATTCAGAAATTTTAAATAACTGTGTCCATAATATTAATTTTAAACAATGCTTCCAGATATTCTGCATAGCATGCTGATGTTATCCATGACCTTAGCTTATGCCTCCCTATCAAAACATTTTTAATCCAGTCCTAAAAAATTAAGTTATTTATTCCTCTTTTAAGGGTTTACTACCTTAGAAAACTCTTTGCTGCAGTTCTCATTTCTATAGAACTAGACAGTAGTTCTACACCCAGAGAATTCTGGATGGGTGTCAGTAGGTAAAGCATTCTGGAAATTAATGGAAGCTGATTAAAATGTTCACAATGGAAAAAATATTTGCTTCTGTTTTCTAAGAAGAGGAAGACTCCCCTTCTCCCATTTCCCATTATAAACAAGCCCTTACTTCCTAAACCACTTCATAAGGTGAGCTCTAATTCGTTGCCTTAGCTAAAACCAAAGACTCTTATCTTTGGACAGTGCTTCCTACACAGATTAACTGAGTGTAGTTTGCTATTTGTGTCATGTCAGATCCTAGTGGGAGTGATGGCATTTTCCTAGCTTCCCAAGAGGGCTCAATTCACATTTGGTGAATACTTGAAGCTGATGTTGTAAAGCAAACTGATCAGCTACAATATGCAGCTGAAGCTGTCTTCTTCCCCCCATTTCTTCCCTCCTTCCCTCTTTTCTTGCCTCTTTCTTTCCTTCCTTTCCTTCTTTCCAAGTGCCAAATGCCATTCTAGGTGCTGGAGACACAAGAGTGAACAAAATAGACCAAAATCCTTGCTATCATGTCATTCCATTCTAATGAGGTGAGGCAGGAATATACACAAGTAACATTTGTATCTTACCAGGTAATGCTAAGTGTTAGAGATAAAAATAAAGCAGGGAAGGGGGATAGGGAGTGAGGGAGAAGGGGATTGCAATTTTAAATTGAGTCAGTTAAGACTCTACAAATCTTACATTTGAGCAAAGCAATGGATACCTGGGGACAGAGTGTTCCAAGCTGAGGAAACTGCTGGGTGCACACTGATGTGTTTAAGAATGAGCAAGGAGTCTGAGACTGGAGTGGAGTGAGAAAGGAGATTAGTAGAGAAGTGTTGAAAGAGGTAACCTGGGCAGATTATATGAGACCTTGTAGACTTTGCTGTTACTCTGAATAACCCAGACTGCCTGGGTTAGAATCCCAACGTTACCACTTATCGGCTCTGTGACCTCAGGCTGACCTCAGGCTGAGTACCTAATATTTCTGGGCGTCAGTTACCTCCTCTATAAATAGGTATGATATTTACATACTACAAAGGTAGTGTCTTCTTTATAGGGGTTTTGTGAAAATGAAATGATTTAATATAAGTCAAGCATTTTGTATATTGCCTGATACATAATAAGCATTATATACGCGTTAACTGGAATGTTTACCTTTGGAAAGATCACTCTGGCTGCTGTTTGTAGAATAATCATGGGAGAAGGGACACTACATAGGAAACTATTTGTGTAATGTAGGCAAGAGATTATGATGGCTCAGACCATGGCAGTAACAGTGGAGGTGGGAAGAAATGATCAGATTACAGATATATTTTGAAAGCAGAATCAACAGGATCAGCTGCCCATTTAGATGTGAAGAGTGAGGGGAAGAGCTCAAGGAGGACTCTAGCCTTTTGCCCTGAACAGCTGGATGGCTGCTGTTGCCATTTACCTAAAGAGAAGAAGAAGATGAGAGCAGAAGTTTTGGGGATGGGGAGGAGGGATAATCAGAAGTTCCTTTTTTTTTCTTATATATAAAGTATACAAAATGTTTTGAAATATGTATACCCATGTGAAACCATTATTACAATCAAGATAAAGAACATATCCATCAGTCTCAAAGTTTTCACAAGCCCCTATTAATCCCTCCTCCACCCTTTTCCTTCCCCTCCATCCCCAAACTCTGGCCTGCTTTATATAATTATAGATTTTTCCAGAATTTTATACAAATGTAATTATGCAATAAATACATATATATGTTTTCATTCATTTAGCATGATTATTTTGAGATTCATCCATGATTTTGCATGTCAAGAGTTCACACCATTTCATTGTAGAGTAGTATTCCATTGTAGAGATATACCATACTTAATCCATTCAATTGTTATTGAACATTTCATTTACTCTTTGGGGCTATTACAAATAGCTGTCATGAACATTCATTTACAATCTTATTTGGTCTTATATTTCATTTTCCTTGGGCAAAAGTCTAGAAAGCCTGCATGTAAATGAAAAAAAAAAGTCTATTCTTTATTTTTTAAATAAATCAATTTTATTGATATGTATTAATAATGGATATAATTTATCCAAAGTGTACAATCAGTGGTATTTGGTATAATCACATAGTTGTGGTTTCATCACTTCAATCATTATTAAAGCATTTTCATTATTTCAATAATAATAATAATAAGCAAAACAAACAAACAAACAAGAAAATTCCTCGCCTCTCAATCTCTCTGTTTCCCTGCTGTACATAGCTGCTATTTCTGGCTATTCTTGCACAATTATTTATTTGTTTATTAAGTAGTTTTATTGAGATATATTCACATACCATATGATCTATCCAAAGTGTATAATCAGTGGCTTTTCTTTGTTTAGCTGTTAAAAAGTCCTTTGTTTTAAAATTGTAAAAGAAATAGAAAAATAGATAGAAAGAAATTACAAATTTTAAAGGGAGTGCAAGGCCAGGTTAGATTTAATATAATCAATTATGAAAAACAGCATGGCAAAAAAACCTTTATAAATGTAAATAATAATTCAAATATAATAGAAATTAATTAGAACATTCTAATTTTTATATTACAGCTCTATTGGACATAATCTCTAAGAATGAAATAAATTATTGGTTTAGTTATTTAATTTTCATTTAGGCCTAAATTCTTTCTAGATAATCAAATTCCTATTTAGGAATTCTTCACATCTTACTGGGATGAATTATAGCAGATAATTTGCCAACACATAATTTTATGATGCAGAAAAACTCAAAATCTTGTTCAACAGTAGTCATGCTAAATCATTATTGATCCAGATAGATTATTTTAATTGAAGAATAGGAATGAGAAAGAGGTAAAGAAAAATGAAGTATCCAAAAATAAATCTTCATAAGCCTTTGTGGGTGAGTGGGGAACATGGCATCAGATTAGCAGATAAGGCTCAGCACTCTCACAAAAACAACAGAGAAAGAACCTGAAGCTGCCAAAGGGACCTGCTTTGGGTGTCAGCAGACCAGGACCATGCTTCACAACTCCCAGGAGGGTGAGGGACAGAGAGATGAAGAAGCCGAAACAACAAACTGTAAGTTACTGAACCTCCTTGCATCCGGAAAGGGCTCCCGTCCCCACCCCCCCACCCCCCCAGATATTCAGCTGCGGTAAAACCCGTGGCACATTGAAGCTGACAAGGAGGGTAGCAGACATCTTCTTCCCTGCCAGCTGTTACAAGGGAAAAGGGAAGGGGAGTCAGGGGGCTTTTCATCAGTGAATTTGGCCAGTGAGGCCCACTTTGAATCTCTGCTCTGGCCAGACAAAAACAAAGGAATACTGAGAATGATACACCTCTGTGAAAACGTGCTTCAACAAGCGCCATCTGCCGGCCCATCTGGAAAATTACATGGACAGAAACTGCTTTTAGAGCTCCATTTTACCCGACCCCTGGGAGAAAGTCTGCAAGCCATTAGTGAGTCCCTGGGATGATATTTGGTAACCTCAGCTGGGCAAATTTGAAGACTTAGGATACGTTGAATCAAATACCAAAGAGCTGTGAAAAAATAACAAAGGCAAGAGAGAGAAATTGTCCATTAGAGTAAATTCGCCAACATATCAGATGCCTAGATATCAGCAAAAAATTACAAGTCAAAGTAGGAAATAGGAAGAGATGGTCCAGCCAAAGGAACAAACCAAATATCTGGAAGAGATTCGGGATTTAACACAATTAATCAACGATAATCACCCAGCTCTCCTAAATCAATTTAAAGAACTTAAAGAAAATACAACTAAAAAGATAAAGGATATTAAGAAGACACTGGGTGAACATAAAGAACAATTTGAAATTCTTCAAAGAAAAGTAACAGACCTTATGGGAATGAAAGACACAATGGAGGAGATAAAAAATACATTAGAGGCACATAAGAGCAGAATTGAAATGCTTGAAGACAGAATTAGTGATTTTGAAGACAGAACATCTGAACTGGAAAAGAGAGGAGAACAGAAAGAGAAGAGAATGGAAAAAATGGAACAGGGTCTCAGGGAATTGAATGATGACGCAAGACACAAAACATATGCATTATTGGCATTCCAGAAGAAGAAAAGAATGGAAAAGGAGCAGAAAGAATATTTGAGGAAATAATCACTGAAAACTTCCCTACCCTTATGAAAGACATAAACATCAATGCCCAAGAAGGACAACACACCCCAAACAGAATAAATATGAATAGATCTACCCAGAGACACCTACTATTCAGAATGAAAAATATCTGAAATAAAAAGAAGATTTTGAAAGCAAGAAGAGAATAGCAAAGCATCACATACAAGAAAGACTCAATAAGATTAAGTGCTGATGCTGACCTCTCATCAGAAACCAGGCAGGAGAGAAGAAGGTGGTATGATGTATTTAAGGTATTGAAAGAGAAAAACTGCCAGCCAAGAATTCTGCATTCAGCAAAGCTGTCCTTCAAAAATGAAGGGGAGTTCAAAGTCTTCAGAGACAAACAAAAACTGATAGAATATGTTACCAAAAGACCAGAATTACAAGATATACAAAAGGGAGTGCTGCAGCCTGAAAGGAAAAAACAAGGGTGAAAGACTTGGAAAAGAGTGTAGAAATGAAGAATATTAGAAAGGGTAAAAAAATAGACTATAGTATGATACGACAACTGAAAGCCAAAGTTCAAAATGGATAAAGTAATTAGTGCCTTTACAGTTATAAAATTGAATGTTAGTGGCTTCAATTCCCCATTCCAAAGATACAGACTGATTGGATTAAAAACATATGACCCATCTATATGTTGTCTACAAGAGATTCACCTCAGACGTAAGGACACAACCAGGTTAAAAGTGAAAGGCTGGAAAAAGATATTCCATGCAAATAGTAACCAAAATAGAGCTGGAGTAGCAATACTAATATCGGACAAAATAGATTTTAAATGCAAAACTGTTATAAGGGATGAAGAAGGTAATTATATATTAATAAAAAGGGCAATTCAACAAGAAGAAATAACTATTCTAAATTTTTATGTACCTAACCTCAGTGCCCCAAGATACATGAAGCACACACTGTCAAAGCGGGAGGGAGAAATAGATGTCTCTACAATAATAATTGGAGACTTCAATACCCCACTCTCAGTATGGGATAGAACATCTGGACAGAAGATAAATAAAGAAACAGAGAAATTGAGTAATATGATAAATGAACTAGACCTAACAGATATCTATAGAGCATTGCACCCCAAAACAGCAGGATATGCATTATTTTCAAGTGATCATGGATCCTTCTCCAAGAGAGACTGCATGTCGGGTCACAAGACAAGTCTCAATAAATTTAAAAAGATTGAAATTATACAAAATACTTTCTCTGATTATAACAGAATGAAACTGGAAATCAATAATGGACAGAAAAAGGGAAAATTCATAAATATATGAAGATTAAACAACACACTATTAAACAACCAATGGGTCGAAGAAGAAGTTGCGAGAGAATTCAGCAACTATCTTGAGATGAATGAAAATGAGCAAACAAAATATCAAAATTTATGGGACACCGCAAAGGCAGTGCTGAGAAGGAAATCTATAGCCCTCAATGCTTACATTAATAAAGAAGAAAGAGCTAAAATTTAAGAACTAACTCTACACCTGGAGGAACTAGAACAGGAACAGCAAACTAATCCCAAATCAGGCTGAAGGAAAGAAATAGTAAAGATCAGAGCAGAAATCAATGAAATCAAGAACAACAACAAAAAAACAATATAGAATCAACAAAACCAAAAGTTGGTTCTTTGAGAAGTGCCACAAAATCAACAAACCCTTAGCTAAACTGACAAAGAAAGAGAAGACATGAATAAATAAAATCAGAAATGAGAGAGAGGACATAACCCCACAGAAATAAGAATAACCTGGGACCAGATGGCTTCACAGGTGAATTCTACAAATTATTCAAAGATGAACTAATACGAATTGTTCTCAAGCTCTTCCAAAAATTTGAACAGGAAAGAATGCTATCAAACTCATTATATGAAGCCAACATCACCCTAATACCAAAACCAGATAAATATACTATGGAAAAAGAAAATTACAGACCAATATCTCTAATGAATATAGACACAAAAATCCTTAGCAAAAAACTTGCAAACAGAATCCAAAAGCACATTAAAAGAATTACACACCACGATCCAAATGGGTTTTATCCCAGGTATGCAAGGGTGGTTCAACACAAGAAAATTAATGTAATTAACCACATTGATAAACTGAAGAAGAAAAACCACATGATCCTCTCAATTGAGGCAGAAAAGGCATTTGACAAAATACAGCACTCTTTCTTGATAAAAAAAAAAAAAAAAACACTCCAAAAGATAGGAATAGTAGAAAGCTTCCTCAATATGGTAAAATGCATTTATGAAAAACCTGCAGCTAGCATTATACTCAATAGTGAAAGACTGAAAGCCTTCCCTCTGAGATCAGGAAAAGACAAGGATGCCCACTGCCACTATTATTGTTCAATATTGTGCTAGAAGTTCTAGCTAGAGCAACTAGGCTAGACAAAGAAATAAAAGGCACCCAAATAGGAAAGGAAGAAGTAAAGCTTTCACTATTTGCTGATGACATGATCCTATAACTAGAAAATCTTGAAAAATCCACAGCAAAGCTATTAGAACTAATAGACAAGTTCAGCAAAGTGGCAGGATACAAGGTTAATATGCAAAAATCAATAGCATTTCTATACACTACTGATGTGAGATCTGAGGAGGAAATCAGAAAAAAAATCTGTTTATAATAGTTACTAAAACAATCAAATATTTAGGAATAAACTTAACCCAGAGCATAAAGGACCTTTATTCAGAAAACTTCAAAACATTGCTAAAAGAAACTGAAGAAGACTTAAATAAATTGAAGGAAATTCTGTGTTCATGGATTGGAAGACTAAATATCATTAAGATGTCAATTCTACCAAAACTGATTTACAGATTCAGTGTGATCTCAATAAAAATCCCAACTGCCTTTTTGCAGAAATTGAAAAGCCAATAATCAAATTTATTTGGAAGGGTAAGGGGCCCTGAATAACAACAACAACAAAAATGTCTTAAAAAAAGAATAACGAAGTTGGAGAACTCTCACTTCATGACTTGAAAGCACATTACTTAGCTCCAGTGGTGAAAACAGCATGATGCTGGCATAAGATCAGAGAGATTGACTAATGGAACCGAATCAAGAACTCAGAAATTGACTCTCACCTCTACTGTGAAGTGATTTTTCACAAGGCTGTTAAGCCCACCCAGCTGGGCCAGAACAGTCTATTCAACAAATGGTGCTGGGAGATCTGGATAGCCTTATCCAAAAGAAAGAAAGAGGACCCCTATCTCACACCTTATAAAAAAATTAACTCTAAATGGATCAGGGACTTAAATATAAAAACAACCACCCTAAAACTCCTAGAAGAAAATGTAGGAAAACATCAAGATCTTGTGGTAGGCAGTAGTTTCTTAAATCTTACGCCCAAATCACAAGCAACAACAACAAAAAATAGATAAATGGGACCTCCTCAAAATTCAACACTTTTGCACCTCAAAGGACTTTGTCAAAAGGGTGAAAAGGCAGTTGACTCAATGGGAGAAAATATTTGGCAATCATATATCTGATTAGGATTTAATATCCATGATATAACAAGAGATCATACAACTCAACAATAAAAAGACAAAGTATCCAATTAAAAAATGGGCAAAAGAAAAGACAACTGTTCAAAGAAGAAATACTAATGGTGAAGAAACACATGAAAAAATGTTCAACATCACTAGTGATTAGGGAAGTGCAAATCAAAACTACAGTGAGATATCATTTCACACATATGAGGCTGGCCGCTATTAAAAAGTCAGAAAACTGGAAATGTTGGAAAGGATTTGGAGAGATAGGAAAACTTATTCATTGTTTGTGGGAATGTACAATGGTATAGCCACTATGGAGATTGTTTGGCAGTTCTTAACAAAGTTGAATATAGACTTGCCGTGGGACCCGGCAATACCGTTGCTAGGTATATACCCAGAAGAACTGAGAGCAGTGACACAAATAGGTATCTGCACACCAAAGTTCATAGCAGCGTTATTCACAATAGCCCAAAGTTGGAAACAACCCAGGTGTCCATCAACTGATGAATGGATAAACAAATTGTAGAGTATATACACAATGGAATATTATGCAGTGGTAAAGAGAAATGAAGTCGTGAAACATGTGACAACGTGGATGAACCTGGAGAACATTATATTGAGTGAAGCAAGCCAGACACAAAAGGAAAAGTACTGTATGGTTGCCTTTATGACCTAAATATATTATGTGAAATATAAATATATTATGTAAAATATTAATATGGGTAGACTTGCAGATATAGGAACATTTTTCCTTGAAGCTGAGCAAATATAAAATAATACTACACAATGTTAATATCAGACCAAAAAAACCTCATTATACTAAGTGAAGGAGACCAGATACAGAGTACTACATATTGTATGATTCCATTTATATAAAATGTAAATATAAATCAATTCATAAAGATGAAAAGAGATTAGTTGTTATGTAGGTCTGAGGAAGGAATGCTAAGGGATTTGGAGTCTTTCTTTTTGAAATAATGAAATTGTTTTAAAATTTTTAAGATGATGAATATACTAAACGCCATTGATTATACACTTTGGGTAGAATAGCCAGAAACAGCAGCTATGCACAGTGGGGGAAGCATAGAGAGATTGAGAGGTGATGAATTTTCTTGTCTGCTTGTCTGGTTTTTTTTGTTTATTATTATTATTGAAATAATGAAAATGCTCTAATAATGATTGAAGTGATGAATGCGCAACTGTGATTATAGCAAATACCATTGATTGTATACCTTGGATGAATTGTATGCTTTATTAATATGTATCAGTAAAATTGATTTATATATATATATATATCTTCTCCAGTCATCCTCAATTAAAAGCAAGTGTTTAATTTGTATGAAAAAAATTACAGAATACTGATCACAAAAACAATTTGCCGGTTGCACTAAGTAATTATTTATTGTTCATTTACTATAATGTTGTTATTTTACATTTATCTGGTCTACTCCAACTCTTTTTTGGTCGCTATTTGCATGATATATCTTTTTCCAACCTTTCACTTTTAACCTGATTGTGTCCTTCCATCTGAAGTGGGTCTCTTGTAGACAGCATATAGATGGCATATATATATATATTTTTTATCCATTCTATCAGTCTCTGTCTTTTGATTGGGGAGGGAACTCCATTATCATTCAGTGTTATTACTGTAAAGGCATTACTTACTTCATGCATTTTGTCCTTTGGCTCTCTGTTGTCATATCATTCTGTTGTTTGTCTTCTCATCTTAATCTTCATTTCTAAACTCTTCTCCAAATCTCTGGCCCTTGTATTTCCTTTCAGGCTAAAGCACCCCCTTTGGTATCTCTTGCAATTCTGGTCTTTCAGTAACATATTCTATCAGTTTTTGTTTGTCTATGAAGACTTTGAACTCACCCTCACTTTTGAGGGGCAGCTTTGCCAAATACAGAATTCTTTGCTGGTAGTTTCTCTCTTTCAGTACCTTAAATACAACATACCACTTCTTCTCTCCTCCATGGTTTCTTATGAGAGATCAGCACTTAATCTTATCGAGTTTCCCTTGTATTTGATGCTTTGCTTTTCTCTTGCTGCTTTCAGAATCCTCTCTTTATCTCTAATATTTGTCATTCTGGGTAGTAGGTATCTTGGAGTAGGTCTATTTGGATTTATTCTGTTTGGGGTGCATTGTCCTTCTTCAATATTTATATTTATGTCCTTCCTAAAGGTTGGGAAGTTTTCGATCATTATTTCTTCAAATATTCTTTCTGCCCCCTTTCCATTCTTTTCTTCTGGGATGCCAATAATGTGAATGTTTGTGTGTTTTGCATTGACATTCAATACCCTGAGACTCTGTTCCATTTTTTCCATTCTCTTCTCTTTCTGCTCTCCTCTTTTCCAGTTCAGTTCATCTGTCTCCAAAATCACTAATTCTGTCTTCAAGCATGTCAAATCTGCTCTTATGTGCCTCTAATGTATTTTTAATCTCATCTATTGTGTCTTTCATTCCCATAAGGTCTGTTACTTCTCTTTGCAGACTTTCAAATTGTTCTTTATGGTCACCCAGTGTCTTCTTAATATCCTTTATTTCTTTAGTCATATTTTCTTTAAATTCTTTGAAGTGATTTAGGAAAATTATGTGATTATTACTGATTAATTGTATTAAATCCTGTATCTCTTCAGGATATTTGGTTTGTTCTTTTGACCGGGCCATCTTTTCCTGTTTCCTAGTATTGTGTGTAATTTTTTTGCTGATGTCTAGGCATCTGAATATGTTGGTGAATTTACTCTGATGGCTAATTTCTCTCTCTTGCCTATTGTTTTTTTTTTTTCCCACAGCTCTTCGTTGATATTTGGTTCAACTTATTCTCAGTCTTTAAAATTACCCATCTTAAGTTTTCACAATCTGGCCAGGGGCTCACTAGTGGGACACAGATTTTCTCCCAGGTATTGGATACAGAGTAGGAAGTTTTTGTCCATGCAGTTTCCAGACTGGCCAGCAGATGGCGCTGGTCACTGTACATTTCCATGGAGGTGTTTCAGTCTCCGCTTTCTTGTGTTCCTGTGTTGGATCTCCAGATCGGAGATTCAAAGCGGGCCCTGCTGGCTGAATTCACTGAAGAAAAGCCCTCCGATCTCCCTTCCCTTTTCCCTTGATACCTCTGACAGGGAGGAAGATGTCTGTTCCCCTCTCAGTCAGCTGCAGTGAGCCACGTGAGCTTTATATCTTAGGGGTGGGGAGGGGAGCCCTTCTTGGCACCACAGGGGCTTGGTAACTCACTATTGTTGTTTGGGTTTCTTCCTCTCTCTGTCCTTCACCCTCCTGAGAGTTGTATAGCATTGTCCTGGTCTGCTGACCCACAAAGCAGGTCCCTCACACAGCTTTTGACTCTCTCTCCATTCAGCTCTCCCTGTTAGTCTGTCATCTTCCCATAATCCTCCAAATCTATTCTTTAAAAAGCACTGCTAATCAAATTAAAATATGCATTTCACAAGTCATAGATCTGTTAATGGCTTATATTTAGAATACACAAAGCACTCTCAAAATTGACTTAAAGGAAAGAAGCTAACAAAATGGGCAAAATATTTTAACAGGCACTTCATCAAAGAAGGTATATGGAAAGTAAATAAGCATGTGAAAAAATGTTCAACATCATTAGTCACTTGAGAAATGCAAATTAAAACACCGTAGTAATAACAATACACTCCTATTGGAATGGCTGTAATGAATAACACTGTTTCAACATATCAATTGTTGAAAAGCATATGGAACTGGGAGTCTGATACAATGCTTCTGCTAATTTTAAATGGTACAAACACTTTGGAAAACCTTTCTGGCAATTTCTTAAAATATTTAAGATTAACCTACCACATGACCCAACCATTCTCCTCCTAGACTTTTACCCAAGAAAAATGAGAAGTTCAGTTTTTAGGCTACTTAAGGTGAAAGTGCCCATTAGTTATCTAAGTGGAGTTAACATTCAGGAACTTCTGGTTCCTTATTCCCCAACCTCACCTATGGAGAGGTGGTTTTATTATGGAATAAAGCAGGCACAGGATGAAAACCAAGCTGAAGAAAGAGCAGACCTCCCCAAGGACAGGGACCACCAAAGAGAGGAGTGAAGCCTTCAAACACTGGGCAGGGGAAGCTGCAATTTGGAGGAAACAGAGCCTAACCGTAAAGAAAACAAAACGGCCAATAACTTGAATTCTATTGCCTGTGCTTGAGACAGTGAGATTCATAATGAATAAAAAAGCAAACAGCCAAAATCAGTTTCTTTAAGAGCCATTATATAATCCAAAACCTCACAAGTTAAAATCTCCTTAATGCTGCCTCTCTGAATTCCACATCTATGATAGATTCATTCCTTTACCTTCTGATTTATTTATTTGCTTATTAACTTTATTTTAAAAGAAGTTTTCGATTACAGAAAAGTTACATAAAAAATGTAGGGGATTCCCATCTACCCCAGTCCCTTCCCCTCTCACATTTTCCCCTATTAATAACATCTTTCACTAGTGTGGTACCCTTGTTACAATTGGTGAAAAAATATTGTCTACCTTCTGATTTAATGCAGTAAAAAAAAAAAAGCATATTAAGCAGTAAGATAAGACTTGCACTGTATACTCTGATACAACAGAATACTAAATATAATCTTAGGTGATTGATAACTGAGCTGATTTGGTTAATTGATTGATATATACTTTAAAAAGCCTTTAATTGCTTTTATACAACAAGGATGGTTATAGTTGATTAAAATGCTGCTTATGACAGTTTTGTAAAAAGGTGGGCATTGGGCCTTATTTATGGTTGACTTTGTATCAGCTTTATCTATTTTCTTTGAATTCAAGCACTTGGAAAACTGAATACATTGTCCAGAACTTTAAGATTTTGAGGACTTAAAATCGCTGATTGCCTGCAGGTTAAGAAAATTCAGACATTGACCTATTATATAACTGTATAATCAATTCTGTTTTTGTAAAGCCGACTCCCAATCATAATTCTTATGGGCTAAGTTAGTTTTATTAGACATTTTCTTCTTGCTTTGCTTGACTAGAGGTAGAAGCCACTTTGTTGTATTAGTTTTATTTTTCTGCTCTTGTTTCTCTCATTTATCACACAGCGTAGTTAATTTTAGTCCTAACCCCCTCTCTGAATACTGGAAAAAACACATCCTTTTAGTCAGCAATTTTTCATAATTAATTTCACCTTGAAGTTCTATCTTCTGGAAAGTTTTAGCAAAATATATTTAGCAACGGCATATTTTGTGGAGAAAAACTAACTTTTCACTTTTAAAGTAATTACATTTTGTGCATGGGTAATACTTGAATTAATGAACTTTATATTTGGAAATAGTCCATCTATTTGGCTAATTTTAGAATAACATAAAAGTGGTAAGTTCTACAAATCATTAATTTTTAGACTTTTAGAATATAGCTCTTCAGAAGACACACATTCCTCATTAATAAACCCGTAGCCACTTGGCTATGATGTAGTTTTGGACTTGCATTTTTTTAATAGAAAAAATAAAATTTTGAACTGTAGACATTTCAGTTTAGGATCTCGAAAATTAGAATATATTTTGGTAGTGGTTGTTTGGTCTGATGAGATAATGGCTATATAAGTAATTTTTTTTAATGTTTTTTTATTTTTCTGGAAAAAAAAGATAAAATGAATTTCACTTTTAATTTGTGTCAGGGTCATATCTTGACTGTTAATGTTCTTGGTATTTTGCAATAAGAAGTTACAGAAAGTACGTGTGGTGTTGGCCGCTTGTCCTTACAGGATGGAATACAGGTTGATTGGTCATCTTGAGGCTTCAAAGAAATAACATTCTATCCACATCTGATATCTTTGGGCTCTTATACTTACATAAAACCATTAGAATGTAGACGTTAAGGTTGGTAAAATACAGCTAGGAAGTTGTTCTAGTGTTCTTAGCATTTGTTAACACTTTGATCTTCAGTTTAAATGCTTAGTTCTTAAAAATTATTTGCAAAATAAAGCCCACCCCTGCTGTCAGCTTGACTGTTAAGACCCTCTCCAACCTCATCTCTACTTCTTCCCCTTAGTGTCTCTGTTGTGAAGATGTTCTTCTAGCTGTTTCTCATAACCACCTGATCCTTTCCTTCTCTGCTTGTGTACACCTGGAATGTCCTTCCCATCACACCCCGTCTCTTACCTTCTCTTCCAGGTTCTGATCAATGTCACCTTCTTCATTAAGCTTTTCTCTCCAACTGGAGAGAACCTCTTGCTAGGAAGGGTAGTACTGTGTGTGTGTGTTTGTGTGTGTGTGTGTGTGTGTGTACTATTAACATCAAAACAGCCAGTTAATTATTGAATATAAATTGGTTGTCAACTGCTACTTTCTCTTTAGTATCACTGAGATATAATTTTTCACATTAAAAATGGTTTATTTCCATGAAGTTTAAATGGTATCTTATCTGTTTTTTAGTGTTATCTGTATTTGAAAGTGGTCATTCTGAAGTCTCATGACCATGAATTTTTGTTTGTATTTAGAACAAGAAGCCAAGCAGGCAAGTCTTGAATTCTAACCCTGCCTCTAGCTATGCCTCACTAAGATCCTCCAATGTATCATCTATCTTCCCTGGGCCAGAGGTTTTCTTTCTGTGAGATAAGAACCTTCCTTGTACTATGGTGAAGCTACTAGAGCATCATCATGCAGAAGTCATTTCTAGTTATTTATAATCATTTGAGAAACCAGAGTCAAAAATATTTGGGTTCTGATCCCTGTTTTGTAATTTATTAGCCATGTAACCTTGTCCAAATCACTTAATTTTCTTGAGTTTTGTTTCCTTATTTTCAAATGGGGATATCTGCCACAATAAGCTTATAGAACAACATGGATGATAGTGATTTGCAAACACATAGTGCTATAAAAAGGTAAAGGAGCATTATAATTATTAAGAGATGGTTCCATATATTTGGTAGAGTGCTAATACTTATGCCTAAAATGGTAAATAATGAAACAGAGCAGCATGGGTTCATATTAAATGTGTGGTATAAACTATGAATACTTGAGAAGTCAAAAGAAAATCACAAAATTCCAAGATGAGCTTTTTTTTAATAAAAGGAATCTCATGATTTCCTCTCCTGATTGAATTCTTTGGGAATGCTCTATATCAGTTTCTTTCTTTTTTTTTTTTTTAAATTTATTTTTTATTGTGGGTAAAAATAAAACTTTTTCACAATACATACCAATATTTGTAAAATGATATATAAATTCACCTGATATCTTTGTTCATGTGTAGCTGTTTCTGGGCTACCTCTTCCCCAATCAGGTTGGGATAACCTGGGAAAAGAAACATTCAAAAAATATTTACTGCTAATTGAGAGGGGTCTTCGATCCCATATGGCTGATGGATGGGACTCTCTTGCTTGCAGTTGTAGACTCTCGGTTCCTTGGTGTGATGGTTGTCCATCCTTACCTCCTTGTTAGTTGTCCTGGGTGAGTCCAGTGAACTGGAGAGTAGGTGTTGCAACTCCTCTGAGGTTGAGGGCCCAGCTGGCACATGGACAGCCCAGAGATTCAAGTGTCTTGGATGTACACCTACCAACTCCAGCGCCACTCAATTCTTTGAGTGGGAGAGAGTGTAAACTACAATGCAAACTATAATCCATGTGTATTAGTCAGCCAAAAGGGTGATGATGCAAAATACCAGAAATTGGTTGGTTTTTATGAAGTGTATTTATTTGGGGTAGAAGCTTACAGTTTCCAGGCCATAAAGCATAAGTTACTTCCTTCACCAGTCTATTGCTATGTGTTGGAGCAAGATGGCTGCCGACCTGCTGACGTTCAGCCTTCCTCTTCCTCTTAAGGCTCCATGGTCAGGCTCTCTAGGCTTTGTCTCTCTTCCTAGGCCTCTGTTTTTCTCTGGGCTCAGTTGTAGACTATCAGGCAAACAGCTTGTCTCTTTTCCTGGGGCCTTCTCTCCTTCTTCTCGACCAAGCACCTCTGTGTGTTTACTTCCCCAGGCTCCAGCATTAAAAACTCCACATCAGAACCCCAACATCAAAACTCCAACTCACTCTTATGCTCTGCCACGTAGTTTTATCTCTGAGTCCCTGCCCACCAAGGGGACGGGATTCAACATCCTACTGACATGGCCCAATCAAAACCCTAATCATAACTTAACCATGCCCAGAGGAACAGATAAGTTTACAAGCATAATCCAATATCTATTTTTGAAATTCATAACTATATCAAACTGCCACACCATGTTTAGTGGCGGTGCTCCAAAATGTGTCCATCAATTGCAATGAATGTACCACACTAATGAAAGAAGTTGTTAATGTGGGGAAAAGTGGGAGGTGTAGGGAGTGGGGCATATGGAAATCCCTTATATTTTTTTATGTAACATTTTATGTAATCTAAGTATCTTTTAAAAATAAATAAAACATATTAAAAAAAAAAAATTACCAGGCATTGTCTATGCTTGAGGCTTGGCCCTGGGATCAATGAGATGAATAAGACATTGCTCTTACCCCACAGAGCTCCCAAGGACAGTTGGGAAGACTGACATAAAGAGACAATTATAGTTTAACTTGACACATGCCATAATACAAGTAGTTGCCCAAGGGTGTGAGAGCACAGCGAGGGGGCGGGGGGGAGAGACCCCCTGGGAAAGGTAGGGAAGGCTACACAGAGGAAGTAGCATTTATATTGGGTTCACAACGATGAGCAGTTCTTGTGAGGCCAGGCAAGCAAGTCTTCACAGGCAGAGAAGATGATTTAAGCAACAGAGTTGAGTAAGGAATGTGTATATGTGCATGTGTGCATGCATCTCTTCCGGAGTCAAACATCAATAATATAGGGATTATCTGCTCTCTTTGCTCTGTACTACTACTACTTTTTTCTAATGTGTATAATTGAGAAATGGCTCTAATGACATAGGAGCATTTTGAATAAACTCTTAACGCTGGGCATTTGCACTTTGGATTTTCCTAGTCTTTCCCCAAAGCCAATAGTCCAAGGGGCACTTTGCAAGTTTTTCATTTACTGCAGATTACCCCCATTCCACCTCCCACAAAGATAGTCTGGTCAGGATACTTTGGGGCCACCAACAGAACAGCGAGTTGCCAAAATAAATGTTTTCCATCAAGATTTCACACTTGCGCTTAATGAAATAAACATTTTCCAAACTGTTTCTTTAGAGCTAAGTTTTTCTTTAAGATTTGTAATGAAAATATTTCATGACCTGTTGACATATTCATATGGTGATTTTCAAAAGGCAGATTTCGTTTACAAAATGGACTTGGCAACAAGTAGGAATATCTGGGAAGTTGAACAAGGCTGTTGACAGGGAAAATTAGGGCTGAATCATAACTGACATTGTTTTGCAGCTGTGCCATTTTTCAAGACTGACCAATGGAACAGGGTCCACAGAGGCCTAGTAATAATAATGTGGAGATTGGCAGCTAATGACCATTCTTAACAGAACTGCATAGGTAGCAACTGACAAACACAGAAAATTCCTGTAACTGATGTTTCTTGGTAAATTCCAAGAGAAAAATGATGCCATTTGATTTAGTAGAAAGATAATAAAGAAAAAATTCTTTTTCAAAGAAGCAGATTAGGAATGAGGAATATTTCTTTGTATTCTCTACCCTGTATTTTCTTAAGTTATGCCATTCAATTTGCTCTTTGGTTAATTTAACTAATTGACTGAAAGATATCTAATTTAAATTTTCTTACACAATCAAGTTTTGAGTAGAATATGTGCTGTGTTTTCCCCTCAGTAGTTGAAGATTAACTAGGAGCATTCAAATTCAGATGGCGCAAGACAGCATTGGAAATAATTATAAAAATTAACCAGTTTCAACTACTCTTTTAGGATTATGAAATTTACATTAGGCTATTCTCATTTTTCCATATTTCTGTTCCCCATATCAGTAAGCTAAGAAGATGTAATAATAAAAAAATTATTTAGAGTTCCCTAATGATAAATATAACTATGGAAATCTAATCAAATTATGTAGGAACTGAGAAACAGGCTCTCCTAATTTTTTTTAGCCGTACCTGGGAATGGTATATGCAAAGACCATGATAATTGAGCTTTGGTCTTGGACAAGCAAGAAATCACGTTTGAATGAGGTGGAGATCACTGAAGGCTGCCTGGAGAAGGTGGATATTTGAACCAAGCTTTAAAGAAAGAGGGTGGGCCTGGGTGAGGATGGAAATAACTTGGGAGAGAAATGTAAGAAGGTCATTTTGCAATGGGTCAGCTCCAGAAGGAAAGGTAGGTACTCAGAAGCTGGAGAGCATCATTGGGAAGATGAGAAAGTCCCGTCCAGAAGGAATTCTAGGTTTGGAATTTGGAGGAATATTTCATTTTGTCAGACACTGAGAAATCATTGAGATAGTAGTTTTGTTAAGGTAATGTACCCAGAGAAGGTTCCAGATGTTACTAATTGGCAGCCAGGAATCCTAAGAGTAATAGCTACTATTTTTGATTGCCTGTTAAATGCCATGCACTGTGATATAAAATTGCAGTTTTCAAACCCATACAAGAACTTATCTGAATTTACAAACAGAGAGATCAAGGCCCAGAAAGGTTAAATCTCTTTTCTTTGTTCACTCAGCCATTGGGCAACAGGCTGAGACCAGCCAGCTTTATCAGCCTCCATCACCAGTGCCCTTACTACTGCATACCCCACCACTATGTGAACTTTCTAGTTATGTGCTCAGTACTGCAGTTTTCTTCCTCTTCTTCCTCCTCCCCCCACCCCACCTTCACCTGTGCATTTTAGATCTGTCATCCATCTTGTGTATGGAGCAGTGGTGGTTCTCTCCTCTAAATGCTCCTAGATTTCCTTAGAGATGATTCTGCCTCAGTCTTGTCAAGGTTCAGCTCAAAAGCCACCTTAGTCTAAATAGTATCAGTATTGTCTCTCAAAAATACAAAGACCAGACTTGGGACGTTCTAGCATTCCTTCCTATCTTTTGACTGTTTTCCTCCATCCTGTCTCTCAGTGCAGGTCACAGGTTCAGTGCCAGAAACTTGCTGTGGAAAGGGTGGTTCAAGGACTTAAGCATCAGGTGAAACCTGGGAACTGGTTGAAAATGCAGAATCTCAGGTCCCACCTGAGACTTTCTAAAATCTGAACCTGTATTTTAACAAGATCTCCTGGGTGAATCATATGCGTATTAAGGTCTGAGAAGCAGGGCTCAGTATCCACAGCAACACACACACACACACACACACACACACTTTTGAACTAATGGACATAATTTCATTTGATGGCTTTTAATTTATTGTAATTATCACAGTATTCAAAGTTCAAATTGTTCCAAAATTGGCCAGTTTGGAGCCTCATCATTTTGACTTTTGGGTTCTTTTGACATGACTTTAGTGGTCTTTGATAACTTTTTAATGATTTTTTTTAAAAGATGATCCAGACTCATCTTGTACATTTCCTGCCCCAGTTCTGGAATCAGATATTTCCCCAAGGGGTTCTGATTTCTTTTAATTGAAAATGGTATTTTAAGATCCAAACCTGGGATCTGTCAATGTCCATTGCTGCAGGATAGTCATTGTTTGTAGGCCTCTTGAGTGGTTCTTTCCAGTTCTCAGGAACACAGGGCATACTAGAATTATAATGTCCTACAATCACTCAATTATATTATCCCCGATTACACACATAACTATCTCAGAAATGTTACAAATATTACCATTACCAATAAAACAACTGAGAATTATAAAACAATATTTTTTCACATGCACCCTGTATATTCAGTGACAAGACGGTGTCTGAAGATATGGTCACTACTTACTATATACTCTTTATACTAATTTAGTCTTAGTTCTACCAATAAATATATATTTAATGCTCATACCAAAACTTATTTCAGTATCTCTCTAGACGAGTGCTATCCAATAGAACTTTTTGCAGTAATGGAAATGTTCTATATCTGTGCTGTTCAATATAGTAGCCACTAGCCCCTGTGGCTATTGAGCATTTGAAATGTGGCTAGTGAAATTAAGATCTGAACATTTAATTTTAATTCATTTAAATATAAATTTCAATAGTTGTGTGTAGCTAGTGGATACCATTTGGATAATGCAGCTTTTGGTTATCTGAAGAATGTTCTCTGTTAGGGGTCTTCAAAATGGACTCATGGGAGCAATAGTCCCTGAGATTTTTCTTTTTCAATCATCTTTTCCTAAAGTGTAATTTATATAAAATGCATATATTTTAAAATTCATTTTGATGGTTTTTCATAAATGTCTACGTTGTATAACCATGACCCCAGTCAAGATTAGGATAGCTTTGTCATCCTAGAAACTTCTTAAGTGTGCCTTCTCCATTAATTCCTCTTTACCCCTACCCCAAATAATGACTGATCTTTTCCCTATCACTATAGATTAGTTTTATACATTCTAAAACTTCATATTAATTGAATCATATAGTATATACTTGTAGCAGTTTGATATTGTTTATGAATTCCAAAAATAGGTATTGGATTATGTTTGTAAACTGGTTTGTTCCTCTGGGTGTATTTGATTATATTGGATTCAGAGGTTTCACTTTTACTTGATTAAATAATGATTAAGGCTTTGATTGGGCCACATCAGTAGGACTTGGAGTCCTCGCCCCCTGGGCAGGTGGGAACTCACAGAGAAACCACATCGCAGAGAAGGGAGGTTAGAGCTTTGAACTGGAGCCTGGGAAGTAAACACATGGGAGAGAGCAGAGCAGCTGAGCCTTGTGAGAATTGAGCCCCAGGAAGAGAGGAACCCAGGAAGCAGACGTTGGCAGCCATCTTGCTCCAACACTGGCAATAGACTTTTGGTGAGGGAAGTAATGTATGCCTTATGGCCTGGTAACTGTAACCTTTTATCCCAAATAAATACCCTTTATAAAAACCAACCAATTTCTGGTATTTTGCATCAGCACCCCTTTGGCTGACTGATACAATACTTTTTTTTTGTCAACTTTCTTTACTCATGTTTTAAATAAACTTTACTGACATAATTTACAAAGAGCAAAAGGTGCCTGTTTTTTTCCTTTTTAAAGCACTTTCATTGAGATATATTCACATACCATACAATCCATTCAAAGTGTATAATCAGTGGCTTTTAGTATATTCACAGAGTTGTGCATTCATCACCACAATCAATTTAGAACATTGTCATTACTCCAAAAAGAAAAACCCTATATTCCTTAGCTGTCACCTCTCAATCCTTCTATCTTTCCCCATCCTTACTTATATAATCACTAACCTATTTCTGTCTCTACAGATTTATTTACATTTACATTTTATATAAATGGAATCATACAATGTGTAGTACTTTTTGTCTGGTTTCTTTCACTTAGCATAATGTTTTTTCAATTATTATTTTTTAAATTAGAGAAGTAGTGTTACGAAAACTCATGTAAAATATGCAGTGTTTCCATATACTCCCCAATTGTTGACATTTTCATTAATGTGGTGCCTTGTTGTAATTGATGAAAGAATATTGAATTAGTATTATTAAACATAGTCCATAGTTTACATTAGGTGTATTTTCCCATATACCACCCAATTATTAATACCTTAGTGTCAAACATTTGTTATAATTCATGAAAGAATATTTTTATACTTATACTTTTTTTTTAAAAGATTTTATTTATTTATTCATTTATCCCCCCCTTGCTGCTTGTGCTCGCCGGGTCAGCCAACCACGCCGCGCAGGTGGGCCTGCCCTCACCAGGAGGCCCCAGGAGCCGAACCCAGGGCCTCCCATATGGTAAACGGGAGCCCTACTGATTGAGCCACAGCTGCTTCCCTATACTTATACTTTTAACCCAGTCCATCATCCACAACAGGCTTCACTGTGTTATACAGTCCCATTTTTTTTATCTTCTAACTTTCATTCTAGCAACAACCCAAAACGTTCCCTTTCAAACAATTCACATAGTTCAGTGCTGTTAATTACACTCACAGTAATGTGCTACCATTACTACTATCCATTTCCAAACCTTTACAATCAATCTAAATAGAAATTCTGCACAAATTAAGCATCAGCTCCCCATTCTGCACCTCCATTCTATCCCCTGGTAACCTATATTCTAGATCCTAAATCTAAGAGTTTGCTTATTATAATTAACTGATATCAGTGAGATCATATAATTTTTGTCCTTTCTTGTCTGGCTTATTTCACTCAGCATAATGTCCTCAGGGTTTATCCATGTTGTCGCACACATCAGGACTTCATTCCCTTTTACAGTCCATCGTATGTATATACCACATTTTGTTTATCCGTTCATCGGTTGATGGGCACTTGGGTTGCTTCCATCTTTTGGCAATTGTGAATAATGCTACTATGAACATTGGTGTGCGAATAACTATTGGGTCCCTGCTTTCCAATCTTCTGGGTATATACCTAGTTGTGGGATTGATGGGTTATATGGTAATTCTATATTTAGCTTCCTGAGGAACTGCCAAACTGTCTTCCATAGCTGTTAAGGTGCCTGTTTTAAGTATATGCTTCGATGAGTTTTGACAAATGTATCCACCTGAGTATCACATATAGTATCAAGATATACAGCATTGTGATCACCAAAAAATATCCCCTATTACACCATCCAGTCAGTTACCCATCCCCATCCCAAGAAAACACTGATTTGCTTTGTCACTCTAGATTAGCTTTGTTTTTTTCTAGCATTTCATATAAATAGAGTCATATGTACTCTTTTTGGTCTGGCTTTTGTTGACCAGCATAAAGTTTTTGGATGTTGTGTGTATCAGTATTCATCCCTTTTTTATTGCTGAAGAGTAGTATTCCATTGTAGGCATATATCACAATTTGTTGATCCACTAACTTGCTCATAAATATTTGTGTTATTTTTAGTTTGGGACAGTTATGAATAATACTGTTGTGAACTTTAGCATATAGGTATTTTCATAGTATTTTCATTTCTCTAGGGTAAATATTGAGCACTAGATTTGCTGGGTTATATAAGCGTATATATAAGTTTATAAGAAATTTCTAGAATATTTTTCAAAGTGATTTTACCATTTTATTCTCCTCCCAGAAATGTATAAAAGTTCTGGTGGCTCCACAACCTTGCTAACACTCTGTATAGTCATTTTTCAAGTGGTAGTCAATCTAATGGGTATGTTGTGCTATCTCATTGTGATTTTAGTTGACATTTTCCTGATTAATGATGTTGAGCATTTTTTGCACACATATTTGCCATTCGTGTATGTTTTTGTGTATCATTTTTTTCAATTTACTTTTTGCCTTCCTATTATAACAGTTCTTTACATATTCTGGATACAGGTCCTTCATCAAATATATTTGACTCGTTTTGTTTTTTTTTTTTTTCTTTTATCATTAGTGCTGAGAAATTTTTGCATGCCCCAAGGTGGTGAATATTTTCTCCTATGTTTTTCCTAGTTTTATTTAGTTTTAGTTTTTAATTTAGCTTTGTGATACATTCTGAATTACTTTTGTATATGATGTAAAGTAGAGGGCCAAGTTAAATTTTTCCCAGATTGATAACCATTTTTTCTGTCAACACTGTTGAAAGTATGATCTATTCCCTCATTGAATTAAATTGGTGCCTTTTAAAAAAGTTGTGTGGGTTTATTTTTTAAAATGGAATCTGTTTTGTTCTATTTATCTAGATATCTATTTTCATTCCAATACTACACTGACTTGATTGATATATATATATATTTTAGTAAATACTGAAATCAGGTTGTATAAGTCCTCAAACTTTCTTTTTCTTTTTTCAAATGTTTTGACTCTTTTAGGTCCTTTGCATTTCCATATGAAGTTTAGAATTTATTGATTTATGCAAAAGCCCTGCTGAGATTATGATTGGGTTTGTGTTGCATCTCATGATTAATCTGGGGAGAAAGTAAATATTAACAATTTCAGGTCTTGCAATCCATGAATGTGATATATCTCTCCTTTAATTTAGATCATTAATTACTCTTAGCAATGTTTTATGGTTTTCAGTGTAGAGAGCTTTGTTAAATTTATTCCTAAATATTTATGCTCTTTGATGCTATTGTAAATGGTATTGTGATTTAAACTTCATTTTCAAATGTTTTGCTAGTCTAGAGAAATGTAATTGATTTAGGTATATTGACCTTGTATTTATGCAACCTTGCTAAATTCGCATATTGTTTCCAATGGTTTATTTTGTAGATTCCTTAATATTATTTATATACTCGATTATGTCATCTTCAAACACTGACAGTTTAGCTTCTTCTTTACCTATCTGTAAATACTTTATTTCTTTTTCTTTCTCTCCTGTACTGGTAAGAACCTTCAGCATACAATGTTGAATATAAATGGTGAAAGCAGGTATGTTTGGCTTTTTCCTAATCTTAGGAGAAAGTGGAAGTTCACTATTAAGTATGATATTAGTTATAGACTTTTTGTAGGATTGAGGGAGTTTCCACATATTCCTACTTTAATGAGAATTTTTTCGTGAATGGGCATTGAGTTTTATCACATTTTTTCTTGTTACCATAGAGGATATTCTTCTTTATTCTGATAACATGATGAGTCACTTTAATTTATTTTTAAACACTACAATTGATTTTGTTCATTCCTGAGACAAATCCTTTATATATA
The DNA here is from genome assembly GCA_026826555.1 of Tolypeutes matacus. Taxonomy (NCBI): domain Eukaryota; kingdom Metazoa; phylum Chordata; class Mammalia; order Cingulata; family Chlamyphoridae; genus Tolypeutes; species Tolypeutes matacus. The sequence continues at coordinate 3,397,921 of JAKSZT010053764.1, read as the reverse complement.
TATATATATATATATATATATATATATATATATATATATGAAATCTATTTGCTACTGTGTTGTTTGTTTTTTGTTTTGAGAATGTTTGCATTCATGAGAGATGTTGGTCCATACATTTCTGTTTTATAATGTTCTTCTCAAGCTTTGGTATGAGCTTTGCTAACCTCATAAGATGAGTTGGAACAAATTCTCTCCTCTATTTTATGAAGGTGTTTATATGAAATTTAATGTTTGACCAGATTTGCCAGTGAAATCACCTAGACATGGAGATTTTTTTGGAAGCTCTTTCTTTATGAATTTAGTTTCTATAGTAGACAGAGGATGATGCATATTTTCTGTGTATTTTGTGTTTTTTTCCTTTCTTGATTAATCTTGTGAGGGTTTATTGATTGTATTGATATTTTCAATTAATCAACTTTTGGTTTTGTTATAGTTTTCATTTATTATCTATTTCATTGTTTTCTAATCTTCATTTTTGCTTTCCTTCATATTTTGGTTTTAATTTGCTCTTGATTAACTATCTAAAGAAAAATCTTAAAAATGCATGTGGAGATCATTGATTTTGAGCTTTCTTTTCTAATATAAGTGCTTGAAACTCTATATATTTTTTCTAAACACTTCTTTGTGTCTTGTAGGTGTTTTTATTCAGTTTGAAACATTTTCAAGTTTTCCTTGTGAATTCTTCCTTGACCTAAGGTAGAAGTGTGTTATTTAATTTCTAGATATTTGGGGATTTTCTAGACACCTTATTTTTGTTGCTTTATAATTTAATTCTGTGTGATCAAAGAAAATATTAAGACTGATTTTAAGACCCAGCATATGCTTTATCTTGGTGCACTTTCCAGGGAAATCCTCAGATAATCTCTCCCTGTACATAAACAGCCTAGCCCTTGGCCAAGAACTTATGAGGGAACCCCTTCACAGAATTCTTGGCACCTTCTTTGTGCTTCTCCCTTCTCTCTGCTGCCCTGCCCTGAAGATTCCAATCAATTCACATCCTTTGAACTCTGATCCATACCTTCTAATCTCAACAGGACCACAGTGCTTACTTGGAACTCCAGCTCACTACACTGCAATGGGAATTTCTTATCAAAGAACTGGGTTCACCTTATAAATTTTCATTCCCTTTGGGATCAGTCTTGTGCTATTTTCAGAGTCTGAAAATAGTTACTTTATATATTTTGTTCAGTTTTATCGATTTTCATGGCTAGGGGACTAACCTATTAGTTTATTTCAACATAGCTGGAAGGAGAATTTCATTCCATGAGTGATTGCATTTTGACAACAGTTTGTCTGTGCCCTTTATATTGGAAGTTAGTTTTGCTGGTGATGAAATCTTTGGCTTACATTTTCTTTCCTTGAATATCATAAATATGTTACTCCATTTTCTTCTAGCATTAATTGCTACTATAGAAAAATCTGATAATCTACTTTTATTTGCAATATAAGTCATTGCTGATTTTAATTAAGTGTAGAAAGGATTTTTTTCTTTTTATTTAAATCCAACAATTTTACCAGAATTTGTTTTAGTTTTGGTTATTAATATGGGGCTTGGTATTCTGAGATATGGGGTGTGTTCTTTCAACATGATGCTTCCACTTAATTTTTAAATTTCATGATATTTGTGTGTGTGTTTAAAAAATATAAATGTAAATGCAGTCTTAATATTTTTTTCTACTCCCTTGTTTAGGTTTTCCTCAGGGACTTATATTCATGTTGGGGTTTCGTATATTCAATATTTATCACTTTCTTTTGAATCATTTTTATTTCTTTCTTCCCTTCTCTTTTCATCTTTATACATTTCCTCCTACCTTCCTTTTCACCTTATATTTCTATTAAGGCATTATCTCTTGTGGTTATATGTGCATGTTCCTTATCATTTAATTTCATTTCTGATATAATTTTCTTGTATTTCTAATTCTTTTCTGAGTGCTATCACTTCATTTCTGAGTTTTTCTAATTCTGCTTTATGTTTTCTTTAATGTATTGTATCATTTTTTTACTGTCTTTTAGCTTGTTTTACATAGAATGTTACATTTTGAACTGTTCTGTGGACATGTCTTTCAGGTATATTTTCTTTGTCGGGATGTGGTTAGTGCCTTTGTCCTTTTTTGCTTTCAATCATTCCATGTGGGAGCTGACCTCAATATCAATATGTTACTTATTTTTATGTGAAATTTGTTTCTTGAACTTTAAGGAGGAGGCTTACAGCAGGGTGGTTTTTCTTACTTTACCTTACTCCATCTTTTGTTGCTTGTGATATAGTATTCAAAAATATGTCGGCTTGCCTTCTGAAAATTTGTGATTATATTGCCCTCTCCCACTTTTTTCTGGCCCTTCTTTTTCCTTCATCTTTATTTTCCTTCTTCTGCTCAATTTTGATTCTACTCCCAGCAGTTTCTTTTCAGCATGGCACTCAGTCCTGAGAGAAAGTCCTGGCTGTTTAATTTTGAATGTTCACAGAGACCAGACTGCTGCACCCCCTTCAGACCCTACCACAGACTTCTTGTACTCACCTGTTATTGGATTAGGAAAACTCTTCGCAGTTTCAGATTCTGTTCTGAAATTGGCCTGCCATCTATTCCAGTGAACACCTGTTAGATATTTTAGTATTCTTCTTAGGTCATTCACATGTCCCAATTTTTTTCCTTGGTGATCTCCCACGTAAATCCTGATATCATATCAGTTTAATGGTGTTGGTGACTTGTCCTCCCCTGCTTGTAATTGGGGGTTTATGGGGATACCTGATCATCTAGTTTTGTTGTATATGTTGTCTATAGGAATTTGTTTCTCTCTAAATACATTGCCTCTTTAAGGTCACTATCGCTTCCACCATTTTAAGAAGTTCTACGCAGTATTTTTATTAAAAATGGATTCTAATTGAAATAAAATATAGAGAAAATGCATTGGGTATGGGATTTTCTTGACAAGATTGAAGATCACTTGCTTTAGGTAGCACATTTCCATCAAAATATCTGCCAGTTTAGCCCCTTTACAGTGCTCCCATTTTGGTCCAGCATAGGTCCCGGGAAGGAGGATCGCTCTGGACTTGGGCAGGACAGGGACAGTAAGGGCAGGAGATGGAGGCCTGAGGGACGGCAGAGCTGAGGCCAGGTGGTCAGTTAATAATGAGAGGAGTAATGAATGAGCTAAGTTCACATAAGACGGTATAGTTGAGAATACAGCTGATCAGAAAAAGGAGGAACTAGCTATCCATTAGCCCTTATGCTGATAGGCAGGGCTGTTATCCCTGACTCTAAATCAGAGGATGAGGTTTCTGTCTCATTGTATTGTTTCTCCCTGGAAAGAAGGATGGTTTTCCATAGAGATGTAGGCTGTAGCGATCAAGAGACCAGAAGCACATAACAAAACTTGCTGTGTTTAGGGCAGGGACAGAGATTTTCAATTAACCTCAGTTTATGTGTAGGTATATTTTTGTTTCCCTTGTATTGTTCAACGAATGTTTATTGGGGAAGGTATTCTTTAATCATATTTTTATAAAGCATATCAACTTTATTATATTTGAGAAACTCCTTTAAAGGATGCCATTCTAAATCAATGTCATGGTTTGCTCTTTGTGGACCCCAGAAAATTATATCTTAACATAACCCATTGTGCCTGTACATGCAGTATAGATGGGGCCTTTTGATTAGTTTCAGTTAATGGACATTTGATTAGATCACTTTCAATTAGATCACTCTAGGGCTTTTGATTGGACTACATCAGTGAGAAGTGACCCAGGTTGGGTCTCCGCCCTCTTTCTGGGTCTTATAGAAACTGAGAACACACACAGAGAAAGAAAAGAATACAGAGAAAAGGAGCTTTGCCATTTTGACCCTTCCATGTGAAAGAGTGTACTCTACATTTGCCTACAGCTGTAGAAGGACAGAGGAGCCCTGAGAGGCTCAAGGAGATGAGGCCCAGGAAGGGATGCCTGATGAGCTTGATGAGGAAGTAGAGAGACTGGGAGACCTACTGTCTTGCCTCGCCATGTGACAGTATGCCAGGATCACCAGTAGCTGACTTTGGTGAGAAAGCATCTCTGGTGCTTTGATATGGACATTTCATGGCCTTAGAACTATAAGATTTTCCCCTAATAATATTCCCATTAAAACAGCCAACACACTTCTGGTATATTGCATTGGTAGCCCTTTAGAAAACCAAGATAATCAGTATAAATGTAACTTAAGTTACTCTTTACACATATTCAGATTTCTTAAAGTATCTGTGTATCCAAAAAGTCTTAAAAGTCATTTATTACTGAAAAATATTATTTATCAAGTTCCTGAGATAAAGACACAGTCTTCTTCTTGTATATCATGATCATTCTTCTATATACCATGTACAAACATTCAAGGCAGATCCTAAGTACTTCAAATAGTGCTCAGGATGGGAAGGGAATGTTGATCCAGTTAGCTAGTGGTCACATCTACTTGAAGGAATCAGAAGCATTCATGAAGGAGTTAGAATTGGGTGATGTCTTGGATGATGAATAAAATTTTGACTAGTAGGAAATGGGAGTGAGGAGTGAAGAACTGAGTGAACATTCCAGAAGAAGGGGCTGGCCTAGACAAAGGTATCAAGGTGGAAAGCATGAGGCATGCTCCAGTAATACCAATTATACCAATTTGGTTAGAATATATGACATGTATAAAGGAAGTTATGGAAACTAGCCTAAAAAGCTTATATAAATTGTCATGGGCTAAGTGCCAGGTAGAGGAAACTAATTTTGTAGATAAAGGGATCGTTTAGATGTTCTCAAATAAAGCTTTATGTGATCAGAGCAATTAGACGATTCTGTTGAAGGGTGGATTAGAAAGAAGAAAGCCCAAAGGTGAGGAACCCAGTAGGCCACCTTTGGACATGATTTTAACAAAGCTCATTATTTTTGTTTTAATTTGAACTGATGCCCTTGACTCTTAGTATTGCCCCATTATGTGTACACATGTAGCATCTATGTCTGTTGTGTGAAAAGTATACTGCTGAATGAGAAATGGTTTCCTATGCAGAGATGCCAAAAATGTACAGGATAAAGAGATCTTCAATGATATTTAACAAATTATATGACAAAAGGCCAGGCAAACCATTTTTTCATTGAAAAGTAATGACATCTGGACTTTTCATTGTAAATATTTTCCATCCCTAGGACTAGATTAACTGACAATTTTAGGGACAATTTGCTATAAAACACATGACTTTTTAAGCTTATTACATGCTATATATATTTTTAAAATCAGGGTTGGAGTCCTATAACTATATTCTCTCAAGAGATTATCTCTCTAAAGATTTTTATGATGTTAAGAATGTGATATAGTTTATGAAATAATCTAAGGGAGAGAAGAGAGCTCAAATTTTTCTCTTTATCTTCAGGCCAGCACTATGAATATCTGAAAAATAGACACAAGACTGTATCAGATATTTATGGCAAGTAGGTATTATAGGACTATATTCTCTGCTTGATCAACAGTTTTAAAGTATGAAAATTACATATTTTAGGTTTACCAGTTATAACATATCTATCAATATAGTTTATCATAGTATCTGAGTGCCCGCTGTAAGAACAGCAATATTGTATGTGATTTGAGCAATTTTTTTTAAATTGAATTTAGATCCTGAAAACTACATTCTGTGGAATCATAGAACATTAGAATTCAAGAGCGTTAAAGGGCTTTAGATATCTTCTAAGCCAATGTTTCTGAACACTAGTCCCACAGTTGGTTTCTGAATGAGAAGAATTTCTGAGGATATTGCTACATACTACACCCCTTACCTTGGAGAGTCACATGCTTATTAGCGTATTGAAGGCTCTGGGAATTTCCTAATGAAGAAACCAGTCTGGCTTTTTAAAACGTAGAGTTTCTCAAACTTATGTGATCCTTTGTATATGCAATGCATTCAGTAAATACTAACATTTTGTGGAAATAATGTTGCTTAGAACATATTTTGGGAAACTCTAATTGTGCAATAACTTAATTTTATGTAAAACTGAGGTCTAGGAAGATTTAAGTCAAATAAATCCATTTTTGTTTTTGACAGAGCTGTGAACCATGCCTCCCAATTCCCAGGCCACTTGTCCTTTCAATGTCCTCATCGAACTCATGTGACATAATAGAATCGTGATTATCCCTTTTCTTTTTCCATAGTGTCTTAGTCTGTCAGGGCTGCTATCACAAATACCACATACCACTTGGCTTAAACAGCAAAAGTTTATTATTGCCTCAATAATTTTTGAAGGCCAGAAGTCCAAAATCAAGATGTGGCAAGGCCATGCTTTCTCCCGGAGACGGTAGCATTCTGGTGGTGGTAGTCCTCTGTCACATGGCCGTCTGCTTCATTCTCTCCTCCTGTGGCTTTCTCTGACTCTGGCTTCTACATCTTCAAGCCCTTAGATTATGTCCAAATCTTCTCTCTCTATAAGGCCTCCAGTCATACAGATGAAAACCCATCCTGATTCAGTTTGACCACATCTTCACTGAAAATGGCATCTCCAAAAGGTCCTATTTACAAAATGGGTTTACACCTACAGTAGTGCAGATGAAGATTAAGGCCATGTATTTTGTGGGGTACATGACTTAATCCCTAATACCTAGTTACTATAATTTCCACTGATGAAATTTTCATCCAAAGAGAAGGATGAAGTCAGGGAAGAGCAACTCCACCCTTATCGCAAAGCCTTTGTTCTACACTGCTTAGAGCTAAAGAGGTTGGAGTCCTTGTCATCTCCATTTTGGCTCTTTGCTTATCTGCCTACTTTCAATGACTACCTGTGCTTCTTATAGCCTACATGTGGCCATTGTCAGGGTGCTGGGCTGCCTTTTAAGAGCTGAAATGTAATCATTCATATTTTGTTCCTTGTGCCTATTTGTCATTTCATCACTCATGTTAGTAACGCAAATTAGACTTGAAAGGGTAAGTTAGGGTTTACTCAGCAGCTATGCCCCTGAAATGTTTAATTTTTAGAAAGAAGTCAAGGAAGTATATTTTAAAAAAATAAACATGTGAAAATCATCTATAAGAGAGAGTGAAAAGAGACAAGCTCTGAGAGTCAGAAAACTTAGATTCGTTCTAGGCTGTACCCCTCATGAGCTGTGTGACTTTGCACAGGGTGCTTTATCTCTCTGGCCTTGATTTTCTCACCTATTAAATGAGTGACTTGGAATAAATGATCTGAGTTCCCTTCCATCTTTAACTTTCTGTGAATTTCTGATCTGTTAATATGAATGTTAATTATCCATGACCTGGTCACCACAGTCAGGACTTGGCTGAACTTGTTCAAACTGATGGCATCTTGAAAGAATAGCCTGGAGAGGGAAGAAAAGGCTGAATATCAGGGAATTCTCTGACCCTTGCCCAACCAATGACCAGTTCGTATTTTCACAGCCTTCCCAAGCTACACATTTTGTTATTTAATTTAGTATTGCCAACTTAAAATTGCTTTATTGTTTGTGATAGGGTATTTTTAAGCCTATAATTTTAAGAGACATCATCTACTTAATTTGGGGGTGTTCTGGCCTAGAGAAAAATAGGATACTTGGAAGAATATTACTGTCCTGGAGAAATCACATAGTAATAAGAAAGCAGAAGGTAAACTGGCTTCACAAAGAGGGCTTTGCAGACCTAACCCATAGTGCCAAATGCAGCAGAGGCCAAGGGCTGTTTCCATGGGGAATATGTTGTAGAAAGATACAACTTCTTGAATGTATACATAGGCATAATTCTATTTAGGTTAGTGACACATTATTTAGCATAGCCATTTTTCCCCCTTGGGAAAACCATACTGACAAATTAGTCAAGTAATCATCCCTGGAGAGAAGAACAAAAACCACTGGCTCTCTGCACCATGTCAGGGTTCTATAACTTAGAAAAGCTCATCAAACAAATCCGGCGGCAGGGCAGGTTTAGTTATAGCAGTCGGGTGCTCCGTTCTGTAACCAGCTGTTCTGTACGATTGGCCAGGGGGCTCTGTGTTTATTCTCTCTACAGATGTTTCTTATCTTTGAGATCCTGGGGTGACTATCATCACCTCTTTTCTTCCCTGGGAGCTTCTTGCAGTGCTTGTTCAAGCTATCCATTTATTACCAGGCAGACCGGTGATTAGAGGAGATGTACTTGAGGGGAAGTGCAGTCACACTGCTTACGGCAAGCCCCTTTATTCCACATCTTGTACTCCCAGCTTCTGAATGAAAGCAGCTAACCAGGGGAGAGAGTGAACCTCACATGAATAGACATTTGTTTTCAGATATAACGCGAAACTGGGATCGCTGGCCCATGCTGTTTTGCATCAACAGATGCTTTAAGAATGCAGTGAAAACATCTCATAAAGTGAAAACCTATCATTTGTATGGCTGCAAAGAGAGATTTTTGTTTGCCCACACAGCATTTCCCAGTGGAACCCCTGAGGCCATGAGTTTTTCAGGACAAGTTTCAACTCTGCTTAGCACACATTTATTGTGCCTGTCTTAGGAAAAAAGGCCCAAATAAGCAGAGTATTCTATTGTGAATCTTGCAAAGATTACATGGGTTTAAGATCTCTGGCTGTCTGGCTTCACACTAGAGCCAATTCACAATTACCTGAGCTAAAAAAGACAGAGTGTAGAAAATTAAAATGGAATCCACAGATAATCTCTTCTTTTTTTTTTTTTTTTAAGATTTTATTTATTTATTCATTTATACCCCCCTTGCTGCTTGTGCTCGCTGGGTCAGCTAACCACGCCGTGCGGGCGGGCTTGCCTTCACCAGGAGGCCCCGGGAACCGAACCCGGGGCCTCCCATATGGTAAACGGGAGCCCTACTGATTGAGCCACAGCCGCTTCCCAGATAATCTCTTCTTGACATTGAAAATGCCACCCTTGCCTTCACTTTGTTAAGTCATTTCCAACAGAGCATTATCAGAGTAGCTTTAAGAAACAATGATACATTTGAATTTCATACTTTTTCCTTTTCCATAAGTATTCTAGGATGAGGCTCTAGCCAACAAGTACAACAGTAATGTAAATTTAGATGAGAATGGGCCTTGGTGACCAAAACCTATATGATCATATAGACCATATTGCCAGGGCCATTTTTTTCTTTTTTTTAAGGAGCTACTGAGGATTGAACCCGGGACCTCGTACATGTGAAACAGGCGCTCAACCACTGAATTTACACCCACTCCCCACCAGGGCCATTTTTTTTTGTGTTTTTTTTTTGTTGTTGTTGTTGTTGTTATTTCTTTTTTTGGTATTTTAGGGCCATTTTTTTTAAAAGGAAAAACTCACAAAGATCTGGTAATATCTACATTAAAACTGTCTTGATTAACTAACAAGATTAAGTTTTAAGACTACGTAAATGTGGACTTTTTTATTCAACTGCCTTTGGCCATTTTGTGAATAGTATCTAATTTCTATTTAGGATGTCACTATTTTTCTACTTTTATTAACCTTACACCCGATTTTTCCCATACATCTGCAGTTCTCCATGCCCATCCTACAAGTATGGCGAGGATGGGTTAGATATTTGTAAATTATTCTCGTGACTTGGAGATAGAAGTGATCCAGATATAAGGCTAAGACACTGTTCTCATCTCCCTTCATTTTCTGTGATCTGGATGGCTCCTAGTCTAACAATTTTACATTGATTGGCTCCACATGTATGAATTTTGTTTCCAGGATCCTAATGCAGATTTTTGTTATGTTAGTACTAAATTCACCTCTTTCCCCTGTAGCAGAACATTTCCTCTCACACACAAAGCTGAAACAAAATTGCCTGGGTGGAAATCCACAGTGATAACCACTATTAAATGAGAGACATGTTTTGATGGGGTGCTGAACTGCGCAAAAGAAGCTGAATTCTAGATGAATATGGAAATAATGTGGTTTTTTTTTTTACAACCATACTCTAGGATGTGCAAAAAGAAGAATATAGAATCAAAAGAATGAAAGAAGAAATAATGGATTGGAGACTTGAAAATAATTTAAGAAAAATCAAACAAAAGAAAATGAAAATAAGAATTTAAAAACCCCATTCCATAAGCTTTAGACTAGGAAAATTAATGATTCATAAGATCCAAATGTTTAATGTTCTGCATTATTTGTCCAAATATTAAGTCATTGTAAATATGTCAACTTCAGGCCTTAAGACAGTAACTGGAAGGTAGATGTATAACCTGGTATGGATTAGAAATTTACGCCATGGGTGTTAAATGCAGAGCAAGAGGCAAGTCTAGTTTAGCTCAGATCTTCACACCCACAGTGCTGAGCCTTCCCTATAGTATTCCTGCCACCAAACCACTGTTGATTTTTCGTAGGCAAGCAGAATAACATGACACTGGAAAGAACCTTGTCTCCAGAATATACAGGGACATATTTATACTTAATGGCATTAGAAAGTAGGTCCTTATTAGACTAGAGCAAAGGATTTCCAGAGCTAAATCCTCTTTTGAAGAAAGAACTTGAGGTGTTTGTATACCTCTAGAAGAAAGAAATGGGCAAAAAGTATTCACATTGACTTTTTTTTTTTTTTAATTACCAGAGCTGGGGATTGAACCCAGGAACCTTGTATGTGGGAAGCCGGTGCTCAACCCATGAGCCACATCAGCTCCTCACATTGACTCTTAAAGGCGGAAATTTTAATAATTGTGACCATAAAGGTTTTTGGAGGCCAGATAATGGAGTGTTTTTGTTTTCTTGGGTGTTTAAGCAAATACCATGCAAAGGGTTGGCTTAAACAATGGGAATTTATTATTAGCTCATGGTTTGGGGCTAGAATTGGGCTAGACAAAAAGCCCAATTCAGAGCATCATCATGGCTATGCCTTCTTCCCAAAGACCGGCTTTCTGACTGGCTGCTGGCAATCCTTGGTCCTGGGCTCTTCTGACATATGACAGTGCAACATGGTGGCCTTTCCTGGCCTCTCCCTTTTCTTCTGGGTTCCATTGACATTCAGCTTCTTGCTTTCAGTGACTTTCTTTCTCTCTGCCTGAATTTCATTCTGCTTATTTAGGACTCCAGTAATAGGATTAAGACCCGTTATGACTGAGGTGGGCCATACTTTAACTGATGTAACCTTATCCAGAGATCCTATTTAAAATAGGTTCACACCCACAGAAATGGATTAAGTTTAAGAACATGTTTTTCTGGGGTACATAGCTCCAAACTACCACAATGTTGAATTTAAAAATGAAAATATTTTATTAGTTTGCATTTAGTAATTAGGAGCTTGCAAAGACATTAGAATTCTATTCTGGCTTCTTGCATTTATTAAAAGTAAAACAAAGCAAACAAACAAAAACACTGCATCCTCAATACCAAGGTTGGTATTTACTGTTATTTTGATTTTACCCTTATTTTATCCTGAGAATCTAATTGAACCAAATCAAGCAAAATTCAGTCAATGGAAAAACCCATTTAACATCTTCTATCATGACATTTGGATGAGAGAGTTATCTGGGATTTTTTTTCCTTTTTCAATGTATAATTATTTATCTCTTGAACTGAAACACATATCAGTATTAAAATAGAAATAAGAATATATTTTACAGTTTAAATTCACCTTTTGAAAGCATTGGTATGTATAGGGGCAATGGATGGCTCATTTGATTGTTTTCCCTGACTATGGTATAGAATTATTAAAAATTTGGGGCCATGTGATATTTTGAAACTGTATTTACCCCATAAAAGTATGTTATTAAAGTTAATCCATTCCTGTGGTTGTGGACCCATTCTAGGTAGGATCTTTTGATTAGGCTACCTTACTTAAGGTGTGACCCACCTCATTCAGGATGGGTTTTAATCCTCTTACTGGAGTCTTTTATAAACAGTATGAATATATAGAGAAAAAGAGAGTCAAGGAAGCAAGAAGCTGAAATCAACAACACTGGAAGAGAAGGGAAAGACCAGCAGATGCCATCCTTGTGCTTTGCTGTGTGACAGACCAGCTTTGCCGGTCTTCAGGAAAAAAGCATTCTCTTGATGATCCTTGATTTGGACATTTATTGCCTCAAAATAGTAAGCTTGTAAGCTAATAAATAGGTTAAAAGCCAGCCTATTTCATGGTATCTGCTTTCAGCAGCCCAGTAAACTGAAACAGGCCATGATTAATTGATAGGCAATACTCAACCTTGCTGTTTCTTCACCACCCACTATCCTTTCCATAAAATGACTTAAGAGGAAGAATCATGAACATGTCTTCACACCTGCAAATGTACATATAAAAAGTTTAGGACTTGTTAAATATAAAAGTTCTTGACAAATTTCTCTTTCACCTGTATGCAGTTTGTTGAAAGAAATGAATTCTCATTTTTTAAAAAAATTGAAGTATTCATACATGAACATACAGAAACAATAAGTGTATAGTAAAAGTTGTGAACTTACAAAACAGACATGCATAACATCATACAGGGGTCCCATACTTTACCCCACTACCAACGCCTTGCATTGTTGTGAGACATTTGTTTCAAATTATGAAAGAATATCATCAAAATCTTACTACTAACTATAGTCCATATCTTACATTTGGTGTATGTTTCCCCCAATCCATCCTATTGTTATTTTTTAAAATATATTTTTATTACAGAAGTTGTGAAATTATAAAACAATCATGCACATGTCTAGAATTCCTATACAATACCCCTTCACCAACATACCACACCATGGTGGAACATTTGTTACAGATTATGAGGTAATATCATCAGACCATTACCACCAACCATGGTCCATAGCATACATTTGGCACTTTTTTTCCATACTTACCCAATATCAACACAGTACATCTTTGGCATAGATGCATGAATATTACAGTATTGCTGTTAACCACATTCCATAGGTCACACCAATTGTAATGAATTCTCATTTTAATCATTTCCTCTCTCATATTCATATTTGTTCTTTCCTATATGCCCTTGCTCTCTTGCATGTAATATTTTCCTCTCTCTCATTGTAAAGAAACTGGGGTTAAAGTAGATGTCTTGGGATTAGAGAGGCTCTGGCGTTACATATGGAACTTCCAGGAATCATCTGGAAACATTCAGGTATTTGCTCCTAAACAGCAGGTCATGCAGGAAGATTTTGGTGCCTGTGCACATCAGTGTGCGCACAGCGGACTGCCATGCTTCCTTGGGTCATACGGTTGGTATAGGCTTCGGTTCATTCTGAGGAGCATAGACACCTCAGGCAATGAAATTCCCCCCTTTTCCGATCATCCAACTTCAGTTTAGGGCTCAGGCATTCCCTTTTCCCAAGGACAAATTTAAGGAACAGCCCAGTGGTAACTTGACCATGTCTTTAAAATTCAAAGGATAAGGATAAAAGGAGGTCCTTGTTTCAAAAGTCAGAGTCCCTAGGACAAACAGTTCCACAGTAATAACAAAACACGGACCTGAAGTTTATACCGGACAATCTGTTATGCCCCCTTACCAAAAACCGTGTAGCCCAGTTCGATTCACTATGAGTGCATTGCCCTTCAGAATTCTTGGCTTTTGGCAGCATGGCACCACTCTTGCAATCCCACGGTGCCTGCAGTCCTCTGACATCTACATGGACCTGGTTTATAGTCACACCACAGTCCAAATGACACTTGTCCTTGCCCATAAAACCAAAGAGAGCAGAAAGAGTGATAGACTGATGCCAGGGATTTCTTCATTAGAAGTATTACCTTTCACTGCTCCAAGCAAATGAATTTGGGTTATTAATGGAGTAGAGTGTTCCCAAAGAGAGAAAGAGGAGCACAGGCAAGGGAGACAAAGTTAGATTTCTCCCCAAACGCAGCTGCTCAAAGCAGTCAGAGATGCCTTTTCTTTATTAATGCTTTTCTTTCCTCTTTCCCTCAAGACTACTTCTGGTAACTCAGTTTTGCTTGACTTGGGTGCCCAAGAGCCTGTGTCTTTTTTGTTTCTGACCTGGATCTGAGGGCAGGAGGCTAGAGAGTGTCTTGTCCTCAGCTCTCAGTGTCTCAGGGTTTGGCCATGATCGTTCAGACCTCCGCAATGTAGGTTGATTCCAGGATGGGCAGGGGAGCCCAAAGAAGTAACAGCTTCTGTGAACTGTGGCTCAGAGAATGCTTGAGTGGGGAGGATGCAGGATTGGACAGATTTAGAGAATCTCTGAGAATTCAGGCCAAACAGGGTCTATGACTGAAATCAAGATTCTCAGTTTATAGAATGAAGCTTGAAGAAAAAAAATAATTTCCTGGAACCTCCCTTCTTTACACTGACCTTAGAAACAGACACAACTCCCAAATGGGACATCCTCAGCCAGAGGCTTTTAGGGGTTCTGATTCCAGCCAGTCATTCACTGTCTCTTTTGCAGGAGAAATACTGATGGCATGGAATTACAGCAGCTGCCATTCTTTTGATATTGACTACAGAGCTTTATCTCAGGCTTGAGAGCTTTCTAGGCTAATTGGAAGTAGGCCCTTTATACTTACTTACTAGGAAATGCTAGGTTACACAAATGGTACTTAGCTAGACCTCATGGCTCTGGGCCACTTTCTCCTTTATCTCACTTTGCTGTGCCTACTGCTGTAGGTGATCATTATGGATTTAAAGTAAATCTGGTCCACCCTGTATAAAAAATAGGTGTTAACACTCTCCTCAGAATGCATATAAGTCCACTTGGAGGGAAATCAAAGCTTAGTTTTTGATCAATTTTGTTTAACAAACTTAAGTAAAGCAAATACCCTCTCATTTACCTCAAAACTTTGATCTGGTTTTAGTTGATGTGAAAAAGTAGCAACAAATTCATTCTCCAAAATGATGCATTTTCCATGTGTTTGTTCTTCAGAGTGAAGTTCAGAAATGTGTTTTCTTAAGCTTTCCTAGCTAAAAATAACAGCAAGAAAATTTACCCTTTGCTTTTAAATGAGATTGAAGAATTTTCTCCATCAAGGTCAGGACTGGGTTCTCATAACTGTCTCTACTATCTCCCCAATGGTTAAATATAAAAGCATTATTTTATAAATCATGAGCTTATACTCAAGCTGTACACATTGGATTGTAATTTGTTTTAATATTCAAAACTAAAAATAATTTTGCAGTGGGCAAACCCCCAGATGTGTTTTGTCAGTCTCTTTTTCACTTAATGTCTAAAGCTTTATGTATTTAAGGGAAATTTTATCCAGATGTTTCTCATTTATTTACTCTTAACTCATCGGTATGTGTAGTATGAGTTATTTGATGTCCAAGAAGTCTTTTTAACCATTTAATGTGCTTATTTTATGTGTCTATGAAATGGAAAATGAGTTTCTGCCAAGAAAGCAAACTGTGCAAAGCTTATCACCATCATTGCCAACAAGTATTTACCCCTAAAATTTCGTTTGATTTAAAAATCTGAACAAGAAATTTCTGAATATGCTATCAGCTAACCAACATAACAACATTGCTTCTATTTTCTACAGTATTGTGTGCTCAGGCCTTGTATAAAGAGTTAATTATAACCTTGTATAAAGAGAGAAGATGGCGTCACAGTCTTTATAAGGACATATGTCAAATGTTGAGCCAAGGAAAATCCATGCAACTCTTCCCAGAAATCACTGGTGAACCCAATCCATCAGTTCCATGCATCTTTTCAAACATTGTCAATTGTTAGAAATGTCATCTTTTTAGGCATCTAAGCGGTACATTTCATATCTGGTATTCCACCAAAGAACTATTTCTCCAACAGATGCCACTTTAATTGTGCCCTTTTAGCCTTTGTTTTTACAGAACATCAGGAATCTGTTGCAAGTATTTATTTCATTACATCGATGTAGTGGAGGTTTGCCCATTCATTCAGTGTATTTATTGAGTGCTCATTCTGCCCCCAGGCACTTTGCTAAGTCCTATGAACAAGAAAATGGATAATATATACTTCCTATAGTGTTCAGCCTGGTGGGGGGAACTGGAAAGTGTAGAAGATGTTATTGAAGTCCTCCCACTAAGGCCTTGGCCATAGTTCACCAGCAGGACAGCCACAAATAAATATAACCTGGAGGTGCAAAGGAGTTGACGTCCCCCAGGAGCCACCCTCCATTAATGTGCTTCAGCTTCTACTCCCTTTGGTCTGATGATCATGAGGTATGTTCCACAAAGTTTCTCAGAGGGATATCTGGGGGATTGAGACACAGTTGCCCATAGTAGCCATCTACTCATTAACCCCTTATTGTTGTTGTTGCTTTTACCCCCTTCCTTGTCTCCCTTTTCCTCCCTTATGCTTCCTGGAACCATCCCCCAAATAAAGCACCAGCACTTTGTCTCATCTTTACTTTTTGAGAGAAACCTAAGCTAAAGCATGCAGAAAACCGATAGTTGTACTAGTGATACACGCTGTAACAGAAGTATGTATAGTGTGGGTCCAGGGACCTGCAGCAGAACATAGAATAGCTCTTTCATTTGGTAGGGATTTGTGGGGGATTTACTTGTTCAACGTCAATATCTCCCTCTCTAGTGTAAACTCTACAAAGTCAGGAGTCCTGTCTAATCACTGCTGTATCCTTGTGTCAGGCATATGATAAGCGTTCATAGCATACTTTTGAATAGATTATCTTTTTAAAGCAATTAATAGAGATATATTAACTTACCATACAATCTATCCAAAGTGTACAATCAATGGCTTTTAGTATAATCACAGTGCTGTGCATCCATCAGCACAAGCAATTTTAGAACAATTTCACTTCTTAGTCCCTCTATCCTTCCCCAGCCCTATATAATCACTTATCAAATTCCATCTTTATAAATTGATTTATATTTACATTTTATATAAATGGAATCATACAATATGTAGTATTTTGTGTCTGGTTTCTTTCATTTAGCATAATGTGTTTTTTTTTTTTTCTTTGCCTATATTAACATCTTGTAACATCAACATGCATTTGTTAAGTTTCAAAGAGAAACAGCCTTATATATGTAATATTACCCATATTCATATTTCACATGAGGTTTTATTATGCTGTATAGTCCCATGTTACATTTTTTAGCTTTCCTTCTAGTAATATACATGACCTTAGACTTTCCCTTTCAACCACTCTCATACCCATATAATGGCACTGAGAGTTTCAAGCACTATGTTGTGGTCTCACCTTTTCTATTCATTTCCAAGATAAAGAAAAAACCTACCAATTCTGCACAGGTTGACCCTCAGCTTTCCATTCTCTAACCTCCTTCATATTCAAGGTATTAACTCCATGAGTTTACACGATATATTTAGTTCATAATAACACAGTCATATAGTATTTGTCCTTTTGTGTCTGGCTTGCTTCATTCAACATAATGTCTCCGAGGTTCATCTATGTTGTCATATGCTTTACGACTTCATTTCTTCTTACAGCTGCATAATATTCTTTGTGTGTATATACCACAGTTTGTTTACCCATTAATTGGTTGATTGTCACCTGGGTTGTTTCAATCTTTTGGCAATTGTGAATAAAGCTGCTATGAACATAGCTGTGCTGATTTCTGTTTATTTAACTGCTCTCAGTTCTTCTGGGTATATACCCAGTAGTGGTATTGCTGGGTCATGTGGCAAGTCTATATTCAAATTCTTTAGAAATTGCTAAACATTCCTCCACAGTGGCTTTACCATTCTACATTCTCACAAACAGAGAATACGTGTTCCTATCTCTCCACATCCTCTCCAACACTTGTAGTTTTCTATCTTTTCAATAGTGGTCATTCTAATAATAATAATATCAATTATTACAATGATATCTCATTGTAGTTTTGATTTGTATTTCCCTAATAGGTAGTGATATTGAACATTTTTTTCATGTGTTTTTTTTACCATTTATATTTTTTCTTTGGAGAAATGTCTACTTAAGTTTTTTGCCCAATTTTTAATTGGGTCATTTGTCTTTTTGTTGCTGAGTTGTAGCATCTCTTTATATCATGGATATTAAAACTTTATTGGATATGTGATTTATAAATATTTTCTCCCATTGAGTTGGCTGCCTTTTTACCCTTTTGACAAAGTCCTTTGAGGTGCAAGTGTTGAATTTTGAGGAGGTCCCATGTATCTGTTTTTTTTTGTTGTTGTTGCTCATGCTTTGGGCATAAGATCCAAGAAACTACCACCTACCACAGGATTTTGAAAATGCTTCCCTACATTTTCTTCTAGTCATTTTATAGTCCTAGTTTTTTTTATATACGTCTTTGATCCATTTTGAGTTGATTCTTATATAGGGAGTAAGATAGGGGTCCCCTTTAATTCTTTTTGTTATAGATATCCAGTTCTACCAGCGAAGAGACTGTTTTGTCCTGTTAACATGGACTTGGTAGGTTTGTCGAATACCAGTTGGCTGTAGAGGTGAGGGTTTACTTTTTTTTTTTTTTTATTATGGGTAAAAATCAAAATTCTCACAATACATACAAACATTTGCAAAATGATATATAAATATAAATGCATATATGTGTATTTGCTTACAAAAATGTTATTTATATATATATATATATATATATACATATATTTTAAGAGGTGCTTAGATTACCCAAAATATTACACGGAACCCACTGGGATTCCCATGTTGCCCACCTCCCACACCTCCCACCACATCCCACACAAACATCTCCCACAGTGTGGCCCACCACCCTCAATGAACTTACACATCCTGGGGCCTTGCCACCAACCATAGACCACAGGAGCCAGTGGCCACTTGAGGGTTTACTTTTTGACTCTCAATTATATTCCACTGATCAGTGTGTCTAGCTTTATGCCAATATCATGCTGTTTTAACGACTAAACTTTGTAATATATTTCAAGGTCAGGCAGTGAAAGTCCTCCCACATCGTTCTTTTTTTTTTTTTTTTTTTTTTTTAGAATGCTTTTGGGTATTCAAGTGCACTTTTCCTTCCAAATAAATTTGGTAATTGCCCTTTCTATTTCTGTAAAGTAGGCTTCTGGAATTTTTGATTGGTATTGCATTGAAGTTATAAATGAGTTTGGGTAGGATTGACATCATCATGGTATTTAGTCTTCCAATCCATGAATATGGAATGCTTTCCATTTGTTTAGATTTTCTTTGATTTCTTTTAGCATTGTTTTGAAGTTTTCTGCATATAGGTCCTGTACTTCTTTTGTTAAATTGATTCCTAGTTATTTCAGTCTTTTTGTTGGTAATGTAAATGGAATTTTTCCCTTATTTCCTTCTCAAATTGTTCAGTACTAGTTTACAGAATCATTACTGATTTTTGCCCATCAGTCTTATAACCTGCCAATTTGTTGAACTCATTTATTACCTCGAGTAGCTTTGTCATAGACATTTCAGAATTTTCTAAATATAAGATCATGTCATTGTGAATAGTGAGAGCTTTACTTCCTCTTTTCCTTTTTCGATGCCTTTTTTTTTCTTGTCTAATTGTTCTGGCTAGAAATTCTAGCACAATATTGAATAATGTTGGTGACAGTGTGCATCCTTGTCTTGTTCCTAATCTTAGAGGGAAAGCTTTCAACCGTGCTCTATTGGCTGTGGGTTTTTCATATATGTCCTTTATCATATTAAGAAATTTTCCTTCCATTCCTATCTTTTGAGTGTTTTTATCAAGAAAGGATGCTGGATTTTGTAGAATACCTTTTCTGCATTGATGGAGATGATCATATGTTGTTGTTTTTTTCTTCAGTTTGTTAATATGGTGTTTTTTGTTAATTGATTTTCTTATGTTGAACCATCCTGGCATACCAAGAATAAACCCCACTAGATCATGGTATATAATTCTTTTGATATTTGATATGCTGTTGGATTCTATTTGCAAGTATTTTTGTTGAGAATTTTTGCATCTGTGTTCATTAGAAAGATTGGACTGTGATTTTCTTTTCTTTTATTATCTTTACCTGGCTTTAGTATTAGGGTGATGTTGGCTTCATAAAATGTGTTTGGTAATTTTCCCTCTTCTTCAATTTTTTTGGAAAAGTTTAAACAGGATTGGTGTTAATTCTTCTCAAAATGCTTGGTAAAATTCACCCATGAAGCCATCTGGTCATGGACTTTTCTTTGTTGAGAGATTTTTGATTACTGATTCAATCTCTTTAAATGTGATTGGTTTGATAAGCCTTGTATTTCTTGTAGCATCAATATAGGTTGTCTTACTGGGTGTCCCTTGCATGTGATGGTTTGCTTTTCCCTTGCTGCTTTCAGAACTTTTTCATCTTTGACATTTGTTATTCTGAATAGTATGTGTCTTGGAGTAGGTCTATTTGGATTTATTCTGATTGAGGTACACTGTGCTTCTTGGTCATGTAAATTCTTTTCTTTCATGAGAGTTGAGAAATTTTTAACCTTTATTTCCTCAAACACTCCTTCTGCCCCTTTTCCTGTCTCTTCTCCTTCTGGAATTCCCATGACTTGTATATTGTTGTGCCTCATGTTATCATTCAACTCCCTGAACCCCCTGCTCGTTTTTCCATTCTTTTTTTCTCTCTTTTCTTCTCTCTCTTCAATTTCAGCTGATCTGTCTTCTGTATCACTTTTTTTTTCTATCATTTCGAGTCTGCTGTTGTATGCCTCTAATGTGTTTTTGTCTCACCTATCGTGTCTTTCATTCCCATGAGCTCTGTTGTTTTACTGTTCAGGTTTTCAATTATTCTTTGTGCTTGGCCAGTGTCTTCTTGATGTCCTTTTTCTCTTTAGACATATTGCCTTTCAACTTATTAATTTGATTTTGCAAATTTGTATGAATCTTGTTGATTAGTTGTCTCAAATCCTGTGTCTCATTTGGGGCTTTGATATATTCCTTTGCTTGGGCCATTTCTTCCATTTTCTCAGTATGGCTTGTAATTTTCTGCTGATGTCTAGGCATCTGATTATGATGGTGAGTTTACTCTGATGCTGAATTGCTTTCTCTTTGGTAGGGAGTTAGTGGCGGGAGGCTGTGTGTTACTGCCATTTTTTTATTTTTGGTTCAACATCTTCTAGGTCTTTAGGATTTTCCCCATTTGTTGCTCAAATAAAGGCCATGAACCCAGTAATGGGGTACACTCCCGCTTCCAAGGGCCTTCGCAAGGGAGGCTGTAAAGGCTGGAAAAAGCCTCTCTTACTTATTTACTTTTAATTTCCTCACATGTGCTTTTTTGGTCTGCCAGCAGATGACAATCTTTGGCAGTCCTCTCAGTTTAAAACCGGGTAAGAGTGTGTTCGCTGCAACACTGACCTGATAAGTGTGTTCAGAGGATCCTGCCTGGAGGCAGTTCAGACCTTGGCAATTCAAACTTTCTCAGAGGCTGTTCTCCAACCTTTACTGGCAACCCACTCCTTTTTCCCAGATAGGAAGTATTTCCACTCGCCTCTGCATCCTCAACAACCAGTCCCAGTCAGTAGAGAGAGAGATTGAGAGGGTTGATTTCTTTAGTCCTGTGCCGGCTCCCTAGGCAAACAATGTCGTGGCCCTGCCCGCTTGGAAGTGATCATGGGACACAGCAGACCAAATATGTTGACCAAAAGTTGAATCAGCCTTAGGCTGCATCCCTCTCTCTCCTGTTTCCTGGGGAAGTATATCCCTATATCCCCCTCTGTCTGTAGCTACTGGCCTGAGGCTGGAGTATTCAAAGTTTCTGCTCATTGGTGGGGGCAGAATACTGGTGGCTGCAGCTGCAGCTTCTACTCACAATCTTAACATCAAGATTTTTTTTTCCCCTGTGCCCCTTCTTTTCTGGATGGTGTCCTGCCTTCCCCTGGTGTCCAAACCCTAGAACATTTTTTCTAGGCAATTTTTGCCTGTTATCTAACTATTTTTCTGGGAGAGAAGAGAATTATGTTTCTTTCTAATCTGCCATCTTCCTGTAAGTCTTGTAGATGATCCTATTTTGAATGAGAGGAAGCTGAGAAACAGAAGGGTAAAATCACTTGCAAAGTCAATCAGTAATAGAAGAGTCAAAACTAAATCCCAGGCCTCATATCTAGTTCAGGGATTTTCCCCCAGCTGACTCTAAAAGAATAAGATGGAGCTAGAAGGTTGTGGGGATTAAGAGTAGGGCAGTACTCAGGACAACCTCCAAATCCCAAAGAAGCCCCTGAATTTCAACTGCTCGTCCCCTTCCTGCCCCCAAAGTGTCAAGTGGCCACTGGCTCCACCTCATTGTTATAATTTCTTCCATTGCTAGAATCACCAATATGTGTACAACAGAATACCATCAAGTCCACTTTGGTCCATAGTTCTTCCCCCAATCCTGAGGGGACTGGGATGGTGATGTCCGCTCCACCTCCAAGTGAGAGAGGTTGTCCTGAGTACCATTGTGGCAATGGATGTAGGCCATTTTAAATCAGCACACACCACTCAGAACTGTGTGGGAGAGAGTGTGGTCTATGATGTGAACTGTGACCTATGGTTGGTGGCAAGGCCCCAGGATGTGTAAGTCCATTGAGGATGGTGGGCCACACTTGTGGGAGATGTTTGTATGGGATGTGGTGGGAGGTGTGGGAGGTGGGCAACATGGGAATCCCAGTGGGTTCCGTGTAATATTTTAGGTACTCTAAGCACCTCTTAAAATATATTTATATATATATAAATAACATTTTTGTAAGCAAATGCACATATATGCATATATATTTATATATCATTTTACAAATAATGGTATGTATTATGAAAATTTTGATTTTTACCCACAATAAAAAATTAATTAATTAAAAAAAAAAAGAGTAGGGCAGTAGATTCTAAGGCTGACTTCTGCACAAGCATGGTATATGTGGGGAAATAAACATCATTTAGATATGATTGGATTATACAGGGCAGGTGAAAGTTGACTGGAGAAACAGATGAAGGACAAGAAATAAGTCATGTGGGAAGACATGGTAGACTGTACTAAGGCATTTGGTTTGGCTCTAACTGGCTAATGGCACTATGCATGTGGGTGTCATCATGAAAGGATTTCGATTGGGAGAAATATCTGTTTATATCTTAGAAAGAAAACTGGCTTAGTAAGGAGGGTAGATGGGAGTGGGCAAGATTGGAGATAGGGAGAGTATGGTGGTTTAAAGCTGTATGTATTCCAGAAAAACATGTTCTTAAATCTAATTCAATCCTGTGGGTGTGAACGCATTGTAAGTAGGACCTTTTGATGAGGTTACTTCAGTTAAGCTGTGACACACCTCAGTCAGGATAGCTCTTAATCCTGTTACTTGTGTCCTTACAAGTGGAATGAAGTTCAGGTATATATATATAGAAAGGCCACAGAGGCAAGTAGCTGAAATCAATGAAACCTGGAAGAGAAGGGAGAGACCAGCAGATATCACCATGTGCCTTGCCGTGTGACAGAGGAGCTAAGATGGTTAGCATATGGGTGCAGATCACCAGCCTTTGGGAAGAAGGCATCACCTCCATGATGCCTAGATTTGGACATTTTCCTGGCCTCAAAACCATGAGCAAATAAATTCCCATTGTTTAATCCAAACCATTTTATGATATTTGCTTAAATAGCATAGGTAACTAAAACAGAGACGGGGGTACTCCAAATATATCTAGGTAAAAGGAATGAAAGGAATAGAGGTGCAGGATGAGGCAGAAGGAAGAGCCAAGGTATAGGCTTCTAGCTCTGGCAACTGGGTGGTGCCAGTTCTTGAGATAGAGCAGGTAGGAAGATCAGTATAGAGAGAGTTGATAGGCTTTGAGTTACCTATGGAGCATCCAGGTTCCTTGAGAAGGTCTGGGTTCTAGAAAGAGAGATGTAGGTTTGGAGAGTCACTGGCACATGTGTAGTCATTTGAAAGTGTGGAAGATAATGAAAAAAAAATTAAAGAAACACCAAAATAATATTCAAAAAACATCAAAATCATTGTTCTGAGTACTTATAAATATTAACTCTTTTTAGCAACTATAGGAGATAGTTACTTATTAGGATTAAATCATGTTCACCACAAAAGGCATGATCAGCTCTCAACAACTGATCCTGTAGGTGTGAACTCATTTCTAAATAGGACTTTGAAAGATATTATTAGTTAAGTGTGCCCAAACTGAATGAGGGTGGGAGTGTCCTTAATCTAATATGGCTGAAATTTTTATAAGCAAAGGAAATTAGACACAGAGTGAGAAAGCCATGGAGGAGCAAGAAGCTGAAAGTCAACAGAATCTGGAAGATAAAGGAGAGGTAATGCCATGAGACAGAAAAGCCAAAAAACCCCAAGGATTTCAGGCATCCAGCTCCAGAATGTCACAGTCTTCAGGAAGAAAGCATTGCCTTGCTGACACCTCTATTTTGAACTTCTCTTAGATTTAAAACCATGTTTAAGCTAACCTATTTATGGTATTTGTTTTAGCAACTAGGAAACTAAGTCAGTACTGTTAATGTTCTATGTTGCAGATGAAGAAACTGAGGCATGGAGAACTTAAACTTCTCAAGGTAATACAACTAGTAAGTGGTGAGGCTAGGATTCCTCAGATTGAGTGAACAGAGAAAAGACAAGTTCATACCTACAGTGAATGGAATTAGAATTTGATATAGATTAAGACTAATAAGAAATGTCAAAAGAGGTAAGAGAACTATAAGGGAAAAAAGCAGCTTCTTAGTAGGTCAAAGGAGAGGCATTACTTGGGTCACAGGCCGTGGAGAGATCAAGAAACAAGAAGTCTAAAAGATTTTCACTGGGTTTTTATGTTGAAGAAGTCACTGTTAACAGCCATTTTAATGAAATGATTGAGGTTGTCCACTGAATCAAGTACTTGCCAAGGATCAGGAGAAATACCTAAGGACAAAGCTGTGCAAACCAAACAGCTTACTCAATCTACAGGAATCAGTCCTTGTGAATGAGTTTGATTGACAGATTTGTGTTACAAATATTGTGTGAGGAAATTTAAAATGAACCAACCTTTCTGGAGGCTACAGCTACCTATTCTGATATGAGAATGTACCAGCATTTGGCAACAGTGGTGCCAAGAAGGAAGGACAAAGGGAGGAAGGGAAAACTTAAGTGAAAACGACAATAAATATGAAATAAGAAGAATTTCGAATTGTTATTTCTGAGACTCAAATGCTTTGCTTTTGATATTGCTCATATATGAAGAAATAAAAGTGTTGCATCAGACTCTGGAGCTTGAAATACCAGGAGAAAAAAGATTCATGCTAAATCCCTTGCTGATGGATGCTGGCAGCCTACAAAAAAAAAACATGTGGGAGAAAGTCCTCAAGCTTAGAGTACAAGGGGAATGACTTTTGCACATGTCCAAAGGCAGTGGTGAAGGCAGAATAGAATGTGGGACTGAGAAATCATTGTGGGCAGGCCTAATGAGGTGGAGACAATTCTTTCCTCAGTCATGTTTTAAGGTAAGTCAAGAGCATTTGGACATGAGCCGCTGTGGTTGACTTTCTCCATAAGGGGCTTTTGCTCGTACCTGCACTGAATTCATTAGTTGTCAATGATAATTGAGTCAATTGGGAGTGTTTGCCTGGAAAGTACTCTACTTTCCAGGTTTTAGAAAATGAAGCTTGAAATTGGTCAGCTGAAATTGGTTTATGAATTGCTAGAAATCCCTAGACAGATTTCCATCAATTCAAAACATCACAGACAATCCTGTATTTGCAGTGGGCTTTGAGTTATTCATGAAATCCTATTGAACATCTTTTTTGCATTAATTTAGTGATATTTCTCACTGACGTCAAGGTGATGAAAAATAACACAAAACCTTACTTGGCTGGCTGTGGAGTACTTGGAAACCCACCAGAGCATGCTGCAGGCAATTTCTGGAAGGCAGGCAGGAAGGCAGGCAGGGGGACCCAACATACCTCAGAAACTACCTCAGAGATGAGCTTTAGAGAAGGAGGAGTCTACAATTATGGGAGTAAAGCTCACAAACATTTAATTGCTGCTAGCAGTTTCTGAAAAGCTTTAAGAAATATGAAAACATGCACCAATGGCAGGGGTAAGGGGACGGAGGTACTCTTTAAAAGAGAAAAACGAGCATTTTATTTATTTATCAAACACTTTTATAGGGTTTACTGTGTTCCAGACTTTTCTAATGGCTCTATCAACATTAATTCATTTATTAGTCTTGACAACCTTTATGAGGTGGGTACTGTTGTCAGTTGACAGACTGGGATGGTGTGGCACAGAGAGGTTAAGTAGCTTGCTCATGGTCACACAGCTACTGAGCTGAGATTTAAACCTAGGGAGTCTGGCTGCAGGGTCCATGCTTTTAACCACCATGCATGCTCCTCCTCATACAGCAAAGCAAAGGAAACAGTATTTCCTTTCAAGTGTCTAAACCTATTATCTTTAATAATACTCAGACTGGCTTTCCCACTTGATTCTAGTTTTACTACTTTATGCTTCATCAAGTCATTCTTTGATATGTTGGAGATAACCACTTACCATGTCATACCAACTCTGCTGGAGGAAGCAGAGAGATAGCATTGGAATTTTTATGTAATGGTGTGTTGTCTTCCCCTTCTATGCAGTTGAGTTCTTGACTCTAGGACATGTTGAAAGATTATAAATAGGAATAATTTCTACTGCAAAAACTGAGAACACAGACTTTCATGGACAAAGTATGGAGTCCATAGTTCTGACAGATTGTCTTCAGAAATTCAACAGCTTCAAGATATGCTAAGAAGCAGAAAGTGAGGGGGGAAAGTGTAAATTGCCACCGCACATGATTTATTTCTCTTGAGACATCCTTTTTTTGAAAGCAAAATCAATATATTTCTAATAGTTTAATTGATTATTTGAGAAATGATTTATGTTTCTTACATAAAAGTTCTTGGTAACTAGGATTTTGTTTAGCACAGATATTTGCCCATCCAAATCATTTTGTTGCTTGGAAATCAGGCCCTGTTCACTGTTATCATGAAGTCTTTCCCCATCAAATCTTTTTAGCCAGCGGTAGCTACCCTCAGAAGTCACATGGCTCCTCAGAGAGGGAGCTTGCACCTTACATAGTAGATGTTTTATCTAGTAGTCAAAAGAATGGGCCCTTTTTATTGAAAATGCCCTGTCTCCAATCCAGACTTCTCTTCTCAGACTCTGGTGTCCAACTCTCTTCTCAACATCTCCACTTGAACTTCCAATGGGCATCTCAGAATTAATGTATCCAAAATTGAACTCCTGCACCTGCAGCCTTCCCCATGTTAATAGAGAAAAACACCATCCTTCAAATTGCTGAAGCATGAAACCTCAGAGGCATTTTGACTTCTTCCTTTTTCTCACAGCCTGCATTCGATACAGCAAGGGCTCCTGTTGGCTCTACCTTCAGAATACATCTGGAACCGAACCATTCCTGACCCCCTCATGGTACTACTGTTTTGAACCACCATCTTCTGCTCCTTGGGTTGCTGCAGTGGTCCCCTAATGGTCCCTATACTTCTTCTCTTGCCGCTCTAGAGTAGCAGAAGTGATCCAGTTAAAAAACATAAGGTGGCAAATTTCACTACTCTGTTAAAGACCCTGTAGTAGGTCCACATTTCAGAGTTAAGCCAGAGCCCTTTGAATGGTCTCTAAGATCTGGCCTAATCTGGCCCCTGTTCCCTCCTCTCCTGCTTTCACCCTTGCTTCTCTGCTGGAGCTGCCTTGGCTCACTGCTGTTTCTCATACTCCAGGTACTCGCCTGCCTTGGAGCCTTTGCCCGGCTGTTTGCACTGTCTGGGAAGCTCCTCCCTTAGATATCCCCTGGTGAATTCTTTCAGTCTCCTCTAAATCTTACCTGAAATGTCACGTTCTTAATGAGGCTCCCCCTGGCCATCTTATTTAAAATAGAACTCCCAGTATGCACAACTTCCCTCCTCCTTTTCTGTTCTCAGCACTTGTCACCTAACATATGATAGAATTTACTTATGTGTTATATTTATCAGTCAGTCTCTGTCTCCCTGGACTAGAAAGTATACTACACCTTTGTCTTTTGTTCACTGAAACATCTATGTGTCAAGAATAGTGTCTCACTGACAATCAAAAAAATATTTCCTGCATAAACAAATAATTAATTTCAAAATGCATGTTATGTTGGGCCTCTCTCATGGAACCATTCTTGACTACCTTGCTTCTTCTCTATTCTCCATAGTTAGCCACATGACTACTACAAATCTGTACTAACTTTAAGTTCTATTTAACTGCTGGATTATTTAAAACTTCACATTCTTTACACTTCCAGTTGATGCAACTATTTATAACACAGCCCTAAAAATAGCATTCACCAATGCAATGAAATCCACCATGAGTATACAGTTATCCGAAACACAAAAATAAACTTCTAGAGAAGTATCTGGCAGGTAGGGCTAAATTTGCTATCACTTCCTGAATTTCCTAAATTGTCTATTCTGAGACTCAAAAAGGATCACATGCCTCTTATTAAAAATTAAGAAGAGATATTGTTGCTCTTCAGAAATGCAAAAGGTGGGCAACAATTCTGGTTAACTCGGTGATTCTTATTAGAGAACAAATTTGCTGCAAAAGGATTCCAGCCTTGCTTAAGAAGATGTGCACTGGACCCAGTGTGAAATCTCCTTCTATTTTGATTTAAGATGCTGAGCAGTAAACAGTCCTTGAAGCTACCAGTATCCAAGGACACATGTCTAGTGTTTTCCACCTTGTTTGAATGTTCAGTTTAGGTATCACATGGCAGCTGGACTCAATCCCGTTGTTAGGAACATCCCCAAATGAAAGTGCCTGGTCGTTACTCATGATCCTATTGGTATGCTTAAAGAAGTGGGCCAGCCAGCTTTCCATCTGAGTTCGCCTTTAATGGGGCAGAGGGAGAAAACTTTGGAGCCAAGAGGCAGAAAACAAAGATAAACATAGAAACAGCATGGCCAAGTGTTAAAATCACAAAATGCAGATGGGACAATTTTACTCGTCTACAAGCTCAGCATTTAGGATTAGGTGGTACTTAAAAAGCTTCAGTGTCATCTGTACTGTCAATTTGATATAGACTGGAGGCAATAGCTCGTAAACTCCTCTAAACTCATATGCTTTTATTCAAAATTCTAGTTGATTTAAAAGTACCACTATTCCCAAATGGTGTAGAATCTCTGTATTTCTTAACTGAGAGCAAAGCAGGCCATTCCCTTTTACCAGTCCCTTGATTTTTGAGTTAATAGTACTTTAATATGGTAAATATGTTTATTTATTTATGGTAGTCTAGGGGGGTTGAGAGCATGGGCTCTGAAGCCAGATTGCCTGCATTTGCACTGTGGCCCCCCTGCAAACTGACTGGGTGACTTGGAGGAAGTAATATAACCTATTATTTTTTCATCTGTAAAGGGGGAACAATAACTGTACCTACTTCATTAATTTGTGAGAATTACATGAATAAATATGTTAAAAGGGTCAGAATAGTCTCACACACATTCAAACTCTCTCTCTCTATATATATATATATGCAGTTTCTATTATTTCAATGGACAGTTGTTGCCATTTCTTATTTGGAAATAGGCTTGGCATTGTTATTTTTACATAATAGAATCTGTTCTTGCCTTTCTGAATAGCTTTAACATCTTTTCTGTCTTTGGCAGGATATGTTGCAGATAAAGTGGAGTACTGTTTCCTATTACTTTAAATCACTCTTCAGTTTCAGGAGGAGTCCAGGACAGGCTGCTGAATTGGGAGGTTGTGAAGAGATAAAGTTACAAGGGGTGGAGCTCTGTGTGTACACCATGAAGCGCTGGCTGCACTCTCTCTCTCTCTTCCAACACTTTGTTCAATGAATGACAGAGAAAGGGAGAAGGTGACTGGTAAGACATCCTAAACCATCCTAAACTGTGGGAGATCAAAAAATTCTGTTAGATCTCATGAGCTCCAGGAACAGACCAATTTCTCCTGGATTTGTTACTGTATTTATCATTTTTACCCGTTATCTATTTTTATGTTACAAACAACCCCAGAATTTAGCAGCTTAAAATAACAGACTTTTAATAGCCAGCCACCTTCCCCCAGAGCAAGTGATTCACAATATAGCAACACACACACAAACAAAGAGAGAGAGAGAGAGAGAGAGAGAGCGCTTGCACAAGCATGAATATCCAAGTTAGAAGCCACAGTGCCTTTTATAACCTAATCTTAGAAGTGACATAGCATTAATTCTGCTCAATTCCATTGGTCACATACCAATCCTCATACAATATGGGAGGAGACTACAGAAGGATGTGAGTACTAGAGGCAGGAATTATTGGGGGTGAGGTTGTAGGGGTGGGGGTGGTGGGAAGTCATCTTGGAGGCTATCACAGCCATATTTAACTTTCTAAGCAGGAATTTATATTTCCTTTTTATGAATGAGGCTATAGCCATAGAATAATCTGAATTAAGATTAAAAATAAAAACATCTAATTTCTGTATGTCTTCATTAAACATTGTAATTTTAGGTGTATACACATGCACACAAACATATTAGAAATGCAGAATATTGGCCTTGCCCAGGCTTACTGAATCAGAGTCTATATTTGATTCCAGATGCCCAGATCATTCATATGCAGAATATGTTTGAGAAGCACCAGTATAGAATATATTTTAAACATTTCTCAATCATAAAACACAATATATCCTGAAATGTAATAAAGGAATGGAACTCCAAGATTATCTATTGAATTCATTTCATTTTGATGCTACAGACTCTACTCAGACTCCATGCAGAATTACAGTCTGGTCCTCCAGAATGTGGAAGTCAACCAAAGCTTTTTATTTTTCCTCACAGGAAAATAGAAGGAGTACTTTCAGAACATCATATCCTAAGATAAGGTTTGTTTTTATTGATGGAAGATAAGAATAGACTTCCAAATGAAACAGTTGGTTCTAGGGAAAAAAAATAGTTTTTTTTTTCATCAATTGGTATTTGCAAAATGACATCAGGGACTTTTTCCCGTCACCTAAAATGAATATAGACAATTCTACATAAAGAGAAATTCAGCTGTGTTTTAAATGGTTCTGTCTTTATAAGACAGCTTGAAGTACCATGACAGTTGTGCAGGTTAAAACCTCAAACCTATTTGTTTTAGTTATGTTAATGAATTTTTATTGGTCTTGTTGGCATCGGGATTGAAATACCCACCTACTATTTCATTATAGGGTTGGTCCCAAAAGGGGAAACCTTGAAGTAAAGTAAAGACAATTAATTATGCAGTCTGTAGCCTATTAAATAAGCAATTAAAATTTATTTTTCTCTGATTAGAAATAATACCTACTCATTTAGAACATTTGAGAAATACAAAAACTATGGAGAAAATAAAATTTACCCCAAATCCCATTTAAAGGTAACTACTGAAAAAAGGTAATTACTATTATTAGTTTAGCCTTTTCCCTGTAAATCTTTTATGATATGCCTGGTACATGTGATATATCATAGGGATGCCACACATACACATATACACATCTGTGTACACAAATCTATGGTCATATTCTCCTAGGAAAAAAAAAGTTATTTAAATATGAATTTTGAAGTGCTTATGAAGTTTTATTTCAGAGGGAAAAAGGAAAATCATTTTAAGGTGAGGCACACATGATTTCTTTGTAATGCAAAAGGCATTGGAGGGACTCGTTCACCCAGTTTGGTATTGCTTAGAGAAGAAAATGTTCCACAGGTTCCATCTGGTGCTGTTAAAAAAACAAAACTAAACAAATTTAGCTTCCTGAAGGATTAAGAACAGAGACACCCTCTATATTCAAGAACCTAGAAGATTTGGAAATTGATTACCTTACTTCCCTTTAGTTCCTTCTACCCATTTTTTATTGTTTCATGCAAAGAGACAGGGCAGCTTTATGACTCTGGAGAGCCCTTAGCACTTTCGCTTTCGTGAGCCCAGCTCCACAAAAAATTATTAGAAATCGTATTTAATGAAAGTGTTGGTATAAAGATGAATATAGTCTTTGATCTTAAAGTTTCATTTTTCTGCTCTTTTTAAACAAGTTTAAACCTATCTGTGGGTCCCTACAATATTGTAAGCTGAGGCTCTGTGCCTACTATGCATAAAGGGTAAATCGGCCCTGAGAGGAGGGCTGCAGAAGGTAATCAGTCTCTCTCTCACACATTCAGAATGAGAAATTCAGCAGGTCTAGATGCCATGTTGGCCAAATATATGTATTACCAAAAGCATTGACCAAATTATTTAACCACAGTTAGATATTAGAATATTTTGGCTTTTATAGTAAAATTAACATCACATAGATAAGCAATTGAAAAGCCCCTAGAAGCTTCCTTACACTTTTACAATCATTTTATTTTTCTCTTCTCTGGGGAAAAGCAGCTACACATCCTCATAATTATGTCATTGGCTTTTTTCCTGTGTACCTCAGAGCCTCAAAAGGGTCTTGATGCTTCTAATTCTATGGTTCATTCAAAATACAGAGGCTTTTTATAGAATTAGAATATGTAAAATTCTGTTAATCACAGAATTTTGTAAAAAATTGCCTGCTCAACTTAATAGAGCATTATATTCTACTGTCACCCCAAGTCTCAGTCCCCCAATATAAAGTGTTTATCATAATGCAGTGTGAAAACATTCAAATACTAATTTAAAAATTTTCCATAAACCCAGGCAAGTCATTCAAAGCATTTTTCTGTTTTTAATAATTGAGATATAATTCACATACCATAAAATCCTCTGAAGTGTATAATTCCATCATTTTTAGTACATACACAAAGTTGTATAACCCTTACCATTAATTCCAGAACATTTTCTTCACCCCTAAAAGAAATACATTACCCATTAGCAATGTAAAACTCATTACCCTTTCCTCCCCCCAACCTGGCCCCAGCTCAACAACCACTAATCTACTGTTTCAGTGTATTTGCCTATTCCGGACATTTCATATAAATGGAATCATATTTTTGGGTCTGGCTTCTTTCACTGCACATAATGTTCTCAAGGTTCATCCATGTTATATTATGTATCAGTACTTCATTTTCATGGCTGAATAATATTTCATTGTTTGGATATACTGCATTTTATTTATTCATTCATCAGTTTATAGACATTTGGATTGTTTCTACTTTTTGTCTATTATGAATAATGTTGCTCTGAACATTTTGTGTACAAGTATTTATGTAGACATAGTTTTTCAATTCTCTTGGGTATATTCCTACAAGTAGAATTGCTGTGTGATATGGTAATTCTATATTTAACTTTTTAAGAAACTCCCAAAGAGTTTTCCAAAGTGACTAGACCATTTTACATTCCTACCAGTAATGTATGAAAATTCCAACTTCTGCATATCCTCACCAAGGCTTCTTATTATCTGTCTTTTTATTTTAGCCCTTCTAGTGGTTGTGAAGTAGTATCTCATTGTGATTTTGATTTGCATTTCCCTAAGGACTAACAATGTTGAGCTTCATTTTGTGTGCTTATTGGCCATTTGTATATCTTCTTTGGAGAATTGTCTATTCAAATCCTCTGCCCATTTTAAAAATTAGGTTATTTGTCTTTTTATTGATGAGTATAAGAGTTCTTTATATATTCTGGATACTAGACCCTTAACAGAAAAATGATTTGCAAATATTTTATTCTATTCTGTAGGTTGTCATTTTGCTTTCTTAATAGTGTCCTTTGGAGCACAAATGAATTTAATTTGGATTAAGTCCAATTTTTCTACTTTTTCTTTGGTTTCTTGTACTTTTTGTGTCATATCTAAAAAGCCATTTCCTAACTCAAGGTCACAAAGATTTATATTTGTTTACTTTTAGAAGTAGAAGAAGAAAAATTTTAGGTCTTTGATCCATTGTGAATTCATTTTTCTATATAGTGTGAGGTAAGGGTCCAACTTCATTTTTTTTGCAGGTGGATATCCAGATGTCTCAGCACTAGTTGAAAAGACTGTTTTTTCCCCATGTCATGGTTTTGGCACCCTTGTTGAAAACCAACTGACCATGAATGTAAAGGGCTTTTCTCTGTTGAGTCTTCTTCACACTGCTGAGTGATTTTTCTAAACTGTAGATTTGATCATGTTTTGCTACTACTGAAATTTCTTTAATACCTTTCTTGCAGTATAAGAAAAGGACTAAATCAGACAGTATACAATGTGCTGGAAAGGACAGAGGCTCTGGAACCAGCTATGGGTAGTTTTGAATCTGGCTCTGCAACTTAATAAAAGTATGACCTGGGACAAATTACTTGATCACAACTATAGTGTGAAAATCACACTGGCAGGGAACTTACCTGACTTGCTCACTACCAAAAGCCCACCATGACCTCAGAGCCTGACATATTGCTCACATTTAGAAAATAATTACTCAATATTAAATGAATCTCAGTTTCCTTATCTGAAAATTGGAGATTATTAATAGCTATTTCACAGGGTCATATCCAGATCATTATTACATTACATAATATACCCCAATGATTATTTTTTAAGAAAATGATTGCACTTAAATATAAAATACATTCAGAAAAGCACACAAATCATAAGTGAGATGAGGTATAACAAAGTAAATACACTTGTGTAACTTCCACCCAGCTCAAGAACCCCAGAAGATCTCACAAGCCCGTTCTTATCACTGCTACTTCCCTAGAAGTAGCCAGTTCCTTTTAGGATTTAGTCCTAGCATTACCTTCCTTCTAGAAGTCCTCCTTGAGCCTTCTATTTGCTTCCTTCTATATGCTTCCGAAGTCCCTCTGGCATAGCATTTATCATATTATAGTGAGCCATCAGTTTACTTTTCTACCTCCTCTACTAGAATTGAACTCCTTGAAGTGGAACTATGGCTAGTTAATTATAGCATCTACCACATCTGACAGAGTGGCCCCCACTTGTAGGCATTCAATAAGCACTTGGAGAATAAAATCAACTGAAATCATTTTGAGTCTGTGGAGACAATGATTTAATTTCAAGATACTATTATGATATTTTAGAAATCTTAAGGCAACAGTTTGGCCTAATAACGGACAAGAAAGAAGACTGTGTAAACTCACGATTTGGGTAAATCTAACATTGAGCATTTAGTTATCCAAACAATTCTACATGGACTTCAATTGGTTATCTCTGAAAGTTTTAAAAGTGTGTCTATGGTGATGCCTCTGTATGCAAAATCAGTGTGTAGAAAACCCAGATTGCAACAAATAGTTGCAGTGTGAGAAGATAGAGGGAGTTTCCTATACAAGATATTTCATTTTATTATCAGCGGCATGCACCATCCTAACCAGTACGTCTACTGCCAACCTGGGTGGAGAAGGAGAAACAACAGGGGAGACCTTCCAAACTGTGTGTCTACCAAGATGCAGTGCAGCCAGCAGGGAACCATCTAGGAGTTGTAATGACAGGGTTTCAGCATGTAACCAGGGGCTCATTGTTAACAGTGTGTAACATATGCCACAGCTGTGATGGTTTTGTGCCAGGCAGGGTGAGCTGGTGGGAAAGCATGCAGAGGCAACTAGGCCATTTAGAACAGGAGAACCTATTCTGCTGGTAGGAAGAAAACAGGTGATGAAGTCATTTTCCTTCATAGCACAGGGAAATAACTTTGTGATTCACTATCTAAACCACCAGATGGATTGCCCTGTGCTACATCACTGAGACAGCATTTTTCTGATGTAATAGTAATGCAAAATGGGTGTGGGTGTGGGTGTATGTGAATAGAGTGGGAGTGGAGTGAGGAAAGAATTAAAGGGAGTTTTTAACAAATGAAGTATGTACATGTGTGTGGGTGCGTGCATAGGCCTCCCTCCACAAACACACACATACAAACGCACACATACACTTTAACAGAAGGAGAAAACAAGCATTTTCACTACAGCCAAAATGTTCCTCTAACTTGGTGGGCTTGAAAAGTAATCCGACCATGTCCATTTTAGAAGCTTGGCATGCTGCACGTGGAAAGATTTCACATTTTGTCATTCTTGTTTTAAAGAGTCTTCACTGTCAGCACTGAGAAGGTTAGTGGCCTTGGGACTGGGTGTGGAGAAAGGAGAGGTACAAGGCAGTTTGGCAGTGTACAGATAGAAGGAAATGGTCACCAAGAAACTTGCCACAGCCTCGGTAACTCTGTTTAAAACAGTGACCACAAGCACACAGTCTTTGCATTCTTTTCTCTCACAGCAGAAGTCTCACGCATGGCTTCCTCATATTTCTATGGTGACAATGTGGCAATATAGTATATTAAGGTTGGACCCTAAGCTTTGTTTAGAAAAGGCAATTACAATAGATTAGATTTTGCCCAGATTATCATTTTAGATATTTTTCATTAAGAGGTGTGCATTAGTCAGAGTTCTCTGGGGAAACAGAACTGACAGGAGATATCTGTAAATATTATGAGATTTTTGTAAGAATTGTGTCATGCGACTATGGGATGGGCAAGTCCAAATTCTGTAGGGTAGGCCTACAAATTGGGAACTCTGATGAAGGTTTTTGATGTATTCCCCAGGAGAAGCTGGCTGTTTGAAGTAGAGATGGAAATTCTCTCTTCTGACTGCTGAAATCATCAGTTCTCCTTTTAAAGCCTTCAACTGATTGTATGAGATCTCTCTCATTGCTGAAAACAAACTCTTCAGTTGATTGTAGATGTAATCAACCATAGATGCAGTCAATTTACTCTTGATTTAACTCTAGAAAATATCCTCAAATTAATAATCAGGCCAGTGCTTGCTCAACCAAAGAACTGTACACCATAGCTGGCCAAATTGACCCATGAACTTAACCATCACAGTCTAACCCTTGTCAGCATAGCAGCCATACACATCTCCTTAAACCATACTTAATCTCTGAATGAAAACAATAATAGTCAGATTTTCACCTAACAATACTCAACCGTCCTGGAAATGCACTAACTCTCCCCAGGATAGAGTACAAGTCCTTGAGTAATAGTCACTCTTAAACTTGACATCCCATACTTAAGTACTAGGCCGTGAAACTAATGCAACTTATATCATATAAGGGGATAAGGTAAGGAAGAAAACAAAGATATTTCCTTTATGTATATATGCAAACATACTCATAACAAAACGAAGAAATATTCATAACCATTACAGTTCTTATTTCTGTAACTGGTCATGTGGTCATACTTCATATTTATAACTACCTTCTTCCACTACCCATTCTATATTCCCTTTACCTTTAGCAAGAACCTCAGCTGGCCATGGTTCTTTGCCTGGTGGGGTGACCCAAACCTTCATTCCTCTATTTCTCAGCCATTG
Organism: Tolypeutes matacus; assembly: GCA_026826555.1. Classification (NCBI taxonomy): domain Eukaryota; kingdom Metazoa; phylum Chordata; class Mammalia; order Cingulata; family Chlamyphoridae; genus Tolypeutes; species Tolypeutes matacus. The sequence goes on along the minus strand of JAKSZT010053764.1, from coordinate 3,360,956 downwards.
GTAGTACTAAGAGATGCCCTGCGGGATTTCCTACATTCTAGGCAAACTTCTCTTTTCCTCCATCATGTGGTTGCAGTCCTGTTTCCCCTTGATAGTCAGGATCAATCACCCCAACCTGTACAGTAATTCCCTTCTTTACCCATTGATTCAGAGGCATGAGGAGCCCAACATGGCTGGGTGGCAGTCTTAACTTCCAGTTCAATGGGACCATTGTTCCATCTCCTGGTAGAAGCAGTACTCCTTTTGGAACTAAGATCTGTAGACCAGCAGAACTTAAGGTTGCAGAGACAAGAAGCAAAAGTTTTCCTAGTGGATCACTAGGGTAATAGTGAGTGGAGCCACTCCCATTTCCACCCCTTGATTCCTGGACTGAGAATCCTGGCTATGAGAGAAATAGCACCACAGAGTGGGCACTGATTTACAGTGTTCACAGCCTCCTGGAGAATATTGCCCCAGCCCTGCAAGGTATTACCACCAGCGGGCACCATAATTAACTCTTCAAATGGGCATCCCACTGTTCTATCAATCCAGGTGCTTCAAGATGTTGGGGAACATGATAAGACCAGAAAATTCAATAAGCATGTGCCCATTCCTGCACTTCATTTGCTGTGATGTAAATTCCTTGGTCATAAGCAATCCTGTGTAGAATACCCTGATAATGGATAAAGCTTTCTCTAAGTCCACAGATGGTGGTTTTGAGAGAAGCTTTACAAGCAGGCAAGGAATACCCATATCCGGAGTATATGACTATTCCAGTTAGAACAAATCGCTGCCCCTTCCATGATGGAAATGGCCCAATGTAATCAACCTGCCACCAGGTTGAAGGCTGATCACCTTGAGGAATGGTGCCATATTGGGGGCTGAGTGTGGGTCTCTGCTACTGGCAGATTGGGCCCTTATCAGTGGCTGTAGCCATGTCAGCCTTGGTGAGGGGAAGTCCATGTTGTCGAGCTTATGCATAACCTCCATCCCTACCACCATGGCCACTTTGTTCATGAGTCCATTGGACAATGACAGGAGTGGCTGGGGAAAGAGGCTGATTGGAATCTACAGTATAGGCCATCTTATCCACTTGACTATTAAAACCTTCCTCTGCTGAAGTCACCTTCTGGTGAGCATTCACATAGGGCACACATATCTTCATGTTTTTACCTACTCAGAAAAGTCTATCCTTATAACTCTTCCCCAAAACTCTTTATCATGAATTCATTGGCAATAGCCCATGAATCAGTATACAAAATCAACCTAGCCATTTTTCCTTCCAAGCAAAATGAACAACCAGGTACACTGCTCAAATTTCCTCCCACTGGGAAGATTTCCCAGCACCACTGTTCTTCAGGGACATCCCAGAAAGGAGCAATAGCACTGCAGCTGTCCACTTTCAGGTGGTGCCTATATATTATACAGAACCATCTATAAAACAGGCCTGAGTTTCTCTTCCTTAAGTAACTGATTGTAAGGAACTCCCCAAGAAGCCATAGATGTGGGCTGGGAAAAGGAAGTTAATATGGCAACAGTGGAGACCATGGCATTTGGGCCACTGCCTTATGCACTTACTTGTGCCTTCAGTACCTGCTCGAGCCGTATCTTATATATATCACTTCCACTTTATTATGGAGTGCTGCTGTGTACACCCAACTTTATGGTTTGGTGGGTCAGACAATACCCAGCTCATGATAGATATCTCAGGACTCATGGTAATTTGGTGGCCCATGGTTAAGCTTTTGGTCTCTACTAAGGCCCAGTAGCAGGCCAAAAGCTGTTTCTAAAAAGGAGAATGGTTATCTGCAGAGAAAGGCAAGGCATTGCTCCAAAGTCCTAAGTGTCTGTGTTGTGATTCCCCTATATAGGCCTGCCAGAAGCTTGAGATGGTATCTCTATTTGACACTGATGCTTCTAGCACCATTGGGTCTGCTGGATCGTGTGGGCCAAGTGACAGAGCAGTTTGCATAGCCTTCTTTTGTTCTGGTCCCTACCCAAAACTAGCAGCTTTTTTGGGTCACTTGGTAAACGGACCAAAGTAGCACAGCCAAATGATGAATATGTTGTGTCCAAAATCCAAAGAGGCCAAGTAGGCATTTGTACTTATATTTTGGCCATAGGAGGTCCTAGATGAAACTTCTTATCCTTCACTTTAGAAGGGATATTTTCATATGCCCCGCACCACTGGACACCTAGAAATTTTACTGAGGTGTAAGGCCCATGTATTTTTGTTGGATTTATCTCCTACCCTCTGACTTGCACATTCCATATCAATAAGTCTAGAGATGTGGCTATTTCTGGCTCACTAGGTCCAATCAACATGATATCATCAACATAATGGACCAGTGTGATGTCTTTTGGGAGGGGGAGACGATCAAATTCCCTGTGGACAATATTATGACATAAGGCTGGAAAACTGATATACCCCTAAGGTAGGAAAATGAAGGTATATTGCTGGCTTTGCCAGCTGAAAACAAACTATTTCTGGTGATCTTTACCAACAGCAATTGAGGAAAAAGCATTTGCCAAATTAATAGCTGCAGAGCCAGGTACCAAGGGATATATTGATTTGATCAAGCAATGATCTGGCACAGCAGCTGCAATTGTAGTCCCCATCCTGTTAAGTTTAGAAAAATCCACTGCCATCCTCGAAGATCTGTTTTCTGTACAGGCCAAATAGGAGAGTTGAATGGGGACATGGTGGGAATCACCACCTCTACATCCCTCAAGGCCTAATTGGTGGCACTAATCTCTGCAATCCCTCTGGGAATCCTGTATTGCTTTTGATTTACTGTTTCGCTAGGTAGGGGCAGTTCTAGTGGCTTCTACCTGGGCTTTCCTTCCATAATAGTCCTCACTCCATAAGTCAAGGAACCAATGTGGGGATTCTGCCATTTGCCAAGTATGTCTATTCCAATTATGTATTCTGGAACTGGGGAAATGACCACAGAATAGGTCCAGGAACCATATACCCCTTTTAATGATGAGAAAATTACAGTTCAGAGGGAGCAATGGCTTATCCAAGGTCATGTGGTTTGTTGGTACATTGCTCTCCTGAAAGAACCCTGGGAACCCATGAAGATTGTGATGGTAAATTTCATGTGTCAACTTGGCTAGGTTATGGTGTCCAGTTATTTGATCAAGCCAGCACCTGCCTGATTGTTACTGTAAGACTATTTTGTAGATGGATTTAAACCATTAGTCAGGTGATTGCATCATTGTCTGAATACATGTACAATCAACAAAGGAGTTTACCTTCAGCAATGAGAAGAGTCTCCTCATCCAACCAGTTGGAGGCCTTAAAGTAAGAACTGAGAATTTTAGCAGTCAGAAAGAACAATTTCTATCTCTACTTCAGCTAGCCAATTTCTCCTGTGAAATTCAACAACAGCATCATTAAATTTCCAACTTGCAGCCTGTCCTATGGAATTCGGACTTGCCACTCCCTACAATTGCATGAGTCAATGCCTATAATAAATCTCCTATTAATATTTGTGTGTAAGTATGTGTGTGTTTATCTCTCTCTCCATCCTGTTGGTTCTGTTTCTTTGGAGAACTCTGACTATTCAGAGGTGAGCAGTGGGCCCATAAGCAATAAGACATAAGAACAGATAAGCTTTTAAAAATGTTATGTTTTGATTAACTTGATTTTATTTATAATAAAATAAGAAATACTAAGCAAATCATAAACAGAAAACCATTTGTTCTCTGTATAACACCAGTTTTTTATAACAGACAATGGACAGCTACTGAGTTATTTTTCAACCCTGAGATTCTGTAAATCAGAGCCAGTATGAAAATGGCCAGGGCATGGGACATTACCTGGCATGTGCCATACAGTTAACAGTATAACTCGAGGTCAAGAAGTCTTCCCTGTTCCCCAAGGAAACAAGGAGAGAAAGAAAATGTTGTTTTCCTAGGGAGATGCTTCCAGTAGCTGGTCCTTGTCCACACTGGCTCCTTTGAGTTATCCATTACCTGTCCAGACTGGCCTGTAGAAATCCTGAACACTGGGAGTCTTTGGTGAGTCTCCGAGCCTAAAGTACAGACACTCCCATTCTACCACAGGACACTGACTCAGAGAGAAAGGAACGTAGGGCCCATCTCCTGTGGAGCCGGCAGGTCTCTTGCTAACTTCTTGCCATCTTAGAAATCTCTGCTGCTTCTCTCTCTCCTTGCTCCAAGAGGCCTCCCTATGCTTCCTCAGGGGTATCTTCACCTTATATGGCCTTTTCAAGGAAGACTGGAAGAGCCACTGCCATCAGCAGGTTTTGCTTTCTGGCCTGCAAGAAACTATGATGAGCCAGGCCATCTTCTCGAAATAGAGAAAGAAAGTATTTCAGGGAGAACAAACAAATTAATATTTAATAAGTTCTGCTATGGTGTTCTTATTTTGTAGCTTCAATTTCCTTGATCTTTTTCTTGATTAATTGTATTTATACATCCTTCATGCTCTTCTGGGTGGAATTGGGCTGGCAGGGGCTTGAATGGAGTGTTTATTCAGTTGTCAACAGAGGGTCAAGCCTTTAATAGGTCTGAATGTATAATTTCCTCAACTTCACAATATATCTTTATGGACTGAACCTAGAAAGCTTTTTGAAAGACAATGATTAAGTATTTTAGATGGCCAGGAAAATAAATTACTCAAGTATTTGGAGGATTTTAGGAATATAAACTACTAAAAAAGATACAAAACTCAGCATTACATCCAGATACATAAGAAACATTTTTCTTCCAGCAGGCAGTGGTCTTCTCCAACTCACTTAGGATGTAATGAACAATTAATTTCTCTACCACATGAGAATGTGAGTAGAGACAGCACAAACAAGGGCAGTCCACCTATGATTTGGCAGCTTATATATCCATGACCATTTTCTCTGAACACAATGGAAAAGTAGTTACCATTCTTGGCTGATGGTTTTATGCAGTTCCATTGGAAATTAAAACCTGGGTGTGCTGGAAGCCCCAGACACATGGTAAGAAGCCAGAGAAACCAATATCACCAAGGTGTAAACCATTATAGGACTGGAAAATGCCTTACACAGAGAGTAGGGTCTGACCCCAGTTGCCTTAGAGAAAGGCCCTATTTGCTCCCCAACTTGTGCTTTTTCAATGATACCACTCACCTAAGACATAAGTTTTGGTGAAATCTTGGTGTCACTGGCTATCTTTGGGTCCTATTTATTTTGAACAAATTATTTTTAAGTAAGTTTTAATAAGCCGTTTGAACATTTCTCCCCATATTTTATAATGTAGTAGGTCATTTGGGGATTCTCTGGCAACAAAACCCTAAGTTATACCAATATCTGTGTGAGAAGTTTGTCTTTGAATAATATTGTTTTAAATAAAGCTGACATCTTCAAGAGCATGCCCATGGCATTATTGAAGTAAAGATGGTGTTAGTGCTGAGGGATCCTGAGATAGAGGCAAAGTTACTGTTTGTGAAGTTTCCTTGGAAAAGGCAAATCTCTCATGATATGGGACTTAGAAGGTTATTGGAATGAGGCAGGAAGGTTTTTCCTGAGCTTTCATTTGAGCTTTCTAGATCACTCTCTCCTTGAAGTTCTCTCTCCTAGTGTCCCATAGACCTCTCATTTGAGCCCTATAAATTGTGGCCAGTGTAGAGAGTAGTTGTCAATTCTCCCATCCGTTCCCTCTATCTTTTTTCCCAGGGAGTTTGTGTTTATCAGACCTATATTAATGACTCCTGAATAAGTAAAATGAAGTGAAAAGACCACCTGGATGGGTTTCAGAAGCCCTAGTTCCCTAATGAATTGTGCCCCTAACCTTCTGGGCGACCTTGCACGAGCCACCTCACTCTAAGGCTTGGTTTCTTCGTCTTTAAAACAAATACATGAGAAGAGATGATCATAGTGAGTCCATCAGAAGAAAAGCAAAGCACTTCAACTCTGGAGCTCAATTTTTACAATGTCAGTGATTATTCCTGAATTTATAGAATTCAGTTCTGTCACCCAAGCTCTGTTCCCTCATTTCCTACCAGTAAGGATCAGTCATTTCTCCTTATGTGTCCTTACCTCCCTGAAATACAAAATGTCCCCCATTGAGGTCATCATCTCTCCACCAAACAAGATCCTCTATTTCATTCTCTGTTTTATGTCCCCCAGCACATAGGCCTCATTCCTCATGGTCTTCCACTCATTCTTTTCCTTCACTACTCATACCTTATTAGCATCCCTGTCTGCTGTAGTTTTTTTTTTTTCAAATGCTTTATGTGTATTTCTTCCTGTCTACTCTTAATTGTCATGTTAAAATATCTTAGAATGTCAAAGGTGGACGGGTTCTTCAAGATTATCTATCACAACCCTTTGACAGGTTACATAAGGCAGCTATGATCCAGATGGATTAAACCATGTACTTGCCAGGCTTTCATGCTACTATTCCCAGATTACATCAGCACTCTCCTCACTGGCTCCTTTGCCTCTGGTTTCTCCAACTTTCAATATGAATTTATTGCTTCTAAGTGAATTTTTGTCTTACACTACTTTTTTCTTTCACTCCTGGATCAGATACTGGCCCTGGAACTTCACAGTCGTATCTTACTCAAACACTTATTCCAGTTTACAACGATTTTTATTGCTAATTCTCTACTGTGTCAAGTTAGTAGCTCTACCCCCAATTCTTTTATGTGGTTATCACATGTTTATTTCCCCTCCCTTTGAGGTTCAGACAGGTTCAGGAGCTTGTCCAGAATTAGAGCAAAGGTTCAGATTCTCTCCCAAGGGCCAGGTTAGGCTAGGGCTTTATTTGATGTAGTGGACAAGTTCAAAGGTAAGGAGCCACCTTAGCTTCCTTCTACCTCAGATAGCCAGTCCCAGCTCTGGTCAGTGCTCCTTCTCCATCTTCTACCTTAATAGCAATAGCTACCAGCATTATTGAGCTGTTACTATGGGCAAGTAAATGGACTCACCTTTTCACAAAGTATTACACTGAATTCTTATATTTATCTAGTATTTGTCTAGTGATTCTCAACCTAGATGCACATTGCCATCACCTGGGGTGATAAAACTTACTGATATTCAGGCCTCACCCCTTGAGCTTTTGATTCTTTTGGTCTGGGATGGAGCTCAGAAGTAAGATACCTTGATCAAAGTCATACAGCTGGTAATGGTAGAATCTGCATTCAAACCTGGGATATTCTAACTCTAGGACCAAAGCTTTTAACCCAGGGTTCTCAACCCTTGTGTATCTGAAAAATTCACATTATAAGAAGATTATATTGGGGTGTTATAAAATATATCTAGAATACTAAAAAAATAAATAAATGAACAAAACCAACTCCTTAGTTGATACTGATGGGCCACTAGAATTGAGAACATGACCTCTGCCACAATGCAAAATTGCATCTCTTTGGACTTACTTCAATAAATAATGAATGGCTTCTTCTTATCCATTAATGAAAAGGTGTTTGTGGTCAGGGGAACATGCTGGAGAGTGTAGGGAGAAGTTAGAATCAACAGTAATAATATTGTTTTGTTGAAAATTAAAGAATGAAAATGGAACATTTAATTCTTTAAGTAACCTACATCTGTAAGCCATTATTTGAAATAAACTCCCATTAAACCATATCTGTGCAAGCCTAAATGGTACACTGCAATCCTGGTCATTTAATAGAAACTTCAAATATGGAAATATGTATCCATTGTGAAAGGAAATAGGACTATGACCCAAAAGGTTTCAGTGTAAAGATTTATGGATACTCTGAATGCAAGAATTGACAAGGATGTCCATTGTGCTGCTATTAATTTGAACTTCTACAGAGGCAAGTTGGTTGTTGGAGCATGTCAATGGTATAACTTGATTATTAATATCATTATGCTTATGCCTTGAGAGCACAGCCATTATCCTATTTTGGCTTCAGATTCAATTCTGGTTATTGAAAAATGATGGGATGGGAGCAGAGATTGACTTGGCTATAAGAATGAGGCCCTAAGAGTATAATGTCTCCAAAGGCCCTATAAAAAGTGCAGTTATATAATTTGTTGAGATGATTTAAGTGGTAATCATCTTGATGTTTGACATTTACAAGTTCTTCCCATAATACTAGACATTTAATTTAAGCACACATTTGATGCTGAAGAAGTGCTGTTCTGCATAGTATACTCAATTTGACAGTGGGTATGGTGGTTTTTTTTTTGTTTTGTTTTGTTTTTCTTAAACAACCAGCCTTAGATTTACCAAAGTCATTATATATACAGAGAAACAAATTCACTGGAGAAATGAAGTCCAAACATCTGAAATGACACCTTTGTCTTGAAAACAGGAAACAGAATGACAGGGATGGTAGTGGAGACAGCCATCTCTTTCAACAGTGACAAGGATATCAGGCAATATAGGAAGATTTGTTCAAGAAAACCAGGATGGCTAAACATGCCACAGGCACAAGCTCAATAACTGCAGGGAAGTCAGTGTTGATATAAAATAGCCCTAATTTTCCACCTAGTTAATTACACTAGTCTCTTCACTTAGAGAAAAGTCATTACCACAAAGCAGTGCTTGCTTTGCCTTTCCTCTGTCATTGTAGGTGACAGCTGGTTTTCACATGGGACATATTCTATATTTATTGTATGGCTGAGAGAAGTATTTCAATATGAGTTATTATAAACACCTAACTTAAACCTGTGCTGTATGTACAACTCTTCATATATGGACTCAGCTTTAGTTCAGTGAGGAAAATAAAACAGCAAAGCTGGGAAGCAGGTCACAATTGAATTGTTATAATTGACTACTCTATATATATTATACATTCAGGTCAAGTTTTCAATGATAAACACAAAAATAGCATTACTAAAATATTAACAACGGTAAAATATCTGTAATCTACTAGTAAGAAGGTTGAAAATATATATAATTTAAATACAGAATAATGAATATTTAAATAATAGACTACCGTTTAGAGAATACATTTCATACTAATAATATCTTGTTTATTTTCCCCACTGAGGGGCAAAGACTTTTAATTGTTGCTTATAAAAATGTAAGATGTATTTTAATTTTGTCCAAGCTGTACATTTCAGCTTGTTAGGTGGAAACTCTACAGGTAACTAAGGAGCGTTTACTAATGCCTTGATTTTTCTGCCGTCTAACAGCATATGCTGAGACATTTGTCCATGTGCAGGGGACAGTTCCAGCTGTGAGATGGTGACAGCGTGGTTCCCCTCCCTTGTTCACCTCCTCTTCCACTTCCATCTGGCCCTCCACCATCATCACTCACTTGTTCCTCTCCAGCTCTTGTTCTTTACAGCACGTTGTTAGATTTTACAGGAAATGTTACAGAATGAGACTATCAGGAAAGCAGCCACTGTGGAATATATTACCAGAGACTCAATGCAAAAGACCTTTTTTAAAAAAGTGTATGTAATAAGAACTGTATTGCGAGAAAGAAGGCGGGCAGGGCTCACTAGCCAGAATTTGGATGTTTGCCACATCCCAGTTGCTTCATATTTCAAGAATGTAGGGCTGGGAAGCAGGTGTAGCTCAGTGGTTTAAGTGACTGCTTCCCATGTATGGGGTCCCGGGTTCAATCCTTGGTACCTCCAAATAATATAATAATAATAAATAAATATTCTGCTATTTTAAAAGACGTAGGGCTTTCTATTACATGGATGGTTGCTACCTAGGGCCCCTCTGAGAATTGGTCTGTGACCAACAGAAGAAGGACAGCCTGGGTCCCAGTATTCTGGAACACTCAGTTACCATGGAAACCTGGTAACACAGCAAGAGTAGAGGGCATACCTTCTGCTAAGTTAGTAGGATACTTCTAAAAGGTTGTTTGTAAAACGTGACAATGTAATATATTTGGAAGGGATCACCATGTTTGTGCATCAGAATGTAAGATTTCCCTGCTTTCCCTAAATACGGGCATTAGTGCTGCCTTTTTAAGGAGGGGGCAGGTTCTTCATCACAGCTCTTATTTAGTTGGGTGCTCTATGCACTAGATACCAAAGGCTTTGCATAGAGTACCCCACCCTGAAGCTTCACAAACAGTCCCCTGAGAGATATAGCATTTCTCTCATTTAAAATGAGGCATTTGAGATACAGGTAATTTATTTGCTGAGGATCACATAACAAGTATATACAGAGCCAGGATTCAAACTGTCCTACTCCATAACCCATGCCCCATACTACCTCCCTCTAAGTCATATAAAACTGACATGGGAAAAGGTAGTAAGAGAATTTACTCAATAATTTAAATAAATTTCCAAACCTGACTGCATGGCAGAATCACTTGGGAAGCATATTAAAGATATAGATTTCCAAGGAATACCCTTAGAGAGTCTGATTAGGGAGGTCAGAGGTATGGCTTAGAAATCCTTTTCATAACTGCTTCCAGGCCATTCTGATACAGTCTACAGATCAGCATTTGGGGATCCACTGGATTAGATATATGTAAGCAAAGTACATTTTGGCAAGAAGTGATAGTATTCTTTAAAAACACTATTTACAAATGTTATATGGGTATTAGGGATATAGAAAAAAGCAGCCCCTGTCATAATAGTATGTTAGAAGGGACAGGTTGGTAAACAGGTAACCAGGATGCACAGCACAGGTCAACTACTTGAATAGAGGTGAGTAGGAAAACCACACCATTATGGCCCAGGAGAAAGAAGGAGTCACAGAGAGGTTAACATTTAAGTGGAACTTTTAATTTCTCCAGGAAGGAGAGAAGGAAAGGAATGGCATTCCAAGCAGAGGAGGCTATGAAAAGGCTGTGAAGGAGGAAACAACAGCTTGGAGTTGCACTGAGAATTACTAAAGGGAACCCACTGCCATATTTAAACAAGGTAGCACAGGATGAGAGCTGCACTTGAGAAAGATCACTGTGGTTGAAGTGTGGGGATGGCTTCAAGGAGGTGAATTTGGAGGTAGGGAGACTAGTCAGGAAGCAAAGCAATAGTTAAGGTGAAATAGGAAAAGGCCTGAACTAAGGCGCTGTGATTGAGTGTGGTAAGAAGGGAAGGGGTTAAAGAAATGCATTGGAGGGAAAATGATGATAAATTGGAGGGGAGGGATAATAAAAGAGGGAGGAGTCCGGGATTCAGCATGGGGGTTTCTAGACTGTTATAAACACCCATAGTAGCACATGTTTCTAGGGAAAAATCTGTGTTGCTGTTGGAGTTGCTGAGTCTGATCCTAGATTTTCTTCCCATTTGATTGACAGGGTTCATCATCTAAAATACAAAATAAATTGATATTAACTGGAACTTAAATGAAAAATAATTTTATTATTGAAACCATAATGTTTATAGAAAGAGGAGTGTGTTTCTTTAGAATTTTATTCAATCTAATTTGGGACTGGTTGAAGCCTTGGGCCTTTAAAAATATTCATCTTTGGAAAACACGTGGGGATCTATAAAACAAAATTTTTATAATGTGTTCTGATATAGACTAATATTAAAAGCCCAGGCTCCATTAGTCCCAGTGGTCAAACTTAAATCTCTAAGTCTTTCTATAGTTGCTTTCCACTAATAAAGTGGGTGATGGAATTTTTAAGAAAACATTTTATGGCTCAGCAATAGATGAATTTTTCCACCAGGGTTTGTATAATGACTTTGGAGAAAACTAAAACAATGTATAAAATAAAGCCCTGTAGAAGGAAAAATAATAAAAGAACTTCCACTTAAACAATGGAATGACTAAAGTTGTCATTTTGTTTTACTATCTATTTAATAATTACTGAGACGTTTTGGTAGCCAGAAGATCCCTTTTAAAGCACTTTGTTCTTTGGTGCTAGGAACTCCATTGATGGAGAGTAAAACCTTTTTCCAAGTGTGAATAAAGGAACATCCAAAAAGAGCGGTGTTCTGGATCTAAAACTCAGTGAACCCAGACACTGAGGCTCTTTCTTGTTGGGTCTCTTGAGGTAGGGAGCATGTTGAGGACAGCTGGACCAAGAATCAAGAAGTCCTGGGATGCAAAATCTTTGGCCCTGTGTTTTGAAATGTTATTGAGTTGGATTTGGGTCCTTGCCATGCCACTTGCTGGATGCATGTTCTCAGGCAAGTAACTTCAACCTTTTGAGCCTCATTTTCTTCCTCTGTAAGATAGGGGTGATAAAGCTTGCCTCCTGGGAATATGGTGAGACCTAACTGTTAAATGAGGTGATAAGTGTTCAAAGGGCTTCGTAAACTAGAAAGAGTTATATAATTGTACTTATCATGGTTTTAGAATTTTCTTAAAATAAGACCAAACTATTTCTGGTTTTTAATCTAGATATATGCTTGTATCTCATGATTGTTTTTTTCTGGATAGATATCTCTGATGACTTTTTCTTTGCCCGTGTAGTCAGCAAATAACATTTTTAAGGCAGGGCATGCAATGTTTCCGGAATAACAAACATGAAGAGGTTTGTGTTACTTGCATTTGCAAAATGAGTTATTTGCAATTTTTAACACAACTAGCAAGCCCCAGTTCTATAGTAAACAAAGAAGCTGGTATGCCACCATGGAAAACCGACTTTGGAAGCAAGTGTTCCTATTTTATCAGTGTTCTAAATATACCTAGATGAGTAAGGAGGCACTGAAAGGACGCAGCAAGCCAGTCATAGGAGTCCCAGAGAAGAAAGGGGAAATAAAAAAGGTAAGAGTTGCCTTTTGTGCAGCATCCTCATCAATGCCTGCTGGAGCGCTAGTATTCCAGTGAGATTATTTGGCATAAAGTAGATCTAAGCTTGACTGCTTGAATTGTCAAGACCTAAATCTAACACTGTACCTCAAATGGACTGCTGCATAGCCTCTTATATGTTCCCATGGGTATGTGAGTGTGCAGTTGAGGGTGTGTACGAGTGTGTGTGTGTGCTAGGAAAACTGAGAATCTGGAGACATGGATCCTACTGTGATATAAGCCACTCATTTTAATCCCTCTAAATGAGACCTTGGGGGAAATCATCTCACCTGTCTGTATCTCATTTCTCTTACCTGGAAGCTAAAGGGCAGTATATGATGTTCTTGAAAATCTCTTCCTCTAACATTTGATGGTCTTGTGACCAACTGACTCACTGATTGAGTCAGCAAACCTCCCTCTTTATGGTATTGTGATTCTAATATAATTCTGAAAGAGCTATCTTTTGTCAACATAGTATCTGTAATCCGTGTTCATGCAACATTGACTGTTCCCTAAGTCCGTATTAGATCCTCCCCTTCAACCTCCCAAAGTAGCATCTGGTCTCTGGAGGCAGACACCTGATTCTCCGTGGTTCCCCACACTTTAAAGCAGAACTGGTGACATCACTAGTCAGGAAATTAAAAAAACATCAAGCATTTCTTCATTTCTCTTGTGTGAAAGCTTCCTTACATTGGTGATGGACAGCAGAAGCAAAGAAAGGGGGGGAATCAACTTGATTCTATTGCATTCCACCTTCTTCTAACCTTCCTACTCTGAGAAGCCTCTTAAAAATCCAGAGAAGAGTTTTTAATCCCTCTAAATGAGAATGCTTCCAAGAAAACAAGTTCTGCCCAATTTTAGGTGTCCAGGAAATAATGAATTAATAGATACTGAGTATATGGCACATCACATAACCTTTGTATAAAACTACAAGTAATCTTACAAACTTCCCTAGTCTCACACGGAATATACACATGAAGTCACATTTTTCCACTGATATTGGGCTACTGAAGTTTGAATTTGAATACTACATTAGAGAATTTAAAAAATATATCTTGCAGTCCTTTCCATAAATTAAAAGTTGAATCCTGCTTCTTGGTTTCTTGTGCTCTTTAGCAAATCACAAAAGCTTGTCTCTCTCTCTGTCTCTAGAAATGAATGGGCTTTTTAGGTTCTGAAAGTTTAGGAGATGCTAGTTAGTGATCTCACATTCAAATAAATAAAGTAGTAGCTATAAATATTTTGAGGCTGACATTGTAAATTAGAGAAATAGCTAAGTGATATCCATCCATTCATTTATCCCATATTCACTAAGCATATTCTATGTGTAAGGCACTGTAGTGGTCTTAATGGGAAATGCCAAAGAACTAACAAAATGTTTTGTCCAACATTTTTGGACAAAAATGGCAAAATATAAAGTAAATAGTGCTGAGGCAGAGAAACAAAAAGTTTCTAAGGTTTTAGAAAAGACTTTTTTTCTTTACCCTCATTCAGGGGACCCCAAGACCACTTTTTGTTTGGAGGATTTGCTAAGAGGAATCATAAGGCACTGCATGTAGTCCTACTCACAGCTATGATTCATTTCAGTAAAAGTATACAAAGTAAAACCAGCCAAGGGAAAAGGCACATGGAGCAAAATCTGGAGGAAACCATGCACAAGTTTCCAAGAGTCCTCTCCCTGTGGAGTCACATAGGATGCACTTAATTCCCCATCAATGAGTTGTGACAACACTGAAATGTGTTTACCAGGGAAGCCCATTAAAGACTCAGTGCCCAAGGTTTTTTGTTTGTTTGTTTGTTTGTTTTTTATTGGAAGCTAGTCATATAGGCACTCTCTGCCACTCACCAAAGTTTTAGGCTCCCAGCAGGAAAATAGGTTTTTAGAATAAATCACATTATTTATATAAACAGCTGAGGCACAGTGAGCTATACTTCACATTTCTGGAATGGTGGGAACACTCCTGAAATTCAAATCCCAGATGCCAGCCAAGGGCCAGCCTTGTAAGGCTTTTCAAAGGATAGTGATCTCAGGCTTGCTATGTTAAGTTTTTTTGGCACACCCTCAAAATTTTTTCACAAAAGAGTAGTGGACAAAGGTACTGAAATAATTAATATAATAGAGCTGCCCCAAATTAGGCCACTTATAACATATTCAAAGGGAGGTACAGTTCCGTATAGTCATTTCATTCACCTATTCTTTCTTGTTTCCATATAGCTTATGGTGAGCTCTGAATAAAGGAGTGAAAACCAGAATGGTTTTGTGCCAAACACTGTGCTAGGTGCTGGCAGTATGAACCAGTTGGAGCAGGTGCCTGTCCTTCCCAGAACTCACAGGTGGGCTCACACTCTGCTTCCTGAAACTCAGCCGAGGGATGCTGAGTTCAAGGAGAAGGTGAGATGGATGAAATAGCAGATGAAGAGAGTTTGGGTTTCTCATCAGACGTAGAAGAATATGGGACAGCAGTGCCTCTACAGCCCTGAGAACTCTAGGAAGGGAATGAAGGCTCTAACAGAACATCTGAATTCCATCAACATGCTGTGCTGGCCCCCAGGACACCAGATCAGTCTTTCTAGGATACAGAGTCATGGGCCCTGAGCTTAAAGTAGTTGAAGCAAGTGCCAGGCCTGCAGTTGGAGAAAATGAGAGACCATTCACTCGAGTCGAAGGAGCCAGTTTGGGAGAGCACAGAGGTGCCCAGCAACCCAAAGGTACAGGTGTGGCCTGACTGATGGTGGCCGGCACTCCCGCTGGGTAGCTGTCCATCCTCCGGCTGGGGGCCTGCTCTTTGTGGAGGCACTTCTCATGGGACTTTAAGTAGTACTTCTTGACCATGCCATTGTTGACAAATTCTTCATGACAGCTGTCCAGCAGCATCTTGAACAACAACTGGCATTCCTCTAGATCTCCATCACTGTCTCTCACCAGCATGTGTTAGAGTAGATTCTACTTCTTCAAACTCAGGAAAACAACCAAATGCTTCATCCTCATGAACCAAAGGTGCAACCACGGGCAAGTGACTTAACCTTTCTAATAGCCGTCCTCTCTCACTGAGAAAAGAGGATAGTAGTACCTACCTCTTGGAACTGTGGCTGGGTTTAAATGAAACAATGTATTATATCACTTAGCGTGGTTCCTCATATATAGTAGGTAAGCTCAATAAATGAGAGTTCTCGTCCCCTGTCCTTGTAGTAACTTGCCTTTGTAGGTAGAGAATATCCCTAGAGCTTTAGGACCAAGGCATCTTCTTTTTCTCCTTCTTCTGTCCCATATTTCCTACACAGAACTCATGGAGCACATTAGGATATTTGATGCCAAGCATCACTGTGTTCCTATTTTTTCAAGTCTCTTGCTGTCTTCCTTTTGGTTAGCAAAAGAAAAAGAAAAGTTCAGTGGATCTGGGAACAGTGAAAATAAAATAGTTTCTTCTTTACCTGATGATATGTGCTCTTTTTTCCCCCACGGAGATGGCTCCCTTCATCTGTTGTTGCTTGTTATTTTTGCTCATTGTCTGCTTGCTGTCTGCTCATTGTTTGTTTGTTTGTGTTTTTTTTTTTTTTTTTCCCTTGTTGTCTGCTTGTTTTTTCTTGTTTTCTGCTCGTTTTTTGTCTTCTTTAGAAGGCACTGGGAACCAAACCTGGGACCTCCCATGTGGGAGGCAGGCTCTCAACTGCTTGAGACACATCTGCTCTGATATGTGCTCTTTTATTTAAAAATTTTAAAAACTCTCAAGCATCTAACTCTGCTTCTCTCTCCTTTGATCTCCATGGAGATCATGTGTTCCAAGTCCCCACTAGCATCTGAGGTTTAGGCTTAGGAGAGGGGGCTTAGGTGAGGACACCTGGATCTGGATCTTGGAAAAGGCCTTTTTTATTACATCCTCTTTGGACTGGAAATGCAGTGATTTCCATAGTAGGGTCTAGAAAACCCACTATGGGGCCTTGGTGTGGCATCATTAGAGGCTATTACTCTTCTCTATTTTCCAGAATGAAGCTAAGAATTGTGTTGCTCTCTTCTGACGTAATCCAGCCCTCATCCCGAGGGACTGCTCAAGTTGTTTTCTGCCACACTTGCTGCTGGCACAACTAGCTATTCTCTGACCTGGGAGGCTCATACATGGTACAATTGTGCTTTATTTGCCTTGCTATGTTTCTTTATATAAGCCTTAGAAGCAATTTGCATACTCAAGCACCATTCTACTCAAGCATTCTTTTTTTTTTTTTTTTTTAATTTTTTATTTATTTTTATTGTGGGTAAAAATCAAAATTCTCACAATACATAAAAACATTTGCAAAATTATATATAAATATATATGCATATATGTGTATTTGCTTACAAAAATGTTATTTATATATATATATACATATATTTTAAGAGGTGCTTAGATTACCCAAAATATTACACAGAACCCACTGGGATTCCCATGTTGCCCACCTCCTACACCTCCCACCACATCCCACACAAACATCTCCCACAGTGTGGCCCACCACCCTCAATGAACTTACACATCCTGGAGCCTTGCCACCAATCATAGACCACAGTTCACACTGTAGACCACACTCTCTCCCACTCAGTTCTGAGTGGTGCGTGCTGATTTAAAATGGCCTACATCCGTTGCCACAACGGTACTCTGGACAACCTCTAACTCCCAAAGAAGCCCCTGTATTTCAACTGCTCGTCCCCTCCCTACCCCAAAAGTGTCAAGTGGCCACTGGCTCCACCTCATTGTTATAATTTCTTGCATTGCTAGAATCATCATATGTGAACAAGAGAATACCATCAAGTCCACTCTAGTCCATAGTTCTTCCCCCAATCCTGAGGGGACTGGGATGGTGATGTCCACTCCAACTCCGAGTGAGAGAGGGCTTATATCCCATGGATATGGTGGGTGGGATGATCCTGCCTGCAGATGCAGGCCCTCTCCATTCCCTGGGATGGCCATTGCCCATCGTTGTCTCCTCACCAGGTGACTTGGATGAGTCCATTGAGCTGTAGGGTAGGAGTTGCAGCTCCACCTAGATTTCATGCACACCTGGCACATAGGTAGGCCAGAGGCTCCAGTCTCTGGAAGTATACCTAAAAACTCCAGCATCACATATAGGTTTGAATAGAAGGGACTGGTGAACCAAGTGCAGGGAGGACTTATTACTCAAGCATTCTTAATGTACAATTATTGTTTGGGGGTTGGTGAGGGAAATAAGTACTAAGTTAGAAGGCCAGACTGGTAATGTGTGTGTGGCCATGTGCATATTTATCTTGGTTATTATTTAAAAATTGAATGACACACCGGCATAGGTTGCTGTGGATTCATTCTGGGACGCTGAAGCATCAGTATATATTTATATGAATGTTTTATTTCTCCCCGTGATTTGAAGAGTGAATGACTATTCTCAAACATAGCTGCAGATGCAGTCAAAAGCCAAACATGACTCAAGGGGAAGAGGAGTAGATTGAGAATTGAGAATTATGGGCTGTGTTTAGTCTAATTATTGATTTAACCTCCCAGCAAGTTACTTAACCTCTTGTTCTTAGGCACTCTTCCTCATTTCTTGTATAATAATTCTTGACTAACAGATGTTTTAACAACAACATAAAAAAATTGGCAAGATGATTGACTCCACATTGATTGGCTCCATCCACAAGCACAGCTCAGAACCATCAGAACTTAAAAGCAATAACATGACAAGACTAAGAGCTTATTATGTTGGCACTTTCCTCTTTTCTCCATAAAATCGGTGCTCATTTGTAGTACATTATGGTTTTCCTTCATAAAACCATGAGAATAAATTTTTGGTATGTGTATTTTACCATACTAAAAAATTAATTTACCAATTAAAAACGTACACTAAAAAACCATGAGCATCAGGAGTGATTTTGAGTGCTTTTTTAAAATAACATGGCACTTTTTCATCTGACTCCTTTAAGGCAAACAATAATAGTAGACACTTGAGTGCTTTCTGGAATCTATACACTTATTCACTGTGTGGTACTGTCTCTCTAAAGAAGACACTGACCTTCAACAAGAAGACACAAAGCAAGTCACACCCAAAGTCACCTTCCTAACAAGTGACCAAGGCATATATATGTGCTATAGTTTTTAAGGATGCAGAAATCCAAAAGTTTGGAATGAGAGAGGCATGAGTTGAAATTCTGGACCAGCCAGTGTTTTCTGAACATTGGTGTACTAGTCTATCAAACTGGGTTATTAATGTGTACTTCTGAAATGGCTTTGAGGATTAAATGTGCTAATGTACAAGAAGTGCTAGTCTGGGGTCTGGAATCCAGCCAAGGATTCAGTAAATCTTAACTGTACTGAGAATGGTGATGGTCGGCAGGTGGAGTTTCACACCAATCTTGAAGGGACAGCAGTAAGTCTGTGGACCAAGTATGGCTGAATGGAGTTAAACAAGCTTGCAATCAGAGGGTTTAACCACCATCCACCCTCTGCTGCCATCTGTGAGGCTGAAGCCGAAGCCACAAGGACACACTCATTATTTTAAGACTCAAGATTGGCATGTTCCATATAAGGGGTGAGCTCTGGCGAACCCTACAGGATCTCTGGAGCAGGGTCCCTTTTTCTTCATTTAGCAATTATTTCTGAGCTCAGTTCAACTAGCTCTAATTGAAGGACTTTAAAAAGCAGCTTCTCTCCCTCCTGGGTATGTCGTCCTTTCCCACAGTCAGAAACTTTGACTTCACTTTATTTTTTATAGTGGTTGGGGGTAGGGGCTGGGAGAGCGGGACAATGTTGCTTAGCAGCAAATCTTGGGGCTGCCGTGTGCTTTTGTGTTTTTCCAAGCCAGGGTTTTTGTCACTCTGTCTGATGGAGCCATGTTGACCTTCCCTTGTCAGAACCCTATGGGCCAAGTAGGCATGTGCTTGCCTTGCAGATGGGTCCCGTTCCTGCCTGGTGCCTGTGCAAGATGCTGGTTGCTACTGGTTTAGTTTAATAGACACTTCATGCTGCAAATTCTCAAGTGCAAATCACCTTTTGTTTCTTTTGTCCCCAGCAATAATGAAGGGCAGAACTGGAGCTTAAATAATTCTTTCAAGGAATACATTAAACAGACTCTTTCATTATAGATGTTAGAGGAATGAAAATAATTTGCACAAAGCCACATTTCCTTCACAAAGTTTTAAAAGAAGTGAGGGAGCTGCTGTTAAGGGAACAATTAATTTTGTTTCTTTTGGAAAATGGGGAGGGGGGAGATGAAATATGTTTCAAGACTAACTAAAAGATGTCTGGTGGGAATGTTTAACAGCTGAGTAAAATATTCCCTCGGGAAAGGGAATATTTTACTCTTTGGATCACTGTTTTTTGGTTGCTGTGTGTGTGTGTGTGTGTGTCAGTTTCTTATTATCATTGCCATGAACAGAGAATAGGATTCTATTCTCTGTTTTTGAGTGTTAAAACTTACTACTACAAAGACAAGTAGTTTTGAGTGACATGTTTCTGTAAAGGATATGAAAGCCACTTAGCGTGTCAAAATATTGTATATCTCTTTATGGCTAAACTTTCACAAATGTGTTATTGGCTATTTAAACCCTTTATCCTATTTCAATAACTCTTAATCTTTCCTACTGTTTTCTTAGTCCCCAGATGCTTTCTCATTATTTAATGTCATTTGTAATTTAATTAAAACTAATTCTTGCACAGAGACTAGCTTTTTAGAAACAGATTTTTAAAACTTTATCTTAAATGAGGGGATTAAGACTTATAGGGATAAAGTACCTGGTCCAGAGTCACCCAGCTCAGACTGGTACCTCAATATCATTAAGTTAGTGTGATCTCCTTCCAATATACCAGACTGAGTGTGTTCTGTGTTTCAAAACCATGGGATTTTGGTGCAGTTACAGGGAAGCAAATATGACTCAGCATGATGAAACTATTTTACCCCTATTATTTGGAGCTGTCAGGTCAGCAGGCACCTTGAAGAAGTGAACCTATAAGTAATAGGCTGTAAGAGCTGTTGTTGACGTGGAGAAAAGATAAGATGGCTTCATTCTAGTAAGGGGCTATGATGCCATGTTATTAAGGTATAACCCGAAAATTCTGACAACTAAAGAGGTGAGGCAATTCACAGTGGTCTTTATATGTTAAAAGTGGATGGTAGGCGCATCTTACCCTGTAGCATGCCCGCACCCATGTCTCGGGTTGTGTTCTTATTTCTTTTCTTGTTTCTTAATAAACTCTTTACAACCTTGCCTTAAAAGAATAAAAAAAGTGGGTGGTTGAAGACAGGAAAGACTCCAAAAGCCAAATGAAAGAAGCCATCAAGGAAGAGTAGTAATAGGAGAGTTGAGCCTTCCTGAATAATACTCTGCAGGCACTATTGTGTAGATTGCCACCACCATTGATTTTCAGCATTCTGAGGACCATGCAGTGGTTGATGTAAGTTAATACGATCCGCAGCACTTCAGTTTTTCTTTTGAAAATGGACCATGATAATGACTCCTATAGCTTTACAAACCCAAAGGCATTTGAATCTTGTTACTTTATTTATTAATACATTAATAAACATATATAGCCCACAATGGTCCTTCATTCTACTTTATCTTAAATTTGCATAATAATGGTGATGGAACAAATCATTCAACTGTATGCAAGGAAACAAACCTAGACACTGATTTTACACTTTTCACAAGAATTAACTCAAAATAGATAATAGACATAAATATAAAATGCAAAACTATAAAACATCTTGACTAATGACATAGGAGGAAATCTAGGTGATTGTGTTTGGTGATGAGTTTTAGACACAAAACCACAAACATGAGCCATGAGAGAGAAAAATTGAGAAGTGGGACTCTATTAAAATTTAAAGGTTCTGTTCTGCAAAAAACTATTAAGAGAATGAAAAGACAAAGCACAAACTAGGAGAGCTATTTGAAAAATATATACCTGATAAAGGAATTAGAACCAAAATATACAAAGAACTCTTACTCAACAATTAGAAACCATACAAATGGGCAAAAGGTTTAAACAGACACCTCACCAAAGAAGTTTACAGATGGAAAATAATTATATGAAAAGACACGCAACATCATTTGTCATTAGGTAAATGCACCTTAAAACAGTGAGGTACCAGTGCACACCTATTAGAATGGCTAAAATCCAAAAATCCAACAATGCCAATTGCTGAGAAGGATGCAGAGCAACAGGAACTCTCATTCACTGCTAGTGGAAATGCAAAAATAGTACAAGTCACTTTATAAGAGTTTGGTAGTTTCTTCTAAAGTTAAATATGTCTTACCATGTGATCCAGCAATCACATTCCTAGGTACTTACCCAAATAATTTGAAAACTATGTCCTGTATTTGAATGTTTATAGCAGCTTTATTCATAATCATCAAAAACTGATATCCTTCCATGGGTGAATAAATAAACAAACTGTGGTATATTCACATGATGGGCTACTATTCAGTGATAAAAATGATGCACTATCAAAACAAAAGACATGAGTGAATATTAAATGCACATTGCTAAATAAAAAGAGTCATTATGGAAAGGCTACATATTGTATGATTCCAACTATGTGACATTTTGGAAAAGACCAAACTATAGAGGGAGTTAAGTCAGTGATTCCAGGAGTTTGGGGAGAGACGGTAGAGCACAGGGGATATTGTAGGGTGGTGCAAATATTCTGTATGATAGCATAATTGTGGTTATATGTCACTATGCATTTGTCAAAATTCACAAAACTTTGCATTACAAAGATTGAATCTTAATGTATGCAAATTAAAAATATCATTTAGGAGGTTGGGGTCACAGGATGGAAAGCAGAATGTGTTACAAGAATCCCACGGTGTTAAAAATGTATGAGACAACCTCACTGAAGGTGGTGGGGGAAAAGGTGCTCATCTAAGTAACTTAGGAAATGTGTGGAATCTGTGAGATTAAAAGCAATATCATTGTACACTAGTTGATAAAAAGTTGTTTCCCAAGGAGTACAGGTTATCAATTCTGAAACCAACGTACATGTATACTGGAATTGAACAATGCAGTAAATGGATAGAAGATGGTGGGAGGCAGGTTTCTCACTGCTGGAATGGGAATTTATGGATAAGCAAGAGGAGGAGGCTAGAATAATACATGTGGTAGTAGGTTAGAATTGGAGACAGCAGTATGAATGTATGTTGGGCCCTTTGTAGATACATACAGTTACATGTAGAAATAGTGTAGATATATGCATATTCATGGGTTAGAATGCACTCATATTTCCTTGCTCTGTCAGTGAGAGGTTCTAGAAGCAAGGATACCCTAGAAGCAACAATCACATCTAGTGCCCAAGTCTTGGTTTCTAATACTATTCTCCAATAAAAGGATAGGACTCATTGGAGAAATGGGTGATTCTCGGACTGGGGAAGGAAATATACAATGAGCCCAGAGCATGTTATGGGGTCAGAAAGTAAGCAAATGCTCAAAACAACAACAAGCAAACCAACCAAAAAACTACAATGTGGGGCTATGTCAAAAAGACTCAGGAGTCAAACAAAAGAACTCCCAATGGACAAAGATGGAACAATTTGACAAAAAAATTCAATAAAGTAGTACATCCATTAGTCCATACAGATATAAATAAATGATTGAATGAGTAAATAAATAAAGAGACAAATTTCCCATGTAGAAGAATTTCAAATAATTGATGTAGATACTCTGTCCTTAAAGATGTGGAACATAAACACACACACACACACACACCCTTAAGTGTCGGCTGTTTCCTTCCAAAGAGGACAGTATGAAAAGGGAGAGAAAAGGTAACTTTACAGTGAAGAAACCTATCAAATGCTACCTCATCCAGGAGATCAGGGTTAATATCAACAGCTTTGATAGTGTGTACCTTGAATATGGCATGGTGAGAATGGTCATTTACCCCTATGGCCATCCTCCCAAAACCTGTAACCCTAATCTAGTCAGGAGAAAACATCAGACAAATCCCAGTTGAAGCACATTCTAACAAAGTACCTGACCAATACTCCCCAAAAGTCATAAAAAACAAGGAAAGTCTGAGAAACTGTCACAGCAAAGAGGAGCCTAAGGAGATATGACAGCTAAATGTAATATGGTATCCTGGATGGGATCTTGGAACAGAAAAAAGAAAATTAGATAAAAGCTAAGGAAATCTGAATAAAATGTGAACTTAATAATGATGTATTGATATTGCTTCATTAATTGTAGCAAATGTACCATATTAATGTAAGATGTTAACAATAGGGGAAACTGGGTGTGGGGTACAGGAGGCCTCTTTACTCCTAATCTTTGCAAATTTTCTTTACATTTAAAACTTTTCTAAAAAGAGTCTATTTTTTTTTTTTTAAGTTTACTTATAAAATTGCACAAATACATTTAGGATCTGCTATTAGACTCAATCACAGAATGGACTCAGCCCCCATTTGACCTTGAAGATAGCATTTGCTGAAAAAATATTTGTTGAAAAATTGGTCTTCAGTGACCATGGTCATGTGTCCTGATAAAGAAGATGTAGGATATAAGGGGTGGGGTGGGGATTAGAAGCCTTTCATTTTTTGCTCTCTAAATATTTCTATATTATTGAAAAATTTTATAAGAATATATTCACATATTTATACATGTTAGAACATAAAATTCATTGTATAGCCTTTTACAGTGATGTAATACAAATACAAAGCAAATTCATTTAGCCTCACATTTGTACATGGTTAACTCATTGTGTGCACTCTCCTTTTAGAGTCTAACTCTTTGAGGTCAGGGATATTATCTTTTATTTTTTTACAGCTCCTAGAACCAGGGGCATGTTAGGTATTCAAGAATATTTACTTAAATGAATTCTATGCCTTAATTTAAAAAAAAACCAGAGTCCTGCTTCCAAATTCTAGTTTTATCATTGGGCAAGATATTTACCCTCTCTGTGACTTAGTTTCATCAACTATAAAATGAAGATAATAATACTGAACTTATCTTGCTTATGTGTGGGGATTAGAAAATATTCTAACTGTAAATGCCTGATATAAGTTTGGAATGCAAGATAGTAATGCTACAGATTAATAGAAAGAGATGACGAAATATTTCAATCAGGAAACAAGGCTCAGCATCCAGAACAAGAAAGATGATGGTAGGTGGTATGGTGAAGAGGTGAGAATGGCTGGTTATTCAGCTCCTTTCAGAAATACCCTTGGTTTCCATTAGCACATTCATTGTTTGGAACTGAGTTCCAACAGACTATCTGCATTATTATAGAATGGGCATAATGTTTGGGGATCTCCTTTTCCTAGCAGATGTTGACACTAGTGAAGGTGCCCAAGAAGTGGTTGTGACCTCTTATAAGTCTCATTTTCATAATCATCCCGCAGGTGGAATAGAACTTTCCATATAGACTTGCCTGCAGAGTAGAAGCTCAAATACTATTTGTTGATTGATCCATATGTAAGATTGTTTCAAAATACCAAGGCAACTAAAGAAATTGTTATCTCAAGGCTTTTGCATGGCATTGATAGGGCTTCAGGAACACACACATACAAATAGTCAAGAAAATGAACATAGAAGGTTTACAATGCTCAGAGCACATAGTCATCCTTGGCAAGAACAAAGAACACTCTACCCCACTATTCTCTGCTGACCCACAGCATGGCACTTGTATCTCAAACTACTTCCTGTTTGGCATTTTGGGAAGCTGCTACCTAGTACATTCTCTCTCCTACTAGACTTTAAGATCCTTGAGGCTAAAGGCCATATTTATTTTTGTGTCTACCTTCTTTTTCACCCTCTAGCAGCTGCACAGCTCTTTCAACATAGTAGAAGCTAAATAAAGTTTTGTTAAAATGAAATAAGTTAATAAAGGGCCAAAAGCTGTTTCATCAATGTAAAGAAATTTTAAGGACCTTATAAACACACTAATATTTTTACAACAGAAGACTTGACAAACTTTTACAGTTTGATAAAAATAATTTCGGAACTGAAGGAAATGGGCATTTTGGATCTGAAGGAAAACTCACATGTTTTTTTCAAGTCTACATGGTATAAATAAATGGAACGTCCTATTTTCAGTTTGAGTTTGAAAAAGTGTTTATTTCACATTCAGCCACCTATAATTCACTGACAGAAAAAAAAGTTAAGAGAGTGCAGGAATTTATTTGGAACTATAAAACAGAAATGTCTTTTAAAACTAAGATGAGATACTAAAGTTGAGTCAAATGGGAATCTGCAAAAATGTAATTAAATTTGCAACTTCTATGAAGAGAGAGCAGAAATGTTGGAAGCATCCATAAAATTTGTCTAGAAAGAGCAAATTACAAAATTCTAAGGAATCTTACCTTTAATAAATAAATATGTATTTATTTCCCCTTCTTCCAGGGTATTGAGATAGCAGTTGATGATTAGGTTTCAGGCAGTGAAGCTATAAAAATTAATAAGTAGGACCTTCAAATGACTCATTAGCTAATCCTTCATTATTATCCATTTTGTAATGGGTGACACATTTAGAAATATACTCAAGGGCACATTTATATTAAAAGAGTTTGGTGAAGCAATTTGAAAAACATGAAAATATTTTTGTTGGTGTTAAATTTGCCTAAATCCCAGTTGATTAAATGTAAGATAGGATCTAATGTTATATGTAATATATGTGTACGTTGTAGACCTTTTCTTCATCTAGTCTCACTTCAGTCGTTGTTTTAACCTCCAAAAGGAAAAATTTTCTAGACGTATCTCACTGATAATCTTGTTTTATGATTATTAGCCAGCATGTTTCCCACTAGGAAGTATTTCAGGAGCATTGGGAATTTTAGAGGGGCTTATGCCATAGAGCAGGGGTTCTTAACCTTTTTTTGTTCCTTGGACCCCTTTGCCAGTTAGGTGAAAACCACAGACCCCTTCTCAGAATGTAGGGACAAATAGTTTTATGACAATTAACATCAGAGGTCAGAGAAAATAAAGATAATAAGTTGATTTCTTTCAATTCAAGCTCACGGACCCCCTGAAATCTTTCCAAGAACCCCTGGTTAAGAACCCCTGCCATAGAGGATGTACCATTAGACCATGTACCAACTTACAAAACTTTGGAGTCTGGCTCCCCTGGGCTAGGAGGCTGTATTCATTCTAGGACCCTGGCTATGAAAGAACTAGACCCTTATCTCAAGGAGCTTGTGGTCTGGTGGGGAGACAGACTTGCAAATATAGAATTGAGCCGAGTAGGAGTTAGCCAGTAGGTGTGGAAAAATGGGCATCCAAGGCATATGGAACCAAAAGTCTAAAGGCAGAGAGGAGCAAGTGAGTCTGGTATGTTTGGACAGCCATAAACCATTCAGTGTTACTGGAGCATAAAGAGGGAAACAAAGGGAAACAGCTGGAGAAGAGACTGCGGGCATAAGCAGAGGCCCCAACAACAATGGCTATGGGGGACTTTAAAAGCAGTTTATGTTTCAACCTGTAGAATTTTGCCACTGAGAATCTGATCACTGGACCACAGCATTGGCATCATTGGGGGCTGTGTTAGAAATGCTGAGTCTCAGGATCCCAGACATCCCAACTGAGAATCGGTATTACAATGAAACCCCCAGGTAACTCAAGTGAACATTGCAGTTTGAGGAACACTGTGGGTAGAAGGTGAAGAATTGCTAAAGTATGTCATGCCAGAGAAAGATATGGTTGGAACTATTTGTAGAAACTCACTCCAGCAGTCATGCAGATGATGAACTGAAGAAGGGATAAGATTTGAAACAGAGAGACTACTAAGAAGACTGCTGTGGAAGTACTGAGGAGAGCTGACTAAGGCCTGCAGATGGAAAAGTCTAGTAGGAAAGATATTCAGGAGGCAGAAATATTAAGGTTTAGCAATTGATTCAATGTTGGGGAGAAGAGCAAAGGCAGATTCTAGGAAGACTTACAGGTTTCTGGTTTGGGCCACCTGGGTGGATGTGTGCCAGTACTGACAGAGTCTACATGAGAGAAGCTGTTTAGAAGGGGTGGAGAAGATGAGAATCTTATTGGAAATATTCAACTGGATGCACCTTTGAGACATTTGGCTTGAGATGCTTAATCAATTGAGTGCATGCATCGAGTTTGTATCAGAGGTACCTGTTTTTGGAATTTGTCTTCTTATTAGTGTTGTCCAAATCCATGGGTATGGAAGAGATTTTCAGGAGTAACTTGTAGAATAAGATGCAAGTGATATAAGGATCGAATACCACAGAGCACCAGCATTTATAGGGTGGACAGAATAGCAAACTCTAGGGGAGATTTAAGAGAACATGAAAGTCATAGAAAGGAAAGGAGAAGACAGCTTTAAGTAAAAGGGAGTGGCTATCCAGGTCATATATCAGGGACATAAGATAAGGACTGGAAAGTACCTATTAGATTTGGCACCTAGGAGATCATTGATGACCTTATCCAGAGAAGCTTCAGTTGGATGGTGATATCAATTGTCAGGATGGATGTTTGCTGAACTTGTGGAGACCTTACGTGTAATGAAGACTTCTTTCTAGAAAATGTTCTATTAAAGAAAGGAAAATTAGACACAGGAGCACAGGGTCAAGAAGAGGTTCTTTTATTTTTTCTTAGCTATGAAGATATAAACATATTTATGCTCAGAGAAAAAAGTCAATAGAAATAGTGACAACATAGTAGAGAGAAATATCTGATGGAACAAGGTCCCTATGGAGCAGGAGTTGGGATTCAGAGTACAGGTGGAAGAATTTTGCCTTATCCAAGAGAAAGGACCTTTTAACTTGTGAGCCCAAGGGAAGCATGGGTAGAAGACCCTGTAAGTTTGGAGAGACAGGAATTCGGAGGTATTCACATCTGAGAGATTTTTTTTTCCTGTGGGACACAATGAAATGCAGGAAGAATGGAAAGGACCAGTGGGAATATGAGCCCCAGAGGAGAATGAGGGAGGAAGTTGACCAGGGAGATGCAGTGAGGCTGGGCAATATTTAAAGCCATTTAAGTCAGATTCTTTGCTTCTATAAGATGTATTATTGTAATTTCTGCATTATCCAGTCTATTTAACATATAAACAGAATTCTCCATCATCTGTGATCCTAATGCATTGTCAAAGAGGCTGTTATTCAGATGCTTAAAAATTGGACAGTAGGCCAAAGATGTCCCTAACAAACAAAAAGACCTTTGCGTGACTGTGGTGTAGGAGAAGTAAATGTTGCCACTAAAGTCTGATCACTTATTCTGTGTCTGCTATTGTAGATGAGGTGGGAAGTGGCAGTGGAAATAATAGTAATAATTTTAACCAATTAGTTTATAGATTCTAGGTGTTACAAAGACTTTCAGAATTTATCTAAATGCCTACTTCAGCTCCTGTGTGAATGCCTCCAGTGCCAGGATATTCATTACTTAAGTAGCCAACTCCATGCTCAGGAAAACAGATTTAATTGTTTGAATGGTCTATTTTTATCATAATAAGGGTCTGAAATTCTATTTGCCTAAAATCCACAGCCCCAAATTCATTCTTGTTCAGATAAATATCATGCACCTTCTAAGAGTAAGGTATTGATTGTTCTTGGCCTTACAGAATGCTCATTAGGTCAAGGTACTTGACACTGATATCTTTACAGCTAAGTAGGGGAGATAAGACACTTTCTTAAATGACCACAAGAGAGATGAAAATAACTGTTGTTAGGGAAATAATTGTAGTCTGTATTTTTTGTTTAAAAGTGAGGTGCCAGAACTCATATCTCAATAAATTATGGCACGCCTCTCCAGGACCCCCTCCTCAATCCTGTTTACATTGGAATATGTGCATATTTTTCTGGCCAAGTGAATCAGTCAAGATGGAAATACTAATTTATTTGAGTGGACATGCTCCGCTAGCTTATACTGTCAAAAAAAAAAAAAAAAAAAAAATCCCTGGGAGTAATATCACCAAATTATGTTTGTATAGCATTTTATACTTTACAAATCACTTTTCATATGTTAACCCATTTAATCATCACAACAACTCTGTGAGGTAAGTATTCTTCTTCTTCCCCATTTATACATGAGATTCAGTTTAAGTAACTTACCCAAAATCACATAAGGGGGAAATGGTGAGTTGGGACTTCTATCCAGGTCCCATGCCTCTAGATCTCTATACAAGATCAGGACCTCTGTGTGGTAAATGGGAAGAGAAATTATAGGTGTTTAGAGGGTTCAGGAGAAGCTGCATGGAAGAAGCAGTCTTTAAGGATTGACAGATATTCAGTACCAGGAGGTAGAAGGAGGGTGTTCCAAGCAGCGGGCATTGCAAAGTTTAAGTGCAAATGCAGGAAGTTCAGAATATGCTCACCTATGATTCCATATGAGGGTTTGGGAATCATCTTCCCAGAAGAGGTAGCTGACTCTCAGAGAGCTGAAAAGAATCTCAGGGCAAGAAGTCAGAGAGAGAAGAAAAGATGCTCATGGACAGAGCCATGGGGATGGCTTGTGGTTAGAGGGTGGGAAGATGAGTCACCAGATGAGATACCCAAGGAATTGCCAGATATAGGATCATTCTCAATTATTATATAGAGCAAGGGAAAGAGACTTCCAAGAAAGAGGATATCTCATCAGGGCATGATAAATAAGAACAAGTGGGTAGAAGATGGGTCTTGGGGATTGTGGAGAGAGCAGAGCAGTGATGACAGAAGTTAAAATCTAAGGAGCAAATGGGTGGGAAGGAAGTAAAAGATGCAGGTGAATTTCAGGAAGTTAATGAAAAGGACAGAGGCAAGTAAGTTTCCTTTCAGAAGCAACCCTTTGAGTTCTTGAAGACGGGTCCCCCATCTTCTCATTTCTTCCCTTTCTCAGGCAAAATGTTCTTAATGAATTCAGCTGATTATCATATGCTTTCCAGACATTCACAGTAATGTTTTCTTTATTCGGGAGTTTTTGGTTTGTCAGTTGTTTGTCCTTCTTAAAGTTTGCCATCTAGAAATTAACTTGCGTTTCTGGTCTTTTGATCATAGGAAGCTATCATCTGTTTTGTTTCCTATGCTGTGTATGTTCTTTGTACTCCATCTCATGTTTAAATTAGCCATGTTGCACTGTCATTGAGCTTGCAGTCAACTATGACTCCATGCTCTCCATATCCTATAATTGCCATCTATTTCGGTAGACAACACAAATAGGGAAGAGGGACACTGGAGCCATGAGGTAGAAAGGGCATGGGGCAGGCATCAGGAGATCTACATTTTAGTCTGAACTCTGACATTTATTAGACATATGCTTTTGGAATAGTCAGTTTACTTTCTGGGATGCAGTGGGAGCTAGAGTGAATGATTTCTAAGCTTCCTTCTAACGTTAAAAAGTCTGAAATCAGTAACTGGTACAATGTTCTTTATTAACTTATTCAGAAATTTCTAGAAGTCAACCCTGTGCCAAGTACTGCTATGCTTTCAGGATATGGTAGTGAATAAGACAGAAGAGGTCCTGATCCATGAGTTTACAATGACATTTTTTTTTTAATTTATTTTTTATTGTAGGTAAAAATCAAAATTTTTACAATACATACCAACATTTGCAAAATGATATATAAATATATATGCATATATGTGCATTTGCTTACAAAAATATTATTTATATATATATATATAAATATATTTTAAGAGGTGCTTAGATTACCCAAAATATTACACGGAACCCACTGGGATTCCCATGTTGCCCACCTCCCACACCTCCCACCACATCCCACACAAACATCTCCCACAAGTGTGGCCCTCCACCCTCAATGGACTTACACATCCTGGGGCCTTGCCACCAACCATAGACCACAGTTCACATCGTAGACCACACTCTCTCCCACACAGTTCTGAGTGGTGTGTGCTGATTTAAAATGGCCTAAATCCATTGCCACAACGGTACTTAGGACAACCTCCAATGCAGGAAAGAATGAGTGAGGGCCAAAGACCCAGGCAGTGCTTTCAAGTCATTACCTGCCAAAAGGAGCGTGGAAGGGCAGCAGCTTTCAGAATGATGAATTATGTATCTGTACTTGAAATAACACCAAGAAATAATCACTTTATGTCATTTCATAGTTATCAAAATTATGTGTGGAATAACATGGTGAGCAAGAGAATAGAAGTATATGGCATTGAAACTTTTTCCAGGGCTTAAAAGCACTACAGTCACTAATATTGAGGAATAAGATGTTAATAACTACACCATTCATGATATGGCAATGCCTGGATTTGATGTTATCTACCTTAAGCATAAAATTAATGAAGCATACAAAGAAATTCTGACAGCAGGCAATCCTTAATTTTATAGCGTGATGTACGAAAGCAGAGTCTATTCCTTATCAGGGGCCTATCAAAAGACCATTATTCTCTTACAGACTGTCACCTGAATATCAGCACCTATTATGATATCAAAATTCCATTTCAACACAGCTATGGATAAGCTAGAAGGCAAACATGGGCTATGAAGTGACTGTCTCCCTTTTTCCTGCAACATATGCCACCATGATGTTTCAGTTACCTATCACCATGTGATAAACCAACCCAAAACTCAGCGGCTTAAAACAACTATGTTGTTATTACACCTCACAATTTTCTTAGTTGACTGAGCTCAACTGAATAATTCTTCTGTTTCATGTGACATCAGTGAGGTTGCAGTCATCTGGGGGCTTGACTGTACTGGAATGTCCAAGATTGTTTATTCACACATCTGGCGCCTTTGTAGGGACAGCTGGAAGATGAGCTCAGTTGGGACATTGGAACATCTGTGTCTCTCTATATATGGGTCTTAGGACTTCTATTCCATGTGGCCTCTCCACTTGGTCAGTCCATGTGATCTCTTCAGGCTGGTGGCTAGACTTCATGCTTGGTAGTTCAGGACTATCCAAAACACAAAAGTGAATGCTGCCTATTCTTCTTAAGGCTCAGGCCCTAAATTGTCATAGTAAGATTTCTGTTTCATTCTGTTGGTGAAAGCAAGTCACAGGTCCACCTCAGATCCATTGTGGGAAGGGACTACACAGGACATGAATACCATGGCTGGTTATTATACCTGGCCACTTGAAAAATACTGAAAATGGACACCATCAAAAACTAGACCTGGCTGAATATGATCTGGCACCACTGAGCTTGTTTAACATAGATTAGAAAATGTATTTGAATGCTGACTTTCTATTAATTGTTCTTTTAATACAAACTCAAATGTGGATTTTGAAAATTGATAGTAAAAGATTATTTTAAATAATTTCATGGTAAAGAAGAGAGGCAGGATTATGTATATGTATATATGTATTTGTACAATTGCTGTCCCTAGGGTTCACATTTTTTAAAGAATCCCTCTACCGAGTAATAAATCGGAGTAATAGTCACCATACTCAATTAATCATTTCCCTTTTCTTCTTTGATACCCAGGGCTCTGAGACTAGACCAATCCTAGATGAATTCTCTCTAAGAGGCTCTTCAGTCCCTCATGCAGTAGACCCCATCTTCTATCAGACATCTTTGTCTCACAATTTAGAGTCACATTGGGATTCCTGCTATTCACACAAACATCTATATATGTGTATACAGTAACATATGTATACATATACATAGGTAAATAAATATACATATATACACATGTGCCTATAAAGTGATTTCCTTCCCATATGAAGATCATGCTTCTTTAACAGTAACAAAATAGCATTAATATAAAAGAGTGAAGAATAACTATACCCAAATATATTCAGCATTTCACTTCTCTTCCCCCAAGGAATTATGGGCTGAGTTTCAGAAATAACTTGGTTGGTGAGAGACAACAAAACTTCTGGGGAGCCAGCTGTCATCTGAGTGAAGTACATTGAGTGTGACAGGAATGGGTGAGGAGGAAAGAGTGGACATTTAAGAATGCTTGCTATGTCTTAAGTATGAACCTCTCCCCTTCCTTGGCATTTTTTTTTTTTTTGAAAGATTGAGTAAATATTTAAAATTCTTTAAGTTACATATACAATTTAGATACTGATATATATATTTTTTACAATTTCTTTGTGTTAACAACTTTAAAGACTAGACCACGGGTTATATGTGTGTGTATGGGCGGGGGGAGTGAGTCATGCTACCGATATTATTAAAGCACTGTTCATGGAATTGTGCTTTGAGTATTTTTTAAAAGGGAGATTTGAATTTACATGGGTTCCAACTATCATCTCCTATTTATTTTCCTCTGAAATCACTGGCACATGTTGGTGAGACTTCTAGCTAGGGATAAGAGAAACTTCTAGAGTGTGTGAAACAGTAAAAATCAACTTGCCCACACAACGATTTAACTTATCACCTCAAGTCTTTTGTTTATAATTAAAGGCACTGAGCTAAGTGGGTACAGTGAATATCTACATGTATATGTGCCTTTCAGTGCTGGGGTGGAGAGGAATGGGAAGTGAGAGCACGGTGGTGAACCTGGAGTC
The DNA here is from genome assembly GCA_026826555.1 of Tolypeutes matacus. Classification (NCBI taxonomy): domain Eukaryota; kingdom Metazoa; phylum Chordata; class Mammalia; order Cingulata; family Chlamyphoridae; genus Tolypeutes; species Tolypeutes matacus. Next base: position 3,327,014 of record JAKSZT010053764.1, on the reverse strand, counting down.
AGATAAACATATTCGGGTGAGGATTGCAGGGGCAGAATCAGTGCTGTCTCTCATCCACCAGTTCTGATAGTTATTTCCCAATATTGGAGGGAATAACTGTGACAGAAATGCAGATAGAGTAGAGAGAAGTCTATCAGAGTGTTCCCACCATTTCCTTGGCATCACAAAGACTGGTCTTTTTGGTCTACATAGGGTTGGTGAATTGAAACATTAGATCTATTCCAGTTGGACTTGAGTCAAGAGAAGAAGAGAAGCTCTGCTAGTTCAGATCCTCCCAGAAGCAGATGCCAAGATAGGATTAGGTGTTAAAGAGATTTATTGAGGGAAATACCTGGGGGGTGGCATAGTTAAGGGAGCCAGAGGAGGCTAGGTGAGCCATCAGATTGTAATACAGGTCTGAGCCCTGTGAATGAGAGAGGGAAGGGAGGAAGGTTGGATAGGAAAATCCTCAGATGGCAGCATAGTACTAAGAAAGTTTTGGCTAGATAGTGGAGAGTCTACAAGCATCTCTCAGGAATGGACCTTACTTGGTGTCCCTGCTGTGCTCAGTTATTGGCTGGGAACAGCCCACAGGGAAACATGGCCTTGAGGCAAACAAGGAGGTGGATTTGGAGGGCAGCACCTGGAGCTGTCTGTTGATTACACTCCCTGCAGCAAGAGGTCTGGGTGGTGCATCTCTATGAGTGCCAAAGGAAGTAATAAAACTAAGCAGGGGTGAAGAAAGAAATTCCCACCCTGATTAATCTTCAGCTAGATTCAAAATATGAGTGATGCCCTAACTCTCAACTCTCCTCATCTAAGTGACTCAATATAGAAAAGCCTAGACAAATAACGTTGATCTGTGCAAACTTTTTGCCAAATATACAATCAGCAAAGGTTGATTTCTCTCACTGCATATGCATATAGACATTTTTATATTCTTCCATTTTTTTCTCGATCTTCATATTCTGCTCTAACTGCTCAACTCTCTTCCTTAATTCTTGGCATTGAATGAGTGTTTCATTTTGCATGTAAGATTTAAAGCATACATATAAACACACATATACACACACACATACCTATTATTTGAAGGCCATGTCTATTTCTCCTTTTTATTAGAAGAGTTGGCAATGTACATATACCTAGGAATAGAACACGAAAACTCCCACCTTTATTCCATCTCATATGTTCTTTTGTTGACCAAGCATTGATCTTAATTACAGCTGTGATTACCCATGCTTTCTGAACCAGACTATTTTTAGAACGATGAAAATTGAACCCTGTTCCCCTTTGAGAGGAAGGAGTAGAGTATGTTTAAAAATATTTGAGGAGGAGAAGGAAGAAGAGAATTGGCTATCTGTGTTTGGGAAAGTTTCTGCCTAGAGTTATTTTGCTGCTCTGCTATCTTATATGTTTCAAGGGAGATGTCTCAAAACCCACATCTCTACCTGACCCTAGAAAGAAGATTCAAGTCCCCTTTCCTCTGAAAAGATAAGAACTTGGTGAAGATGATCTCAGAAATTCTTTTTAGCACTTTCTTTGCAGGGCCATGTTCATAACAAGTTACAGAAATGACACAGTTGTCTATAGATCAAGTCTACATTATACACAACACATAGCCTCTGATGGAATTTCTTTTACAATTTTTTGGAGGGTAATGTTCTCTACAAAATTATGTTTCTATCCTTTTTAGCAGATCCTTGCCTTGTCAAGCTTGATATCTACTTTTAAATAGATATATATTTTAAGTATGACTTTTTTTCCCACATAAAGTTTATTTTGCTAGGCTAATAGATTTTGTTTTCATTGGGGTAGATCTTTAAATTCAGCTAGATTCACCTTGCCTCAAATCATGTTATGGCTGTTTTTCTAAATCAGACCTGAACTAAGTGGAGACATCTGTACCAAGAATTATGAGGCCCAGTTGAACATTTTGGGCCAACATGTTCCATCTTACTTCTTCCACTCTAATCTTTTAGCAATCATCTTTACAATCCTTAGAAACAGTAATTACACTTGATAGAAGAACAAACAGAATATTGAACTGTTTTTAAGCACCAAACTGCAAGTATATAAATGCCAGTGTTTTAAACATGGATAGAAGAATGCTTTTATTATCTTATCTCCCCTACCAATCTTCTTGGAGATCATGTTTAACCTTTCCTTCAGGGAGTAGAACACTGCTAATCAGCTCACATAGTTGGCAACCATTAGCTGGGGACACCTGAAGCTACTTCAAGAATCATTTTCTTTGCTAGATAAGCCTGCTATAGCAGCAGGTATAGATGGGTATACTGTCAGCACGGAGTCCCTGCCTAAAAAGATTTTAGTCATCCAACTACAGAACAACCAAAAGTATATCCAGAGATAAGCAGATGGTTTTCTAAGTGGACCCTTTCAACACTGAAAGTGGTTTCTTCAGAGATGCTGCCTCCTTGATCTCTCTATAAATGGCTGGTTCGTTGCAAAGCTGGCTAGACTTTTGGGTGAATTGAAGTATGTGCACATTGAGTCACTGATTCTCATGCATGATAAGCTGATTGAGCCTCTTCTGATTGATGACTATGAGTTTGGAGATATTTATAAATATTATTTTGGTATTTATTCTCATAAACCTCCCAAGTACTTCAGTTGCTGCATTATGAAGAGGGCGTTTCTTTAATTTTCGTAGGATGGTATACTCATGATTTTCTCCTAGTCTTTACAAGAGAATTACTGTTCAAGCATTTCCCCATCTCACTATATTAGAATATTTCAACCAGGAGTGGGGCCACAGATATTAATAGAAAGGGAGCCACAGAGGTAGACTTAATTTTTTTCATGGCATTTTGGTCCATTAAAATAGCCCTATTGTTGCCAGATTTTTTCTAGGTTCTTGGCTATATTACAAAAAAAGAATTTTAAGTGCATGCCAGTTCAATTAGGCCAGTAGTTCATTAAGAAAATGAGAGAAGAGAAATGGGAGAAAATAACAGATTAAGGGTCCCAGGTATACTTGCAGATAGTTCAGGCAGAGAGAGGAAAAGGGGTAAAAAGGGCTAATTACAGACTGCAAGTCCCCATTACAGATTACAAGCCTCGGTTGCAGATTACAAATCCCCAGGTCTACTTGCATGCTAATCCGGGCCGGGAGAGAAAGGGCAAAAATAGGCTGATTTAGTTTCTGCACTTGCTTTTTAAACCATTAATTATTCCGCCCCTTTTTAATATTTGGAGTAGGAGTCCCAGCTGTTTGCTGTTTTGACTGGTTACCCTACCCTTCAGTTTCCCTGGGAGGCCCAATGGTAAGGCCTCTTGAGAATATGTGGGTTTTTTTCTTGATCCTGCACAAAATCCTGTTCTGAATAGGGAATTCTTACAAGGTTCTTCCAGCAGCCATCTTGAATGGTCGTTCCTTCAGGGAGGGTTCCCATGGCCACGTGTTTTATGGCTGCAGTTTTCTGCCAGGTTCCAGATTTGTCTTTTCATTCCCTAAACTAGCCTTCCTCACTATCAGGAACAGTCTGCTGAGCCATTAATTCCCTTCCAATATCTCTTGTATTGCCAAATGACATTTCCTAATATGAGGCAAATTCACTTTGTTACTGAATGGCAGGATCTTTAATAAAGTTAAAAAGAGACATATTTATTTTCATTTACAATCCACTTCTTATAATATTTAGATAATTTAAAAAATTGTTTGGGACTATTCTCATTTTTGGCTTAGTCTCTGTGCAATATTTTCAGGATTATTCATTTTTTGACTCAATTTCCTTCAAACCAGAAGTTACTTATAATTTCATATTCAGGGCAGGTTTTCTGTTTTTTTTCCCTTGGTTTCAGGCTCACTTTGACTTTTAGGAATAGGTGGTGATGAAATGGGTTGGCAGGGCTAGATTTGGACTATGGGTTCATGTAAATTCTTATCATTCATTCCCTCTTTTGCCTAACACTGATTCTCAGAACTAGAGCTAGAGATTTATTTTTTTGGCTCCAAGATAATTTTGTATTCAGTTATTTATTTAATAAACATTTGAGTGAACACTTGTGCTAAGTGCTCATAATCCTGACAGCAAAAATTGCATAGTCCACTGGTATTTAAATATAGGTGTGTATTCAGATAACATAGCGGCCAGTCACTCAAATTGTTTAAACTATGATTATAATCTACTGAGAATTTATAGCTTCACTATCTTAATTCTTGATAAATTCTTAGTAAATTGTGAACCAAAATATGGGTTTAAAAGTCTGGTTTTCAGCGCTACATCTTAGAAGTAAAGTTGAAATTTAAATCTTACTCATGGGGCATAAGCTTGGCTGCACTTCAGTTTTCACAGACAAAATGAAGGAAAAAGAACGATAAATGGTCGTTTGAGGACATGTTTGTATATTTATACTTCTTTTATTTCTACTAGAGGTAAATATAAATAGCAGCCTCTCCCCATGTTGTAAGAGCATAGACGCCTGCTGTTTGCTGTAATCTGCTGTAATCTGCTCCCAGCATAAATGTTAAATTTCTGTAGATATTACAGTTCTCAAACATATGGACTCATTGCTCTGTATTTTAATTGTCCAAATTCTAGTCAGAACAAAAAAAAAAAAAATAGGAAAATCTGAGGGGAGATTTTTATCTTTTCTTATACCAAGCATGTTTAATGATAAGCAGACAAGTCAAAATACTAACTTGTATTCTCTGGAATTATTAAAAGTAAGGTCAAACAGAACAATGACTAGTGCCAGGTTAGGATGCAAGAGAGTGTGAAATAGAAGACAAAAGTATATTGTTCATATAGTTTGAGGCCCCAAAGCCAAATGCAGAAGATTTTCTGATTATTCAATTACTTTTACTTTAAGTTTTAAACTACCCTTAACTCCTTTTCCCTTTAAAGGGGTGAGGAATCCTTAGTTTCCTCTATTTCCCATGGACCTTTCCAAAATCTCTTATCACCCATCTCCATCAGAGAGAATGTATACCAACAATAAATTTCTTCCATGCCTTCCTAGAAATAAGATTCTATTCTGGATATTGGTTACTTGTACATTCTTGGGTTCTCTAAAGAGTACTTGGGGGTGCCAGTGATCAGAATGAAGGGCCAGTGTTGTAAGCAGGAAATCAGAATGGAATAGGAGGGGCAGTCTTCAACACAAGTATGTGTTCCACTTCCTGGAAGGCAGTCCTGGGAGTCTAGAAATCCCACAGAAACAGATGGGTGTCTGAGTAATGTTTACTGGTTCCCTGCCCCATTGCTGTGGGTGTGGATCCTGGGTTGGGATCCAGCAGTCTTGAGTTTTTAAGAGACACCTCTCTGGTGCCTATATATTAACGTAGCCAAGCACACAATTCCTCCAGTTCTCATGTTTCTGTTTGCCTACCTGTAAAACTAACACCACGGAACCATTAAATGCAATGGGGTGCTGGTTTGATGCATTTTTATGATAACCTAACTAACTGCAAGGTGGGTTTTGACATATCAAATATAAAGTAACCATATTTTCTAAATAAAAATTCAGAATATATGGTTTGACCATGGAGGATAGAATTTTAAAATCTGAGTTATCCTGGAAAATTTCAAGCTAGAGTCTGCATTTAGTTGAATTCTGAGGCTCAGGATTCAGAACTCAGGGTCCTCAAAGAACCAATTGTCTGTAATAAGTCGGATGTTATGCTGCCATAAATGTATTTTCATATTAGGGTTCTAGTAAAACTAATAGAAGGAAGCCTAAAAACAAAAATCAGTATACATTTGGGTTCTTCCACATTATTTTCCATTGACATAAATGGGCCCTTAGAGATGGATCCATGCTACATGTTAAATATAGCTCTCCAGAGTTCTTATCTCAGCTTTCATGTATTCCTACTCTCCATATATTCCCTGGCAAGCTTATTCATGCTAAGTGTCATGTACTTCCCTACCCCCATTTCATGCCAATACTTATCATCCCAGCCCAGTTCTCTTTCCTGTTGCCAAGCTCTTCTTTCTCTGCCCAGGGAATCTCAAATTCTACTTCTCTGGAACCAAACCCCTCATCTAACCCACATATTTGCTCTTCCTCCTATATTTCCTATTTTGTTCAATACATACTATCCTCCTGCTCTGTTGCTCAAATCAAGGCAGGAAATGTAGATAAAACCTGGCATGTATTCCCTGCATTCAGTTGATCACCAAATACTGTGATCCTTTCCTTCCCTGCCAGCCTGTCAAGACTAAGTTCTTATCTGGGTAACTGCAGTCATCTGCAAACGACTCACCTTGCCTCTAGTCTTACCCCTTTCCAGTCTGTCCACCTCACAACCTCCAGAATGCTCTTCTGAAACCACAAGTCCAATCAAGAATTTGCTGCTTAAATCTATCAGTGACTTTTAGGTACTACAGGAAAAAAAATCCATATTCATGATATGGCCTCTTTACAAAGTCAGTTCCTATTCCTTCCCATCAAGTGCCCCACGTACATCCATGTAGACTCCGTAGAATACATCAGACAAAACAAGTGTCTCGAGCCTAAATGCCTTTGGCCCAGGCTCTTCCTTCTTCCCGGAACAACATGGCTTCCCCGCTTCCCTGTTCCACTGGTAAATCCCCATTCTTCCTTCCAATGTAAAGCCTATCATAACTTCCTGGCAGAGGTAAGCACCTTTGCTCTGTATTCTCATAGAATCCTGTGCTTACTAAAATTTTTCATTATATTAGTTAGGGTAGTTTAACCACAGTAACAAATAGTCTGTAAAGCATATAAAGGCTCAAACACAGTAGAAAGTTTCTTCTTATCACTTAATAGTGTAAAGTAAGTAAACAGGTCATGGGATGGCCTTCCTGCCAGCAATCATTCAGGCAGCCAGGGTGATTGGAGGCTCTGTCACTTCTCATAATTGGCTCCAATACTGACCTTAGATTGTCTCCATTCCAAGCATATCTGAAGGGGAAAAGAGCATGGAGGAGGGCATGTGGGAGATTATTATGGGTCAGGCCTGGTTATAGCATACATTCCATCCCCCAGCTAGAATCAGTCTCAGGCCACCAACCCCTAACTGCAAGGGAGGCTGGGAAATGTATTCCAGGTGTGTATCCAAGAAGAAGAGAAGGTGGCTTTTAGTGAGCAGCTAGCAATCTCTGCCACATCCATGTTCTCATTAGAACGCTGTGCCCTGAAAGGAAGAACTGTGTCTTGTTGTAAAGCTCCTGGCACTTGGCAGGATTTTAGTTAATGTGTTATATATACATATGAATGAATGAATGAATGAATGAATGAATAAAAATAAGACTTTGGAATTAATACTTTTAAAAAACAGCTTGAAATATGTTTAGAAGTATAAGATTTATATATTTATATACCTTGATATCTTTCTTTCATTCTAACAGTGTTTCTAAAATACACAAAAAGAAAATTATCATCATCCACGGTTGATAAATATATTCAAAACTAACTTGATATCGATCAAATTAATTTGGGGATTTTAAATTCTTAATTAATAGTAGTGTTCATGGATAGAGAATAAATTAAAATCAGATATCTGCAAGATATCCACAAGGGGGTATGGTAATAATTATATTCATTTAATGTGTTTATTCTTATCTATTCTCAGGGTTAAATTGAATTTTAGTTTAATTAAGACCTTCTGCTTTGGTATCACATGAAAGTATTTGATGAGTTGAACATCTTGGTAAGAATTATGAGACTTATAAAAGGTCCACATTCTTGGGAAATACAAACAGGCAGAAACTCTTAAACAAATATACAGTTATGATTGAGAATTAAAGTATAAACCAAATGAACAAAATGTTCCTTCATTGGTGTGAGCATTACAAGTATTTAGGCTTTATACTTGACATATCACTGTCACTTTTGAAGGATGTTTAAATTATTTTTGCCTACTTTTTTAAGCAGTTTAACAAAAGAAACATGTTTTCCACAGACACAAAAGTGTTCACAAAGAAAATGCACCTATAAATCTCCCTTTCACATTCTGGCTCTGACTTAGTTCTGGCCTCATTCTGGGAAGAACCATTGAATGAGTAAACATGGCCACCATCCTGGAGAATAAAATTAGAATTCAAATGGCCTTGGATTCTTAGAGAAATGATTCTGAAATTTTAAGATTCAGTAGTGACATTAGTCCTTTTGGGAAAAAAAAAGCATTCTAGATAGCTGCAACAGTTGAATCATGTCTTGAAGGTGAGTGAGATATCAGTGTCTTCCAGGAACTGAAAAATGTCCATAGTACTAGATCTTAGGCAAGAGTCAGACAGGGCAAGCCTTTGCAGATTACGTTGCATATGTAACTTATTTAGCTGAAATTTGAACAATCGTAAGTGATTGAGAGTTTTAAGGTGAAGTCATCACTGGCTAGACAATATTGTAGAAGATTGCTCTTTTAGGGTGAAGACTGGCTTGGGAGGAGTGAGATAGGAGATAGGGCTACTGTTAGAAGATAGTTTCAACAATTTAAGTAAAGAAGGTGGTGGCCAAAATAAGGGAGTGGGAATGGAGATGGATGGATTCAAGAAATATGAGATATCCAAGAAATATGAACTATTGCTTGGATAGAGAGGGAGAAGGAGAAGTCAAGCATGTTCTGAGAGAGGATCATGAGCCGGCTTTGTGGAGAGGGGAAAAATTATGAATTCCATGTCATATTAATTCTGAGGTATCTGTGGAACTCAATATGTGATATATGGAGCTTAGAGATGAGATTTGAGCTGTAGCTGTAGATTTGGAGGGTATTAGCATAAAGTCGATCAAGGCGATCGCCTGGGGAGGGCATGTAGAGAATGAAGAACTAAGGTCCCAGAGCAGAACTCAGTATTTAGGAAATGGAAAGGACAAAGGGGACCTGCAATAATGATTGAAGAGACGTGACGAGAGAGATGGGAGGAAAACAGGAGAGTGGGTGTCGAGGAAGCCAATGGGAGAGAATGTTTGAATGCGTGGTCAACATTGTGCATCTGAAAAGTCTAGTAAAATAAAAATGGAGAAAACTGTTAGACCACAGGAGGAATCTTTAGTCAAATTAATAAGAACAATTTTGGTGAATTTTTAAGGTAGTGTCCAATTTTCAGTAGGTTAAGAAAAAAGAGGGGAAAAAACAAAAGAAATGCGTAGAAGGGGAAGAATGATGGCATTGAATATAAACGACTTGTTCAAGAACTTTCCTGTGGAAGAGGAAGGGAGAAACAGGATCGAACCTAAATGGAGCCATAAATTCAGGTGAAATTTTTGTTATTCTGGTTTTGATATTTGGGGAAAAAATGGCCACAAAATATCAAAAGAGCCAGGGAAAGAATGAGTAAGACTAGGGAGGGTGATATCCACTGAGAGAGAGGGTAGAAATGTATCTTTTGAAGGTTTGAGGAGAGATAGGAAAGTTTTAAATCTTTAGAGTAGAGAACAGGAAGTAAAGTTGTTTAAATAAATATAGAAAGAGAGCAGGGAACATCATGGGCCATTTGAATTAATTACAGATTTACAGTGCAGTGTGATTATCCACAAGTAATCACACTGCAGCCCAGATGTAGGTGTCATGCCAAGATGCATGCTTTGATTCTTCCAGCTTTTGGGTTTGTCTAGAATGTAATATATGGTGGATTTGTGTTTCCATTAGGTTTCCCAGGGCCCTTATCCCAGCAGTGTCTGGTAAACTGGTGTGCCCAGCTGGTGGCTGTTCTGTCTCTGGTCCCTGGTAGAAGATGCTAAGTCTCTGGAGGGAGTCTTGGGATCAAAGGCACATTTTTTAGGCTATAAGAAAAGTTCCAGTGGAGGTCTCCGTGGTCAGAGGCCTGGTCTCTTAAGCACCAGTTGCTGTTTAGCAGAGGCCCCAGTAATGAGAGGCTGGGTGAATTGAGTATTTTTATTGTTCAAAGATAAGGGTTTGGGAGCCAGACCTGTATTTGAGTGCTGATTTCAACGCTTACGAACTTGGCAAATTCCTGAAATCCTTTGTGCTAGTTCCTAATTTGTAAAGTGTGGCTAATGACAAACACTTCACCTCACTGGGCTGTTTGCTTGATAACATGTATAAAGAACCTGGTATGTGATAAGCTCCCAATAAAATTTCTCCAATACCTCCTTCCAGAGGAGCTAAAGTGCATCTGGTTGTGAAGCTCTTGAATAACCCAGGAAGTCAGTCCTGGGCCCAAGCCAGCTCCTCCTTATATGGTAGATACTTAACAGGACATCAGTTGTGCAGATCTGCTGTGGGTCCAAGACGCTCTCTGGCACATCCATTATCAACAGCTCGATGGAATGAGTCTGGTCGCCCTGGGCCTGGCCTAGAAGATAACCTACAATCACCAAATTTTGACATTGTATACCAGTCAATTAAAAGGTGCCAACTTAGCTGGGGACTTTCTTGGCATCCATCAGAGGAGCCACATGCCAGAATGTTCTAGTGGCTCTCGCATTAATATGTATTTGCCTGTATTGTTTTTGATTGCTCTAATCAGGCTTGAAATGAATCCAAGAGGTTTCTACAACTCAAGAGACACTAATCTCTTATTGCCCCCTCCCTCCCAGGTTCTGTCTGAAGCTTAACTCAGTTATTTTATCTCTCTAGGTATGTGGAGACCAAAGCCAAGGTGCCGTTTTCCTGAGAGAATTTACATTGATTCGAAGAGAGAGCCTTCATGACGATTTCCTGTCTGACCTCTTGAATAGTCACAAAACTGAAGACTCGGTACAGTGCCTCTTCTATTTATTCATGGAAACACAGAGGTTCAATTGCTGCTTCTGGTTTGTTGTGGTGGTTGTTTTTAGCAAATCTGAAGGGGATTTGATTTTAGCAAATCTGAGAGGTGGTCTCATAACCACAAGGAGGAGGAGGAAGCAAAGTGATAGGACAGTGGTGGGCAGATAGGACAGTTGTAGGGGCAATTTTCTAATGTTTCCTGTGTCTGACACACTTTAAACATTTATTCCAGTGTTAAAGTTTGTTTGGGGCAGCATGTGGTAGATTCACATCAAAATAACTGATGTTTTGCCAGCAAGCCTGAATATGAAATGGTAATAATTTAAATGAATGAAGGAAAAAGTAGATTTATATGTAAAGCCCAAATGGCTTGAAGGGTCAGTGGAATTTCCACCATTGTCCTATCCTGGATTCTTTGTGGATATTTTTACTTCAAAGTGTTAGTCATATTTATTTTATGAAAGTTTGTTTCTCTGGTGGTGGTTTTGAAAAAAAAAAGTCTAAAAAATGAGTCCTCAAATGGAAACAAATAATATAGTTGACTGGAGATGCAAGTTACAGATCCCTCTTTACTTGCAAAGCAAACCATGATGTGTTGTGCTTTATTGTACTTTGTTGGGAGAATTGATTCAACTACTTCTGAAAGTTCTAGGTGTGGTTCTGTGTGTGGTGATGGCCTTGTGCTCAGGAGTAGGCAAACTGGAAGGAAAGGACGCTGTGTGCACTTGCTGACGGTATCACTTGTCGAATCATAAAATGGTAGGATCACAGAAAATAGTGCCCTGGAATAAGCAAACACATGAGAGGCTTTATTTCTACCTCTTTCACCCTGCCTCCTCCCTGCCCTCTCTTGACATTCCGTCCGTTGAATATTGTTTCGTATGCTTCTTGTCCAGGCACTGGGTAAATTGGGTCTCTCAGAGCTCCGCCTTCATGAGGGACATTCACATCCTTCTCAAAGCGTGAGCTCTGGAATGCGCAGGAACACTGGCAGATGTTTCCCAGTGTTCAATAATTAATTTGCGTATGATTCCTATGTAGTTTTACTCTGAGGAAGCTCTGAAAATGCAGACCTTACCTTTTAAACTTTCTTCATTTGCTTGGGTTTTCTTTTGATCTACTATGGTGCACATATCGTTGCTACCTCAGTTTTATTACTCCTTCCCCTGGATGGTGTATTGCGATTTTTTATTTCATCCCACTGGATGTTATGCAAAACCTGAAACATGCTGATTCTTTCTGGATTTGGTTTTGTAAAGTCCTGACAACTGCTACGTGGAGACTACATGCAACCTTCATAAGCAAATCTAATTATTTTGTCATTTACACCATAAAGAAAACTGATTAATAGAAACCAATTATAAACACAATGGGATTATTACAGTGGTTCCACTAAAAAAAAAAAAAAAAAATCTTGTCACTTGGCAAGCATCACAGAGTGTCAAGAGCATTATTTTTTGTGTGGTATTACATTAATTTCCATCAGAATGAAAACTGTGCATGCTGCCTAATTTCTTTGCATGCACTGAGGTCATAAGTAATTGAGTGGGTGGAAGCATTTAATCAGAAAGAGGAAAACCGAACAACAAAGACATTTAGAGCTGGGGTTACATATGAAAATGTGAAGGAAAAGAAAAGATCAAAGCTTCCTAAATACCAGAAGCTAATTAAGCCCCTGAGTAAGTTTGTGAAATTCTAACAGCTTCTATGGAAGGTGTGTCTCTACACCTGAGGACATCTGGCCCACAGGATATAAAACTTTAAAAGTATAATTTTTATTTTCTAAATCAACTTTAAAAGCTGAATCATCCTAATCTCCATGGTTTGTCCAAGGGGAAGAGTTCAAACATGAGTTGCTGCTCACTGGTATTAATGGCCAGAAAAGTGGAAATCCTTTCATGCCCATTATTTATGAGTGTCTGTCCCATTGGGAGGAGGCTTCTCAGGAGAATGGGAGAATCATCAACAAGAAACCTTCCTGGAATAGGTTACAAAAACCATTTAACAAAGGTAGCTGGGTGAGAGAGGAAAAATGGTTGACAATATAACTTGTTCATACAAAGTAGCCTTAAAGACATGTATGCACATATTTCACCTCCTCTGCCAAATTAGTAGTGTTGCTGGATTTTTTCTAGGTTCTTGGCTAAGCTGCAAGAAATGAATTTCAAGAGCAAGCCATGTTGATTAGGCCAGTAATTTATTAAGGTATGGTGAGGAGAGAAATGGGAGAAAATAACAGATCATGGGTCCCAGGCAGAGAGGAAGGGGCTGAAGAGTGATAAAGTGGGCTGATTCACAGACTACCGTTCCCCATTAGAGATTATAAATGCCCAGGTTTTACTTGCGTGGCAGGGGAAAAACGGCGAGACCTGGAGAATGGCGAGAGCAGGGTAGAAAGCAAAAGCAGGGACGGTGGTTTTTCTGCCAGGTTCCACATCCATCTATTGATTCCCTATCTAGCCTGCTTCATTAGCTCTGCTCCTTGGGTCAGGATGGACCCATGTTGACTTCTGCCACCCTAGCCTCCAGTCCAGCACTTGCACATGAAAAGCACCCAGTGCATTTGTTGAAGAAGAAAGCCCATGATGATTTTTCTGAATTTTCCTGTTGTTACCATTTTACATTGAAAACACTGTGAGAACTTGATTGCAGAATATTCGTGAAAAATACTTCATCAGTGTGAAACGCCTTCTCAATGCAAAGTATTTGTGTTAAAATAATATAACTAACTTCAGTGTTTAATGAGGTCATAAAAGAATATTTGGAACGATCTTCCTTGTGTCCTTTGAAACCAGAATATAGATTTAAAATAGATAAGGTGATTTTAGGGGCATTTACCCACTGGAAATTTATACCTTTAAAAGTAACAAACATCCTCAATATGTATCATATTTTGGACAGAAATAACATTAACTGTATGAGACCCTTTGTCACACTTGTGGATAAAATTATTGCTCTCCTCTTTTGACTTCTGTAATTTTTCTTGCCTTACACACTTTCTTTACTAGGTTCTATTTCTTCCTTTCAAATAATTTTTGAAAACCTGAAATGCCTGGCTTATTCTGACGTCTTTGTGGAACTCCTTCATCTAAATGCTTAATTTACTTTGGTCATTTGTGACCTTTGAGTAACACTTTCTCAGCTTCCCTCAACCAGGGCATATGGGCATGAATTGACTTTTTTTTCCAGTCATTCCCCATCCCCCACGTGATTGATTGATTTATTACTGTTGTGCTGCATTATAGCAAAATAGTCAGCTTCTAATTATCTATTCAGCATGAATTGACTTTTACATTGCACCAGAAAGACTTTCTAGCCAGCTTCCTCTCAAAGGGCTAACTCCATTCAGCACACTTTGAAAAGCAATCTAAGTGCACCATTTGTCTCGAATCCACAGCAGGCAATGAAACTTCTAAACACTGCCTGCAGCTCTCCATGTATGTGATTTGCATTGTTTGCAGAGAAGAAATAGGATGTTTTTCAAGGGCTGTTATTCATTATTCAGTAGGGGAATAGTTTGGATTGCCAGCCAGATACAAAATCAGGATAATAACGTGAAATTCATTATAGAATAACAATGTTTTTTTTTTTTCCTTCAGTATGTGATTAGTGCAAACTTCATTTATCTGTGGCTTTGTAGTTCACAAAACAGTTATTTCAGCCCCCATTGTGCTTTGGTAATAAAGAAAAGTTATTTAAATATTCACCCCAATTTATGATGGAGTGTTCCTTTTAAATGACTTGTAAAATAAGAGTGTCTTGTGGAACAGAGGTGAGCTTTCAGGAGAGTATCCTCAGGAAAGCCTATCTTTAACCACTGTGTATGAAAAGACAGAATTCCTTTTTCAGGTCAAGTCAGTAATTTGCTGAAGCTCAACTAAAGCAGCAAATGCAATTTATTAAAAACGGTTCTGCTTTAACTAAATTATTTTTTCTCCCTCAGATGTGAGGTAAGGAGTTGTGGGGTAGGGATGAGGGCATCAATGTTATTTCTGTGAACTGAAAAATTAACCCAACCAACACATACATACTTAAGTAAAATGAGATATAACTATTTCCATGTGTTCTTGAGGTGCCCCTACCCACCTCCACGGGCAAGGAAATATTAGAATTTAAGTGCTAACACCTGACAATAATAACTAAAATTTGTTTAATTATACTTCTCAGTTGGCTACTATTTCAGAGTATGTAGGGGGCATAAGTACAAGGAAGGTAGCCATGTCCACAGCATTTCAATTACTAAGGCATCCAAGGCCCATTTCTATTTAACCTTTTGTAGTCTAAGACCATATGATGCTCTCCTATACCTCTGTTAAAAAATCAGTCGTATCATCCCAAATCCCTCAAGACTGAGGAATGAACAAACATAAGGGGGGGAGTGTAACCACGGATCAAAGTATATTTATTGTTGCTGTAGTTATTATGTTAACAGAAGACTGTGTAACATCGATTAGAGAGAGTAGTTGCCAGGGGTTCAGAAGTAAGGGGGAGGGGCACATAGGTGGAACACAGGGCATATTTAGGGCAGTGAAATTGTTTTGTATGATACGGCAGTGATGGACACATGATACTATACCTTTGTCAAAGCCTATAAAACTGTACAGCACAAAGTGTAAACCATAATGTAAACTATAGACTTTGGTTAGTAGCAATGCTTCATTATTGGTTCATCAATTGTAACAAATGTAGAACGCTAATGTAAGATATTAACTGTGTGGATGTGTGTGGGGGGAAGATATATGGGAATTCCCTATACTTTGGTGTAATTCTCTGTAAATGTAAATCTAAAAGTTCTCTAAAAGTGAAGTTTATTTTTACAAAAAAAAAAAAAAAAAATCAGTCATAAGAAGACCTGGATGGCTAATAAGCATATAAATAATATGCTTCATCAGGGATTTACAAATTAAAACAACAAGGAGATGGCATTTTATACTCATCAGATTGGCACAAAATTAAAAGATCTGATTAAAGCAAATTCAATGAGGAAGGAATATAATAAGAAACACTCCTGTACTGCTGGTGGGAGAGTAAGTTGGTCTAACTGCTTTAATGGACCATTTGGCAATGTCTATAAAGTTGAATATGTGCATATTCTACACCCCAACAATTTTACTTTAGAAATATTCCCTAGAGTAACCCAATATATTCAATGAAGTATTCAATGTTATTGCTTAAAATTTAAAGAAAATCTTAAATAGCCAAGCAAAGATAAATTAACAAATAACCTGTGGTTTAGTCATACAATAAAATGCTATACAACCGATTAAATTAATATGTATTAATATGAATAAATCTCAAAAGTAAATGTTGAGGGGAATGATACCATTTAACAATGTGGCACAATTTATTTCCATTTTTAAATCACATAAATCTTTACTAGATGTTGTTTTTGGAAACTCCTATGTAACAAAGGTCTAAAAACGTGTGTGAGAAAAATAAGTTCCAAGTTTTTAATATTGGTTACACTCTGGACAGGGAAGGAAGGAGAGTGAGGAATCAGATTTGGGAAGAGTACATAGTAAACTTTAACCTTATCTATAATATTTTACTTCTTTTTAAAAAAGAGAATATAGTAAAAGGTTACTATTATTTGAATGGCTAGTGGCTACATGAATGTTTGCTTTGTTATTTGCTGCACTTTTGTTATTGAAATATTTCATAATGCATGCATACTGAGAAAGGATAATGTCTGACACATAACACAAAAGTAATGCTAACTGTTTTATTAGCAGTGATTGAACTGGGGGCAAGTCATTGAAGCATAAAGTGGCAGAGCTCAATGCCCAAGATTTAATATATACACTATTCACATTTTGCCTTACAATATAATTAAGGAAGAGTCAAAGTATGATAGCAAGACACAAGATCACGAGGCTTCTTATCAGTTCATGAACTGCAAATCTAGTAAATAATGTCAGAATGATGAATCTCAGTATTTAAGGAGAGGGACTAATTTTTTTGGACTTGACCTTTGCAATTAACTGAAAAAAACATTATCCTTCAAGAAAAATTAGATTCTTTTTCTTTATCAAGTTCTAACTTCCTTAGAGCTTATACAGTCTCTATCTATTG
Source organism: Tolypeutes matacus (assembly GCA_026826555.1). Taxonomy (NCBI): domain Eukaryota; kingdom Metazoa; phylum Chordata; class Mammalia; order Cingulata; family Chlamyphoridae; genus Tolypeutes; species Tolypeutes matacus. Next base: position 3,310,303 of record JAKSZT010053764.1, on the reverse strand, counting down.
TTTATGAAATTTTCACCATTTTACTAGGACTCTGTCTTTTACTACAAACAACCAATACATGTCAAGATTAATTATCTAAAAGACACTAGAAGTAATAAAATGTGAAGCATTAAAAATCCCAAGGCTAATACAAGCAGTTTTTTAAGATCAAGCAACCTCTCAAATATAAAATATAACCTTGTTTTAAAAATTAGCATTAGTAGGAAATAGATAAGTAAGACGTGAATTTCATGACTCTTTTTTAGTGCATTTTCATGTTTCACTTGCATCGTTATGAGGCCTTCCTAAAGAGCATTTTGTCGATAATGATGGCATTTCTATTAAAGAAATTCTTGCTAGACATGAACTCCAACTTTGCTCCTTTAAATTAGTATTCAAATTCATGAAATAGTCTCCATATATACTCTTTCAGTAAACTAGCACACTCTGGAAAGAATGTCAAATATCTTTAGTAAAAGTTATAAATGGAACTGAATATTTGCTGCTTAACTTGGGAGTTTTTCTAATAAGCATAAACTAAATCTATGGACTGCTATTTAAACTACACCTCAGCAAATCACTTGGGACACCAAAAAATAAATTGCATCCTTGTACTAAATGCCCTTGACATAGAGAGCTAGTTCACTTCATGGAGAGACAAATATCTTTCAGAGGAGTTCTTCAGTTGTTTAGAAGGTAGAGCTGAACCTGTCAGCCTGTGTGAGGAGTTTAAATTCCTATCTTCAGTAGTCTGTTTATAACTTTGTAGTACACATGGGACTTTTCCTTCAGGAGCTGAAGCCGGCCAGAGAGGAGTGACTGGTGACTCCTTTAGTGGTTGGACAAGAACATTTGGCACCACACGTCTACACAAGGCGTTCTTAACCAGGAGTCCATGGACCCCCAAGGGATCCGTGGAAAGATTTCAGGGCGTACGTGAGCTTGAACTGAAAAATATCAACTCAGAGTTGTGAGCAGGGGCAAAATTCCCCTTTGTTGCAGCACATCCTCTCACAGTTTATTTTTTAATTTTCTAATATGGATAGATATGATGCTTTTTAAAGAATAGGTGCTATTTCAGAGCAGGTGGAAACTTAGGCTTTTAAACTAAGTTTGTAGTTAGCCTGGCCAATTGAGACAAAACAATAAAAAGGCATTTATTTACTAGACTGATATTATTGAGTAGATGTCATTTTTAAATGTTAATTTGAGTACTCTATAGCCCATTTCCCCTGATTGTTAATAGTAACTTTTAAGTAAATAGAAAACTGTCATTTTTCTTTTCAATTTAAAGAAATAGTAATATTAAGACTCAATAGAAAGTTTTGGAAGGGAGCACATTTTAGTTTCCTTTTGTGTTATCTTATTAAGCTCTAGTTCAACTTGATAACAGAGAAAAATGAATACTAAAAAAGAAGAATAAGGATTTGTATTACTTAAGTGTGCATATATATATATAACTTTTGTTAAGAGAAAATATCTGTATCTACAGTTAAATTTTATTACCAAAACCCAAAAGATGGGATTCAATGTAAAGGTATCATTGATAAGGCCTAAAGCCCAAGGAAGAGTTGTGTTATCAGATTGAGCTTTATTTCCAACTGGTTCCAACCTTCTTTTCCTGACCTTTAAAATAAAAAATATTTAGCAGCCCTTTAATGCTGTGTTTCTAATTCAACATTCAATGGAAACTTTACATTTTCCACAATTACTATTCGTTAAACTTTTAAAATTTCTATTCAAAGGTCACTTTTATGTCAAAATCAATTTTGTTTCTCGAAAATCAGGTCTTCATAACTATAGAAGACCCAGCTTCATCCTCATTCTCAATGAACACTATCTGATTGCATATTCATTCTACATTTCTTTTAACATTTTTTTTTTTTTTATTTTCAAAGAAGCTTCAGATTACATAAATGTTACATCAAAACCACCCTCTACCACTCCCACACTTTCTCACATTAACAACATCTCTCATTACTGTGGCACATTTGTTATAATTGATGAACACATGTTGAAGCATTGCTACGAACCATGGACCATAGCTTACATTATAGTTTCCACTTTGCCCTGCAAAATTTTATAGGTTTTGACAAAATGTATAATGGCTTTTATCTGTCATTGCAATGTCAGAAGGACAATTCCAATGTCCCAAAAATGCCCCATGTTACACCTATTCTTCCCCCTCTCTCCCCTCAGAATCTCTGGTGGCCACTGCCTTTATATCAATGTTACAAGTTCTGCCATTGCCATAATAATAATGTTTACTTTAGTCCATACTTGCATTCCACCCTTATGTTTGTTCATTCCTCAATCTTGAGGATTTGGGGATGGTGAAGCCTACTTGGTTTCTGATTGAGAGGGGGCTTAGATCCCATGGGGCAGATGGATGAAACTGTCTTGCTTGCAGTTGTAAATACTCTGTTTTTGGGAATGGGCATTGTCCATCATCATCCTTTTGTTAGTTATCATGGACAAGTCCAATGAACTGGAGAGTAGGTGTTGGCTGCAATTCTGCTGCGATTCAGGGCTCAACTGGTATATGAACAGATGAAGATTTAAATCTCTGGGACATCTGTTTAACAAGTATAGTGCTAACTATAGGTTCAAATAAAAGAGGTAGAAGAGCCGTGAGTAGGGAAATTATAAATGAGTCTAACTTTGTAACATTGGGAAGCATATATTCCAAAATAAGGCCCACTGACAGGGTGCCAAATTCCTGAGCCTGTCTGTCCTGCCTATAGTGTCTAGATGTCTCTAAGCCCTCAGGAGCCCCGCTGCTTGAGGCACTGTGTACTGTGGCAGTCAATGACATTTGGCTGAGACGTGCACAAGGGTAACCTCTGGAATGACCTCCCGACTCACTTTGAAATCTATTTGCCATATAAACTCATTTGTATTTAATATTTCCCCCTTTTGGTCAAGGTCTTTTTCCAGATGCATCACTAGTTGGTGCTTGGTAATAATCCCTTAGTGCCAGGGAGGCTCATCCTCAGAGGTCATGCCCCACGCCAGGGGGAAGGTAGTGTGTTTATATGCTGAGTTTGGCTTAAAGAGAGGCCACATTTAAGCAACAAGGAGGTTTTCAGTAGATAACTCTTAGGCTATATGTAATACTAGGCTAGGTATTAATTTCACAATAGAGTTCATAAGTACAACCATCAATATCAAGGCCCTGGCGTATTGGTCTGTCCTTCACTAGGCATTGACCATGTACCCAGAGGATCCTTGCTGCTCTATTAGAGATGTAGCATGACTTCCCAGGATGGGAATTCATTATTCTTTCAGTTATTGTGTGTGTCTTCACCCACTGAGATGCCTCATGACCACTTGAACATATTCATATGCCATAGAGGCATCCCCCCATCACCAACACCCCACACTAGTGATCCTCCCCTGCCACAGTTGTGACCCTCTGTGATCTACAAGAACAAAGCCGAAAAAGTAAATAAGAATAATAAAATAAAATAATAATAATAAAAAGTAGGAAATAAAATATGAAAATAAAAATGAAAAAATAAGATGGAAAAAAATTTTTCCTTGTGTCTTTCATCACCTAAGATGTGTTATCTTATATGTACAGTGGCAATTTCCTCAGTATGATCCCCCAGTGTCTTTTTTTTTTTTTTTCACTTTATCTTCAAAGAAGCTTTAGGTTACCAAAAAGTTACATAGAAAATATAGGGGGTTCCCATATACCCAACTCCATCCCCCTCTCTCACTCTCCCCTATTAAATAACATTTCACAAGTGTATGGTACATTTGTTACAATTGATGTACAAATATTGAAGCATTGCTACTAATCATGGTCAATGGTTTAAATTATAGTTTACATTTTGCACTGTATACCTTTATAGGTTTTGACAATTTAAAATGGCCTGTATCCATCATTGCAAGATCATGCAGAACAATTCCAATGCCCTAAAAATGCCCACTGTTCCATTTATCTATTCTTCCGTCTCCCTCCCCTTGGATCCTATGGTAAGGAATACAGGCAGTGGGTGCTACACTAAGTTTCAATTTTTGAAGAATAAGGTTCATAGTTACATCCAATAAGGACTTGACATATTGGTCTGTTTTCTTTTATTAGGCACTGCCTATGTTCTTGAGGGATTCTTGTCCCTCTAATTGAGAACATAACAGGACTCCCCAGGATGAGAGTTAAATGTTTTGTTTATTGTCATTCTACATTTATCTTTGCCAATGTAATATTCCTAAAGCTCCACTTTGCTTTTTGCACTATGGGTTCTTTTATATCAAAACCAATTAAGTTCCTGGAAAGTCATGTTTCTCAAACATAATTTAACACCAGAACCCCTTTAGTTTGGCCCCTACTTAACTCTAACCTTTCTGACAACTTCCATGTAGTCCTGTTTGCCTCAATTGGCTGAGACACTCTTTAATCCCATATGGTGTGATCAGCTCAGAGCTTTGCTCACAGGGGCTCCTCTGCTGGAAATGTCTTCCTTTGCTCTTATCTAGACCTTTCTTTCCCAACCCAAGCCCAGCCCACCTGTTCCAAGAAGCTGCCCCTCATGCTGGTCCTCAAAGTGGGCATTTCCCTCTCAACTACTGTAGCACCCACTGTTTGTATTCCTGGAACCAGCCTGTGCTCTGCCTTCTCAGGCTGTCCAGGGGGCCCTACACAGATGTGTAGAGTCCTGGCCCAGGTCCCAGGGCAGTCCAGGATCAGGCTCCTAATCCATAAGAATGCACTGTCAGGATGAGAATATCCGTACAAGCCTGGGAAAAGAAGCAGGAATGTTGAGATTTCAGAAGGTAGGACACGGGTTGAGGGGCTAAGAGGAGAAGAGGTGAAAAAGACAAGTAAGGATTTGGCTGGAGGAAGAGTGCACATAGTGGTAAAAAAAAGTGCACAGAGCAGGAATTAATTCTGGACCCATCTTTCAAGAATGCTGTCCATTTGTAGCAGCATCCCCGCTGAGGACTGGCATCATCATTTACCTTTTCATACACGTAGACATAGACCTGGGCAAAATCTTAACAAGGACTATGCTTTGCAATAGGTTGTTTTCCCAGCACACAGAATGGAACCTTAGGCCAAGTAGTAGTAGTAGTAGCAGCAGCAGCAGCAGCAGCAGCAGCAGCAGTAGTAATAATATCAACAACAGTAATGAGAATAAAATGATCATTTATTGAATACCTCTTTCTGCACCAGGTCTTACCTCAGGCACTTTGCACAAATGCTCCGTTAATCCTAGGAGGTGGGTCAGTTACTTCTTTCTTTTTTTTAGTTATAAAAATGATGCACATTGAAAGAATATGAATTCAACTCACACCCATTTACTGAACACTTACTCTGTTTGGCACACTAGTCTAGGAACTATCAGAGGAGTTAAACAATCTTCGCTTTCCAGGAGTTTAGACTATTAATACTTTATTCCTCTCAGAATGTTTTTGCTTATAGGTAAACTCACCAGGATGATAGGTGATGACAGAGCACTTAGATTGTAAGTATCATTGATTTTGGATACATAACAATTTTAATAGGAAAAGTCTCAGAAACTGCCACTGCCCCTGACTTTCCTTGCTTTTTTAAGGCATTGAAGTTGATTATTTATGAAGCAAATTTCTGATGAACTTTGTTTCCGTTTGCAATTATGTTCCCACATAGAGCTATTGCTTTGCACACTCCATTGCCATTTCATGGATTTGAGTGTACTAATACGTATGTTTAGATGGCTGTTTGCCTACAGTTTAAAAGTGTAATTTACTAGATTGATTGAAGGTGTGACCAGTTACCACTGCTGGTGAGCATTCCAAACTTCTCTGGGTATTATTGATCTTTTTGTATTACATATACCCCAAAGAATGAATGAGTGAGTATGTGGAGAACATACATAGGGAGCTAAGTTAAATAAGTTACTGAAAACCATGGCACTCTGTGCTGAAGTCCAATTTGTTATCATTATTGTGAAGTTTAGAAAAAATAGGCCTTAGCTTTTCAAGTAACCTACCTTTTTGGCAACTCAGAATATATTCATATGATGATTTTTGGAACAGGAAAAGAAATTTGTGTCACTTAGTATTAAGTTTTAGTGCATGTGACTGAAAACCCCCAAACAGTGGCATAAATGTAGACGTTTGTATCTCTCTCATATAAAAGATGTTTTCCAGAGATTTCAGGGTTGCTATGATCAAATGTTCCAGCAGCCCAGGCTCATTCTATCTTTCTCCTAAATTAGCCTAGCTTTTGACTTCTATTCTTGAGGATACCTCATGGTCCAAAATGCCTACCAGAGCTCCGGTCATTACATTCACATTCCAGATAATGGGAAGGAGGAAGGAACAAAGAAAAAAGATGGTGAAAGTCATGTTCCAGCTGGCTCATAAAAGGGTATCCCAAGATCTTCCACTCAATAATTCCTTTTATATCTGGTTGGCAAGGGCTTAGTCACATAGCCATGCTTAGACATAGGGGAATCTGGGCCAGGCAGTCTTTATTCTGGGCAGCAATTTACCTGGTTTAAAGAAGAAAGAATAAATATTGAGTGAGCACCTGATAATTTCTGCCACAGTGATACATAAGCCAAAACAAAAATCTCCCCAAAGTTTATATGCTGAATAGAAAATTCACTACCTAGTGGCTTTAAGATCTCTTGGGGGTGGTGAAAATGTGCTGCAATTAGATAGCGGTGATGGTTACGCAACCTTGTGAATGTACTAAAACCCACTGAATTATGCATTTTTAAAAGGGTGAATTTTATGGTACGTGAATTATATCTTAATTTAAACAAAAACAATCCTGTAATCTATAAAGGTTAACTCTAAGAGGAGAGGACAAAGACACAAAAATGTTTATCTTCCAGAATGTAAGGAGGATAGCTCAAGAGAGAGCGAAGGCTCTCAAACAGCCCTCAGGGGTTCTGTTTTATATGAGGGGAAATGCCCCAACACTAGCCCTCTGTGCTTAATGTTGGAGGGTACGGGAGAGCGCCAGAGAACTGATGGAACCGGGAAGCAACTGGTGGTTATGGCGATGGTGATGAGTGTAATAGCAGCAAGCATTTATTGTCTATCAGACGCTAGCTAAGTCTGGTATACACATGCTACACATAATGGAAAACGTGAGATAATCTCCGGATAACCATATGAGAAGACTGAGGCACAGGTAGGTTAAGGAACATGTCCAAGGTTACGCCCTTTGTCAGAAGTTCAGATCCAGGCAGCCCATGCTTCTGACAGCTACACTCTACTATCTACTACCTCCAAACCCTAAATGAGGAGCCACAAACTTCCCTTTAGAGACAAGGAAACTGAGTCTGGATAAGGTAAAATGCCTGGCTTTAAAGGTCGCACAGCTAGTAAGAAGAGGATCCTGAGCTCAAAACAGTAACATTCGTTCCTATGTTACTGGCAGCCAAGTAATCAGGCTTACAGGCATTCTCCTGCTATCAAAAGTGCCCTTTCTGAATTGGAGGAAACAGTCATACTCTTTTATGGGTTTTGTGATTTTTATGGTATATTTAAAATTAAATTAGGTTGTAGTTATTAAAGTGACTTTGTGAAGTAGGACTGCACGTATTCTGTCCCAGGATTGCATCATTCATTTTCACATTAAAATGTTTTCCTGGTCTAATTAGGGACTCACTTGTCATAACAAGCCCCTCCCACCCCCACCCCACCCTCATCCCCTTAACTGAAGAAGATGACTTGCAACAAGCAGCTTCCTTTTAATTAGACGTATTTCCTGTGTTAAGACAAATTTTCCCCTCCTCCCCCCAAGAAGATCCCATATGGTCCTGATAAGTGTATGGCTTCCTTTTGACAGGCATAACATCTTTTTTTTTTTTTTTTTTTTAATTGGATTGAAGTTGTTTGCAGTTTTATGACCATTTAGGGTATAGATGTTTATTGCCCTCTTATTGCTGTACTTAAACAACGCATGTGAATCTGAAGAGTTTATTTTTCAAGGCAGTTCAAAGCTTGGGCAGTTCTGTCTTGAAACAGAAATATTCTTTTTGAAAATATATGTACATGGAGCTGTTCTGTATATAATCAGTGTACATGATATGTGCAAAACACTTTAAAATTTGGAGTAATTTACACAGTTATCGTGTAAATTTGACTGTGGTTCCTCTTTACATATCTGATTCTGTACCATTTTACTTATTCTGTGAATGTTTTCGGGAAAACATGACAAAAATGTCCAATATAATGATTGCAAAACCAAAAATCACACATATTGAAACAGGGACATGTGATCTCAACAGGTATAATAGAGGACGGTTTTAATAGGAAGCCAATAATTTGACCTGGTTTCCTAAAGTTTGATCAATATCCATTACCTCCAAAGAAACAAAACTGTTATTGCATGCTTCACAATGCATTTTTAAAAAACTTATATTTAAGTGTTCATGATTTTGACTGCCCAAATACAGATGTGCTGGGTATAAATGTCACAGCCACGCACACTCAGTTGTGCAAAAGAGTGACTTTGTTGAGCTTTTGTAATCAGATGTGATTTATATGTTACACCTCCCTCGGTTTGCCCTGATACAGGAAGTTAATTAAATTCCTTCCAGGTAAACGTAGTCCAAATTAGTGATTTATGGACTGCCTTGTTTCTCTGGTATATTCCTCCTCCCCATTGCCTGGGGATCTTATGTAAATGTCACCACAGAGAAGAGGGGTAAGGTGCTTGGTCCTCGCCTCTCGTTACTTAACCCTCTGGTCCTCAGCATAGGGATGTTTAGTGATCTCTCAACAGGCGTCTCGGGGGTGGGGAAAGGAAACTTGGACTGTCTGCCATGCTGGCAGGGCTCTAGATCCTTGCTACTAACTACATGCCAATGGTCAGCCTCATCTATCAGATTCCTGGTGGGAACTGGCCACGCCTTGTCCATCTGATGAAACATTACCAGCTATGAACGTGCTGACTGACAGGACACCATTTTCTCTTCCTCTTAAAAGTACTGTGTTCTGGGAGCACTTGAAGCTTAAGTGGCCGAGTGCCTGCTTCCCGTACATGAGGCCCCAGGTTCTATCACCGGTACTCTTGGACTTTTTGATACCGCAGGGCAAGAGGATTATGACAGATTATGACTGCTGAGTTACCCACAAACAGATGTATTTCTAGTCTGTTTTTCAGTGGCCGGTCCGACCTCATTTGAAAATGTGAAAGAAAAGTGTGTACCTGAGATAACTTACCACTGTCCAAAGACTCCTGTCTTGCTTGTTGGGACCCAAATTGATCTCAGAGATGACCCCTCTCCTTGTGAGAAACTTGCCCAGAACAAACAGAAGCCTGTCACTCCGGAGACTGCTGAAAAGCCAGCCTGTGACCCAAAGGCTGTCATACATGTGGCGTGTCCCGCACTCACACAGAAAGGCCTGAGGAATGTATTTGAGGAAGCAGTATTGGCTGCCCTGGAGCCTCCAGAACTGAAGAAGAGCCGCAGGTGTGTGCTACTAGGAACAGCTCTCCAGAGCCCTTGATGCAGAGCTGGTGTCGGCCTCGTACTAAAAACAATGTTTAAATCAAACTAAAGATTAAAAATTAAAATGCATTTTTGCAATAATGACAAATGCCCTGCCCTACCCACATGAACTCGTGTGACACAAGGCCCATAGGTATGGCCCTCCTGCCCCCTCCCAATACTAGTTTTGAGTATTTGTGTATTGTCAGAAAAGTGATCAGTACTAGTTTTTTCGTTGTTTCGAAAAAAATTTTCTTTTTTTTTCGTTAGAAGGGGGAATGCTTGTGCTGAGTCTGTAACAGATTAATTTGAATTGTTGAAGCTGCTCTCTGGTTCCACTCTGAAGAGTAATCTGGGACAGCTTAGTGGTTTTTTGTGTTTTTTTTCTTTTTTTCTTTCCCTTTTTATTTGAGGGGGGAGCAGCTTGTGGAGGTGGGGTGTTTTTATTTGTCTTGTTTTTTTTAGTTCATTAACCAGTGGTGGACAGCCCTTGATGGGAGGAGGCTGGATTGATTCCACATTCTACTTCCTAGATGTAGTTTAGAAAACATGTTCCCCACCTGGTGCTCTTAGGAAGGCGTATAGGAAATGCCCCATTTAACCACACACTCCTTTGTGAAAGCTGCCTTTTCTCTCCACCCTCAAGTATAGGCCCAGTATTTGATTAAAATAGGTGGAGCCTGCTTTGCCCCACCTCTTTTCTAGGATGCACTATATATGTGACTGTGGCTTTCAAGGAAATGTTTGCCATTTGCTGATTTTTTTGTTTGAAGTTAATTTCAAACTTCTTTTACTGATAAATGAAGAAAAGTATTGCACTTTTTTAAATACACCAAATGGATTGAATTCATAATTTTAAAAAATTTTCCCCATTAGTCATTGTCTAATAAGCTTAGCATAATGTGCAGCTTAATAGCATATGATATGGTGTTCCTAGAACACAACTTAAGACCTGGTATATAGAGGAAATATGGGGGGTGGTGCTAAAAGACAGATGTCTATGGAATGATTCACATCCTCTCTCAAGCAATGGGGCTGGAGGCCTGTTTCATAGAGAAGCTGGGGGTGGGGGTGGGGGAGAGAACAATTAACAATGGGGACCAGTCAGGGGAATCCCCTTATTTCTGTTTTGTGTCTGAGGAACCCTAGAACAGCCAGTTGGGGCTCTCTAGCATAATAAAAATCTTGGAAGAAGTCTTATGAAGACTCTTCATAAGTGTTAACAGGGATTTTATCAGTTTATTTTGGTTACAGTTTCCTTTTTTCTAAATGTTTAGAAAATCTTTTCCATCTTCCCCAAATCCTAATTCTTATAGATTCATTAGTATTGAACCAATACTTTCTTATGTCTCAATTCTTTGTATATGTTTCTTTTCAGATGTATTAAACAACAAACCCTTAAAAAAAAAAAAAAAAAAGGAATAAGCTAGTCCTTATTTACGAATTGGTTGACTTTGGGCATAATTTCATTGTTCCAGTTATAGTTTTGAAGATTTTCAAACTATAAATGCTACATTTTCTGTTATTTTAAATTTGCATGATGGAATTAAATTTTACATAGTTGTAATAAGCATAAGCTAATTAAATACCATGACTAGGAGGAAAAAGGTGTAATTATTAAAAATACAAGATTTTTGTTATTTTTCAGATGGGATTTGGTCATAGAATAAACTCACCCTGTTGCCTAGTTTCTCAGTACTGTCTAAAAGAGAGAAAGATTACTTCATCATCCAACACATAATTCCCAAACTTAACAACTGCAGACAGAAGTGGCAAGCATTTGATTTTGTTTGAATGAAGTCTGCAGTTCCACTTGCTGCATTGTCTCTTGTTCTGCAAATACCGATGCAAAAGAGTTTAAAGACTGATAGTGACTTTGGTTTAAAATAGGTACACACAATAAAGAATGGCTGATAGCAGTAGTAGGGTTTGGGTTGGTTTTTCCTTCAGGAGGTGTTGTGTATGAGAGGGAGAGAGGTTCCTTGGTCTATGAAACAGCTAGTAAAGGGAACAATTACATCTACTCCTTAAAAACAGACTAAAATCTGAAGCATTTTTACATAACCATGCCATAAACCTGCTTGAGGTTCGTTGCTCATGGTCTTATCTGCATCTCACGAAGTTTCCAGTAGAAACATGATATGTAAAATGTATTTTGGAAATGTCCTGGATCAGGAATTTGAAATTCTGTTATCTAGTTCCAAGTCTATGGCACACTAGTCATGTAACGTCCTGAGACTTAATTTTGCCAATTGTACTGTAGAGGTAATATTCCCTACCATAAAAGTAGACTATGCATCATCAGCCCCTTTCACAGGTCTCTTTGTGGGAAAATTTTCTTGCAATATTTATTGTGGATGATGCTGACCCAAACAAAAACAAAAACAAAAAACTGCTTATGAATTCATAAGATATGCGGTTTTAATACTAATTCCTTTATGTAGTTTGGATTTGGGGTAGCATTTTGTAGTTTGTTTGCTTGCAGTTAATCATTTTATCTTCTTGATAATGCTGGGAGGTAACTATTGTTATCACGTTGTCTAGTGGTGCCTGCTTATTGTTGCACAGCACACACACGCATGCATATATATTATTGATTATTTAAAGATGGTTATTTAGCATCCCATAACTTGTGAATGGTGTAACCAGGACCCAGACTCAAGACTTTTGACTTTAAGTCTCATATCCAAATGTGGAATATTTCAACTGCAAGATGTCATTTACCTAGAGCAGAAAGAATCACGCCTTGGAAAGGAAAAGGGTTTCTGAGCCCCCACGCTGCCTTCCATCAGCAGCTATTATGTAATGTTCCCAGTAACAGATTTACACGTGGAGTCTTGTAGCAATCATGAAGCTTCTTGCTGTTCATGCAGAATTCTAGGTAATCAGGGAAGCCTTTATCATCTTCTACTTTAGTCCTTCATCTCAGTGGAGTCAGTTCCTCATTAGATGATGATCAAAACATGATCTTTATCTTTTTTCCTGGGACCTTTAAAAGCGAACTCTTATTTAAGGTGTTCTTTCTATGTGAAAAACTAACTGCCTCAGATTCTAAGCGATTTACAAAAGTTTAAACATAACATGTTCATAAGTTGAGAGGAGTATTCTGAGTCTTTAAATGGTTTAAATATCTAAATTTAATAGATAAAATAATAGGAATACTAGAAGAGAATTTAGCAGATGCTTGTATATTCTCAGGGTTGGGAAGACCTTACTAGTTAAGACAGAAAACCTGGAAGCCATAAAGAAAAGAAGTCACAAATTTGATTATATAAATATTTTTTAGTTCTTTTAGTTCTGTGTGGTACAATGTCACCAAAATCAAAAGACAAATGAAAGAGTACGTGAAATGTTTATATTTCAATGTCAGAAGATTCATAATATGAGAAGAACTTGTAAAAATTGACCAGATATCACAGGGGCAAAGAATATAAACAGGCTGCAGGAAAAGAAAGGCTAATTAATTACAATGAAAATTTAACTAAATTAAAATCTATGAAAAGGTGTCAGCCTTACTTTTAATCAGGGAGATGAAAATGAAAAGAAAGTACTGTTAGTGGATATGAGTTTCTCTGATGTTTTTTGGGAAATAACATGAACTGGTCTCCTAAAATTAAAACAAACAACAAAAGCCCTATACAATTTGACCAGCCATCCCACCTCTGGAAATCTATTTTATAAAAATGCAAGCACCATTATGAAAAAGCAGGAGTGTACAATCATTTTTATTGTAGGGTTGTTTGAGGATGTGAAGAAACAGGAAACAACCTGAAGTTCATTGGTAGGAGAATTGGTTGAATAAATTAGGGCCTATTTATCCTATTGATTACTGTAGAAAACTGAGTTCCAAAAGCAAGTGTTCCAAGAGGCCTTGCATAGCAGCTTTGGGGACCTTAGAAGTTCCAGAACATGACTTCTGCTGCATTCCTTTCAACAATAAAGTCACTATGGCTAGTCCAAAATTGAGGTGGGGAGGGAGGAGATTATAGATTAGACTCCTTACCTCTCAATGTCAGGAGCGGCAAAAAAAACTATGTTCACTTTTAATCTATCTCAAGGTTACCCATCATATATAGTTGATTTATTAAAAAGATTGCACAGTAATGTGTATAATATGGTCCCTTTTGTGGAAGAAAATAAAAAAGGATTTTAAATATGTGTATACATTTATATGTGCATAGAAAAACATCTGAAAGAGGAAGGCAGATTATTAACTTGGTTTTTCAGATGCAGGAGAAAAGTTGAAGCTCACTGACTTCTTTTATATATCTCTGAATTTTCTTCCCTTGTCAAGAATTGAGGAGTAATTTGTAATTAGAAATTATACGATAAATTATACAATAAATAAAACAATAAGGGATGAAGGAGGAAGGAAAGGAATCTTTCTCACAGCTAACGCGGATCACTGTTGCTCCCTCAAAGACATACTTTACCTAGTCATTTTGAAAGAAATGGGAATATATTGTATTTATCCTATACCTGAATAAATTGATTTGAATGCCATTTATACATTTGTCCGTGATATCTATTGCTTAAGTTGTTGAAATCTAAAAGCACGAGGTCTTTATGGGCACTGTAGAGTATGTACAATGTATGTAAAAAGCCATTCTTTCATTCTTACAGCTAGGTACAAGGGAATACAAGTGTCAACCAGATATCCATGCCTTGGGCTAAAAAAACAAAAAACAAAAAAACGCTAGAAGAGCTCACAGTCTGTTTAACAGGGATGTAAATAGGGGGCCCACCTGCCATCCCCACCCACCCACCCTGGACACACACACTCAAGTGTAAGCCTCATGTTGACTGTGTTACTCTTTCCCACTGAGACAGGCATTCTTCAGATTTCCTTTCAAACCCAGGCACCAGCAGTCACTAGGAAATGATTAACATTGGCATTCAGTCTGAAGTAGAATTTAAAAGGTCTTGGGAATTCAAATTATACTGAATCATTCCCTCTGCTTTGTCACTTGTGCTTTCTCACTGGCAAATGAAAACATGAACTGTACAAGAGAAGTTTGGGAAGATAACTGTATTCAAATAGCTGTGCTGTAGAAGATGAATTCGACTTTTTCTGCATGAGTAAGGAGACCAATGGGTGAAAAATCAAAGGAAGACAGCTTTTTGAGGAACTTAAGTCTTACATTTAAGAAAATATTGCAAAAATTAGAGCTGCTCCATGAGGTAATGAGTTTCTTCTTGCCAAAGCTGTGCGAAAGGATTCTGCTGACAAACCGTGAAGGACGTTATAGAGGAGATTCATGGGATAGCCCTGCTTGTTGCCTTTGCTCTATTTTGTACATAACTTTAATTGTTTATTTCATTGTATTGTGATTGTTTATCTATTTTTCTTTCCTATTAGATGATGGTGATTGATTGATTTAACATTAAGTGCTATATGCAACTCTTTCATTTAATACTCACAAGAGTATAAAGCAGAAATGACCCCCATTTGACAAGTGAGGAAACTGAGCTTAGACTCAACACTAGCAACTTTATGCTCTTTACCACTACACAGTGTACAGCTTCCCAAAATAATGAGTGACTAAAGACACTCGGATGAGAATGGTAATAAGCCTGAGTAAATGGGAAAACTGTCTCTTAAGTAAACATTTGCCACCAGCTAATTGGAGACAGGCGTTAAGACGAAGGAATTGGTTTCACTCCACCATTGTCAGGCTGAGCTGTGTACTGCTTCAGAGGAGATGAGGAGGGGTCTGGTGGTGTGCGAACATTGTTCAAATTGAGATTGCAATGGAAATTGCTCTTGAATTGGTAGTGAATTGCCATAATGAAAGTTTATATGATATAAGTTTGTTAATTTGTAAAACATAGTCAATAGGTAGATTTTGCCAATGTAATTCATAAAGCAGCAAATTCCTCAGTGGATCTACACCTGTTCTAGGGCTGTGTGGTGTCCATTTAAGATTCTTCTCAAGATAATCAGCAACCAAATAGGAGACCTTATATAGGGCCAGGTCCTGCAGATTACTCCAGAGACAAGAGTTAATGCCATTTGTTTTTCAATTTTGTGGGAAAAAAAAAAAGTTATGGCGATGACAGAGTTGAAATATGTATGTTTGTCATTCTTGCTCCTGCATAGAGTAAATGTCTGATATAAACTATTTTCTGTAAGGAATGAACTCTTTCTACTTCTGTATTTTACTACCCTGTTTGACAAGATGTGAACTTTTCAAACTCCTCACATTTTTAAATTTTATACAGGCCAGTTTTGTGGACTTTTAAATTCTCTGAGAACTGAATTTGAAAGGTGTTTTACTCTATCATGTATTATTCAATGAATTATTCTCAAAAAGTAAGTCAAATAAGCATATTAGTCTATTATTACGTTGAAATGGGCCTGTTGAACTGGATGCATTTTGGCGGCTGGCCCAATTAAAGGTTGTCCTATTGAATCTATCTAGAACAGGAATGAACCCTGTCAGATTTCAAATGAAATGTATGTTTTCATATAACCTCTGAGGGATCCCGCACTACACATTGCATAACATGATACAATAGGCACAGAAGCTCAGAAATTGAGGGGAATGAAGCTTAGCATAATCCTCCAACTATGTCATATATTAATCAAAATGGCTTAGTGTCAGCTTTGGCTTTCAAATTCCAGTGAATAAGAAGACAGCTTATTTTCATAAGGATATCGTGATGTGTATGTGCATTTTAAGTGGAATGTTGTATGAATGAGTTATGCTTCTCCAACCAAGTCCTTTTAATCCTTGACCATTTAAATGGAAAATCCATCTAAGCTGACTTTATTCCATGGAAGTCACTTTTCAATGGGGGAGATTAGGAATGTCATTGTGACCAGCACACTCTTGTACTTTAAACAGAGAACTTTTATTATACTTGTCTGAAGTATGCTCTTTATTTTATTAATTAGAGTAGTTCTTTCAAACAGATTTCAAGCCACACTTTTATTGGTTGTTCCCAAAAAGGGAGAGAATTCTGCTCTCCACAAGATAAGAATTCATTTCTGGCACTGAGTCTAGCAACAGCTTTCTGCAGATTTGAATAAATCCTGCGGGTCCTGCTGACAAATTACAATTGTTACTTGAAATTTGACTCAAAGAATTTTTATTGCTTATTAATATTTTAAATATTACGTTTCCTGTATTTGGTTTTACCCCAATCCACTCTATAACCTATCTCTTTAGTGTAATTGCTTGTCCTTTCTTCCCTATTCATAGATTCCATGGCAAGACTGGAAAGAGCAATTCTGACCACCCACCACTAGGTAGCACTGTGTCTGCCAGTCCAGAGTAGCAGGTTTTGATACAACACATCCCTTGGGCAAATGAGCCTGCATTTTCTTGTTAACCTGCCTGCAAGTGTCAAAATATTCCAAATTTCCACATGAAATCTGGAATGATATTACAAATACTCAGATGAAAAGTATCACCCTATAATCATTTTCATGTTTGCAAAAGGGGCAAGAGAGAACTCCAAAAGAAATATTTAGGTCATATATTTCTGCAGGAAGGTGCTGGTTGAGGGCTGGGTTCAGTCAGGAATGCTTATGAACAGGCCTTGATATTTTGCCTGGGTGGCTGGCTGCCAGGCAGTCTTCTGGCCTGACAGATGGGGAGTGGGAGAAGAAGAAATTGGCTAGTGTGCTTGTCCTTCCCTCCCATGCACCCTCAGAAAAATTGCCAATAGGAGTTTCTGATGATGAGCCTCAGAGCCCCACAGTTCCTGCTCTTATTAGTCCATCCCCTTCCCTTGAAGGAGAGGAGGACAGTCTCTGCTGACTAGGACCCCCAGACAACAAATTGGGAGACTAATGTCATCTTAGGCATCAGAGATCACCTGCCCTAGGCCTCTGCCTTCCTCAATCCCTGAGACACAAACATCAGTGTGGGAGCCTGGCAAGCCTTTTATCTTACACAGGACCTGGTGAGAAGCAGAACTCTGAACCCAAGAAAGATCTGTGAAAGTTTCTGGCCTTGGCAAGAAGGCTTCCTCACTGAACATAACTACCAGCTTAAAGTGTCCAGTTGCCAGCACAGAAACCAACTTCCATGAATTTCCAGGTCTGCTTATTAAGATTTCACTTAAGATGACAAGTAAGTGTGGTAACTGGCATCAAATCTTAGAGGGCCTTGTGACGTTTGTTATTCCACGGACTTGTCCTACTCTTTTTCTTGAAATAGTGTATCATGGCCCATATTTACTCATCATTTCTTGAAGTTATAATACAACCTTTGAAGGATTGCTTTGAAGGAAGAGAGTAATAAAAGAGATTCTTACAATCTTGCAATGGAAACTTCATTGTTATTTTAGTCATAATTGTATAGCTGGCCCATGAAAAATGCAATTAAGATCTACTTGTGATGAAATAAATTGGATATGATAGTCTTGATGTCTGACATTGATGGTAAAATCTTTCCTGAAACTGGTGTATTCAGTGGTCATTTTATTTTCTCATCTGCTGCCTTCATGCTTAAAATCAATTTAGTCTGTTTAACTTTTCTGATAAGAATTTTTTGGATTCTTGGTTGCTGACCTTTCTACTCTTACAATGACTTATTCTATTATATTTCATCCTTCTATCCTTCAATGAGTCAATAATGGAGTTCATATAAGATCCATTTCCCTGATATTGAAAATGCCACTGCTTGGAGCATATCAAGAAGATGAAATTCTAAAGTGAGTTGCTCTTTGACCTTGGTAATGACTCTTTAGATTTCAGTTTCTTCAAATGCACTAAAGACATTATATCAAGCTGACTGCATTGATTATAAACAGATGAATTGTAAGGCAACTTGTACATAACACGGAGGTGCCCAGAAATTCATCTTGCCATATGTGTCTAGAGTATTGAGCTTGCTGAACTGTTTCATGATTTAATTTTCAAAATTGTTTTTAGAAAGAAGAAATAATATTTTAAAAGCTATAATATTCTCCAATTCTCTCCAAATGGTAAGGCCCTAAGGTTGTTAAAGAAGACATTTCTAAACTCCTTTTACTGTGTAATAATGGATCACATATTCAGTGCTACATTTTTAGTAGACTAAAGAAACATTTCTAGTTCTGTTCTGAAGATAATTTCTTCTTACAGAAGAAAATATGAAAACAAATTAAAATATTCATTTTAGGGTTTTAAAGAAAGGAGAAAAATGTGGCCAATTTAGATCAATTATATAACTATATCCCCAATAGGTTTTATTTATTCAATATGCATTTATTGGGTAACTTTTACCTTAAAGCACTATACTAAGCATAATCTTTGAAAGTATATAATTCCTGCCTTCTATAATTGCTATTATTATTTTATGTGAAATATATACAGGAACTCTCTAACTAGAGAAATAAAGGCTATAAAGGATATTTAGACAGAATATGCTAAAGAAATTAAAGTAGGATTATAACTAGCAGGAAATGAATACATTCAAAGATGGTTTCTCAGAGAAGGTAAACATTGATTTAGGAATTAAGAAAGGGAAGGATTTTGAATTAAAATGATGGGATATTCTGGGCAGAAGAAACTATAAGGTTAAGTAGAAATGAGCAAGGTGTATTAGGTAGTATGGATTCGTAAGGAAACAAGTTTGCCATATAGATTCTTACTTAATGTATAGCTTTACAAGTCTGTAAGTGCTATATGGACAAGGACTAAGTAATTCTTGTTCACTATTGTAACCTCAGTGGCTACCATTAAGCCTGGTGCAATAAAGTTTGATGAACAAATAAATAAACCAATGGTTATAATAATAGGGAAAAAAGGTGTCTCCGGAGGGCTTTGGGTACTAAGCTGAGGCATTTAGTTATAAAAATAATAAAATAACATGCAGACATTCTCATTATTTATTTATTATTCATATTCTAATTATGTGGCATTTTACTGACTGGTCCTACCTCCCTTTACAATCTTTTCTTCCTTCCCTGCCTCAATGCTGGGAGCTAGAAACAGAAACAAACAAACAGAAAATTTGATTTCCCAGCATTCCCACATAGCTATGCTTCCATGCTCTGACCAATGACACCAACACAGAAGTCTTTCCCTTCCTTTTTTATTGCCTGGATTGGCATGAGTGAGAGGCTTGGAGATGCAGTGAACTACTGCTAAGGATGGTGGAACAAGCAGATGGAAGGAATGAGGTTCTTGGATGCTTCCACTGAGCCATTACACCAGATCTGAATTGCCTTTTGCAGATTTTTTTGTTGGGTAAAATAAATAAAGCTACTGTTGTTCAGGTTTTCTGTTCCTCTCAGAACTCATTCCCAGCAAATACAAACTACTTTCAAAATTGAGTTCATCTCTCAAGGCACTATAGATTTCTTAAGTAACTATAAAATAAAATGATTTCAAATGGTCTTCCAGAGATGACCCTGCCAACTCTGGGATGAAGATAGACTATAAAATGATGAGGAATCTGTAATGACCTAGGCTCAAATGGGTTAAGATATTGGAGAAAAATTATATAGAAGCAATGTCATGGCAACCAAGGCCTGAAAAATGGTGACATAGAATATGCAGGATGAAGAGGAATAGCTATGATCTGTTCAGTTTGATGAGGCATAGGAAGGATGCTAAGAAAGCCTAATTTGCCTTAAACGAAGGCTCTCCCCAAGCCCCCACTGTCTTCTCCCTCCCCATTTTTTATCTGTTAACTTTCAGATATTGTTGTAATATCCAAATATAGATGTGAGGAACTAAAAGGAAGAGGGGCCAACAAAATAGAAGAGTTAACGGAGCAACAGAAGAAAATCAGAATTACAATTTGTCACAGACAAGAGAAAAGGAATAAGCATCCGTATTTGGTCAGCTCTCCTACATGGAAGCTTACACTCTTGTCCTGCCATTGCCTTGGATCCCATAATTATAGCAGATAAGAGCTATTGGATTTGGCTAGGGAAAATGTGATAGATACACCTACGGAGAGCACTGTTGGAGCAATAGTGAAATTAGAAACCTGGGAAGTGCAAAATATTAGGATGCTGAGAAGTTGGGGGTGTGGCAAGAACAAAGACAATTCATTTGAACTTAAGGTACTGGAGTGATGTTCTTAGATTTCTCCTTAGGCAAAGTTAAAAAGCAAAATAAATCCTGAGAGAAAAGGAGTAGCAGAATCAAATGACATTTTAAAAAAATAAGAGATGAACATTTTTAAAGGTAGAAAAGAAGATACTGCTAGCGAAGGGATTCAAATTGTTGGCAGGGGAGTGAGTGGTTATTGTAGTAGAAGATGAGAACAAATTTAACAAAAGCAACTAAATGCACGCTTCAACTCCACTGCTCCCTCCCCCTGACCCCAAGCATCCCCTGGTCAGCTCCACTGGTTCCTTTGGTACCCAGCAGTTGAGCCTCTAATAATGTTGACATGTCTTGCTTTCCTACTCCACCTACACGCTACCCCAGCCCATGTGGACAGGGCCAGGTGATGGGATGGGAGCATTTTGTTCAAAGGAATCAGGGAGACCTGAGAGCAGGGAAATAGCTTCCCTTTCTACATTTGTTACCACCTCCTTTATTTTCTCCCCCATGCTTTTCTCTGAGCCCCTGCAGCATACGTGCTCATGGTCCAAGTGGCAGGACTGTGCAAAATGCTACTGGTGGAATAAACGCACTGGCCAAAATGGCAAAGGAGAAGCAGGCCTTCCTTTGTCTTGCTTCCTCCGAGTTCGCTCCCCTACCTCCCTTTTAACACTACCCCTGAGACTCCAAGTCTCATAGTTGGA
This sequence comes from Tolypeutes matacus, assembly GCA_026826555.1. Classification (NCBI taxonomy): domain Eukaryota; kingdom Metazoa; phylum Chordata; class Mammalia; order Cingulata; family Chlamyphoridae; genus Tolypeutes; species Tolypeutes matacus. The sequence goes on along the minus strand of JAKSZT010053764.1, from coordinate 3,289,187 downwards.
GGTGTTTTTTTGTTGTTTTTAAAGATTTAATTTATTTATTTCTACCCTGACCCCCCCACACCCCCGTTGTTGTGCACTCTCTGTCTGCTCTCTGTGTGTTCTTCTGTGTCTGCTTGTCTTCTCTTTAGGTGGCATCAGGATCTAATCCTGGGACATTCCGGAGTGGAGAGAGGTGTTCAAGCTCTTGCACCACCTCAGCTCCCTGGTCTGTTGCATCTCTTATTATCTCTCCTCTGTGTCTCTTTTTGTTGTGTCATCTTGCTGCGCCAGCTCTCTGTATGGGCCAGCACTCCTCTGCAGACCAGCACTCTGTGTGGGCTAGCTCTCCGCTCAGGCCAGCTTGCCATGCGGGCCAGCTTGCCTTTCACTGGGAGGCCCCAGGAATCAAACCCTGGACCTTCTCTATGGTAGATGGGAGCCCAATTGCTTGAGCCACATCCATTTTCCTGGAGGTGTTTTTAAAACTAGTCTTGAAGAAATAATGACAAATTTGCACATAGATGTTTCTTTTAATGGTGTTTTCTTTGGCCTTATAATCTCAAAGCAGCTGACAGTTGTTGAACTTTGTTTGATAATTTAATCCATCACTGTAAGACAACTTATATATAAGCAAATGCCATGAACCATAAACCTTAATTGTAATGGACATAAGACATTAGCTTCTCACTTGAAGACGTATTTATCTTATTGCCCTTTTAATTTACTTCTATTTTCTTTGCTAAAATGGAAGTCATGTGTTCTTTTGGTAAGATATTTAACAGATTGTTGATTAGATATGCACACAAAGTGATTTTCTCCATACATTTCTCTTTATTATTGGAAATTATTGTAGCTGATTCACATTGTCCTATGAAAAGTTAAAACAAACCTAGGGAAACAAAAAAATATATATACATCTGTCACCTTCCATTTTCTATTTAAGACCAGTGAAACATTTTTTGGGTATTGAAAATAGCATGGCCTAGCTGTAAGTTTTGTAACAGAACTCAAATCCCATAGATTTCGTCATTCATCTACCATTTAGAGCTTTAGTTTAGTTACATCTTGTATGGATTATAGAGTTCTCCAGATTTTTTGCATTTCCCTTCCACCACCCATCCCCTCCCAAGCCAACTGCCTTAAGATAAATGCAATTGATTGGGAAGTAGATGAGCTACTTATGGAACATAAAGTAACGAGTTTGTTTACATTTAAAAGTATTTCAGTATGTTTGTGTGTGCATGTGATGTTTTACTCTTTGCCTCATCATGAAAGAGGAGTTTGTGAAGTTGGAGTTCTGGGAAACTAAGCCTGAGAGATATTATCAGAATAGATATATACAGTCTCAATTGCAAATACACGGTTGTTGAAATGAACCAAGGTGGGCACGTTGGCCTCCTTAGGGATTCTTTGATATTTTAAAATCCATGGTAGGACAGGGATGCAGAAAACCTAAGACTGAATCTCTCAGTGCTGGTCTTTCCAGCTTTAGACAGTCTCAGCAGGCGAGGATGGCCTATTTGGCAGTGATCTCCAAACTTGATGATCTATACTCACTTTTCAAATGATTCATTGCTTCCAAATCCTTATCAGTCTCCAAGCTCTGTGAATCCAATTCCATGCATCTCTCCATTCTCATCCCACATCCCTCTCTCCTTGATCACCAGTTCTGGTCCTTCAGTCCTTTAAAAACACCAAGCCCCTTCTCACCTCAGAGCCTTTGCCCAAACTCTTCCCTCTCCCTGAGATACTCTCTGTCCTGGCCCCCAACAGGACTAACTTCTTCATGCATATCAGCAAAGGTGTCACCTCCTCAAGGAAGCCTTCCAGGATGACACTACCTTAAGTTATTCACCCCCTCAACCCCTCCACACACTGTAATTCTCTATATTGCCCCATATTTGTTTCCTTCAAAGCTCTTCTACTATATCTGACAGTACATTTATTTGATCATTTACTTATGTTTTCCTCTTTCTCTTCCACCAGTGAAGTGTTATGAAGGTAAGCAACATTACTGTCTTGTTCAGAAAATACATGAATGAATGAGCGAACGAAGAATATGCACTTAAGAATGTGGGTTCTCTGCCATAATATTCTCAATCTTCCAAAGAATTGAAATATGTAAGTCAGTGGAACTTCTTTTCAAAATTAAAACAAGAAATGTTATTGAAATAACAAACCATTTAATTGAGCATTAGATGTCACAGGCACTTTTTCTTCAATATTAATGCAGAAGTATTAGCATTTTCACAAATAATAGAGGATAATTAAAGAAAAAATTTATCTATGAAGTTACCTGAGATATTATTTATATTTTGAAAATTTGATCCTTTTTAAGTTAAATGCAGTTTTCAATAATAACCCTTGATATTTACAAGTTATATATTCCAAGGCTGAAAGGCCAAAGCTGGCTAATGTCTTTTGTACTTGAAAAAAATAATATGAAAAGAACCAATGTTTAATGTTACTTTTAAGAGCTGATGGATATATTTCATTGAGCTCCTTTACTTGTCTAATGTTTTAGCACAACAAGATATTTACTGAAATTCCAGAGTTGTTTGGTACACAGTGCAAGACTTGCAAAACTCATCATTGTTTGTAAATGTATGAATGCAGGGCCAAACTGTAGGCAAAAGTATTTTGAAAATAAATATGCAAATATAAATGGTCATAAATTTGCTAATTATTTTCCCTGCTAGAGTCATATCTGGATCTTGTTCTTTAGCCTTAAATAACGTAAATATATATGAATATTGTGGTAGCTAGTCTCCAAAGACAGTCTGCCAATGGGCCATGGTCCTGTGACTTATCTTTGGTGATGAGAATGTGGCAAAAGTAAGGCTGCATGACTTTTGAGGCCTTGCAGCTTCTACTTAAGTCTTTTGGAATGCTAATTCTTAAGACATTTCTTCTAAGAACTCAGATACCATACTATGAGAAGCCCAAGCTACATAAAGAGTGCTTGAGTAGGTACTACAGCCCTGCTGGGCTCTGAGCCTACAGACAGCCCTGTGAGTGAGCCATATGGGACATTCCAGTCCATTCAAGTCCCCAGAGGACTGCAGCTCACCTAATGCCACCCTGTCAACCCATGGTATTGTGAGAAATAATAAATTGTTGTTTTGAGCCAAATGATTTATGGTGACTTTTTTTGCATCTTTTTTTAATTTAAAATTTGATTATTTTATATCAATGTTTTAAGTTACTCAGTTAACAATGAATCTGCTCTATTCAATAGTACACTCCCCTCTTATTTTTGTTCATTCCTAAATCTTGAGGGATTTGGGATGACATCTACTCACTGCTTTAGGCTGAGAAGGGATGTAGATATTATGGGGCATGGGAATGGAATTATTTTGCTTGCAGTGAAAGATATTCCTTGCTTTGGGGATAGGACTGGTCTATCATCATCATTTTGTTAGTTGTCAAGGGCAAGCTCAAGGAACTGGAGAGTAGGAGTTGGTCACATATCTACTGGTTTCAAGGCTTGATCAGCATAGAAATAATCCGTAGGCTTTAAGTGATAAATTGAAAATTATAGGTTCAAATAAAAGAAGTAAGAAAATCGTGATTAGGGATTTATAAATGAGTATAACTATGTTATATTGGGGAAATAGCTTTTAATATATTCACAGATAAAGCCTGCTGAGGGGATGTTGATTTCATGAGGCCATGTGGATTGCCTATCGTGTTGGTGTCTTAATGTCCTTAAAGCCCTCAGGAGCACTTTCGTTTGAGGATTTGTTTACTGTGGCAGTTTGTGAAGTCTGGCTGAGATCTGTATAAACATAACCTCTGAAATGACCTCCAGACTCACTTTGAAATCTTTTAGCCATAAAAACTCTATTTTATTTAATATTTTCCCCTTTTGTTCAAGGCCTTTCTCCAAATGCATCACTGATTCATGCTTGATAATATTCCCTTGGTGCCAGGGAGGCTCATCCCTGGGAGCCATGTCCCACATCAGGGGGAAGATGGTGATTTTATTTGTAGAGTCTGGCTTAGAGAAAGGCCACAGTTAGGTAACAAGGAAATTTGCAGGAGATAACTACTAGGCATTAATTATAAGTAGGCTTAGTTTCATTATTACAGGAATAAGGTTCATAAGTGCAAGCATTAAGATCGAGGGCTTGGCTATTAGCCTGTTTTCTTTTATTTAGGCAAGGTTTATATATTCCAGAGCTTTGGGTTATCTTATTTGAGAAAGTAACAGGACTTCCTCAGGAGGAAAGTTTAATGTTTTGTTAACTGCTGTGAGGGCCTCTATCTATCCAGAAAACATACCTATGACAACAAGGACACATTTATATCTCATAGAAGTTTGTAGCAATAACATTCAGGATGTTCTAAAGGCCCCATCAGGTAACCTGACCATGTCCCACCTTTGCCTTCATACTAGGGTTATGTTAATTGACAGGTAGAGCATAATTTATAAAGCAATATTCCCACAATCCCCCTTATTGTTGACACTTAACATTGGTATGGTACCTTTGTTACAATTGATGCAAGAATGTTAAAATATTACTATTAACTATAGTCCATATTTTGCTTTGAGTGCATTTTTGTCCCATATACCACCCTATTATTAATGCCTTGTACTAGTGACATAGTTTTTTTTATAGATATGAAAAAGCAGTCTTATATTTGTATTATTAATCACAATCCTCAGTCACCACAGAGTTCACTGTTTTATACAATCCTATGCTTTATCCTCTAGCTTTCCTTCTAGGAATATATGTGATGACTTTTCAGACTGCAATAGACGATTGGAACTAACATAGTTTGGGAATGGAGATATTCGGAACTTTGGGTTTTTGGAGAGTTTAATTTTATTGTGTTTGAATTTCACTTATTTCGATTTTAAAATTTTAACCTAACATTTTCATTGAGCATGAGAGATTTTCAGATATGAGTAAATATCCTTATTGAGTTAGAGCAATATTTCTTTCCATTTAGCAGCTTTGAGTGCAGATATGTCATTCCTTTGATCCCACCCTCTTGAAAAAGTGTGTCAAATGGCTCTGAAGTGTAATCCTCCAATAAGTGATTAACCTGGAATGCTGTAATTTTCCTCATTCTGAGAGTTTTAAAAAGTGCTTAGTCTTTAAAATGAATAAAACTTAAATATCAAAAGAAGATACTTAGACTGAAGTTTAAAAGATGTTCGCTGCTAATGACTGGATTTTTTTAAATTTGTAACATAAATATAGTTCCACATTATTGAGTAGAAATCTGCCAGTGTCTCCACCTCATTTAGGCCCTCATTGATTGGATTGTACTAAAGAGTTAGGTCATGGATGCACTAGAATTATGTGTTTAAAACTTGGATGCTGATTCCCAACTAGGCTTATAGCTTTTCTGGATTTAAATGATTTTTATTTCTTTGATTTTAAAGCAGACCACAGTTAGAAGTATAGTCACAAGCCCTAGAAATATTCATGGCTAAACTTTAATTATTTTTGTATGCCTTGTTTATGTGATGAGAAGCTGTGGCTTATATTTTCATTATAAGCTTAATGGCCCTCAGATCAATTTCCCCTAAGACAAAGCACCCATTAAGAGAGAGAAACCCAACCTAAACAACCTAAAACAATGCCAGTAAACTTCAGGACCACATAATATAACAAATGAAAACTTTTTTAGAGGATTTTTAGAAGCAACCAGCAAATCAGTGAATAGGAGCTTGCTAAGGTACTGATTTAATTCTTTTTGGGACATTTATGAATAAAGAACTTTTTTTCCCCACTTGAAATACCAAAGGGATTATATTATGTTTGACTTTAAAAGGATTTTGTAGGAAGTTTAAAAACTGCAAGAGTCACTGCATAACCAAACACAGTGTATTTTTTCCTTTGATAATAGGAAATATTTAAAAGGAAGGGTGATTTAGAGATACTCTTCTCATTCTTATTATAAAACAATAGTGTGTGTTTAGCTTCAATGGTCAAAATCTCTTTCACTGTGTCTGCTTAGAAAGTCTATGGATATATTGAAATATTGACTAGTTTTTATATATTATAATAAATGCTATTTTGTGCTGAGATGATCCCTCCTATCCTAAGAAACAACAATCAAAAACTCCTAAAGACTTCTGGGAAGATGGTATTGGGATGGGGCGGCAGGGCTCATCTCTCATACAAAAACAATGGAGGAAGGGGAAAAAGCTGTCTGAAGGAGTTGTTGTAAGTGTCTGCAGACCAAGAGAGTGTTGCACATTGTCTGGGAGCAAGAGGGACAGAGAGATGAAGAGGCTGAAGTTAAAACAGTGCGTTACTAGCCCCCAAGGCCAGAAACGGCACCCATTCCCCACCTGTAGGGTGAACAGCCTGGGTAAAATTTGAGGCTCACTGTGGCCAACTGAGAAGGGAATAGATGTCTTCCTCCCTGGGAAGAGAGATGATGCGGCGGAGGATGGAGAGTGGTTTCTCTTAGGTGAGTTTGGCCAGCAGCTTGGCCAAACCAGAATCAACAGTGAGTGGAGGTTGAAAGAGATACCTCTTTGGAAAGGTTTGCCAAGGAGTGCCATCTGTTGGCAGGCTGGAGAACTGCAAAAAGTAAAAAAGATTTTTGGAGTCCCTCATGTCCAGGCACTCTTAAATCTGATTGGTACCCAATTAGTGGGTCCCTGGTCCTACTGCAATATCTTAAATTGGGCAGTCTTAAAGATTCAGAATACGTTGAACTGAAATCAAAGAAGAACTGTGAAATAAACCGCTAGGTAAGAGACAGAAATTGACCATCAGAGTAAATTCACCAACATAATCAGATACTTAGACATCAGCAAAAAATTATAAACCATAATAAGAAATAGGAAGATATAGCTGAGCCAAAGGATCAAATAAAAAATCCTGATGAGACACAGGATTTAAAACAACTAATCAAAGATGTTCACACAAATTGCCTAAATCAATTCAAGGAGTTGAAGGAAAACATGGCTAAAGAGATACAGGATATTAAGACACTGGGTGAGCATAAAGAACAATTTGAAAGCCTGAGAAGAAAAGTAACAGAGCTTATGTGAATGAAAGATACAATGGGTGAGATTAAAAATATATTAGAGACTTGACTGTAAATGTGTGGAAATGGATAGAGTTGATGGTAACACATTATAGTGAGTAGCAGCTGGTTTATAAATAGGATTGTGGCTGAAAAGGGTAGTCTAGGGATGTAAATGCCATTTGAAAGAAAGCTGGAGAATAATCTAGGGACTGAATAATACAGTAAACCCAGAGGTGGATGAGAATTGTGGTTCATAGTACAAATGCAGGAATGTCCTTCTGTGAACCAGAACAGATGTACGTCACTGTTACAGGGTGGTGGGAATGTGGAGAACCGTGGTAAAAATACAATTAATGTAACCTATGGACACTAGTTAACAGCAATACTCTAATATTCTTGTATCAATGCCAATGATGTACTGTGTTAATAATAGGAGGGTATGGGAAAAACATGTCAAATGTATGCTATGGACCATAGTTAGTAGTAACAGTCTGATGATATTCTCTCATAATCTATAACAAATATTCCACAACGGTGTGGTATGTTGGTGAAGGGTTGTTGTATGGGTATTCTACATATTCATATGATTGTTTTGTAAGTTCAAAACTTCTGTAGTAAAAATATATTTTAAAAAAATACATTAGAGAGTTCCAGGAAAATGGTGTTGGTGGAGGCAGGCAGGCCTCAACTCTTAAACAGAAACAATGGGAAAAGGGCCAAAAGCTGTCTGAAGGACCTGCTCTGGTGATCAGCAGACTAGGACAGTGTTGTGCAACCCCCAGGAGGGCAAGAGACATAGAAACGAAGAACCCAAAACAAAAAATGTGAGTTACTAAACCCCTGCAGCAGCCAGGAAGGGCACCCATCCCCATTCTCAAAATGTTAAGCCTGACTAAAACCCCGGCTCACTGAAGCTGACTGAGAGAAGAAGAAAGTCTTCCTTCCTGGGAAGAGGGAGGGTGTGTTGGAGGGCAAGGAGTGGTTTCTCTTCAGTGAATTTCAGCCAGCAGAGCCCACTTTGAATCTCATCTCTGGCCAGACCAGAAACACGGGCAAGGGGACATTGAAAGAAGCACCTTCATGGAAAGGTTCACCCATGAACACCATCCCTGGCCAGCCAGAAAGTGCAAGGAGAAAACTGCTTTAGGTCTCTCTTTAGTCCCAACTGTGGGGAGAAAATCTGCACCCCATTAGTGACTCCTTGGCCCAATTTTGATAACTTAAGTTGTGCAATTTTAAAAATTCAGAATAAGTTGAACCAAAAATCAAAGAAGAGCCATGGGGGATGGGCACTAGGCCAGAGAGAGAAATTGACCATTAGAGTAAAGTCACCAACAAATTCAGATGCCTAGACATCAGCAAAAAAAATTACAAGTCATACTAGGAAACAGGAAAAGATAGCCCAGCCAAAGGAACAAACCAAATATCCTGACAAGATATAGGATTTAAGACTACTAATCAATGATAATCACAGAAATCTCTTAACTCAATGTATAGAGTTGAAGGAAAATATGATTAAAGAGATAAGAAGACACTAGAAGAGTATAAAGAACAATTTGAAAGCCTGCAAAGAAAAGTAACAGAGCTTATGGGAATGAAAGACATAATGGATGAGATTAAATATACATTTGAGGCATATAACAGCAGACTTGAATTAATCGAAGACAGAATTAGTGATACCAAGTACAGAAGATCTTAACTGGAGAAGACAGGAGAACAGAAAGAGAAAAGAATGGAAAAAACAGAGTCTCAGGGAATTGAATGACAATGTGAAATGCACAAACATACACATTATTGGTATCCCAGAATAAGAGAATGGAAAAAGGGCAGAAAGAATATTTGAGGAAATAATGACTGAAAACTTCCCAACCCTTATGAAAGACATAAATATCGATATCCAAGAAGGACATGCACCCCAAACAGAATAAATCCAAGTAGACCTATTCTGAGACACCTACTATTAAGAATGACAATTATGAGATAAAGAGAGGATCATGAAAACAGCAGGAGAAAAGCAAAGTATCATATACACATGAACTTTAATAAGGTTAAGTGCCAATGTTTCATTAGAAACCATGGAGGTGAGAAGGAAGTGGTATTATGTATTTAAGGTACTGAAAGAGGAAAGGTACTGAAAGAGCAAAACTGTCAGCCAAGAATTCTGTTTTGTTTTGGGGTTTTTGTCTTTTACAATGGGAATTTATTAGCTCACGTGCTTTCAGTTCTGAGGCTGAGAAAAATGTCCAGATCAAGGTGTCATCAGGCAATGCTTTCTTCCCAATTACCATCTGCCAGCAATCTTCGACAACTCTGTCACTTGGCAAGGCATATGGCAGCATCTACTGGTCTCTGTCTTTTCTTCCTGGTGTCATAGCTTTCAGCTTCTGGCTTAGTGGCTTTCTTTCTTTTGTCTGAATTTCATTCTCTTATGAAAGAGTACAGAGGATTAAAACCCACCCTGGGCCACACCTTAACTGAAATAGCGTAATCAAAAGGTCCTTAAAATACATTGACACCCACAAGAATGGATTAGCTTTAAGATCATGATTTTTTGTGGGGTCCATAAAGCTTCAAACCATCACACTCTTACTAAGGATAAGTTTCAGCCAAGAATTCATTATCCAACAAAACTGTCCTTCAAAAATGAGGGTGAGTTTAAAGTCTTCACAGATAAACAAAAACAGAGAGAGCTTTTTACCAAAAGACTGGATTTTTCAAGAGATACCTAGGGAGTTCTGCAGCCTGAATGGAAAAGACAAGGGCAAGAGACTTGTGAAAGAGTGTAGAAATGAAGATTATTAGTAAGGGTAACTTAAAGGGTAAAAAGACAGGCAATAGTAAGATATGACAACAGAAAGCCAAAGGTTAAAATGGACGCAGTAAATAATGCCCTTACAGTAATAACATTGAACGTTAATGGATTGAACTCCCCAATCAAAAGACATGGACTGACAGAATCAATTTAAAAAATATGAGCCGTCTATATGCTGTCTACAAGAGGCTCACCTCAGATAAAAGAATGCAATCAGGCTGAAAGTGAAAGTTTGGAAAAAGATATTCCATGCAAATAGTAACCAAAAAAGATCTGGAGTAGCGATACTAATATCGGACAAAATAGACTTTATATGAAAAACTGTTATAAGAGATGAAGAAGATCATTATATATTAATAAAAGGGGCAATTCACAAACAAGAAATAATAATCATAAATATTTATGGACCTAACCTGGTGCCTCAAGACACATGAGACAAACACTGGCAAAACTGAAGGGAGAAATAGATGTCTCTTCAATAATAGTTGGAGACTTCAGTACACCACTCTCATCTTTAGATCGAACACCTGGACAGAGGATAAATACGATATCAGAGTGCTTGAATAATATGATAAATAAACAGGACCTATTAGACATTTATAGAGTATTATACTGCAAAACAGCAGGGTACACATTCTTCTCAAGTGGTCATGGATCCTTTTCCAGGATTGACCATATGTTGGGTCACAAGATAGGTCTCAATAAATTAAAAAGATTGAAATTATACAAAGCACTTTCACTGATCATAATGGAATGAAGCTGGAAATCAATAACAGAATGAGGGAATATTCACAAATACATGGAAATTAAACAGCATATTCTTAAAAAAACAGTAGGTCAAAGAAAAAATTGCAAGAAAAATCAGTAAATATCTTGAGATCAAGGAAAGTGAGAACATGACCTATCAAAACCTATGAGACACCACAAAGGCAGTGCTGAGAGAGAAATTTGTAGCCCTCAGTGCTTACATTGAAAAAGAAGAAAGAGCTAAAATTGGAGACCTAACTCTACACCTGAAGGAACTAGAAGAAGAACAGCAAACTAATCCCAAGCTGAAGGAAAGAAATAATAAAGACCAGAGCGAAATAAATTAAATTGAGAACAGAAAAACAATAGAATCAACGAAACCAAAAGTTGGTTCTTCAAGAAGATCAACAAACTCGACAAACCCTTAGCTAGACTGACAAGGAAAAAAAGAGAGAAAATGCAAATAAATAAAATCAGAAATGAGAGAGGAGATATTAACACTGACCCTGCAGAAATAAGAGATCCTAAGAGGATACTATGAACAACTGTAGCCAACAAACAAGACAACATAGACAAGATGGACATACCTAGAAACACACGAAATAACCTACACTGAACCTAGGAGAAATGGAAGAACTCAAGAAACCAATCACAAGTAAAGAGATCAAAATTGTCATAAAAAATGTCCCCCAAAATGAAAAGTCCAGGACCAGATGGCTTCCAGGTGAAATCTACCAATCATTCAAAGATGATCTAATACCAATCTTGCTCAAGCTCTTCCAAAAAAAATTGAACAGGAAATAACACTACCAAACTCATTCTATGAAGCCAACATCACCCTAAAACCAAAACCAGAAAAAATATTACAGACCAATATCTCTAATGAATATAGAAGCAAAAATCCTCAACAAAATACTTGCTAACTAAATCCAAAAGCACATTAAAAGACTTATACATTATCATCAAGTGGGTTTTATCCCAGGTATGCAAGTGTTTTTCAACACAAGAAAATCAATAAGTGTAATACACCTCTTTTAAAAAATTGAAGAAGAAAAAAATCACATGATCCTCTCAACTGAGGCAGAAAAGGCATTTGACAAAATCCAACATCCTTTCTTGATAAACACCCCAAAAGATAGGAATAAAAGGAATCTTTCTCAATATGGTAAAGTGCATATGTGTAACACCCACAGCTAGCATTGTAAGTTGAAAATATTTAGAACCATATCCAATAGGGTTTGTTATCCATGTTTTATAAAGAGGTCATACAACTCAATGTTAAAAGGATAAGCAACCTAATTTAAAAATTGGCAAAATAGTTGAATAGACAGTTTTCCAAAGAGGGAATACAAATGGCCAAAAAGCACATGAAAAATGCTCAACATCACTAGCTAGTAGGGAAATGCAGATCAAAACTACAGTGACATACCATTTCACAACTTTTAAATTGGCCATAAACAGAAAATTCCAAGTGCTGGAAAAGATGTGGAGAAACAGGAACACTCCTTCACTGTTGATGGGAACGTAGAATGGTGCAGCATTTGTGGAAGATAGTTTGGCAGTACTTCAAGAAGCTGAATGTAGAACTATCATATGATCCAGCAGTCTCATTGCTAGGAATATATTCAGAAGAACTGGAAGCAAGGACACAAACTGGCATTTGCACCCCGAGGTTCATAGCAGCATTATTCACAATTGCTAAAAAATGGAGTAAGCCCAAGTATCTATGAACCAATGAATGGATAAACAAAATGTAGTATATACATATAATAAAATAATATTCAGCTCTGAGAAGAAATGACAACAGGGATGAACCTGGTGGATATTATGTTGAGTGAACTAAGCCAGACACAAAAGGACAAATATTGTATGGTCTCACTATGAACTAAATATGATGAGTAAACTTATGGAGGTAAACTCAAGAGTATAAGGTTACTGGAAAATAGAATGTGGGTTGAGAATGGGAGCTGATGCTTAATGTATGTAGTAGCATTATTAATAAGGTTAATGGTGAAAGTGTGGAAATGAATAGAGTTGAGACTAACACATTATAGTGAGTATAGCTTACACTGCTGATTTATAAATGTGATTGTGGCTGAAAGGGGTAGTCTGTGTACATAAATGTCAATTGAAAAGAAACTAGAAAATTATCTAGGGAATATATCACAGTGATTTTTGTGGTGGACGAAGATTGTGGTTAATAGTATAAATATAAGAATGTTCTTCTTTTACAAAGTCCTAAGAATACATTGATACACAGGAAAATTACAACTAATGTAACTTATGGATGCTAGTTTAACAGTAATATTGTAATTTTTGCAGCAATGGCAAGAAGATATTTCAATACTAAGGGACTACAATAGTGGGGTATAAGGAGGTATGGGGTTTTCCTTTTTGATATAATGAAAACGTTCTAAAATTGAGGTGATGACAGCACAACTCTGATGAAAATGAGAGCCACTGAGTGTACACTTTGAATGGATTGTACAAAGCATGGGACTGTATAATACAGGGAATCCATTGGTGTCCTGGTGGTTAACAAGACAAATATGAGCATGTTTTCTCTTGAATGATAACAAATATATAATACTAACATAGAGTGTTAATAATTGTGTGGGTTGGGGAAAAATATACCAAGTGTAAGATATGGGCTATAGTTAGTAGTAATATATATATTTTTAAGATTTATTATATTTATTAATTTCTCCCCATCCCCCTTATTGTTTGTGCTTGCTGTCTGCCCTCTGTGTCTGTCTTCTTTTTAGGAGGCACTGGGAACCAAACCTGGGACCTCCCATGTAGGAGGGAGGTGCCCAATTGCTCTAGCCACCTCCCCTCCCTGCTTGTTGTGTTTCCCATTGTGTTCCTCATTGTGTCTCCTCATTGTGTCATCTTGTTGCATCAGCTTGCTGAATTGCCTGTCTTCTTTAGGAGGCACCGGGAACCAAACCCGGGACCTCCAAATGGTAGATGGGTACATCTGCATCCCAGTAGTAATATTTTGATGATGCTCTTTCAAAGTTTGTAACAAATGTTTCACAACAATGCAAGCTGTTGGTGGTGGGGTATGGGAGCCTTTTATAATGATAGGCATATTTGTTTTGTAAATTCACAAATTTTACTATATGCTTATAATGTATGTTCACATATGAATGATATACTTCAATAATTTTTAAAATGAATAGTTAATATTTAGGTGATTTTGTCTTTTCTGAATAAGAGGCAATGTAAACAGATACATACTTTCACATCTAACAAGGATGTCCCTATATCAGGGTCCCCCACCTATACAATGCGCATACTGTGTACTTGCAAAGCAGGTTCCTTGGCCACATCTACCTTTCTGGCAGAAATCACCTTCAGGGGCTGCTCTGGCACTTTATTCCCAGAAAATGGAGGTTGGCCATAGCAATCTTTAGCAAAGTGAGGCATTTACCTTAAGGACCTGGTTGACTAGCTTGTATACTCACTGATTGCTTGTATCTAATGATGCATGGGCTGCAGGTGCAACCCACAAAATTCAGTAAGAGAGAGCTGTTCAGCATCAATGACCAAGATTCTCCTCTGTAATCCTGGCACCATGGGTTGGGGAGCTCTCTTCTGTGCATTTTGCTGAGCAATTTCCCACCCTCCTACCCAAAGACACAATAGATCTCTGCCACTTGGGACTCACAGTCTCTTTCTAACCTGAAGTAATAAATATATATTATATTTCAAGAAGTTACACTCTTTTACATTTTCAGTTGTTATAAATGATAGCAGCTGCCACTTACTGAGCATCTACTATGTGTAATAGTTTTAGCAATATTTTTGTAGCCTTACAAAGTACATATCATTATCCCTATGTATATTGGTGAGCAAAACTGAGTCTCCAAGGAGTTTATCAGGTTATACAAAGCAAGTTGTAAGACCAGTGTATTAGTCAGCCAAAGGGGTGCTGATGCAAAGTACCAGAAACTGGTTGGTGTTTATAAAGGGTATTTATTTGGGGTAGAAGCTTACAGTTACCAGGCCATAAAGCATAAGTTTCTTCCCTAACCAAAGTCTGTTGCTATGTGTTGAAACAAGGTAGCTGCCGACGTTTGCCAGGGTTCAGGCTTCTTGGGTTCCTCTTTTCCCGGGGCTCTGTTTCTCTCTGAGTTTAGCTCCTGGTTCCTCCACAAGGCCAGCTGTAGACTACCGGGTGAATGGCTTGTCTCTATCCTGGGGCCTTCTCTCCTTTCTCATGACCAAGCTCCTCTGTCTGCTCGCCTCCCCAGGCTCCAGCATCAAAACTCCAACATGAGAACTCCAACTCAAAAACTACTCCAACTCTGTCCTTTGCCATGTCTTTTATCTTTGAGACCACACCCACCAAGGGGCAGGGCTCAATGCCCTACTGATGTAGCCCAGTCAACGCCCTAATCATGATTTAATTATACTCAGATTAGCAGACCAGTTTACAAGCATAATCCAATATCTGTTTTTGGAATTCATAACTACATCAAACTGCCAAATTGCTATACTCCACCCGCTGAATTCCAAAAATACATTACAATATTCAAAAAACCTTAAATCAGTAACAATGCAAGTACAAAATCATATCATAATCAGTTTTAAGAAATACAGTTTGTCTTCGGGCAAAATCTCATCTGCTTTAGACCTCTGAAACTTACAAAACCATTTAACTGCTTCCAATACCCAAATGGAAAGACAAAGGATAAACATTTTCGTTATCATAAGGAGAAATTTGGAGGGAAACATAAGTCAGGTCCTCTACAGTTCAGTAAACCTGCAGGGCATCCTCCATTTGATTTCAAAGTCTGAGAATCATTCTTAAGATGATGGTTTCTTCTCCTTGGGGTCACATCGGGATCCACCCTTTCCACAGGATTGCGCAATGGCCATTTTCTTGGTTCTACTCTCATCAAGCATCTGAGTGTTGACCAAGCTCTAGACCTCACCCTCCAAGAGTGTTTGGGTGATTGTCATACCTTACCCAATCTTTGGGTTAGAGTCTTATGCCCCCTGGTACGGTGAGGTGAAGACAACATTCCTCCTAACCTTTGGCATACAGGCTCAACTCACTCAGAGCAATGAGTTGACCACCTGGCCTTCCCTAATCCATGGGGGAGAGGTGCACCCCTCTCAGACCTATGGGGTGCTGACCTTAACCACCATAATCTTTGAGGAATGTGCTCCACCCTCTCTGTACCCTGGGGCAGTAAAACTCTCCCAGAACATCAGGTGGGAACATCCACCCTCTTCAACTGCTGGGACAAACTCACCCTCTCTGCACCCTGGGGTGGCAAAACTCTTCCAGAACATCAGGTGGGAACAGCCACCCTCTTCAACTACCCATTCCATGTTCCCCATCACCCTGAAGCAGCTGGATTAATAGAACTGTGGAATGGCCTTTTGAAGACTCAATTACAGCGCCAACTATGTGGCAATACCTTGCAAGGCTGGGGCAATGTTCTCCAGGAGGCTGTGTATACTCTAAATCAGCGTCCACTCTATGGTGCTGTTTCTCCCACAACCAGGATTCATGGGTCCAGTAATCAAGGGGTGCAAATGGGAGTGGCATCACTCACTATTACCCCTAGTGACCCACTAGGAAAATTTTTGCTTCCTGTCCCTGCAACCTTAAGCTCTGCTGGTCTACAGGTTTTAGTCCCAAAAGGAGAAATGCTTCCACCAGGGAACACAACAATTCCTTTGAACTGGAAGTTAAGGCTGCCACCTGGCCACTTTGGGCTCCTCTTACCTCTGAATCAACAGGCAAAGAAAGGAATTACTATACTGGCTGGGGTGATTAATCCTGACTATCAAGGGGAAATAGGACTACATCTACATAATGGGAGTAAAGAAAAGTTTGCCTGGAATACAGGAGATCCTCTAGTGCGTCTCGTAGTACTGCCATGTCCTGTGATTAAAGTCAATGGAAATTTGCAACAAACCAATTCAAGCAGGACTAACAATGGCCCAGAATCTTCAGGAATGAAAATTTTGGTCACCCCACCAGGCAAAGAACCACGGCCAGCTGAAGTGCTTGCTGAGGGTAACAGGAACATGGAATGGGTAGTGGAAGAAGGTAGTGATAAATATGAACTTCGACCATGTGACCAATTACAGAAACGAGGACTGTAATAGTCATGAACCCTTCTTCCTTGTTTCGTTATGAGTATGATTGTATATGTACACAAAACTAATTTCTTTGTTTTCTTCCCCAACCTTTTCCCCTATCATATGAAAAATTGTATTAATTTCATGTCATAATATTTAAGTTTAAGAGTGACTATTACCCAAGAACTTGCCCCCTATTCTGTAGGAAATTAATGCATTTCTAGTTGTACGCAGGTGAGTTGAACATTATTAGGCAGAAATATATATGTATGCTTGTCTGTTATTGTTTTTACTTAGAGACTAAGTATGATTTAAGTTAATGTGTATGGTTGCCTAGTTGGCAAGGGATGGACTGTGATGGTTAGGCTAATGTGTCAACTCGGCCAGGTAATTGTGTCCAGGTGTTTGGTCAAGCAAGCACTGGGCTAATTGTAATTCAAGAGCATTTATGGACTTCAGTCACCAGTGAGTTTACTGTGTGGATGGTTGATTATGTCTGCATCAATCAGGGAGATTGCATCAGCAATGAATGATGCTTTTATCCAATCATTTGAATGCCTTAAAAGGGGAAGTGATTTCAAACATTCAGAGAGAATGTCACAGCTAATCTTTGGACAGCCAACTTCTCCCAGAAACTCCTCAAGGACCTTTCATTAGACTTTCTTCGGAGTCCCTGGTTTGCAGCCTGCCTTGGAACCTGGACTTGTGCATCCCCATGGTTGCATTAGAGACTCTTATAAAATCTCATATTATTGACAGATATCTCCTGTTGATTCTGTTTCCCTAGAGAGCCCTGACTAATACAACCAGCATTCAACTTGTTCATAGATACTATAGGATTCCAAAACCCATGCTCATGACACAATACAGTGCTTCCTTCTATGGCCAAATTGTGCAATATTGATTAATCCTATTTTGGTTTTAATTTCTACTCTATTTTTTCCAAGGACTCAATATCTCTTACAAGAATATATAAACTAAATAAAAAATATTCTAAGAATACTAAAAACCAAAAAGAGAAAGTAGAGTTGAAGACAGATAGAAAGTTACATATGAAGCACATGCTCTATGGTCCTGGAGTTGGACCATAAGTTTGCCTTCTTATCAGCATTCAAGAGTTTAACTTCTTAATACCTTTCATGGAAGGATCATGAGATATTAAGATTATGCAGAGCCCCAGAGCGATGCATGTGGAGACACACAGTAGTTAATATTGAATGAATTGTATTGAACTATTTGACCAACCACCATGAATTAGCCAGAGAGACCTGAATTCTAATCCTAATTTGTTGGGTGATTTTAGGCAAGTTACTGAATTTAAGGCTCTGTTTTCACCCATAAAATAGTGCTTATCTCAAATGTTGATGAAGAAAAAAGAAATGAGATATTGTATTATAAGATACACTGACTAATTGAGAGTTATCATTATGATAATACTTTTGTAATCTCTCCTTCCTCTTCCCTTCTCTTCTTTTTCCCCTCTCTTTCCACCTCCTTCTTTTCTCTTTCCTGCACTTCTTGTCCTTTCTTAGCTGGTCTCCTACAGGATTAATTTCAATTCTGTTTAGAGCAAGAGCTTTCTAGATACTTAAAATAAGGGATGCAAAACAAGTGTGACTTTTGTTCTTAAATAACTCATTCTGAATGAAGAATTAAGTTAACAAATACATATTTTTGATGCCTATAGGCTGGGGATATGAAAATGGATAAAGCAGCTTCAAGAAAGACATGAGTAACATAATTTCAACACTATATGGTGATGCACAGACTGTTCAGGGGCATGCAGGTGAGAGGGACAACACTTATTAAAAAATATAATAACAGGACTCTATGAGAACCCAGCGAAGTGTAATGAGAACAAAGAAGAAAGTTTTTACCGAAAGCGACATTAAAGAGAAGAAGCTTCAGAAAGGAGGGAAGGACATTGCGATAGGAGGGAAAGGGAACAATGCAGAACCCAGGGCCAGCATGCATTCTCCCAGACACCTAGCTCCCAGCTCTATGTCAATTGCCTGCACAGCTCTAAGAAAGTAAATCAAATCAAAGAGGGCAGTGGATAAGCACAAAAAGTGCATCAGCTTCTAATGGACCACCGTCCTCGCCAGAGTTTCCAACTTTTGGCTTTTGCAATGAAAAGATGATCCTTATTTAACAATTAGATAGTAAGATAACAAACTAAGGCTGGGAAGTTTTCCATGTCAAAAGTTAAGTTCCTAGCTTTCGTGAAGAAGCCTCTGGTCCCCAAATCTCATGAGACTAGGATTTTAGAAGAGAATGCTAGGGTTGACCTGCTCGAGAAAATATGAAAGAATCCCCAGGAGAGAACAGCGTGGAGTATGAGGAGAGCACAGGCTTCAGCAGAAAGACCGGGTCTGCTTTGCTTCCTGTGAGACCTTGAGTAGGCACAAAGTCATGACCTGTTTTCCCAGACTACCATCAGAATTATACCCCAGACTGTGTAATACTCAAGAGAGAGGAAAGACTGAAGACACTAGAACTATTTTTCTAAGGCCAACTCAAAACAGAAAGGAAATATGTAAATCCATTATTTTATTCATTAAAAAAATAATAAAAGATAAGTTCGTTTTAGAAATACAGATTCTGAGAACTGTAAAATCATATCCTGAGAAGTTATTGTGTATTTTCATTTTTACCTTTCTTAGTTCTGAATTCAGTTAAATTGGTAAACTTTGTTTCCAAGAGTATTATTGTGCATATAATTATAACTGGTGCTAAAAGTCCTTTGATGGCTTTTTAATTGTCTTAAAACCATAAAATCAGTGTTCATCTGCCACCCTAGGCAATGATTGTCAGATTTCATTAGCAAAACAGGGCTGGGCTTGATCTGTCCTTGGAAGAGGGCCCTGCAAGGAGGCATGAGATGTGTCGAGAACTTCTGTCTGTGGCTCCACTATGGATTGGACTGCACGCTTCTTAGCATGTGGGAACTGAGGAAAATATGGTTTTAGTATGACTCTGCTTGTGACATTTTGTCTGTCATAATGCCCAATTCTAAAATCAACTCAATCATATGCATTACTTCTTCTGAGTGCCATAATTTACAGTGGATAAAAATGAAGAGATGTTCTCAGAAGCTTGTTCAAGAAAAAAAAAAAAAAACAAGTCTGACCAGATGGTGCTTCTCAAATCTTATATTAGAGTTATTGTCCAGAGCAATCAGGTTTTTAATTTTGGATACCCTTTGTTTCACCAAAGCCAATAGATTCTCATCTCTTGGAAATTCCTGGTTGAAACCAAACACATTTTGCTGAGCAATTTCAAGCTTCTGGCAAATGAACCTTCAGATGATCAGACAGACCCTTCTGTGAGGGGTGTGGCATGATGGTGAGTAGGGAGGCTTAGGAGTTTTAAAGCCTGTGTAACTCTGGGTTCTTTCCATTGCTAAGTATGGAAGTCACTGGGCTTCTCAATTTCCATAACTGCATAGTGTATCCATACACAAGATAATTCCAAAGAGCACTTAGCCCATAGTAGTAGACACTAATTAGTTGGTATTATTGGTGTTATTATTATTATTATATGTTCTTATTTTAAAAAATCAGAAATGATAGTGTCCAACTCAAGGGGTTGTTAGCTCAGATTCTCCTGTTTACAGCCATGGAATAATTCAGTAAGTTACACTGCTTCTTCCTTCCTTCTCCACTACCAAAACAATTATCAGTGTTTCTTTTGCAAATGTGGCAACCGTGGAGGGCACTGAGGTCCTCTTCCCTTCTCAACTCTATTCTGAATAAATAATTGTAGGGCAGAGTATCCTTTTTGACCAGGCTCTTTTCCTGATGATTTTTATCTGTGAAGTTGTGAGCTGCCTCATATCCTTTGTGAAACAAAATATTTATGAATTCTTATATATGTATATAAATATATAATCAAATATGTTTTATTCTCTTGAGGGCTCAACTCTAAGGTTTTGTATTCCATGAAACCCAGTGGTCAATTTTCTGTTCCATGCTCAATGTCCTGTTCTTTTAGGTACAGTTATCTGCCTATCTCTCTACATCACACAGACTCCTCTATTACACACATCTGGATTCTTTAATCATCATTTAATAGATACACATATATATGTCTTTATCAAATAAACTTGTCCATCTTTGTTAAAGGGGCTTGGAGAAAGCACTGACAGTATCACTTGATACAGCATGGAACTCACTTGTAGGCAGAAGGGTTGGCAGGTGAGTGCAGTCCCTACTCTCAGCATCTCACTGAAAGAATTAAGGCTGTGGAGCTACACTTCAGCAGAGGGCCTCCAGTAGAGTTCCCTGTCCCCTCTTCACTTGGGAGCAGTCTTGTAGTTCTCATGGACTGTTTTGGGACTGCAGTCTGAGCCTGGAAACTGTTCAGGGGAGAGCCAGGAAAGGTGAATACCTAGTACCTGGAGATGCTGGCAATATTGAGAGCCTTGTGTCCCAAGAGAATTAGGTCTGTGTATAACTACTCCTAATGGAAAGACACATTCCTGGGTCCAGCTACCTAATTTCTAGGCACTCTAGAAAGAGCTGTTGGGGTATTTATTTAACAGTCTACTTATCTCTCCTCTACTTTTCATCCATCCATCCATCCATCCATACCTCTAGCCACTAAAGCTGCACAAAAATGATTGAGTGTCTATTCTGTGCCAAGCATTGGAGACACAAAAACAAACAGATAAGACATGATCCTGGTCTCCAAAGAGTGCATTTAAACTTGAAGTGGGAAGCAGACACAAATGAATAAGGAGAAAAATTATTGCAGATGTTAGGATAGAGATATGTTCAGGCTGCAGTAGCGGCACAGAAGAGAAGTCATCCACACTGCTGGAAATCAGAAAAGCCTTCATTGGTTCTTGAGAGATGAGGAAGTATGTGAAGATTGGGCACGAAGGGAGGTTTGGGAAGCAGAACATTCCATGGTCAGGTAGCTTAAAACAATAAAGTCCAGTGATGAGACGAATTTGAAAGATAATTAAAATATATCAAGGATCATCATTTGTATGACCATATACTGCTCCACTGAAGACTGAGGGGGGGATATTGAAAAAGCATTGGAATTACCTGAGTTGTAGGAAATTGCAAGCACTAGTTTGTATACTTAATATATATTATCTTCAAAACATTTCTTTGAGGTAGGTTTTAAATAGCCTTGTCCTTTTTTGTTGTTGATATTTTAAACTGAGGAAACTAGGAAATCTGTTTAATTAAATTTCTTTAGGTCACCCACTGGAACATGTTAGAAGCAGAATCTCAATCAAGTTGTATCTGATTTTACATCCTTGCTTCTTCACTGCAACAAAATGTTTATTTTGGAAAATCATGGCTTTTATTTATTTATTTATAGCCCACATTATTCCAGCCATCATAATAATCCTTGCAAATGTGAAATCACAATGCATGTATCCTGAGTATTTTGGTAACGATAAATCACAATGAACAATTTTTTTCATAAAAAGCCCGTTTTGGAAGTAAATTAATTTAATATAGATTTAAAAAGAGACAAATCCTACTTGTGCTTAATTAATACATGTTAAGTATTGCTAAGTACTTGACATATACTTTCCACATTGTATTTGCAAAGCAAACCAATGATATGGGTATTATTATTCCTATTTTGCAGATGGAGAAACTGGGAGTTAGAAACATTGATGACATATCCAAAGTCATACAGCCAATAAGTCACAGAGCCAGGATTCAAATTTAGGTCTTTTAGATCCCAAACCCCATGCTCTTCCCTAGTGCACTGTAAGAACAAGACTAGTATAAAGCAAAAATGGTCGTCTTCTTTTTCTTAGTTTTTTTTTTTTTATATGCAAAGCCTTGGGTTAATTTCCTGAATTCCTGTTCTTATCTCAATAAAACAAGTTAAAAAAATCCTTGAGTCTATCGCTGCCTTTAAGGGCATGATGTTACAGAAGCAGAGAAAAAAAGTGAAGCAGAGGAAAAAATGAAAAAGGAATGTTCTTAGAAATCTGCTGGAAATATTTGGCAAAATCTAGGTTGACTCATTATTGATGAGAAAATATCAGGGAAATATATGAAAGCAACTGAAAAACAAATGGTCATGAAAACAACTTAGTATAACAAAACAACTTAGTGTATCTCCCCTTAATCAGAGATAACCCAACATCATCCAACACAGTAGACATCCTGTAAGGTACATGGACAGAATCATCAGATTTATTGCTCAAGAAGATTCCCTAAAGAATACAGCGAAACATTTCCTTAACAAAGTCAATGTGCTGAATTCATTTCTGAACCAAATTTCATTCTCTGTGGGAAATCAATTTCTTTCCTCAAACTCCCAAACACTATTTGATAAATTGTCTGTTTTCCATTAAAAATACCTTGACATCTTAAGTTTAGTGCACTAAGCAACAAAGATAAATTTTCAGAGGGACATAATCAGGAATTTTTCCAGATTGAATATTTCATAGCTTGAAAAATTTTCTTAGTCTTAAAAAAGATCAGCAGAGGTGAACAGTAGAACTCAAGCATTAGAGATAACATAATTTAGTTTCTAATCCATGCAAAACTGCAACGTTGTGAGGGCCACATGTTTCTTTCTGCAAAGTAAGAAAAGTATATTTAATGAAGAGATCATGACATTTCTTTTTAATAAGTTCTGTTTTATTTGTTTATTCTATTGCTTGGATCACTTTAGGAAGGGGAAAAAAGGAGAGATGTGATTAGTTTTATATGCATTAAACATATTCATTTTCAACTTGAACTATAACTCATTTGGCAAATGTACTCTGAAGCAATACTCTATTAATTTACATTTATTAATATGTTGTGATTTTCCCTTAAGTAGAAGAAGCATGAGAGGTAAAACATATTACCTGAATGAACAATTGCTGTAGCATATAATTAAAAGTCAAGTGGTGTATACAATAACCCACAATTGTTACCTCTATAATAAGTGATAGCACAGACCAAGAGAGTTATATGAGTTTATTTTCCTTGGTATAGCTTTTAGGTTTTTTTGTTTGTTTGTTTGTTTGTTTTTTTTTAATTTGAGAAGTTGTGAGTTAAAACAGGATTCCCATACATCACTCCACCCCCAACACCTTACATTGTTGTGACACATTTATTACAAATGATGAAAGAACATTATTATAATATTACTACTATATATAATCCATAGCTTATGTTTGGTATATTTTTCCCACAAACCATCCTATTATTAGCACCGTGTATTGGTATTTTATAATTGTTATAGTTCATGAGAGAACATTCTCATACTTTTACTGTTCACCACAGTCCATCCTTTACCACGGGGTTCACTGTGTTTTATAGTCCCCTCCCTTGTATAATCCATCAAAAGTATACACTTAGTGGCTGTCATTTTCATCACAAAGTTGTAATGTCATCAGCTCAGTCCATTTCAGAATGTTTCCATTACTCCCTTACATACCCCATTATTGACCCATCACATTGGTGTAGTACCTGCTTTGCCATTGCTTTGAAAATATTAGCATAATACTGTTAAATATAGTCTCTATATTACATTAGTTATATTTTCCCCATCTATCTCTATATTCTTAACACCTTAAAATAGAGGAACATTTTTGTATTTGTACTATTAACTACAATCAACATCCACCCCCCGAAATCACTGTTACACAGGCCTTTGGTTATCCTCTAGTTTTTTTTTTCAATTGGCATTAACTTCTCTATACTACCCCTTTCAGCTATAATCACATTTATAAATCAGCAGTGTTGATTATACTCACTATAATGTGTTACCATCAACTCTCACCATTTAGTCACATTTACAATCCCCCTTATTAAACATTCTACATACATTTGGTATCAGCTTTCCCTTCTCAACCCACATTCTGTCTCCTAGTAACCTATACTCTGTAGTTTAACTCCATGAGTTTACTCATTGTATTTATTTCATATTATATTTGTCCTTTTGTGTCTAGCTTATTTCAGTCAACATAATATCCTCAAGGTTCATCTATCTCTTCATATACCTCCCATGTTCATTATTTCTTACAGCTGCATAGTAGTCCATTGTATGTATATACCACATTTTATTTATCCATTCTTCAGTTGAGGAACACTTGGGTTGTTTCCATCTTTTAGCAGTTGTGAATAATGTTGCTATGAACAATGGTATGCAAATGTCTGTTTGTGTCCTTGCTTTCAGTTCTTCTGAATATATTCCTAGTGGCAGGATTGCTGGACCATATGGCAATTGTGTATTTAGTTTCCTGAGGAATGGCCAAACTGTCATCCACAGAGGCTACAACATTTTCCATTCCCACCAACAGTGAAGGAGTTTTCTCAACATCTTCTCTGGCACTTGTAGTTTTCCACCTTTTAAATAATAGCCATTCTGTAAGTGATGAAATGATATCTTATTGTTTTGAGCTGCATTTTCCGAATAACTAGTGATGTTGAGCATTCTTTCATGTGATTTTTGGCCATTTGTATTTCTTCTTTGGAAAAATTTCTGTTCAAGACTTTTGCCCATTTTGTAATTGGGTTGCTGATCTTTTTAATCATTGATTTCTATGAACTCTTTGTATAACATGGATATCAAACCCTTATCTGATATGTGGTTTCTGAAATTTTTCTCCCAATGAGTAAGCTGCCTTTTCACCTTTTTAACAAAATCATTTGAAGCACAAAAGTGTTTAAGTTTGATGAGGTCCCATTTATCTATTTTTTTCTTTCATTGCTCATGCTTTGGGTATAAGGTTTAAGAAACCACCACCTACCACAAGATCTTGAAGCTGTTTCCCTACATTCTCTTCTAGGAGTCTTATAATTCTAGTTTTTATATTTAGGTCCTTAATCCTAAAAAACTTTGAGTTAAATTTTGCATAAAGTGTGGAAAATGGGCTCTCTTTCTTTTAGCCATGAATATCCAGTTCTCTCTGCACAATTTATTGAATAGACTGTTCTGACCCATCTGGGTGGGTTTGACAGCCTTGTCAAAAATCACTTGACTATAGATGTGAGGACCTATTTTTGAATTTTCAATTCAGTTCCTTTGGTCACTATGTCTGTCTTTATGCCAGCACCATGCTGTTTTTCCAATGCAGCTAAGTAATATGCTTTAAAGTCAGGAAGTGAGAGACCTCCATCTTCTTTCTTCTTTTTTAAGACATTTCTGGGGATTTTGGATGCTTATACTTCCAAATAAATTTGATAATTAGCTTTTCTGTTTCTGTAAAAAAAAAAAATGGCTGTTGGGATTTTTATTGTGATTTTGTTTAATCTGTAAATCAGTTTAAGTAGAACTGATATGTTAACAATATTTACTCTTTCAGTCCTTGAACATGGAATGCCCTTACATTTATTTAGGTCTTCTTTGCTTTCTTTTAGCAATGTTTTGTAGTTTCTGAATACAGATCCTTTAGTTAAATTTATTCCTAAATATTTTATTCTATTACTGCTATTAAAAATAGAAATTTTTGTGACATCTACCTCAGATTGCTCATCAGTAGTATATTGGAACACTACTGATTTTTGTGTATTAATCTTGTATCCTGCCACTTTGCTGGACACATCTATTAGTTCTAGTAGCTTTCTTGTGATTTTTTGAAGATTTTCTAGAGATAAGATTGTATCATCGGAGGTGGCCAAGATGGCGTTAGTGTAGGAGGGCACACACTGCAAGCTCCCAGAGCAAGGCGGATTGGGGACGGGGTCCTGCCCGGGGGTCTGTGCTGTGCACGCGTGGAGTGAGAAGCTTGGGACATCTATCTGCACAGATCGGCGGCGTGGACCGAATGGTGGAGATTCGTGAGTTTTGAGGCTGCCGGTGGAGGTTGACACAGGCGGCTGAGCCCAGCCGTTAGGGAAAAAAAAATAAAATGGCCATTTTGAGCCGCGGGCGGGGCGAAAAAGTTTTATTTTCTGGGGATCTGGCTGCCTGGCGCCCCTTGGACCTTGTGTGAATAGAGCAAACGAGCTAATCAGCACCCAGTGAACCGGAGGGGGGATTTTGGTCAGGCAATGCAGCTGATTTCCCTAGCCACCCAGGGATAAGACCCGGGCCGCTGCGGAGCCAGGAGGAAGGGACACTTCCCAAAAAAGGGAGGGTGCCGTTGGAAGACAGGTAAGGGTATTTTATATTTTTAGACATTGATCTGGCTGCCTGCACCGCCCCATAGCTTTGGGGAACAGATAAGCTGACCTGAAGCAGCATTAGGCTGAGAGCAGACGGGAATCTGCACTCAAACTGATTTACTGAGCAGCCCGGTGACGCTGGAGCTCGGCGCCAGAAGGGGCGGAATCCGCCCTCTTTAGCACTCCTCACTGACTAACATCAGAGCTTCAGCTAACCTGGGGAGTCCTGAAAGTGGGACATGCTTGATTAATTTCCACGGGCCCAGCTAGGGTCCCTTCCGTAAGGGGGTTGGTCTAGAGGAGGAATTATTTTGGGTCCTGCATTTGGCTAAAAAAAAAAAAAAAAAAAAAGTGAGGTCACCTCAACAAATGAAAAATGAATTCTTTTTAATTTAGTTTAATAGCTAAAAGCTGCTTCAGGACCTGCATATAGAACCCTGTGGGGAAATTCATTGATAAACACAAGTAGGCAGGAAGGATCCACGTGGACCCTAGGGGAATCATTGACCCCCCTTAGCTCTGTTTGACTGCTTGCCTGTGTGGATCTTTGGTTTCTCTCTGTTACTTTCTGGTCTATTGCTATTATTCCCATTTTCCTCCCCCCTTCCTTTTTCCTTCTATTTTTTTTTTTT